>CM053563.1:29753268-30043375 GCA_028646485.1 Cryptoprocta ferox
ATCCTTCCTGGAACTTTGTGAGCTCTTACAGTCTGCAGATTCAAGTCTTTTTTCAACACAGGGGAATTGTCTTCTATTTGTCATTTCATTACTGGCTCTCCTCCATTAGTTCCCTTTTCTTCTTCTAGAACTCCCAGTATTCTCAGGTGAGATCTCTCTGGGTCTGTCCTCCAGGTCTTTTATCTTTTCCCTCATGAGTTTTATCTCTTTATTTTTGCTCTATACTTGGATTGTTTTTCCATGTGATCTTTCAGGCTGCTAACTCACATCTCAACAGGGATTCACCCATTATAGTTGGGAAGACTTTTTTTTTTTTTTTAATATGCAGTAAATCTTTTATGTCTGCCCTGAATTGCTTTAGGGCACATGTGATTTTCTGTTTGACTTGTCATTTGTCTCTTGGAGCAGCTCTACTTCACCAGGCATGTGCACTGTTTGTTCTGACTGATCTTCTGCTGCTGGGACTTGGAAGCATGTTGTGAGTGTTCTTTGCTCTTTGTTGGTGCCTCAGGTCGTGGAGTTCAGAGCAATAGCACTGTGCTTGGGGTGCAGCCGCACTTGCTCTCTGGGCTGGTGGTGTCAAAGCAAGTGAGCCACTAGTTTGCTCTTGGGTCATCTGGAGGAATTCTTTCTCCCTGGCCTCCCTTTTCTCTTTCAGCCCCAGAGGCAGGGGCTGTCGGGTGTGCAGCCCACTCGTTCAGGGGTCCAGGGATACCTGGGCCAGGCAAGCAAAGATCCCTTTCCCTTCTGTCCTCCCAGACTGCCACAATATACTGGCCTCCACAGGTCTCTCTTGGCCAGGCTCTTCCCAGCATCTGCAGCTGTTGCTCCTTGTTCCCACGTTCTCCGAAGCTAGTCTTCAGGTAAAGGGGAGAGATCCCCACACCAGTTTTTGACTTTTATCTCCCACATGTACCCCACCTGCCCAGAGGCCTTAGTACTTCTCTGATTCAGGATGGACAGATAGATTGGAGATGCTAATCTCTTTCAGGATGCTCTGTTCCCAGAATCCCTGTCATCCTCTTTCAGTTTCCAGTGGGTCAGCTGAGACTGGATAACCCCCTACCCTTCCCTTTCTCGGGGCAGGCTGTCATTATGCCTGGCACTCAGGCACGTTATCACCCCACCCCCATCCCTGGAAGCCCTCTCCACTCTTTTGTCTGCTGGAATCAGATTAGACACTGGACTAGATTCTAGAATCATATGCTCCTCAGTCCCTTGCATTGCAGGCTGAGTGCTGCTGATGACCCCTGAGATGATTTGCTCTAGTAACAAGGACACAGAGTTCAGTACCAGTGGAATTGGTTCAATATGGTGGGAAAGATTATTGTTGGGGTTTTTTTTTTCCTCTCAATTCCCTTCCTATTCTTCTGATTATGAGAAATAGAAAGTCTTGAGTTTGGTGTTACTATGCCTTTGACACCTCTTTAACACTTATTAATCTCCCTTTTAACAAACAAGAGAGCAGGTGTCACGCTCAGAGTCTATGCTAGGCAACAGTATTTGTCTTTAGCTGGGGTGGGGGGGAAGACTGACAGAGGAGGAGGTTTGGAAGGAAAATCAGTAGTTCAGGGAGGGACCTCTTTGGCCTGCAGTGCCTTGTGCATATCTAAGTGGAGATGTTGAGTATGCAATCCAGGGTCTGAGCCCTGGGGCATTCCACGGTTTCGGGATTGGATTTCTTCCTCATTGTCAACCAGTGCAGAGGTACCTTTCCCACTTGTTGGCTAAGTGCCTTTGCATTGGCTAACTCGAGAGGTTTGCTTCCCATCACTTCTGGACCACTTCTCGGCAGCCAGGGCCACGTGATCGTCATTAGTGCTCCATGTGTCTAACCCAGCAGCATTTACTTAAGTGCAAATGTGGACTGTGGCCAGACTCCCAGCTGTGCAGGGACTTCTGGAGCAGCCATGCATCTTGTCAGATCCACGGGGTGTGTGGTGTCCCCCAACAAGGCTGCATGGAAGCAAAGTGGACCTGTTTCACAAGATTGAACATGGTTCACACTTAATGTTCCAGATTCATTGGACTTGTCAAATTCCTGGCTACCACCCGTATTTATTAGGGTGACTCCCCCCCAAAAAAGAAGGAGAAGAAGAAGAAGGAATCTACCATTAGTTTAGCACTTTTCCTTCCTGCCGATATGCTGGAAATGTTTATTCTGCCTGGAACATGTGGCTAATGTCACTTAACCAGCTCTGTGAAGGGGTCACAATGGCAACAGGGCCAGCAAGCAGCAAACTGAGGGCTGTGGATTAGTGGAGACTGTTTGGTTGCCGGATCACATTTGCCCTGCTCATAGCAGGCAACCAGACTCAGGTCCCGCTCAACAAGGCAGATCAGCATGTCCAGGTTTTTTTAGAAGCCAGAAGTCAGTATCTTTTTGTGAGAATTCTTCTGATTTATAAACATTTGCTCCGATAAAAAACAAAACTAAACAAAAAAACTCAAAACCACTGCGGGCCAAACAAAACACATCTCTCTCTCTCTCTGTCTCTCTCTGGCCCAAATCCAGGCTGCAGATGGCCAACTTAAGGCCTCTGCTCTGGGCCAGTGGGCCAGCCAGTCACTCCGATTCTCATACCCACCCCCAATTACTGTAAAATGGCGCCACTGCTAGGACCATTGGGATGGACATTATGGAGGGAAACCCTGCTTGCATCCCCAGTTCTACTGTTTTCCACCTCTGAGACATTAGCCAAACAGTTGGGTAATCTCCTAAGCCTCAGTGTCCTTACCTGCAAAATGGGGATAACTGTTACTTACCCCTGAGATTTGTTGTGAGGATCAAATGAGATAACATACATAAATACTGAGTCCACAGTTAGTGTTTACTAACTCAGTAGGAGCTGTTGTCATTCACATAATATCTGTGGAAATGCTTGGAGAGCTTAAAAGCATTGGGTATCCGTCACTGCTGGGGCGGTGGCACACCAGCCCCATTAGGAAGCTCCTCACTGTGTCTCTCCAGCAGCGGGAGGCAGCAGAGCTGGACTGCGAATGAAGGGCCTCTCTCAGCTTTCTCACATTTATTTTGCTCATGGTGCAATGGTAGTGATAATATTCCTGAAGTCCTGGGACCTGCTGTCCAGGACAACCCGGTGCCACGCCCCCACTCCTCCCCTGTGGGCTGGTGTCAGAGGCCTGCCGCCCTCCCACACATGGGCCCTGACACATGCAGCCTCTGGGCAGCCCTCCCCATCCAGGATGGAGGGGCACTAGTGAGACTGAGGGAGCGTTTCTGCCATCCCCTTTGGGAGAAGTCAGGGATTAGTGCATGCGGTGGCTCTTGCCTGAGAGCAAGGCTGGGAGAAGTTTTAGCCTGAGGTTGGACAGGGGAGCCTCTCGAAGCTCTGGCCCCCAGAGCCTGTTGGTGCTTCTCATTTTGACGTGACATCGCCGTGCAGGCCACTCTTGTACACAGCTCCTTGTTCTTTGTGGAAAGCACTGCCAGGCACACACTTGGCTTCAGATGGTCCATTCTTGGCTAAGAGTATGGTAACAAGCTTGAAACAACAGACCCCGCACCGGGAAGCGGAATATTTGCTTAGGCGCTCTTGCACGACCAGCTGAAGAGCCCCAGGGACAACTTGTGATCAGGACGAGTCAGCAAGCCCGTGTTGGAGCTGGGGAATGCGGGAGCCTGTGCAGGAGGAACGGCCTTCTTTCCAAAGGCATAGGCAGCACCACCCAGGAAGGCGCATCAGGAACCAGGGCCACACACCAAAATCAGAGCAAGTGCACCGTCAGCTCCACACCCCACACGATCGCCACCTCCACGTGAGGGAGCGTGATCCACACCGAAGAGGCAAAGACCATGCCTTGCACTTAGTAGGTGTCAGGAGGTGTTTACTGAATTGAATTCCATTCTTGGCAACTCTGTTTGTGTCCAATGCTGGGAAATTGTGTGTATTCTCTGCCCCTCCCACCACCCTTCCCAGCCCCTAACCACCCCTGCTCCTAGACCGTCCTGATCGGCATGCATGCTGGAGCTCAAAGCACAGAGGATGCCAAAGTGTCCTGGGGTAGTTGTCTCAGCAGTTGGCTATGGTGATAATAAGCAAAGGTGAACGTGGTGGGGACACGAGGCAGTGTCGGGTCTCCCAGGACACACGTCATCCATTCGTTTGTTGTTCACACCTCCTGTAACCGTGTGTCTGGCTCTGTGGCTTTCAGCCCAGTGAGAGAGCAGAGGTGCATCCCCGGGAACCGGAACATCAGGTAGCTGCGTTGAGTGGAGCAGATGCGGTACTGGGAGTGGTCAGCAGAAGGGCCACGACAGGGCTCCTCTGATGAGGATTCGGTGAGGGCGCCGGATGTTTCACGAGGGCTGCGACGTTGCGATTAAGAAACCTGATTGCTGGGACCCCTTCTTAGTGTGGAAATGCCTTTCCCCCTCCTTTCCAGTTGGCCAGCACTCTTGCCCTTATCAGTCTCTTTTCCCCTGGATGTGCTTGAGATCATCTATGCTTCTTGGAAATTGTGGTCCACGGCCTGTCCATAGAGTGGCTAGGAGGTTGGGCTCTTGGGAGCACCTCCATTTATTGACCCTGAGAAAGGTCACTAACTTCTCTGTTAGCCAGTTTCCTGGAGGAAACTATAAGGCTGGATGCTGGGAGGTGAGGTCCAAGGGTTGTTGGAAGGAAGGAGTGTGCGAATGTCCACGAAGCTCTCAGCACATGCTGGCCACCCATGGGAGTTCAGCAGATGCGAGCCACTGCTGGCCTTCCCCAGGACCCAAGCTCACTGCCCCGGGCGTGGCTGAGTGGCGTGCCTTAGAGAGAGTTCAGACAAATAGGCAGTATGGATTTCTTCTTTGTCTTTACCTGAAATCGCAAGAGTCTGACTGAGTGGACAGATTCTCTCAGGATGGCGACTTGAGAGGCCCAGCCCCTTTGGAATGTTGGGTGTCATTCTGAACGAATCTCAGGCTTGATTCACATTCAAAACCCCTCAGCTGCTGGCCCAGAGCAGGTCTCCGCCTCAGCACAGGCTCAGAGACCGTGAGGGACCAGGAACTACTTACCCTGTTGGCCTCACAGATGAGCAACACAGCCATCAACTGAGCCCCGATTCCATTGCGTGTCAACCCCAGTCGAGGCGAAAATCCATCGAGAGGGCACAGCTGGGCAGCAGCATCTGCTCCGCCCACAGCCTGAGCGGCGTGCCTTTGGCCAGCAGAGCAGAACACACTGCCCCATCCCCAATATCCCTAGAGAGGGGAATGGTTGTGGAAGCCCACAAAGTGATTTCTGTGGACTCTCTTTGTTGGGCTGCGACCATACCATAGTGGTTATTAATGAGGCGCTTCCCTCTGCTTGAGGAAGGCTGGGGTGGGAAGCCCCGGAGGCCACGGCGGGGCTATTTAAATCCACCACACAGAGACTGCCATCCTTTTTGGGCCACATCCACCACCAGGGAAGGAAGGCTAGCTGGGCTGGGTTTTGCTCTGTGTTTCTGTGACTCTATTTCTCTTGGTCTGGCAAGACAGGCAGCCCTCACCTGGAATTCTCCCTCACCTTCTTTCAAAGACTCAGCGAAAGGATGACGCACAGGGACCCAGAAGAATGTGGCTCCCATGGTACAGACAGGCTCAGGGACCTGAGTGCCGATATGGTCCTCTTTGTCCAGCAAAGGTTGGCATGGCGACTGACCACTGCCGTTTGCCTTGAGGGAGACACGAGTTACCTTGGAGAGGAATGTGGATTCTGACTTGCTTTTGGCAGACCTGACCACAAGTATTCCCCCCTGCCCAGTGGGCATGAGAAATGTGATTTTCCCCAAGGAGCCCTGTTTCGGTGATCTGTACCTTTTGCCTTGAACTCTCCTTGGCAGGGATCTGAGAAGGGTGTTTTTTTCTTTGTCTCTTTGTTTCAGAACAAACACTCACCTAGAATTGTGTGCCATCTGGGGCAGTGCTTGGGAGGCTCTTTGGCAAATCTCAGAGTTATCCCCTGGGTGCGTGCCAAGCAGTCTGAACTAGAGAATGGGGATTCTTTTCATGCCCCTTTGTCTCTGCAGGTTGGTGGTGGTGTTTTGGTGTCCTTCCTCCCAATCACATGGTAAGCGGAAGAAAAACAAGTCCTCATTTAAAAAGAACAGGAAGGGGAAAACCAAGAGCCTGTGAAAAGCCTTTTCCAGGTGGCTTAGGTCTGTAATCTAGAAGAGAAGCAAGAGGAGTGAAGTTCCTGATGCTTTTTGTTGGGGGGGGGGGGGTGCTAATGGGCCAGTTTGAGGCTTTGAGAGCCACTGGTCCCTGAAAATGCCTCCAGGGGAAAGTGACCTCCAGCCTGACGTGGCCACTACAAAGTTGGGGCAGGTGTTTTCCTGCAGTGTTGTAGCCCTCAGAGCCCTGAGAAATTATGCAGTAAAACCAGACACCCCACCTTTCAGATCAGGAAGTCTGTGTGTCTAGTCCCGTGTCCTATTTTTGCCAGCATTCCAAACAAACTCCCGAAGGCTGTGCAATGTCTCTGTGGTCATCATCATTTCAGTGTGGCTGAAGCACAAAAGGAAACACACTGGAAACACACTGGCTCCTATAACAGAGTAGCCTGGGCATGGCTGGGCAGGTGTGGGCCAGGAGCTCACCCCGGAACTGAGGCTAGGCACAGGGAGAGTCCCCGTGGTGGGGAGGAACGATTCTCCAAAGGAAGGGAGAATAGAAGTCGGGCAAACAAAAACAGCAGATGTCCGCTACAACCCTCATTTGCCATTTACAAAGCTCATCCTTGCTCATAGCCGGATTCTGCAGTGAGTCACCACTGCACCCCACAGCGCGTGGCGAGGGAGCCGCGAGGAACCCAGATCGGAGCCCTCCCACAGGTTGTCAGAGTCCCACCTGGCCTAGTTAGATGACAGAGCCTGTCCTCCTGGGGTTGGAAGGGAAGATGTGTTAGATGGCTCAAGTTGGTGAATGGCTAGTCTGTGAACTGTTTGCCAGAGACAGTGGGCTCTAGTGGTCCTTTTTCTCTTTCCTGTGGTTCATGAGACCACATCCAGGGGCTAATGAGCAGGGGTCATAAATAATGAACAGACATACCATAGACAGGCAGGGGAAAGGGTTTTTTCCCCAATGATTGGGAGCAAAGCTCTGCAGCCTCACTTGTGCATTCTCCACAAAATATAATTAAAAAGCTGTGCACGCTGCCCCCCAATGTATAATATCATTCATATGTTAAACAAAATGTACTAATAAGAATACTTTGTTTCATTATGTCAGCAGCAGAAGAAAGGGTAATCTAGCAGCTGCCCTAATCAGGGAGATGGGAAACCAGAAATGTTACCTAGATTTAGGCAGTAAAATCGACATTGAACCAATTTGCCTCACTCACAGGCTTTTACTGTGTTTAATGAAAACTCGTGTCTTTACATAAGGCATTGTAAAAAGTGCTCAGAAGCCATAAAGCTCTCTGTCATGTCTATGCAACATAACCACTGAATTTCACAGTTGGATTTCAAAGAATGGCTTTGGATTTTCCCAGAATTGAGCATGGAGTGGCAGTGTACAGTGTCTGGATGTCCTGAACCTTAGAAAACCTACGAGAACCAAGATTAGGGGTAAAAGGGAGTGAACTTGCACCCGTGAGTGAGGGAGTGATCCTAATTACCATCACTAGGAAAAGGGCCACAGAATCTGGCCCCTGAGGGGGAAGACTAGTCGGCACCCAAGGTTGGGAGATGGGATTGACAGCCAGGGGTTGAGGTGGTGGTAGTGGGTTGGGGAGCACATTCATCCTGGCCCACAATTTTAAAGGACACCCACGTTCGCGGGGAAGGGGTCATGTGTAGAGCCGCCATTTTAGAGCTGAAGAGGTCCTAAGGAATCACCTGTTTCATTCAGCCATTCAACCAACATTTACTGATTATTCACGATGTCTAGGCATTTCTTGGGGCACTGTGGTCCGTGACCGAGACAGACAAGGTCCTTGCCCTTATAAAGCTCATTGGTATGTGGCGAAACTATATACAAGTAAGTGTATACATCAGGCAGTGATGCAGTGGTGCATGTTACAAGGGAAAATAAGGCAGGAGAAAGAGGGAATGAGAGAGGGAGGAGTCTTTTTTAGCCAGAGTGGTCCGAGGAGGTGACAGTCGAGCAGAGCTTGAATTTAGCAATGTACACAGGTCTCTGTTTCAGAGCTGCTCAATCTTTTGTCCATCAAGAGCCCCTTTGATTTTTTGTACCCATGTTTTATGAGCTGTTATATTCCAAAAAGACTGCGTTTGGCAAAGACAGATAGGACCGTGGAACTTGGTTGACCTGAGTGAAGCAGGGTGACCACAGGGAATTGACACAACCCAGGTCCAAAGCTAGGGCAACACACATAGGACGTGTCTAAGCTCACTGTAGCTGGTCAGTGGTAGAGCCAAGGCCAGACTCCCAGGTCTCCTGAGTAACAAAACCGGGGTGTAAGCTGTCACAGGAAATGGCAGCATTTCCTAAAAAACCCTGGCATGGGAAGGAAGGGCCAGTGGCTAGAGTCTGGAGGTGGACTGGGAGGCCAAGGGTATCTGCAGAGGAGGCTGGCAGAGCTTCCTCAAAGGATTTCCTCTAACACCAAGGTGGACCCCAGGTCAAGGCGCTGGCGCTGACCTAAGAAAAGTGGGCCGCAGTCCCCAGCTCTCTAGGGACTTCTTTTCCCCACTTCACCTGGGGCCGTGATGCTTGTTAGCGGCCAAACTGCATAAAAACCTGGGTCTTCTGCCCCCAAGTCCAAGACAACAACGTATGTCTCTCTCTAATCCAAGGCCAGGGTCCCAGGATTCAGACCAGCCATGCTGCCTTGAGGAGAAAAAGGAACAGAGCTCTAGAAGGCAGTGCTCTGAGCATCGCACCCCCATGGAATGAGAGCCGGCATGTGCCCTCCCTCACCCCCTGCACCGAGAATCTTGGGAAAGGGCAAGGTCCACGATGTTTTCCAGATAATGGCAGCAGAGGCTCTGTACTGGAATCACAACGAGTCCTGGCCTTGCCCCTGGCTCCGTCTGGTGACAGTTGGCAGCTGACATCATTGCTTCTGGCCCGAGTTACCCCTTATTAAAAATGGCATCTTTATAACAGATTTCTGCAAGTCACTGTCAACAGGACATGTCCCTTGTTTTGTACCAGTCTTCCCCCTGGGGGACTGATTTAATACTATTATTTTAAACACCCCTCTATTCTATGATTCTTAGAATATCAAGTTTTATATACAGGATTAATTACTAAGGGATCTTATCTATTTTTTAAAAATAATTTTTCTCATATCAAACAACGTCACCCCAACAGTTAAATAGCTGGGTTGTAAGTTGGATCTCTCTTCCCTTCTTTTCAAATAGCTGAAAGATGCCATTTGTGCTCACACGCTTCACTCGAGCCCAGCCCGCAAGGCCGGGGGTCACCCAGCCTCTGGCTTGTTCTGTCCGGTTTTGTAGCATTCTGCCTTTATTAGGAGAAATTCGCTCACGGTCAGGCAGCGTCCCCAGCAGCTGACGTTGAGGCTGGGAAGAGCTCCCATCCACAAGCAGCCCAAGTGTCCCGCTGATGGCCGCACGAGTTGTATGGCTCAGGCCCCACTCCAGTGATGGGACACCAGGCAGCCGGCGACAACTCCTGGGTGATACGGAGGCACACGGCGTGGTTCCGTTTCAGGGAAGACAATACACATATGGGATCCCAGATAAAAGGACTGAAACATACGCTAACATGTGGATGGTGCTTCCTTCAGGTGGTGGGATGATGGCTGATTTTTTTTTTCTTACTCTTTTTTGCTTAGCCGTGTAAGTTAGAATCCCTAAGTGTTCTGACAACAGGCCTTTCAGTCAGAGCTGCAGACGTCAGGGAAAGAGGAGGGAAAGCTGCTATTTAAAGGTGATCCACAGTTAGGACAGAATCAATGGTGGAAGTCATAATGGTTTGTGGGGGACACAGTTTTTAGTTTAATAGGTTGCTGTTTGTTTTCATGCGTATTATGATAAAAGATAAGTTGTACATCAGCTCTACACAATCAACTCCCCGCTGCCCTCTCTGACCTCATCCTCCACTCTCCCTCCACTTACTCCATTCTAGCCCCTCTGGTTCTTCACCATTCCGCTAACACACAGGGTGCCCCAGGGCCTTTGCACTTGCTGTTCTCTCTCCTTGAAATGTTCTTCCCCACATATATACAAGGTCTGGTCCTTATCAGTCAGGCCTCATTTTTCCCACACCACATCATTTCCTGGCTCCTAACTCCACCCCCACACACCCCCTCACTCTACCCTTCTTGTATTCGTCACTCTATAATATTTATTTATTTACTTCTTTATTCTCTGTCTTCCCCCAACCAGACTGTGAGTCCTTTGAAGTCAAGGGCTATGTCTGTCCTGCTCACCACTGTCTGCTGGGTGCTGAACGAACGGCATCTGGCATGTAGTAGTCAGTTGTGTGGACAAGAGGATGAGGAAGAGGAAGAGCCTTCAGGAGAGCTCTGGCTCTGCCAATCAAGGAAGCGGCCTTTATGCTTAGACAAGAGCAAAGCTTCTGACCTCCCATCAGGGCCTCTGGGTCCCAGGGCCTCTGCTCTCCTGGAACTCTGGGAAATCAGAAATCAGGGTCTCAGCATCATTACTTTGTAAAACACACACATCTCACCTCTCCCCAGCCAGTGGTCTCTGAGCCAGTCGTTCAAAGCATGAGGACCCTCTGGTTCCCCCCCCCCCATTCATTTAGGTCAAGACCCTGCTACACTGGGTAGGAGGGGGGCCCGTGTCCCAAGAGATAAGACAAGAGGCTTAGCCCTGCTTTAGCACCGATCGGTCTGTGACTTTTAAGTAATATCAACAACTGGCAACTAATGGGCCTGACTGCGTGCCAGGTGCTCGCCACACATTCTTTAATGCTGCTGACAGCCTGTGAAGGACAGAGTCATCATTCCCGTTTGCAGAGTAGAGATATGGGCCCACAAAGATTGAGAACCTGCCCACGGTCCACACTGTGAGCGAATAGGACCGTCAGGGTGTGTCCAGCTCCTAATGGGCGCTTGTTAGATACTGTGGAAGGAAGGAAGGAAGGCAGGAAGGGTGTCCTCGGGAGGATCGGGGCTGCTACAGGTCCTGGAAACGCCCGCCTCCCATCCAGCCCCTGGCCCCGCCCACACAGTCCCTTCTGGACCACTGTTGGCTTGCTCTGCTTAGTCCTCAGTCTTGGTGGCATCGCAGAATCAGGAGCCAGGGTCTTTCCTGCGTGTCAAACCCCACTGGGCATGCACTTCGACGCTTTGTCAAGTGAAAGTAAATGTAACCGTCGGTGGGAGCACCAACAGGGGAAAGAAGAGCAGGGCCTTCAGCAGGGTACTCCCCTCTGCCTGTTATCCTGGGGTGCCTCCCGCCGGCTGTGCCCGCCTCATGCTGCTCTGCTGTTCCCGCTGGCACCGTTAGCCTGGCCGGGGTTGGTGACATTTGCCACATCGGCTTGGTGTACGGTTTCTACTTTCTCCAGGAGGTTGGCTGGAACCCTCCCTTGGGAGGAAACATCAGGCCTATGCCGGCGCCACACCCAGAGCCACCCTCCTGACTGAGGTCTCTGGCTTCCAGGCCCACCCGCCAGCCCAGGAAGTACCTTCTGTCCCCCTTGGTGCATGTCCCCAGCACCCCGTACGCCAGCCAGGGCCTCCGGAAGACACACGGAGACCATGCAGAGAAGTGGCTGTCCGGAGCGCCACCGTGGCGTGTGCCGTTCCCCCGCGTGGAGTCCTGTCTCTGTCCCTGTCTGTGCTCGACAATCCGTGCTGCTCCCTGAGCCCATGCTGGAGGGCGTCCTCTTGGATCTCTTTCCGGGGGTATTTTAATTGCTGGTAGTGCTGACTCCAATGATAATTTAATGAATCATTTGTGAAATTGCTTATTCAATATCCACCTTCTACAATAGAATTCAAGCTCCATGAGGGCAGGGGTTGTGTCTGTCAGGTCACTCTTGTCCCCCCAGCACCTGCTACAGTGCTGAGTATACAGGAGGTGCCATAAAAGTGCATGAACAGTGAATTAGGGAATGAGTGAATCAATCAATGGACAAAGATGCTTACAGAACACCCTCAAAGAAGTCTGCAAATTATTGGGAACTAGAGATTTCAAGACCGAAGGGGAAACAAATCTCTCTGTTTTGCAAACGATGGATGTTTTTCTCACCTGGAATGACCCATCAGCTCCCCTGCCTCAGGGCAGCACTACTGAAAGTGAGAAGCCTGTGGCACAATGGAAGGGTCTCTGGGGATTTTGTCCCTACTCTGCCACAAGCTAACCATATGCCTGTAGGCAAGTCTTCTCTGTACGTCACAGTTTCCCACCTGGAAAATGACTTTTTCTATGTTGGCTCCAGGAAGGACCATTTCCCTATCCCGGGCAGAGGGCATCCTGGGACGAGCACCATCTACCTTTGCTATCAGATGGCCCCAGTGTTGTTCTGGCAGTCAGCAGCGTCACTGGGAACCCCCTAAACCCCTTTGACCTCCCATCCTCAGGGTGGTGGCATTTAACCTCACAGTCACAAGATGGCCACCATGGTGCCAGTATTTACTTTCTCACACAACTACATATAAAGGCAAGAAGCCAGGGTGTGGCCGGTGGAGGGACAGCCAGCGTCAGGGGAGTAGTAGACTAGGGAAGCAGGAAAGCTGCTCTCAAAAACCTCTCTCTTTGGGGGAGGGGGCGCCTGGGTGGCTCAGTGGGTTAAGCATCCAACTTCAGCTCAGGTCATGATCTCACAGTTCATGGGTTTGAGCCCCACGTCAGGCTCTGTGCTGTCAGCTCGGAGCCTGGAGCCTGGTTCAGATTCTGTGTGTCTCCCTCTCTCTCTGCCCCTTCCCCACTCACTCTCTGTCTCTCAGTAATAAATATATGTTAAAAAAAAAATTAAAAAAACCTCTCTTTGGACCAAGAAGGAAAACCATTTCTCAGAGACATTTCTAGCCAACCCCCCTTCATCTTACTTGAACGGGGTCAATGGTCAGTCTTAGCTGCAAGGGAGGCAGGGAAAGGAACTCACTTTGGTGAGAAGGGAATGTCTGTTGGGTGGCGGCCAAAATGTCTGACACAGAAACCCTTCAGGTGGCCCTTGGCAGGTAGCACTTTTCATCATTAGCCTTGGTGTTTTTAACACTTGCCTTGCCTTATCATCCAGAAGGAAAGCCCCAGGGAGGCAGGGACCAGGCCTACAGCTTCGAAGTCTGATAAGATCTTACGTCAGGCTGAACCCAAGTGAAACATGTCAGGAAATTCCTATTGATTAGTGATTCTACCCCTTTTCACTCCAGTCCTCTCTCCTAATGGGCCCCCTGCTAAACATAAGTGTCTGTGTCCCACTAAAAATGATGTGTTGTTCTAAAAATACCAAATGCACATTTTTTTAAGGAGACAAAACAAACACAGAGTAAAAAAAATCACCGAATGCCACAACTCAAAAGTGATTATTGATGATATTTTGTTAAGTATTCTCCCCCCTCCCTCCTCCCTCCACACCCCTTCCTCCCACCAACACCACACGCAAATGTAGTTTTATAAAAATGGCCGCACAGGACACACACTGTACTCTGGTGTTTTCACGTTACAGTCCTGTTCAGGCCCCATGCTCCCCGATGGGCTCTGCGGAGCCCCTCACTGCTGGGGGGCGAGCCATTAAACCACTGGCATCTCACCGTTCACTGTTGGATTGAAAATGTGTTCTGTGAGGCCAGGGTGGCCCTTTCCCACCAGTGCTCGACGGTGGTGTGGCTCCAGCCCGTTGCTGATCAGATCTCCCGTGAGCAGTCACACGAGCAAGACGCCAAGCGCCGACCTGACCTGGACAATCACATGTGAATCTCCAGCTGAGACCAGAAACACATTTTGTGACGTCACGAAGCAGCACCCAAGTCAGAACACCCAGCCTTTCAGCCCACCTCTGCTCCTGTGATGTGTGCTAGGAAAATGAGAAGATTCTCTGTTCGAGTGCCGAGAATGCCTCTCTCCCTGCCCCGTGTTCCCTTCCGTGGCTGTGTCTTGCTTCCTCCTGGAGGCCAGCAGTCCTCTCCTGGCCTCCTGGCCTCCCTGCCCTGTGGCTCCGGGTCACATCCTCTCCTGAAGAGGACAGACTTGGCACAGCCAGCCAACGGCACCCCCACCCCCACCCCTGCCCCGCTCACCAAATACAACAACAATAACAATAATAATAACAGTGGGGCCAACTGAGTGCTTACGATGCCCGGCTCTTGTCTTTACATACCACGGCTGGTGAGGAGAGTTAGTATTACAAGGTCCGTCTCCATGGAAGGCTGAGGAAGCTGCAGCACTGGGCTGTTACAGAGATTGCCCAGCCCCACAGCTTGAGTCTGGCTCCCAAAGCCCCCCCTTAATCTAGATCCCCGAGGGGACGCTGGTGGAGGCTAAAGAGACAGTTCCAGGGCAGGGGAAAGGGTGCCGAGGAAGGGGAGCAGAGGGGCGTTTAATCCAGCCTGCAGATGGCGTGAAAAATCGTGTTCCAGCAGCTTAGGGCCCCTGAGTTCCTGAACCTCCAGAAACAGGGGGTAACACTGTGTGCGTGGGGGCATTTGCCACAGTCTCGGAGGCATCTGTGATTCAGAGGAGAGTGGCTGCCGGGCCAGATGATCCTCCAAGGTCCTTTCCAGCTCCTGAGCCTGTGCTTCTGTGACCATATAAGGCCACTGTGCCCAGGGAGTCTCGCTGCAGCCGAGTGCAGTCCTGCGCTGAGAGGGGAAGCAGAGAACAAAGAGAGCCCAGGCCCAGGCCTTCTGCGAGGTCCCCAAGGCAGTAAGGACGAGGAGCCGAGGCAGGGGAGGCCGAGTGTCCCTCCTCGTTTGCCTCTTCCCAGAAAGCTCAGACCTGCTCCGGTGGGCTCGGATGCCGCCCTCCGCCCTCTCTCCCCCATTTGCGCTTGAGATCTCCTCCCTCAGTTGTGTTGCCAGGTTTCCGGAGTCTAACTGGTGGCCCCTGTCCAAAGTGAAACACTTAGGGCCGCAGAGTCAGCCCTTGCCTGCTCCCTGTTTCTTCTGGGGAGCTTGGTCCACCCCTCAGAGTCCCTAAGTTTGCAGCACCTAGCTTGGCTTCCCTTTGCTACCCTGGCTCTGCAGGCATAGGAAATCTGGTGGATTCCCACCCCAGCACACGCACGCACATCTGTCCCCTTTAGTGAGCTCCTTCGAGAGGGGGTATCTTATGCATCTGTCTACTCCAGACTCACATACTTATGTCCCACTTCCTCTGAGTACTGTCCAGAGCACAGTCCTGTGCCAAATAATATGGAGAGAGGAACTGAGACAGACAAGATGTGGTACCTGGCCTCCAGGGGCTGACAGGCTGGTGGTAAAGGCAGAAAATTAATAAACAAGTTTACTAGATGAGCTCTGACTATTGTTATTATCAAGGTGCAAAACATGTTTTAGTCATGACTCTGTTATAAGTGACAGAAACCCAAGTCAAATTAGCTTAGGCAAAAATAAGAGGGGATTCTTTGGCTCCTATCACTCCAAAGTGTAGAGATAGGGTTAGCTTCAGGCATGGCTTGATCCAGTGGCTCAAATGGTTGATGTCTCTGGGACTTGATTCTGCACTTGGATGAAGCTCAGTTAATAGGGCTATTGCAATATGATGCGAGGGATGCCACTGCCTACTGCTAAGGTGTCTCATGCAGCCTCGCTCCTGCTTTCCAAACCCTGGTATTATCTCCTCTAGGGCTCAGACCTCAGACTGGGCTGCCTCTCCAGCCCCTGACCAGATTCCTCCTTTCCTTGCCCCACACTCCTTGGGCTGATATTATAGGACATGTTCTGATACTCACTGTGTATGTGAAACCTCCGGACCCTCTGGGAACCTGGATCCAGAGATCCAGGGCAGAAGCAGCATCTCTGCCTCTGTGTGTGTGTCTGATGGTCACAAATAAGGTCTCTAATGCCACTTTGACACCTGCCGGCTGTGTGACCTCAGGTAAGTGGTTCCATCTCTCCGAGTTTCAGCTGTCTCATCGGTAAAGAGGTGATGATAGTTTTTATCTCCTAGGATTATTTTAAAGATTAAATGAGACGGGGCATATAAAGGCCTTCACACAGAAAGTAAACCCTCAGACATCAGCTGCTATTATTGTTTCTTTTATACCGCCGACGAAGGACATTCTGTTTGGGGGAGTTTGACTGTAGAATGAGGATATGTATTACTAATAGCTACCATTTATTATATACTTATATATGATCGGCACTTTCCATTTATTCCTCACAACAGCTCCTTGCAGATGAGAAACCCAAGACCTGAGGGCTGAAATCCTTTACCAGTGACACCCAGCTCATCAGTGATAGAGCTGGGGTTGCTCGCACCCATCTGACTCCTAAGACTAACCACTGCTCTGCTCTGCCTCTCCAGAATGCAATGGGGAAATAGAAAATAAAGGGGCCTTAAATGATAGTTGTAAGGACACATGACTCCAATCAACGCTGGGAGTGGGGGAGGTGGAGAAGATGAACAAGGTGGTATTTAAACAATACCGGAAGGGTGAACACTAAAAACGTCAGCGTCTTTCCCTGAGTGGCGGGATTGCTGATAATATGGTTTGGGGTTTTTTTGGTGTTATTTTATATGGCCCAACTTTTCTAGTGTTCGTACTCACTACTTGATAGTTAGAGGGCAATATAAAATCCTGCCCTGAAACAGGAAGTCCAGTTTTAAGCTAATATAAGCCAGTTTGTATAAGTTACGGAACTCATAATCGTGACTGGAGCAGGTTTTCCCAGCATTGCGTCATTTCTGCAAACCTCACATGCAGCTTCTTTTTCTCGGGCCACCCCAGGCACCAGACTGAGACCTTCCTAGCAGTTTTTGGCCCAGTCCAGCTGGAGGACTGCGGGGTGGTGGGAGAGTGTCCCGGCGGACCTGCACTCCAGTCCTGGGCTGAGAAGACGTTAGGCCAATTACTTAATCTCTCTCAGGCTCTCTTCCTCTTCCGTCAAACAGAATAAAAAAACCTACCCTCCCTGCCTTATTCGGTGGCATAAGGACTGATACTCATGGGTGTGGACAATGATTGTCCCAGCCCTAGTGTGGGGGAATCCTGAAGGCAGCCAAGGGTCTGGAGAGTATTCCCAGGAGAGTAGTAAGGCCTGCTGGTCCAAGATGGAGCATGAGAAACCACCACACTGACTTCAGAGAGAGTGTCACGGGGACTGGCAAATCCTAGCTGTACTTCTCAGGTCACCCAGCAGGTCCCACCCTCTGAGGGGAGTCTGGTCACGGAGCCTAGGTAACAACTGGCTTTTCTGTATGGCTTTTTAGTTGTCCTGAAGTTTACAATATGTGTCTTAACTTACCATCTTTACTTTTAAGTGCTTCACGTATAAGAATTTTTCAACAGTCCGTTTCCATTTTATCCCTCCTATCCTTTGTGCTGTTGCTGCTTAAGTTTTACTTTTACATATGTTATAAATAACACAATACAGGGGTTTTTTTAAACCTTTTTCCTCTCTTTGCTTCAGTTTGGATGGTGTCCATTGCTGATTGTTCAAGGCCACTAATCTATGAGTTCATTGCATATGGTGAAATTTTTATCTCGAATATTATATTTCCATCTCTAGACATTCCATTCTGTTCTTTTTTATATCTTCCATTTCTCCACTCATGATGTTCATGTTTTCCTTTAATTTCTTGAAAATATTTTAGATAGGTATTTTTAAAGTCATCGTTAATTCCATCATCTCTGTCACCTCTGAGTCTGCCTCTATTGACTGACTTTTCTCCTAGTTGTGCATCACACTTTGCTTCTTTGCATAGCCAGGAATTTTGTATTGGGTGCTGGACATCGAAAATATTATATTGTTAAGTGTCTGATTCTGTCATCCTGATTTAAAGAGTGTTGGACTTTATTCTATCAGGAAATTAAGTTACTTGTGGGTCAGCTTGATTTTTTTTTTTTTTTTTTTTTTTTTTTGGCTAGTTTTTAAGCTTTGTCAGGGTGGGTCTAAAGTAGCTTTTACTCCAGGACTGGTTTGGACCTACTGCTATGGCATGAGCCTTCTAGGGTCTCTGCTGAGTGATCCAGCTGTTTAGCAAGGACTCTCCACTCTGCCTGATCAGAACTCACACATCTCCCAGCCTTGAGTGTTCACCTTATAAGCTCCCTGATGCCTATTCCTTGCTGAGCCCTCGCAATCTCTCCCTATTCAGCCAAAGACTTGGGAGACCCCTATTCATATATCTAGAGCTTCCTCCGTCTCTATAGATTTCTCTCCCTCCTACTCTGCCCCTCAAATTCCAGCCACCTCAGGCTTCCTGAACTTTGATTGTTGTCTCATCAACTCAGGAAGACTGCTGTGCTCTTCTTGGGTTCTACCTCCCTGCACTAAGAGCTGGTAAATGCCTCCAGGGGGAAAGCCGAGGCAGTCACAGGCCTCACCCTACTTGTTTCCCTGTCTCCTGGATCACAGTCCTGTACTACTTACTCTCCAGTGTCTGAAACTGCTTGTTTCATGTATTTTGTCCAGTTCTCTGCTTGTTTATAGTGGGAACTGACAATTTCCTTTAAGATCCCTCTGGGGTGCATCAATGATCCAGACTGGGCATATACTCCCTCCAGAAACTTGTACAGAAATGGATTTAGGGTTAATAAAAGTCCATGAAAAGTCACAAGGGTCATTCTGATCTCTTCTTAGAGAAACCCAGGATAGAGACTCACAACCCGGTATAAGTCCAATTTTACACCAGGAATTGTTAGTGTCCATCAAGCGATGGGCGGATAAATAAACTATGGTGTATCCATACAATGGAATATAATTGGACAGTAAAAAGAAATGAAGCCCAGGGATGCCTGGGTGGCCCCGCCAGTTGAACATCTTACTCTTAATCTCAGCTCAGTTCTTGATCTCAGGGTCGTGAGTTCAAGCCCTGGTTTAGGCTCCATGCTGAGCGTGAAGCCTACTTAAAAAAAAAGAAAAGAGAAAAAGAAATGAAGTACTGAAAAGTGCTGTACCATGATGAATCTTGAAAACATTATGCTAAATGAAGGAAGCTCATCATGAAAGACCATGTATTATGTGATTCCATTTATATGACATGTCCAGAATAGGCAAATCTATAGAAACAGAATACAGATTAGTGATTGCTTACTGGGAGGCGAGAGGTGCGGGGGGGGATGATTACTAATAGATACAGAGCATCTTTTTGTGGGGGACAAAAATTAGACTGTAGTGATCATTGCTCAACCATGTGAATCTACCAAAAAACATTGACTTGCACACTTTAAATGGGTGGATTGAATGGTATGAGAATTATATCTCAGTAAAACTGTTTTTAATAAAAAGAATTGTTAGCGATTTTCTTCTGTGCTGAAGGTAATGAAGGAACAGAAAGGTGCCGTGGTGATGTAGAAGTCTCAGCTCTCATGCTGATATATGTACGTATCATCAGTAGCTTTCAACTGGAAACTGTGACCAGAGTAGGGTTTACATAGTTTTCTTGGGGAAGGTGGTGGCTCCTGTTGGGTGTTAGTCTCAAAACCCATTCACTCTTTCTGAATTACTTCAGCTGTAAGAGAACTCTTGCAAAGTTTTGGTTTCATCTCCTCTTCCCCACTTCCTCTCTTACCGGGAACCTGGTCAGCAGTGAGCACGTACTGAGTGGCTGCCATCTGCAGGGAGAAGGGACAATAGGGCATGTCTAGCCTTAACCTTGACCTTGGAGGAACCTGAGAACAGGAGAGTGGAGAGTGTCACGTGGGCTCTGAGAACTGTGATATCACCTTTGTGTCCTCCATGTCACTATTCAGAGCCACCAGAATAAGGGTGACATGGTAGTCCAATCCCAGCCAAGGAAGGAAGAGTAGGCACCCTCCTCTGTTGGTTTTTCTGTTGTCACAGATGACAGTGGTTCATTTAAGTGAGTCCTCTTTCCTTCAAGCACTGTGAGTTTTCTGAGAAAGAAAAATTATCCTTCATTTGCAGGCTTCTTGCAGGAGTCTTCGTCAATGTACTTTTTAAAAATTTTTTTTAATATTTATTTATTTTAGAGAGAGAGAAAGAGACAGAGCACAAACAGGGGAGGGGCAGAGAGAGAAGGAGATACAGAATCCGAAGCAGGCTCCACGCTCTGAGCGGTCAGCACAAAACCTGACGCAGGGCTCGAACTCATGAGCCGCGAGCTCATGACCTGAGCCGAAGTCGGATGCTTAACCTACTGAGCCACCCAGGCGCCCCATTGTCAATGTACTTCTAAGTGGAAAATTAAGTTAAGACCCTGAGCTTTGCCTAAAAATACTAATAGCTAACATTTATTGAGTTCTTCGTGTGTGTCCCTCCTGTTCTTCGTGTGTGTCCCTCCCGTTCTAAGTACTTGCCCAGCATTATCAGCACCTTGTCAACTAATATTTCTTTCACTATAAATAGGAAGTGTAAAGACACCACATTCCTTTTTGCCACTACTCTATTTCAGCTTAATTTCAGTAATTCGGGTAAGCTCTTCCTTCAGATTGTATGGTACTGATGCGGCAGCTCAGGGAATCACCAGCCAGATTGGACCCAGTCCTCAGCCAGCTAAGCCAGGAGGTTGGCCCCGGGGGCTTCACGTGCCTGGCATTCTTGATGCCAAGTGAGGACAGTGCACTCATCAGATGTGGTGTGTGTGGTTTTTCTCCAGGATCATCCACGAAGATGGCTTCTCTGGAGAGGACGTGAAACAGTACAAGCCTGTTGTCTACAGCAACACCATCCAGTCCCTGGCAGCCATCGTCCGGGCCATGGATACTTTGGGCATCGAATATGGTGACAAGGAGAGAAAGGTAGGCCACTGGGCCCATAGGCCCCGCAGGGAGGGTGCCTGTGCTCTTTACAACGTCAGCTGCCTCCCAGGAAAAGGAAGAGACTGCTGTGTGTGATAGAGAAGGCTAGCCGCCAACCTGAGCCAGTGTGCCCGTCAGCCTGGCAAATACAGGCAAACAGGGGCCTAGGTGATGGGCACACCTCCCAAGCAAAGTCGCCAGCAAAGATAGCGGCCATAGAATTTGTTTATTTTGCATATGAAAGAGGGTTGGTGACTGTCCTAAACTGGACGTCCTACAACACACAACATTGTACAAGTTCATTGTCCTTGGGCAATGAACTTGAACAGAAAAAGCATTTCTCAAACCACACAAGCACAACCTGAGCACCATCTCCTCTCCTTAGGAGAACCATGCTTGCCTTCTTGGGAATGGGGGGCAGCCGTTCTAATTGACTCTCTTTCCTCCTTCACACCTCACTCTTCCAGGTGAGTCTTAGGACCTGAGGGGCTCTCCTTCCTGTAGGAAGTTGACGTCCTGAAATAGGGATTGTTTTTCTTTTTTTTTTTTTTCTGAACTTTTTAGTTAACATACACTGTAACATTAGTTTCAGGTGTACAATTTAGTGATTCAGTGCTTGTAGACAAGGGACTGTTTTTCAGTTGAGTTTCCAAGGAGTCTGACAAGTGGTGACTGGAATAAGTGCATAAAATATTTGCAAACATTTGCCTGAACTATAAGACTGAACCATATACAGCTACACTTGGCAAAGCTAAATAAAAGAGGGGAAGGGAAACTTAGAGAATTCTGTCCAGGAGTGGCTCCCTGTGCCGTGGTGGGATTGTGAATCCCAGTAGTCCTTTCCCTGTGTCCTGGAGGGTGGAGGAAGGGAGCAGGTGGAGAGGTCTTTGAACGCCTGGGCCCCGAGCTGGAGCCTCTGGGTGGAGAGAATCAATCTTTGATTACTGTGGGATTCAGTAGTGTGCTTTATACATACCCTGTCTTTGCTAAAAATCATCTCCCTCACAGAGGAAAACTGTCCTTGTCTGGTAAGTAGTCTGTGGCCAATAGCTTAACAGGTAAAATTCAGTAATTTATGCACAAACTTCTAATTCCATGGGGCAGAGTCATCCCAGCTCAGGCACCGCCTCCTCCTCCACAGGGGTATTTGGTGATGGAGGGTGTAATGGAGGCCAGCCAGGGACGGGGACACCTGGCGCTGGCCCGAGGGCCCCGCCCCCTGCTCCTCTGGGGGGCCGAGTCCCCCAGTGGTTCTGCAGAGGAAGCACCTCCCACCTGGGCAACCGGCTTTGGTTTCTGTCATAGAACTGGGGCCTGTGGAAAGAGGGGCCCTGCTAGTTCCTCAGTCTTACTTCCATGAAGCGTAAACTGATGGCTTGCGGTGTGCCGGGCACTGTGCTGGCTGCCGGGGATCCAGAATGAGCACAGAGGGGGCGGTGCCCCGAGAAACCAGGCAGCCAGCACATACCTACTCAGGGCATCAGAATTAGCCAAGATGGCTACCGGGCTCCATCTGGTTTGATAATACTGGCCACAGTGGTAATGGAGAGCTGTCACTTACTGAGCACCTCCTAGCTGCCAGGTGCTGTGCTAAGCATGTTATATATGCTAACTCATTTTCATTAACTCAGGCATTCAAGCCCAGAGCAGGAAAGGCCTGGTGTGATCTTTAGACAAGGATAGGCCACAGGCCTTTTGGCCAAAGAGAGAGCAAGGTGCCTGAATCTCTGTTAACCAAATGACAGCTACACAACAGAAGGCACATGTGTCCCGGCAAACGCCCTCCACGCTCACACACACACACACACACACACACACACACGCACACATGCACTGCCTGTGAGATGGCTCAAGGGTATGTGCGTTCACTTCCATGCCCGCCTCCCAGCCAGCGTTTCTTTCCCAACGTCTCCCGCCTTGATTAAAACCCAGAAAAGTCATTATGACTTCAGAATGCTTTTCTCCTTCAGTCCTGAAAGCGTTACTTCTTTCTGTGGGATTTTTTCTTTCTCTCCATTTATTACCCTGAACAGAGAGGTGATTGCTTGGGGATTGGTAGGAATACCATTTATCAAGGACTATGCCAGGGGGGCCCCTGGGGCCTCTGGGGCTGTGTCTCCTCTGTGATGCAAGACAAGACAGCCCTCACATAGAAGGGCAGGGAAGGTGCCAATGCAAAGGGAGACCAGGAATGGAGTGGGGGTGCCCTGGAGAGTCCACTGGACGCAGGAGGGTCGGAGCCCAGTCCTGTTACAGCAGGTGGCACCATGGCACGTGCCTGGCCCATCCCTAGGGCAGCTCGGCCTCCTCAGGCACAATCCTCCTGGCTGACAAAGGCCTCTAGGCCTGTGGGCACCTCCTGCCTTTGTTATTTCACCTGTGAAGGGCAGAAAAGAAAAGCTGACCCAAGACTCAGGCCAATGTGAGCCAGGCAGCTGGAGAAGGTGTTTTCTGGAAGTATGCTGGCCTGGATCTGCAGTCTGGGAACCTGAGTGCAGGAGTCCCTTTACAGTCATCTGGGTAGGGGTGTGGGGGCAGCTACTTCAGACAGAGTTTCCCCTGGACCTGGAAGGGACATTTGTGATGAAACTTGGCTAGGAGCCAGCCATGGGAGCCAGCCATGGGAGCAGAAGGTGACAGAGGCTCCAAACAAGCACGAAGGTCCTGACAGAGGTGTGAGCCTGGCATACGTGTTGGAAGAGAGAAAACCTGAACTGCACCCTGGGAGAGCAGCAGGGCCCTGGGGTACTGGAATTTTCCAGTCAGGTCTGCCTACAGCCAGCCAGTTGGTGGTGCCCAGAGGTCCTGACCCCAGATGCTGGGTCTCCAATTTCTTTCTTCTCTCAGGACCCCAGGGGCTGCCCACCTGGAGGATCTGCTGTTTGGAAATTGTGAGAACTGCCCAATACAGAGCAGACCCAGATTTGTGTTTTGGCCTCTAAGGACCTCTTTTCATCTCTTGGCTTCCCCATCTCTGCCCTCCCTCCCCGCCAACCCATCGTGGATTCTCTGGAGGAAGAGAGCCCCACATCCAGAGCCTCCGTGGGCCAGCCAGCTTTGTACTCTCCATACAAGAAAGCATCTAGAAGCTTCCTTGGTGTACCTTATTAGAACAGGTGTCCCTGACTTCTCTTGGCAGCTGGTTCACCACCTGCTCTGGCCTACCAGTGGAGGGAGGAGTGACTGGTTTCTCTTTCAGCCTCTCTGTCATGTGGACACACCTCAGGCCCTCCGACTGTGCATGAGCCCCCTCCTGAAAGAGCCTCTCCCTGGGGCAAACAGCAGGGATCCCCCTACATCAGCCTGGGGCTTCTACATCCCATGCCCCAGCCACACCAGACCACAGACCCCCTCCCCAAAGACACCCCACGCTCCCATGCCTCCAGGCCTTGTCTTAGGCCATACCTTCTGCTCCCAATGCCCTTCTCCCCTTCTCTTCTTCCTGGAATAACCTCCTACTGAGTGAGAACCAGCTTAGCTCCCTTCTTTTCTATGAAGGCTTTCTCTTCCTTCCCCTTGACAGTGAAACTCAGCTCAAGGCTTTCTCTCCATCGAGCATTTACTCATCCACTAGTATGAAAATTGGTTATGTTACTGTTTCCTTAGAGCCATGACCCTGGCTCAATAGGGTGTTCAAAACCCATTGGAGCAGCTAATGAAAGCAGTGAGGCTTCTTCTCTGTCCCATGCACACATCTGGGAAATACTGCATATAATTTCAGGGGGCTCTGGAACTCATAAAGCCCACTAGGGGAGCCTAGAATAAGAAATCCATCATAATTTCAGGTCCTTCTGCACAAGGCTTGTGTCATTCACCTTTCGGTCCCCTCCTTACCCAAACAAACCTGCACGGTGCTCAGAATATTGTATGTCTTCAAAACAATCCCTTGAGGAGAATGATATTTCTACCTTTCTCAGTTGTCAGAGAAAAAAGGAGAAGTACCTGTAATTCAGCACTGAATGAATGGATGTTGATTGCATATATACTATGGGTAGGCTTTGTGCTAAAGGATTCAGAGGCATGTGAGACAGAGCCTTTAAGGAACTGATCTCCTTGGGAAGACAGCGTTCACAAGCTAAATGGCTGGGCCATCATGAGGTGTGGGAGGTCAGGGAGAGCCTCTCAGGGAAGAGAGGCTGGCCCAGACCTTGAAGCAGGGGTGTGACTTGACAGGGACTGATGTGGGTAAGGAAAGGGACTTGAAGCAGTGGGAAGAACAGGAGTAAAGGCAGTGGGTTGGTAGCGACCAAAACTGATCCTATGGACAGGGGAGGCCAGTGACCAGAACAGAGGTTAGAATACCTCAAGGTGTGGGAGAGTTAGCAGATGCAGTTAGGTCCAGATGGGGGAGGCCTTGGAAGGTGCACCGAGGAGTTTGGGTTTTATCCTATTGGCAGCAGGCAGCCCTTGACTGATTTTGAATCAGGGAGGGATGAAAGTAAGTTTTTAAGGAAATGATGGCTTGTGTGGGGGTGGGGGGTAGAGGGAGGGGGAAGCAGGCTGGGGTAGGAGGTCTCCATGGCGGGGGGGGGGGGGGGGGGGGGGGGGGGAAAGGAAGGGCATCAGAGGGGAAGAAGGGGGCCTGGGATTGAGAAGGCTACTGGGGCAGAAAGGCACAGACCAGAAAACTGGCTGACCAGGAACAAGGCGAAACCTCAGCAGGTGGGGCTGGGCTGGTGCTAAGTCTCCTTGCCACCTCCTGGGCTACCTACTACCTGCTACCCAGCAGGAGTGATCAGCAAGTAGATAGATCAGAGAACCGAAGCTTTAGGAACTAAAGATGCTGATAATAGTGGCTTCCAATCTGTAAGTTCCAGGGCCTGTCCCAGTTTACACAATTTACATTAATTACCTAATCCCAACAGCTACCCGTGCAGAGGGTGCTATGGTCATTCCTACTTTGCAAGTGACAAAAAATTAGAGAGCCTCAGTGACTTTGCCCAAGGTCGTGCAGGCAAAATATGTGCATATCTAATCTAGCTGGTAACCCTCCTGAAGCTGTAACCCATGTGGTTCAGGTCCGGAGCCAACACCCACTTAAACAGGCGCAGCACAACCAGGCAAAACAGACCTTTGAAAGAATCTCCTTCTTTATCCAAAGTCTCTCTAAAACCAAAGGGGCCCAAAGGGTAACTCCGCTGCTTTTCTCAGATATCCTTTTCTGTCTTCCTCATGTCTGCCCCTCCTCCGCTCTCTCTTGAGCTGCTGTACCCCAAATTCTGCAGATACCCCTCTCCACCCCCCAGCCTGCCAGGCTTTCCCTCTCTTGGCCTCTTTCTCCTTCTTGCTCCCCCGCCTTTTCTCTGGCTCCTTCTTTTCCTCCTCTGCCTCTGAGAGGTTCCCTCTCTTCCTCTCCTCTCCCCCTTTTCTCCATCTGTTCCTCGGCTTCTCTCTTCTTCCCCGCCCTCCATCTCTCCTCACCCCTTTTTTCTCCCCCTTCCTCCTCCTCCCTCCTTCTCTTCCACTCTTGCTCCCTCTCTTCCCCTTCTTCCTTTTTCTTCCCTCACTCTCGACCTCCCTCCTTCCTCGCTCCCAGCTCATTATCATGTAAATTGTCTTAACCTTTGGAGCTGCCTCTCTCCTCCCAGGGCTTCCTCTGTACTCAGCCCAGGGCCTACATCTGCATCACAAAAGCAGAGAAACTTGTCTGGCAGAACTGGCCTTGGACCCCATGGAAGAAAGGATGGGGGAAATGACAATTACAGGATTAGAATGTTCACTTGGACCAATGAGGGGATAGAGAAACAAGCCCATTGTTAATAGATGTTATCACATGCACATAACATATAAACGTAGGTAACATTTATGTGCATATCCATGTGTACTTACGTATGTAACGTGCACTATAAACCAGTGGAGCAGTAGGAAGAAGTAATGCCTTGAGCTTGTAGGAGGCTTTATTCAGTTGAAAACACTCTCATTTTTATTTGTTCGCCCTTTGTACATGTGCTTATTTCTCTCATTAAATTATAAACTCCCTGAGGACAGAGTATAGGTCTTGAGTACAGTGTTGGATACTATGTCCATATTCCAGCTGGACCACCAGCTGTATGGCCCTGGGTAAAATATTTAACCTCAACACTCAGTGTTTTTGTCTTTAAAATGGGCATAATCCTAATACCTTCTTCATTCATCTGCTGTAAAATCAAATGAGATAATGCATGCCAAGTGCTTAGGAGAGTGCCTGACACAGAGTTCTCAACACAAAAGTCTTGTTCTTTTGTTTGTTTGTTTAAAATTATCAATAAAACCTTGATAAATTATCCTGATAGCAATCTAGTGAGGAATGGGTGCAGTTTTCTCTGCATTTTGCATGTTAGAAACAGAGGCCCAGGTACTGTGCAGGGTCACTGACCCACACAGAACTAAAGACCGGTGCTGGCACGAATTGCTGCCTGGTGCTCTTCTGTTCCACCAAGGGGCTTCATTAGAACCGCCCCCCACCAACCCCAGATAATGGCAGCTCTTTGGGGGGGCAGAATCAAATTTCGCAATTGGTTTCCAGAATGTCATCCGATCTCCTCTGGCGAAAAGAAATCTTGACATTTAAGTCACACGGTGGAGCTCAAAACCCTATCTGCTTTTTTTAATCAAGGAAATATTGTGGCATTGTCTTCATCGCACACCTTGTACTTTGCTTGAATTCTGAAACGGACGAAAACAAGGATGCTCTCTGGCCTGTGTCTGCCCGCGTTCCCTGGGGCCTGGGGGAAGCTCACTGGTGGTGGTTAGATCTGATGGGGGCTGGGGGAGGCGACTGATGAAGTCCTCCATGCACCCGTGCCCAAGCCCGAGGCCGGGAAGGGGCTTCTGCTGGGCAGCAGTGCGAACACCTGTCACCGCGGCACACCAGGCTCTCTGGCTGTCCCAGCCCAGGCTCTGCCCTGCTCTGACCTTTTGCCTGCCCAGATCCTCAGAGCTGGAAACTCTTCCATTTAAGACCATCTAATTCTACTGCTCCATTTTACAGATGGGGCAGAATAGGCCCCACCCGGCACAAACAGAAAAGGGACCTACTCAGGGGATGATGTGGCAGCCCCAGGACTAGAACTTCAAGTTTCCGGAATCACGGTTCACTTCGCTTTCCATCTGACCAGCCTGCCTCAAATTACCCAGCCAACATGAGGCCTCATTTTCTTTCATTCGGTTGGCCAGTTAGTCATTTCACAAACACTTACCGAGCACTCACTTCCTGGCTGACCGTGCATAGGGCGGCAGGGGGCTCCCAGGCCTGGGCAGAGATCCTGTTCCTTGGATGAGAAGGTAGATAGACTTCTTGATTTCTAAGACCTCATGCAGCTGTGACAGTCCTGCTCTGCGGGACTCCGTGCAGCCAGGCCAGCCCCCTCCCTGGAGTCTAAAGCGACATGAGGCTCCAGGTTTGGGATACACACCCGTTGTTTAAACCCGGCCATAAGGAGCCCCACATCTCGCTGCTGAGACCTTGGCCTAGGGCTGCAGCACCAGGCTCACTCATCTGCATGTTCCCCCCATCATTGTGTTCAGTGCAGGGCAGGGGTCAGTGGACAGCTGAGCTCATGAGTGATTCCATTCATCAGCAGGTGTCCCGAGGCCAAGGGCTGGGCTAGGTGCTAGGGGATTTGCCTGTGTGAACTGGACAGACAACAGCCCCTGCCCTGAACAGACACATTCATGGAAGGAATGAAAGATACAGAACACACTTTTTTTCATGCCTTCTTAATCTCAATGTTGAGAGCAAAGGTGGCTGGAGCAGCCTCCTGCATTCCCCCATTTATTTGTCCGTGCAGGTACTCACGTAGTGGTGGGTCAGACCCAGTCCCTACCCCCAAGGAAACAGGCAAGGAGGACAGACACATCCACAGAGAGAGCTTTTTATTTTTATGAAAGTGCAATGTTATGAGCCCTGAGGTGGGTAATGATGAAGATAATAACAGTGATCTATCAGTGGGTTGTCTGAAGAGTAAATGACTCAGTAAATGCACGCTCTTAGAGCAGGGCTTTGCACACAGTAGGTGCTCAGGAGAGGTTAATTAACATTAGGATTGTGTGCCTTGAAGCAAAGTGACAACTATTATAGTTTTCAAAGGTTGCTTCTGCCTGGTAGATGAAGGAAAGGAGGGAGACAGGCCTTCTGGGCAGAGGGCAGTGGGAGGTAAATAAAGGTATGTGCCAGGGGCCTGAGAACACATAGGGGAAGTACTGCTTTTGCTTAGTTTCTGTCCTGTTGTCACTTAGCCATCCTGGGGAAACAGTAGGAAAGCTAGAGCAGGCTTGAACAAGCCCCTTCATGCATGATTGGTGTTTAAGGAAGAGATAAGAGGGGAAGGCAAGGTTCCTCACCTGAGCTTTGACAATCCTAAGGGCTAGGTCAAAAACCGTTTCTGAATCTTGACAAGAGGCTAAGCCGTTCCCTGCTTTAGTAAGTCTAGTGTTGAGAACACACCAGGGGTTTTGCTGGTGGATAGAGGATCCCACTTGGTGTCTGGGTCCTCCCTGCGGACATTCGGGGGCTGTGGTCCAGACCCAGAGATGAAGGACGTTCTTATAAGAGGCTGGGCGCAATCTGCTGCCCCAGGGCATTCTCAAGAAGTTGCCTCCCGGATGCAGTGTTGGGAAAACCCATTGTTGGGAAAACCGTTTGCCTGGGAGAAAGCCCATATTTTTCCTGCCCTGAGGCCCTTGACCCCCAGGCCAGGTAGAACACACTCCCTGAGCTTGTTCTTCAAGAAGCAGCAGACTGCCTTTACAGTTAGGGACGGATTGTATGCACTGGATTTTAGGTAGTCACGCTTGTAACTATAAACAGTAAGTGCTTTCCCTTGAGCCAGTCACTCCAAGTTTCACTATGTAAGTTAGCATGCATTTGGCTGTAAGGAAAAGAACACCCCTTCAACACCCCTCCAACAGTGGGTTGGAACCACAGGAATGGCCATTGTTTCCTGGATAGGCAGGCCCAGGGCCGTGCATGAGGCTGCGCAGTGTCAGGGCCCTGGTCGGCACTCATGCTGAGGTGATGGGGGAAGAGGGGGCCGCAGGTGCTCTGATGGATGGGGGCTCCAAGGTGAACTGTCTTTCCAGGCAGTGGCAGAGGTGGCTCCTGGTTTCTTCTCTGGCTGTTGCCTCTGTTTTCCCACTGTCTTGCCTCCTCAGGCTGATGTAACAAAAACACCGCAGACTTAAACAACAGAAATCTGTTTCTCACCATTCTGGAGGGTGGGACGTCTAAGATTAGCAGATCAGACCATCTTCTGTCTCCTGTACGGCCATCTTCTGATTGTGTCCTCACACAGCAGAAGGGATGAGGGAGCTCTGCGGGCTCACTTCTGGGAGGGGGGCTCTGCCCCCATGACCTCATCTCCTCTCAGGGACCCTCCTCCTAATAGCATATCACAGGAATTTGCAGAGGGGCAGGGACACAGACATTCAGTCTACAGCACCCATGGTGGCTCAGAAAGCTGATGTCCCCAAGGGGCACCAGAAACAAGAAAACGGCTGGTGGCAGGTGACATCAGCGCAAAGCTAATGGGACAAGTCCCAGGGAAGAATTTGAGTCTAGTCGACCCTGGGGCAGGGCTCCCCAGGCAGAGCACAGTAGTCAGGCGCCCTCAGCCCCACCTTTCCCCTTCCCCAGCACCCCGACTTCTCTGGCTTGTCGGGTGTTGCCGAGACCACAGCCAGCCCCGGCCCCCATCTGGCCCCCCGACGTCCCCTCCAAAGCATGCCAAGTGGAGGGGTGTTAAGGCCAGGCCATTGCTGTCTTAGCACGTTCACATGTTCGTTGCCTGTAGAAAGGGGAGTGGGATTTTTAAAAGAAAATAGAGGAAAGGAAACATAGATGGGAGAGCCCACAGTAACAAAACACAGGGAGCAGTCCATGAAAGCCACAGGCGATGATGCCTTGGACTTGCATGTTCTTTCCTTGTCTCTATGTCTCTCTCATGCTAGTTTACATCCCCCTCCCCCCGTGAGCCCATAATTACTCTGCTCTGACAGTAGAAGAATGTTACAACTATGCAAATAAATATTCCAGAGCATCCAGACTGATGTGGGTCCCCATGAATAGCCTTTCCCGTGGCTGTCCGGGAGGCCCCTACATTACAACCCTTCCCATCTCTGCCTGGCCGCCCCACAGGGGGACCTGTGACCCTCCTCTTTGAAGAGGGGCCCTAGTGGATATGTCCTTCAGGCTCAGCGTCATTGTTTTAAGGGAGCGAGAGAATACCAAGGAGACCTCCCAGCCTTAGAAGACGCAGAGAAACACTAAGAGAGGCCTGCCTGGCCAATGCCATTTTTTGAGGTCCCTGGCATATTGAAAACTAAAGAATTCCCAAGTCAAGGTCACAAAATTGTGGTATATTTTAAATGCGTATGCTTAACAGGTAATATCTTGGACCCGCCGCAAATGCAGTGCAATATAGTCGCACTTCCTAAAAAATAGCTACAGGATTTATAAGAATATGAAATTCTGGCAGTGCTGGCCACGTGTTCCTATGGTAGACACAGGGCAAAGCTTTACAATAAGCATTGTCACCTCTCACCACAGAGGTCTCTCCCTGACTATGTCTATTTCCTCACTTGATCCAAGCCCCAAATTTGAGTGCTTTGTGCATGTGCGGTCCCTTCCTGGTGCCCCAAGACACCGCAGAGGAGCCTGTGCTAAAACCCAGCTCACTGGGAGGGGGGTCAGGGACTGAGAAAGGGTTAGGTTTGTTGAGGTAGCAGCACCGTGTGGGTGAGACTATGAGTCATAGGCAAGGTGGGGATGGCCGATGTGGCATCTGGGTCTCTCCCCAGCTCAGGGGCCCTGCTCTGGGCCGGGGGTGGAACAGTGGGGAGGAAGGTACATACGTAACACCACACGCACACATTCACAGTCTGCTTTGCTCAATTTCCTCCTCCTTCATCCTGCTTGCCAGGCAACCTACAGCAGTCTGGTGTCACTGCCAAAGACCCCTCTCTGGACAAGTTGGGACTCTCTTGGTCACAAGTATAAAACACACCATCAAACTGGCTTATGAAAAAAAAAAATCAACAGGCACAGGGATTAAGAAGTCTAGAGGTTTGGGGCTCCTGGGTGGCTCAGTCCACTGAGCGTCCGACTTCGGCTCAGGTCATGATCTCACAGTCCGTAAGTTCGAGCCCCGCGTCGGGTTCTGTGCTGACGGCTCAGAGCCTGGAGCCTACTTCCGATTCTGTGTGTCCCTCTCTCTCTGCCCCTCCCCTGCTCATGATCTGTCTCTCTCCATCTTTCAAAAATAAATAAATGTTAAAAAAATTTAAAGAAGTCTAGAGGTACAGGTGCAGGTGAGGCTTGATTCAGCAGCTCTGAGGCCATCCCCGGCTTCTTATCATCTCTCCGCTCTCTCCCACTGTGTGGTCTTCACCTTAGACTCCTCAAAATCGCTCTCTCACTTTGCCAGACCATGGCTACAGCAGTCAAGTTGCGGTGTCTTTACACCACACCTGACCTGTGAGTGTCCTGGGATGTACCCTCCTGCAAGATGGGGGGCAAGCTCCTCGCAGGCTCCTTCCTGAACAGCTCCCCAAGTCCTGGGAGCCCTCTCTCTCAGGAGCCCTGTTGGATCACATGCACATCCCTGACCCGGTCGCCGTGACCAGAGTTCAGCAGGGGTTAGAGCCGGGCTTTGGAGTCAGAGAGACATGACCTTGAATCCTGGGCCTGCCTTTCACCCCATTGGACTTCAGGTTGGTCACCTGGCCCAGTGAACCTTAAATTCCTCATCCGAAAAGTGAGGATATGTTCTAGTTAAAGGAAATAATGCAGGTTGAGGTGCCTGGCACTCGTAAGTGCTCAGTGAACAACTACTGTTTTCACCCTTCTCTTATCCCACTTCACTGCCTGTTTGGTGAAGACCCCAATTTTGAAATTAGGGTAAAGAATTAGTGCCAAACCCTCCAAACTACTGCAGGTCAAAGAGGTGGCCTCCCCCTGCCTGAGGTGACCTGTTGGCTCTGGTTCTAGCTCCGGGGTGGGAGACAGGCCCCTCAGCCCCTGCCCTCTTGCTGGCTTTGCAGGAGTGGAGCTTAGGAGCTCAGCACCTGAACCTGGGCCCGGTGAGGCCCAAGAAAGAAGCCCAAAGAGAGAAGAGGTGGAGCCACAGAGAGAAGGAAGAGGGGCAGGTGGTTGCAGGTGACACTTGTCTGGGGGTTCTTTATGAGTGGAGGGGTCACCATGGTGGGTGCCCCTGAGTCAGCATTAGGGCTGCCTGTGACCCTGTGAATGACATTCCCGCGGTAAGCCCCTCCCCGTCTCTACGGCTGCAAGTGTCTTCTCCCTCTCCAAGGTGCCCACGTCTGTCCCTTTCATTCACTCGTCCAGCATTGAGAAATGTGTGCTGTGGCCGCATGTGCACCAGCAGTGGGCCGAGCTCCGGGCACATGGTGCTGAGCAGAAACAGTCAGGGGTGCTGCCGTCATTGAGCTCAGTCTGGGAAAAGATGGCGCCCCTTAGTAACTCTAGAGAGCTGTGAGCATCCTGGCTGCAGGCCCAGCCTGGCCTGTGCTGAGGACGGGGTGTCTGACAAAGAGCACCAGGGACTGGCGTGAGGGAGGCAGACGAGAATAGGAGAGAAGAGGCGGAACCTGGAAGGCAGGTGGAACAGCATGTGTTAAAGCTCTGAGGTGAGGAGCTCTGATCAAGGAGAAGGGTCTGAAAGAAGGCCAGCATGACCAGTGCCCAAAGGGCAACGGGGCAGAGGGGTAATAGAAGAGGCTGAAGAAGGAGCCAGGGGCCAGCCAGGTGAGAAGAGCCGCTCAGCCATGGAAGGGATTTTGGCTTTGTTCCTAGTTCAGCAAAAAGCCACGGAAGGTTTCCTGAGGCTGCTGGGTGGGGAGTGGAGAGGCCACAGCAAGAATGGCAACAGGGAGAAGAACAGAGAGGCTCCTGTGGGCATCCAGGGAGAGAAAGGGATACAGTCTGTTCCAAGAAAGGGCTGGGCCTCGCTCTGAGTCTACCCACCATCCACCTGACATGAAACCTTGTGCAACTGCCACATTGCCCGTCAGGACCCTCAGCTCCTCCCAAGATGCTGCCTAGCCCAGAGCCTGCCAAACCTTGTGGGTGTCTGTTGGGCGAGCAGGTGAAGGTCCCCTTACCCTTGCAGCTTAACCAATGCAGATGGGACCCCAGGCCCTGAGCACAACGACAGCCCCAGCCCCGTCGCTCTGTGCATCCAGGGAGTCCTCAGGGGAACTTGCATCAGAGAGCTGTGGCCTCCCCACTCCAACCCATGACTCTAGCCCCTTCTGGAGGTTCTGGCCTCGGTTCCCTGAACCCCTATCCCTGGCCTCAGTCTCCTCATCAGTAAAATAGAGATAATTCCATAATTATGACGATCAAATAACCATGGACAGGGAGCTTCTGCCCTGCAATGTGCTCCTGCAAACACAGCACGAACACGTTACTTCCACTGATACCCACAGGCCCTCCTGGCTCAGACAAGCACGCGTCACCCAGCACAAGTGCTAGCAGGCCACTCTCCCTCCTTCCTCTCTCCCGAGTCAGCCCAGGAGCAGCTGACAACTTCTGGAGGAGACGTGGACCAGGAGCATTTGCACACCCAGACTGGCCTCCCCCCGTATCTCTGGTCCGAGGTCCCCAGGGTGCAGTCCTGAAATAGCTCACTGCCAAATTAGGTCCAGCGTTTCCAGCTCTGTGGGTGCCTTCCCTCCTTTCCCAGCCCTCTGTCTTCCTTCCATTCTCCTTCCTGCCACATTTCCCTGCATGGAGCCCAGACCAGCTGGTTCCCCTGATGACAACTGGCCAAGGAGAGGAAGGAGCTCTCCGGGCCCAGGGCGCCTGCAGGGTTAAGTACCCTGACTCCCAGATCCTGCCCTGCCCAGGCCCAGGCCCAGGAGTTCCGCTCTGCAGTAGGAAGCTGGAGGGTGAGGTTCCTGACTCGTGTCCTGTCATGGAGAACAACCTGCATGCACCTCTTGGAAGGGAAGCTCTGTGTGCCGTGGGGCCCAGGAGTCAGTCAGGTACAAAGTCAAAGTCGCATCTTCAATTTTCAGCTTTGTGACATCAGGCAGGTTCCTCACGTACCCGAAACCTCAGTTTCCTCATCTATGTGAAGGAAATACTACCAGTGTATCTCAGGGGCACCTGGCTGGCTCAGACGGTGGAGCATGTGACTCTTGATCTCGGGGTTGTGAGTTTGAGCCCCGTGATGGCTGTAGAGATTATTTAAAAATAAAATCTTTGGGGAGATAAAAATACCAGTATATTACCAGGGGCTTAACCTGCTGTAACCAAGACCCCTAAATAATAGTGACATAAATAAGACAAAGGTGTTTCTCTCTTGCCTCAGCTGCCCAGATGTGACATGGGATCCGGCCCTTCTGTCCACAGCTGGGATGCCCAGTCACCTTCAGGGCCACTGTGTCCATGGCAGGCCTGAGGGGCAGCTCCAGCTCCCCCTTGTACCCAGCAGCAGTGGGCGAAAAGGAGAGGGGTTTGATTGTTGAAGACCTTGAGTGTTGGGCCAAGGAGGACAGGTTCTCCATGGCACGGGCCAAGAGGTGTCTGAGCTGGGGAAGAGCCCCTGCCGAGCACTGTTCCACCAGCCCCGAGCCATGGGCAGGATGGTGCACATCCTCGCTGGAAGCCGTTGCATCGTGTCGGTTTGCTTCAGATTTACTTTCCACCCGGGCCCGGCAGCTCTCCCCTGAGCCCGAGAGTCAGGGCTCAGACCCCCTTGCACCAGCCACCCGGTGGGGCAAGCCTTCCTCCACACCAGGAGCCCCTGCCTTGCCCAGCGCCTCTGGCCCCCTCCCCGGTGCTTCCCCTCATCCTGCCTCCACGTCCCTGCTGGTCTGCTTTCTCAGTGAGCACTTGCGGGAAGAATCGTTGACACTCTGCTAGCCTGGGCCTCCTCAGACGTTAGCCCCGTGATGTGATCCAGCAAAACACACTTTTCCTGTCGAGTAAGTTTAAGAACATGGACTGCATCTCCTCGTGGGGAAGCACAGTGCACACTACAGCATCCAAGTCTCGCCGAGCCCGACGGAAAGGAAGTTTGTGGATGCGTGGCTCATCCAGAATTTCCCAGTCCTTTTTTTTCTTTTTTTTGAGTCATCCTATTACGTTATGTAACCATTGCCTGGGACCTGCATTCTCGCGAAAGTCCTTCCTTTCACAGAAGGGGAGACAGAGGCACAGTGGGAGGAGAGGCTTCCACAAGGTCACATCCCAGGCCACAGCGGAGCTGCTTTCCGGACCACTTGCATGCCTCTCCCCGGCAAGAACCACTCTCGCACTTTCCAGAAACTGTTCCAGGTCTTCCTTCCCTGCTCCAGAGGCCCCGACCCACACCCCCCGCCTTGTTTCTGGTCTCCCCAAACACCAGGAGGACCACCGGTGGGGCAATTGACCCCTGTGACTGAAAGTGAAGCACCGAGCACGGGGCTGTTGATCTTGTTCTTAACCATCCCTGAATCAGAGGGGGTCCAAGGTCAGCCCGCTAAGACTCCCACCGTGGCTTGCACTCTGCTTGTGCCCAGAAGCCCAGAGAAGGGCAGCCCTGGGCACCTCTGTAAGCTGATCACACCCACCTGGTGCTTCCAGTGTTCGAAGTTCTGTCTACATGTGAGTGCACTTGGTCCCCCTCTGGCCCCTTAGAGGGCATCCTGTTTCTTGGTGGACCCCGACTGATACATAGACTCCATTACTGTCCTCGCTCTATAGATGAGGACACAGAAGGTCAGAGAGAAGAAGTAACAGTTACGCCCAAGGTCGCACTGCTGTGGGCCGGGCGCAAGGTCAGGCAGCCCGGGCCAGAGCGTGTGCTTGTGACCAGGCTCACAAGGATGCAGGCCCACGTCCTCCCTCTGGGCCTTCCCCCTGGGAAGATCACTGGGATCCACAGTCGGGGGCTAGGCACTGAGCTGTGTGCACAAAGATGACCAGTTAATCCTGGAAAACTGGGAAAGGGCCAGCCTCATCTGACGCCATGCCACGCTCACCCAGGCCGCTAGAAGATGAGGCCGACGTGCCAACGGAGCAAGTGTTCTGCCCCCCGTCGCTGGCTCCTGGGCCTTGCCAGCCACAGGGGTGAGTGGGTGGAAGGACTGCTCCAGCGTCACCCTCCGAGGCCTGCCAGGAAGCAAGCCGGGAGCACATCCTTGGGCTCCAAGTCCTAGAAATTTTCAACCTGGGCAGAGGGGAGGAGAATCAGGCCTCACCTCTGCCGGGAAAGGTAGGGGAGGTGGGAAAGTGCAACCCCACCACCTTATCTCACCAGCCACCTAGATCCGCAGGGAGAACAGCTGGTGTGGGGCCAGTCTTTCTCACTGGCACTCTGGAGTCTGGAGGGGCATGAGCCCAGTCTGCCTGGGACCCCCTTCTCAAGCCAGAGGCATGCCAGACCTAAGCTCATGGCAGAACACGGACCCTTCCCAGAAGAGCCTGATTTTCCACCCAGCCCTGCTCCCTGCTGGCTGTGTGACCTCAGGCAAGTCCCTTGTCCCACGGGGGTCCTACGGAAGGAGCAGATGGCCTCTAAGATTTCCCCTCCACCGCCTCCCTCATGTTAGTTCTATAAATTCTAAACAGTTCTATAAATTCTCCTGGCAGAGCTTAATTGCTAAGGTTAGGTGATTGCCAGCACAAGGCTCTTCCCTTGAATCCAAAAGAGAAAGAAGCCCAGAGTTTCAAAAGCAGGACACGTGTGGAAGTTGGAGACTGACTTCTCTCAAGGTGGGAGTTGCTGTTAGCGGCAGGCAGAGGCAGCCCAGCCCTGGTGGGGGGAGGAAGAGGGGGCTCTCTGCCAGCACCCGGGGCCCAAGGCTTGGGGCGGGGGCTGCGAGGACGGGCAGGTCACAGCCCCATGGGAGCCCCAGCGTGGACTGGCACGCACAGGCCACCGAGCCGTGGGGACTAAGCCACTAAGTCGGGCAGAAAACCCGTCAGGTGTTTCCGCTGCTACCTCTGTGTCAAGGGTAGCCTTGTTGCGGGGCGGCAGTGTGGCCCGGTGAGGCTGTCAATTTCAGTCTGCTCGATCTGGAAGGCTCCCTGGGTGGTGAGGAGAGGGAAGGTAGATTTCAGGGGCTGTTTGCTTGATGAGGAAGAGATGGCAGAGCATAGGGGGCAGGCTCGGGGTGGGGGTGTGATGCCAAGGACGACTCTGGGGGTTGTCACAGTTTGTACACGTGTCATTGATGGACCCACACCCCCAAACCCAGAGCACCATCAGGGCACCTGGAGCTCAGAGCAGTGGGCAGTACTGCTGCTGGATATCCCTTGATTCATTTAGTGCCCTGTCTGCCGTGGCCAAGCCCCCAAGAGTCTCCTCGCCAGCAGTCAGCCTCTCCGGCCCGCCGTAACCTGTGCACCATGCCACAGCCAGCGGCAGCTTTTACAGAGCCACAGCTGATCCTCAGCCTAACAGCCCTCAGTGGCACCCTTGGCCCTCAGAATAGAGCCCTGCCAGCCTCGGGTCTGTTTCTCATGCCTTAAATGCTGCAACTTCGCAGCCCCAGGACCTCTGCAGGAGACATTCTGTCCTGTTCCTGTTCCTCCCCGCCATCCCTACCACCTGCACCCCGCCTCCCTAAACTTGGGTTCTACTGTCATCTCTGGGAATCCTTGCCTGATCCCCCGGACCAAGCCAGGCCTTTTGTCCCACTGCTCTCAGAGCCCTGGCAGCTCACTTAATGGCCTTGTCACATTTGTAAATGTATGTGTCAAATATTCGATCCCCTGCTAGACCATAGGGGAAGGGACAGGGCCTATGTGACTCCACATGGAATCAGTACCCAGCACCTAACACAGCGCCTGGCCCAGAGCAGGTAGGCGCTCAGTTAAACTCTGCTCCATAGACAGACACTCGCCCATGGTGTGCTGAGTTGTCTGCTGGGGTCAGAAGGTGCATATCTCTGGTCCACCCCACCTTTCAAAACTGAAAGGTCCCTCCCGCCGAAGTCTGTTGAGCCTAGGAAACAGCTCCAGTCAGGCTCTCCCCTCCTGAGCCTTCCTGGTGCCCCAGCCCCCAGAAGCAATGATCCCAGAGTCCAGAGTCCCTGCAGACACCTTGCACTGTAAGCCCTGCAGGCTTGGCAAGGTCAGGGTGTCAGGCACTCAACCCGTTCCTCCTCCCCAAGCCTTGGCCTAAGAAGAGTTTGGAGATGGTGTGAGTTCTGGGTTTTAGACCCAGCTTTGCCAGTATCTAGCGAACTGTGGTCCTTGAAAACCCCAGAGTACGTGCTCTCACGGGGTCTCTTGGCCAGCTGACCATGTAGATTCTGAGGTCTTAGGGGTCATGGCATCCTTGGATGAGCAGAGGCATGGCTTCCCATGGCTGTGGTAGAGAGAGTCACTGAAAGAAACAGCCAGAGTGAAACCTTGAGAAGCCCAGTCTACTGACCTGGGTTCCCATAGCCCTCACAAGTCCTGAGGTGGGATTTAAAGAACCCCACCCCCACCCAGGGATGTTGGGTGAGAGTCTGGGGACTGTGCTGTGGAGAAGCCAGAGGCCCTGGTGGCCCTGGAACTCCCTACTGTCCTTGCCTAGGCCTAGACATCTCCCCATCCTTCCTCCAGTGTTTATGGAACACCTGCAAGTGCCAGGCTGGCAGCAGACAGGTCCGTGCACATGGGGGCCCAGAGATCTGTCACCTGCATCATGGTACCCAGCACAGTGCTTAGGCAGCCAGCCTGCCTCCTCACAGAGCCCGGTTCTGCTGCTCACCAGCGGGGCAGCCTGGGGGAAAGTCCCCATCCACTCTGTCCTTCTTTCTCTTTAGCTGTAACACAGCAGTAAAAGCGGTACCTACCTTGTGCTTGGGACAATGTGAAGGGCTTCAACAGTTGCCCAGAACATTAGTATGTGTAAGCTCCCTATTAGTCTGCTTGGGCTGCCGTAACAAAACACAGACTGCGTAGGTTAAAAAACAGACAGTTATTTTCTCACAGTCCTGGAGGCAGGAAATCTAAGAGATCGAGGTTCTGGCCCATTCAGTGTCTGGTGACAGCTCTTTTCCTTACCTGCAGAGGGCCACCTTCTCATTACGTCCTCACGTGGCCTGTCCTCGGTACATGCCTGCAGAGTGGGAGGGAGGGAGGGAGAGAAAGCTCTCTGATGTCTCTTCGTATAAGGACACTAATCCTATATCAGATCAGGGCCCTGCCCTTATGATCTCATTTCACCTGAATTACTTCTTTATTCTGCATACAGCTGCTCTGAGAGCTAGGACTTCAGCATACGAATTTTGGAGGGACATGTATGTTCAGTCCACAGATCTTATTAAGAAGATTTTGCCTTTATTTTCTGCTACCCTGATTTGGCTCTTGATGATAAACTGACCTGGTGTGTCTATAGCCTTTGTCAACTGCATAGCTCTGTGGTGAGCCCCCTGTAAGGGCAAGATTTGGCTCTTGATGATAAACTGACCTGGTGTGTCTATAGCCTTTGTCAACTGCATAGCTCTGTGGTGAGCCCCCTGTAAGAGCTCCAAGCTCTGGACTTGGCACGAAAGTAAACCCTTGTCACTTCTGACATCTTTTCCCTATTGACTAATGATGTTGAGTATCTTTTCATATCTTTTTGGCCATTTGTATATGTTCTTTGGAGAAATTGTCTATTCAAACCTTTGCCCATTTTTCAGTTAGGTTATTTATCTTACTGTTGAGTTGTAAGAGTTCTTTATATATTCTGGATACCGGTCCCTTCTCAAATATATGATTTGAAGATATTTTCTTCCATTCCGTGGATTGGCTTTCCCCTTCCTTGATGGTGTCCTTTGAAGTCCCACCCACTTCCGCCCCTGCCCCCTTGCTTGGGCCTCCTCCTCCTTTCTGGTGCTACTCCTCTTTCTCGCCTGCTCTCTGGGCATTTGCACTCTTCTGGGGCTATAGGAACTGGCTCTTTCCTGCTTCTCAGGCATCCTCTCCCCATGTTCCCAATGGGCTCTCACCCAGCCAACAGCCTGACCTGCACCCAGACCGTGGATGTCCCTGGGTTTGGGGGTTTCTGAGGCTGTGTGCTAAGCTGTGGCCAAAGCCCCATGGCATGTCCCCTTGTGTGGACAAGGGGAGAGACCACCATACACTGGGCGTTGACTGCATACTCAGCACTTTGCTTGCACGATCACATGGCATCCCCAGAACAGTGCCAAAGACACTAGTATTTTCTCTACCCTGTGGATGAATGGAGACATGATTTGCCATCCAGTACCGCGCAGCATGTACCTGGCCCATGAGCAACAAGTCTACGATCCAATCTGGTGAATGTCTACTCTGGGAGGGTCCCTGGGGTTGTTCAGAAATACTTGAGAAGTGTTGGTGCCTTAGTCCCCAGGACTATGTCCCAGAACAGTAGCTACAGAAGTTCCTTGAACTTCAGAAAATGCCAGACTTCACCTGCTATAACAAACCACCCCACAACCTCAGTGGCTGAACACAGTAAAAGACTGTTCCTTATTCACGTCTGATGTGAGGTGGAGGGTTACACTGGTCTATGCGGTCAAGAGCCAGCTCTTCCACTCCGATCAGTGGCTTTGCCAGGCCCTCAGGGTCTTCAGCTGAACTCCTGGTGTTGGGCCAGCAGGCAGGGGAAGGAGGAAACAGTGAAGGTTATAAGGGAAGGTTTTGAGAGCCAGGCTACACTTCATTGGCCAGAACTTGGCCACTTGGTCACACCTAACTCCAGGGGGCCTGGGAAATGTCCAGCTGTGACCTCAGGAAGAAAAGTCAAAATGCCCTTATCCGCAGAGCGCTGGTGTCTGGCGCAGGGCTCAGATGTGGATTGTAGCCACATGGCTTCCTGGCCCTCCAAGCACTGACTCCAGTGTGGGGAGAGGGCCACTGCTGTGGCTCCTTTGGCCCCATTTCCTGGCCTACCCTGGGCCCCGGTTGAGAGGTTAAGGAGCAGTCATTGTCTGGGACATGGTGGAGCACAGCTTCAGGCTCACTTTGGTGGCGATTGTGATGGAGTATTCTCTTCTCACCCTGTCTCCTTTGTCCCAACTCTGTAAACGGGGGCTGTCCCAGTGCTGGTATGCGTGACAGCTCTGGGACAGGGGTCCCGTGCTGTGTGCCAGCCTTCCAGGGGCGAGTTCTTTTATATCACTGTTTCTCTGGTGTGGTACACGTACTTTGGAGGCTATGAGATTAAGTGATACATACAAACTTTTTATTTTTACTTTTGAGGTTATATATTTATGATAATGCATATCGGAAAAAAATCACAAACACATAAAAACCCATAACTTCGCATAAATTATCACTCAAGATAAAGCTAATTTGGGGGCTCTACTGATAACGGAAAAGAAAGTGGTGCCTGAATGATTGAGTTTAGGAACATTGCATGGGATAGAAAGGCTTAGATGCCAGACTGTCTCGATGAACTGTGGCTCTGGTGCTCTCTAGCTGTGTGACCTCTGTGTACCCACTCCCCTCCTCTGTAGCATGTCCCCATAATGTATAGAGAGGACAGGGTGACTAGGGTGTCAAATGATACATATCACCTGCTCACTAGGTACAAGTTATGGATGTTGTTAGTTACTAGGAAAAATTGGACCATAATGCAGTTTGGATAATCCTGTGCCAATAATCCTGTCATAGGTGTAATTAATGCCATTTTACAGATGAGCAAAGAAAGGAGAAGCCACTTGCCCATCTAGTAGCAGAGCCCGGCTGTGACCCCAGTGTACCTGACTCCGAAGCAAAGCTCTCCAAAGGGAGTCCAGTTACAGTCCTTGCTCTGGTACTAACTTAGGAGGCCCGTTTAAGCAGGCCACGCCCCCCTCTGAGCCCCAAGCTTCCCCGTGTGCAAGGGGCAGGGGACCAACTTAGTGTTTTGTGCAGGACCCAGCTTGCAGAAGTTAGGGACTTCTATCCTCACGTCAACCACTGCGGAAGCCTTTGCTTTAAAGAAAAAAATATTAGAATGTGATCTAGATGCCTGCAAGCTGTGGCCTCCCAGATCCTCGGTGTGCCTCTGGACTCCCACTGCTGTCTTGCTCCATGACACCTGTGTTTCATTGTGACCAGGCTTCAGACTCACCCCATGAATAGACCATCGTGTGGTTATCTGTTCATTTGTTGATGGACATTTGAGTGATTTCCTTTCTGGGGCTAATATGAATAATGCTGCCAAAACATTGATGTACATACAGGCTTTTGTGTGGACATGTTTTTACTTCTCTTGGGGAATATCAAGGAATGGAATTGCTGGGTCCCCTGGTCAGGGTATGTGAACCTTATACAAAACTTCCAAACTGCCATCCAAAGTGGCTGTACTATTTAAAACTCCACTAGCAACGTATGAGAGTTCCCCGTTGTGCCACACTGCCATCGACACTTGGAATTCTCACTACGGCTGTTCCGGTTTGTACGTAGTGGCATTTCACTGTGATTTTAATTTGCATTTCCTGATGACTAATGATATTTAGCACCTTTTAATGTGCTTTTTGGCCATTCGTATATCCTCTTTTGTAAAGTATCAGTTCACATCTTTTATTCTTCCCTTTTAATGGGTTGTCTTCTGATTATTGACTTGTAAGAGTTTTTTACAAATATATCCTGGGGGCGCCTGGGTGGCTCGGTCCGTTAAGCATCTGACTCTTGATTTCAGCTCAGGTCTTGATCTCAGGGTCGTGAGTTCAAGGCTCACTTCGGGCTCCTCACTGGGGGTGAAGCCTACTTATGTGTGTGTGTGTGTGTGTGTGTGTGTGTGTGTGTGACATGATCCAGCTTCTTTGTCAGATATATATATTGTGAATGTTTTCTCCAGACTGTGGTTTGCCTTTGCAATTAACATTTTTAAATGGATGAGTGAATGCTGATCTGTGGGCTCTCAAGCTTCCGTCTCTAGCCCATACCTCCCTTTAAAATGTTGGGAACACTTTACTAATTATTTGTTTGGCTATAGGATATCTTTACCTGCAGGTAAAGAGGTGGAATGGCATTAGGGCTTGCACTTGTGACTCCAGGATCAGATGATCTTGGGTCCAAGCCTCAGCCCCGTGGCTTACGAGTGGGCGGATCCTTCACCTCTGCTCTCTGAGCCTTGCTTTTCTGGCTTGTAAAATGGCAACAGTCAATCATCATCTCCTCGCCTGATGTGCAGATTAAATGAGGTGGTGATTACAAAGCACCGAGCAAGGGCACACAGAAGCTGAGTTGTATGCATTTGCTCCTTTGTCTTAGCACCCCACCCCAGCCCTAGCCCGTGCAAAACCAGGCCACACAGAGAAGTTTCTTCTACCTTCTGTTTTTCTTTGACATAAAACATTATGTTGGTCTCAGGTGCACTATGTAATGATTCAACATATGTGTGTATTGTTAGCTCCCTTCTTTATACTGAAAACACCGCCTTCCTCCCAGTTACTCAGGTGCCCCCTTCCCCTCACTTCCTGTTCCAAAATGGCTCCTGAATCGTCTTCTTGGTCTCTGTGTGCAGGTCTCTGCCCCAGTCAGGCTTCCTTCTTCCCTCCAGCACTCTTGGAATAACTCCTTACCAAGATGGTCGCCCTGACTTCCACCTCCCCCATTTTGCACTCTGCGTGCCCCGGCCACCATTACCAAAGTCTTCCTTTCTGAACAGAAACGCGAGCCTCCTGGGGTGGCTCTTTGGGGGAGACCACTTTGTAAGGGCAAGGCTCAGCTGCCACTAGCGTCTTCTCTGGTTATAAATAACAGGCTCTATTCTTAGCCCACCAGTCCTTGCTCTCCTCTCCTACCTTCCAGAGCCTCCACCAGAGACCTTGGCTGTCCTTCTTGGAGACAGCCATTCCTTGGCCTTTGGCAGGACCCATTCCTTTAATACGTGATCAGAAAATTCAATTATAAAACCAATTACTGATTTCCTGAGCTTTACAAGGGAGACATGAAAGTTTGATTAAGTTTGAATTCCTGTTTGGCCGATTGCCAGCCAAGGCCAAATGGGCTTATGGGAGATTTTTGTTGTTGTTGATCCTGTTTTGTTTTGTGACTGCACTCTTGGGGTTGGGGTGGGGGGAAGGTACATTGGTTTTGTGTTCTGGGTTCCCCCCACCACTTGCTGAATGGCTGTTCCGTGTTGTGATGCATGAGATGTAAATCCCCCAAAGACCCGTTGCCAGGGCGACAGGCTCCGGATCGAGCTCAGCTAAAGAAAGTCCTTCAGCTTTGAAGGGGGCGGCATTTGTTTCCCATACGGAGTCCAGCTACAGCGGCCTCAACAAAGCCTTGTTCAAGGGCGCCTGCATGAACGGGGGTACAGAAGTGGCTCACTGGTCCCTTTAGAGTAGCTTCAGCAGTTTGGCTGGGCTCTGCCTGCTCCCTGCCCCTGCCCAAGGGGCACGTGCATGCAGAGGCCTAGGATCATGCCTCTGCCCAGGTAGTCACATCTCCCAGAACCTCCCCAGAACTGGCAGGCGACCACAGCCTGCTGGACCCAGGCAGCAAAGACTCTGGACAGGTAGGGATTGGAAAGCAAACTTTCGTCTCTAGCCAAAGTGCCTTGGGTTTTCAGGATCTTCTGGAAAACCAAACCGAGCAGGTGGTGGACCTGGAGCTGGTCAAGGCTCCAGGTCAGAGTTTGAGTTGGTTTTGGGACCAAGTTCCTTTGCCAGGAATAAAATGAGAGGCTCTCGGTTCTTTGGAAGCTGTGACCATCCCAGAACTCTTCCTACAAGAGGCATATCATCCAAAAAGTGGTGATGGGGCCCTGTCAGCAGTGTCTCCCTTGGGCCTAAAGCACCCCAGTTAGAGATGGAGCCCTTTGGGTTTGAAAGGCTTTTAGGTCTCTAGGAATCCTGGTTAAAGTACAAAAACCCCTGGATAGAGAATCATCTTCTGGGGGTGAGTAGCCATCAGCCAACTGAGAAAACAGCCCTTTGGGAGGAAGATATGGGATTCCCTGTGCCCAGGGTGGGGTTGGAGAAATTCTCCCTGCTTCCCAACACAATCAGGGTCAGGCCCAAACATCACCCCTTACCCCAGAAAACATTCACACCTCTAATGTGTGCACGGTGCTCTGCACCTCCCAAGGCACCACACCCTGCCCCTCGTTCACACAGCAGCCTGACGGGCCAGCCCATCCTGATACCCCCCCACTCCCCCCCGTTGCAGATGAGCAAGCAAGGCTCAGAGAAGTCTAGCGCCATGCGAAGCATCACACCGATGGTGAGGCCAGATCCCGAACTTGGGCCTGGGACCTCTGAGTCCACCCCAACCCCGTTTCTGCTGCACACACGGCCTCCAGCTGCATTGAGGCCATAGGCACGGTGCACCCACTAGGTTTGATTGGCTTGTTTGTTTGTTTTTACAAGGTGGGAATTTTTTCTAAGGTTTGAATTTAAGGGTTTTTTTTTTTTCTTCTCTCTCTCTTTTTTTTTTTTTTAAATGAAACTGTGACAGCATCCCAGTGGAGTTATAATTAGGAAATTCTGGGTTAGTCAGCTAGGCAGAATTGACAAATAACCAGGCAGTGCTGGATGGAGTACTTTTTCCCTTCTTAGAAATTCAGGTTCTACCAAACTGGGGAGATAGAGTGGTGAAGATGGGGAAATATGTGCAGCTGTGCTGGGCCGGGGAGAGCAGATTCCCTCCTGTGTGCACAGCTAGACAATAAAAATGTCGCCGTCTTTGTGAGGGCCAATTTTCTATGTGTGTAGACACGACGTAGTGTGGGAAAGGTGGGGAAAAACAGGTGACAGAGGAACCCAGGTCGGGGTCCAGGAAGGGCACTGGTACCCCAGATGGATGGAAGGGTTCTTGAAGCAAGTGCCTGGATAAGCCCCACTGTCACCTCCCCTTCAATCCGCACTTCTGAGCGACAGTGATGACGGCCGGGCAGGGACCAACCACCCCATAAACGGAGTTTTGTGCCAGCCCCTGTCATTTCTGGTGTCACCCTAACGGACATGCTTCATTTTAATAGTGGCATGTCTATTTTAATAGGAATCCAAAAAACAGGTAGCCCATTTTTGGCTAGGTATTGCCAAGGTATTAGAAGGCCAGAGTAAGGACTTGGCTTTTTCCAGAAGTGAGTCAGGTAAAAGAGTCACACTGTGCACCAGAGGGCAAGGGATCTAAAAGCAGGACAGAGGGGTCTGGAGTCTGGATATCCTCGCCCGCCCAGAGGAACTGGGTGAGTCTGTGATCCTGCCCATTTTACAGATAAGGAGACAAAGGCTCAGAAAGGGTGAGTGTCTTGCCCACGGTCACACCGCTGATAGATGACGGAGCCCAGACCTAGCCCCAGGCCCGCCCGACTCCAAAGGCCAGGTCAGCAGCCCCATGGCAGCTCAGAGCACACAGCCCAGGTGAACATTCTCACCTTCACTCTGGAGGTGAGACCCCCTTCTGGGGCTGTCTGCCTGAGAAAGAAGGCTTTTCTGGTTCTTTACCAAAGGTTAATGGAGGTGAATCCCACTCTGGGTAAGTGGGGCCCTGAGCCTGCTTCCTCCAGTCGGCGTCTAATTCTCTCAAATAAAAGCCTTTTCAGAAAGGGCCTGGCGTGGTGCTGCATGTGACTCACTGTCCGGCCTGTCCTGGCCCCCCGGCTCCGCCCCCACCAGGGCCCCCCCTTATCTCCCTTTCTTTTCTTCCCCAGCCCCTCCCAGCTCTTCCTTTTCTTCTTTCGTTCTTGTCTCTGAATCACTTTTTCCAATAAGCTGTCTACTCAGTATATCAAATAACTCCCTGAATGAGTTCTGAAAGCCTCCTCCCAAGAGCCGAACCTTGGAGTTGGAAACACATTTATATTTATGTGAGGCCAAGATTTCAGAACGTTATTAAATTTGCATGGGGAGCCGGCAGAGTAGCCTCTTCCACACAACATAGATGGTGAGGAACGAGCATCTTCAGCAGCTTCAGCAGGATGGGAAGAGTCACACAGGCAACTTTGCCAGACTTATTGCTCCGCTGGGAGAAATCAGCCCCGTTTTCCCAGGCATCAGGGAGTGGCCTCGCCCCAGACAATCAGAATAACTCTTGTGGCTTAGAAACCATTTGGATCCCTGTGTTTTCGAATTGGTCAGGTTCCGAATCAGGGATTCTGGGGCTGTAACCCCAAAACCAAAAGGAAGATGGGGTGGGGGGTGTGCATGCATATGCACGCACACATGTGCACTTGGATGTGTAGTTCCGGGTGTGGTGTTGTGTATGTTTGGCCGTGTGCTTTCCCTAAGGACAGAGCCTCTAGCTTTCATGACATCTCAGAGGGACCGCCTATCATCCTGAAAAGTTTCCATTAAAGACCTACTATGTGCCAGGCATGTGGGCTGCTAGCTGAAGCCTTTGAGAAGAGTAATTCTCATGGCAATTACAGCTCAGAGAAGAAAAACTAAAAACTAACAAGAACAGCCAGATTGTGGCCTCACAATGCAAAGGAGTTAAGTAGGCAGGTGCAATAAATGGGTGGCTGCTTGAAGTCAAGGTAACCACCTGACTTCTCCCACAGCTCACCCTTGGCCAGCCATGTGGCGTATAACAGCTGACATCTGCTGGCTGCTCACCGTGTGTCCAGCACTGTCCTCAAAGACTTATATTCGTCCCTGTCATCCTCAGAACACCCCAAGAAGCTGGAACTATGTAACAGGTTGGATTGCTAAGGCTTGGTGAGGTCACACAGTTAATGGTAGAACCAAGACCAAAACATAGGGTCACCCACCTCCAGATGTCTCACTGGGTAAAATACTTGCCTCTCCAGACTTCGGTTTCCTCACATGTAAAATAGGATGATTGCCTGTTTGGCTTTATCCCTGAGAAGCAAACAGAATATCTTTTTGGGGCACCTGGCTGGCTCATTCAATAGAGCATGTGACTTTTGATCTTGGGGTGGTGAGTTCAAGCCCCACACTGGATGTAGAGATTCCATAAATAAATAAACTTAAAAAAAAATAAATTGCTTTCCTAGGTAACTGAACAAAAAAAAAATTTAAGGATATCTTTTTTTTTAACATTTATTTATTATTTTTGAGAGACAGAGCATGAGCGGGGGGGAAGGGCAGAGAGAGAGGAGACACAGAATCCAAAACAGGCTCTAGGCTCTGAGCTGTCAGCACAGAGCCCAACTCGGGGCTCGAGCCCATGAACCACGAGATCATGACCTGAGCTGAAGTCAGATGCTCAACCACCCAGATGCCCCTTTAAGAATATCTTTTAAAACATAAACTTTTACACAAATAGGTCTGAAAATCACACACCCCTGCTTTTGGCCCAGGCGCCCTTGACGGAGCTGATGGGCACGTCTGTTGCAGAAGCACAGGCATCCCTGAGTTTTCTTGGACTGCTTCCGGGCTACCGGTTGAACTACCAATTGTGAGGAGTTTTATTTAAACCTCATTTGACAAAGTAGAGTCTGACCTGGTGGTCTCCCACTAACTTGTCAGGGTTCCCAGGGAATAGGGTTAGTTCCAGAAGCCTGACACTCACCACTACTGGTTCCCCGAGGTGCAAGTCCACATCCCCTCAGACTTCCGAGAGCTCCGATGTCAGCCCGTGTGGCTGGTATGAATCCAGGCCGGCCGATGCTGACAGAGGTCAGTGTTGACAGTGGTTAACAATATCAGCACTACGGTGGCCTGGAACATGAAGCTTAGGCCCACTTGAGCAACACAGTTTTGCATTTCAAGCCCCCGGGAATATTACTGGACCGTGTACCACACTTTGTTAAGTCTGTTGGGGTGACTCGTATGTGCTTTTGAGAGTCAAGGCTCTTACAGGAGAGGTGAGGTAGAGCCAAAAGCACAGGCTTTGGGGGTTGGGAAGATCCAGACACAGCCCAGCTCTGGCGTCCAGCTCCAGGACCTCTTAGACTGCATTGTCCTTGGCCTTGCTCTTCATTGTTTATGCAGGGGGTGAAGAGGCCATGGGAGGCAGGGCCCTTTTCTGTTGATTCTCTAAGTCTCTAAGTCAACTTATCCCAGAAGCAGGTAATTTTTTTCATGATTGTTATGTGTGTGCTTGTGTGTAAAGAGAGATTGGTGTTTTTTTTATTTATTTGGCTGCTATGATTTTTTTGTTTTGTTTCGGTGAGTTATTTTTAGCTAAACCCCTGACTTCTACTTGTTTCACTGTGCATTTCTTGCAAGTGGAACCCAGCTCAACCGTTCTGCCTGATTGAAGGGTGCAGTCAGAGCAGCTCTAGACAGATGCATTTAATAAGCCACAGTGGCCACTACGTTGCGTTCTTACTATGTGTCCCGCCGAGCATTTGACTGCACTCAGTCATCATCCCCATTTTACAGCTGAACATAGACTCAGAGAGGCTAAGGAGATCCGGTTCCCAAGTCTGATGGCGGTGTTGTCTGAAAGTGTGGGTGTGGGCCGAAAGTCCTGGGGCCCTGAGTGCCCCCACCCGCGGGCCCCGCCAGCTCATCCCGACAGCGGCACCTGTGTCCTGTCTCACGTTAATGTGGTCTTTGTCTCCTCAATCTGCATCTCAGAATCTGCTTCCTCTAGCCCCACTGCCATCCCTCTCCGCCTGCAGTAGTCAGTTCTCGGGGACACCAGCACCAGCTCAGGCAGGCTGAGGTTCCTCAGGCTCCTGGCTACTTAGCAGTGCAAACTGTGGCCTCTGCCCAGTGGGTTTCCACCACCACCTGCTCCTTCCATCCCTGCCAAGCCCTGCTCCCCGCTTCCCGGCTAGCCTGAACTTGCTCCCACCTCCTTGCTGGGAGCTACCAGCTGGGCCACCATTGACCCTATAGCCTTGAGCCCGCCCTTTCCTTCCTGTGCCTCACTTTCCCAACTTGTATGATGAGGAAGCATAAACAGCACCCTTCCAGCTCTGCCACTCCCCCAAACCTCTGTCATCTCTCATCCGATGATTGCAGTAGCCTCCTAGGTGTTCTCTCTGTGGCCCCACTCTTCCAGCCCTCCCCCCAGACCTCCTGTGGCTTCCCACCACACCCAAAACAGAAGTCTAACTCCTTTCCATGGTCAACAGTTAGCAGTGTTAGCAGCCCACCAGCCTGCCCACCCTTATCAATATAGTCACTGTATGTATCGATTCCTCACCTAATGTGCGTCCTCAACTTTATGTGTCTTTCCCTGACATTTCCCTTTTCTTACATGCCCCCAAATTATCAAAAACAGCTGCTTATAATGAATTGAATGAATCATGGAAAAACACTTTTTTTCTATCTGTAAATAATTCCACCTAAACTTTTTCTGGGAGGATAAAATGCTGGGGCCAGCATCCAACAATCGCCCAGAGCCTATCGTCTAGCTTCCCAGATACAGCTCACAGACATCCTGACGCCATCTCTGGAACTCCCTGTGGCCTGAAACAGGACCCCCATGGGCCATCAAGGTGGAATCAGTGGAAAAGGGCCACGGGAGTTGTAAGCAGCCTTTGGCCACTGATTCTACCACTTCCAGACAATTCCACATGACTTCAGCCCACCTTTTGTGTGGCCAGCCCCATGCCCTGTCCCATGGCTGGGGTGGGGCGCACCAAGGGAAGACACGGCTCCTTCCCCAAGAGGGATCACAGTCTTGTTTTCAAGACTGACACAAGGACACCCATTCAACAACCAACTGCGCTCCAGAGCCCAGTGTAGGACCTCAGAAGAGAGCCAGGTCTGGATGCTGGTGCCCAAGCCTTCCCAGAGCAGAGACTCTCCACCGTCATGTCCTGGTGCACAAAATGGCCTACAGGCATGCCCGGGGAACCCCCTCGTGTTCACTTCAAGGTGCCCTCCAGATGCCAGCATTTTGTCTGTGGACCCTGACATGGGCAAGGTCGGGAAGACCCCCGTACAGCAGAGCTAGAGTCGGCATCTGAGGTGGCGAGGGCTTGGGTAGAGACTTCACCTTCTGGGACAGGAGAGCCCCTCCTGATGGTTGAACTTTTTAAGTGCGTGCATGCTTGTCACAGCACTGCAGAGGATGATGGTATCGGTGACCTTGGGTATGATCACATCCGAAGAGAGGCAGAGATGTGGTGTGAGGGCTACCATTGACCCCCAGCCCTGGACCCTGGCAGTCACTGCTTCTCAGTCAGAGCACTGAACCTCGCCTGATTCCTCTCTGGTAGCTAGTGCCCCAGGGAGCCACTGCCGTGATCAGATTTGGCCCTGACATTGAAGCCAGCTTCCCACCTCTGGTCTACCCAGTACAGCTCACTTAACTTCACAGAGGACAGCAGGGGAAAGAGACCTGGAAGGCCACAGTGGGGAGAATACCTATGTGCACCCCACGTCTTCCAACCCCCTGGTACAATGCTTTTGGGCTCTTTCCCTGCCAAGTTCATTTGTTCAGCAAATGTTGACTGAGTCCCTGCTGTGTGCCCAGCTCAGTGGTAGATCCTGAATGAGGGAGCCTGGCATAGGGCCTCGGGGTCCAGGGAGAGGTCCGGAAACACATACCCTAGAAGGCGATGAGACCTACACTCTGTCACCCTCATGGGGGTGGGGGAGGGGCGGGGAGCAGAGATCCTGCAAACGCAGACTCCACCGAGCCCTGTGTCGCTGCCTCACTTGCTTCTCAGGGGCTTTGCCCGCCAGCTGGAAACCTGTGTTCTGTTCACCCCTTGCTAAAGTCCTGGCCCCAAATTCTAGTCTTGTCTCCGGGGATGACCAAGACCTGTGGCCGTCCCAGGCAGGCAGATCACTGGTCCCTCCTCAAGCCGGTGCTCTCGAGGTGTTCGTCATTTATTCAGTGCCTCCAGGGAGATACTAATTTTCCACTAATGAAAATGTGTTTCTTTAATGTTCAAAATAAGGGGTATATTAGATGCACTGAACAGAAGCACATCTTTTAAAAACTTTAACATTAATTTAAAAAATTTAACATTAATTAACATTAACTTTTTGGGAGCTGAGGCTTTCCTGTCCATCAACTGTAACAAGAGAAGACGGATTCCTCACAGTTCCTGAGGGGAGAAGGAGCCCATGTGGCTCTAATTATGGAATTGGGCTCCAAAGTCGGTTTACAAGTTCCTTTTCTCTCCCTCTCTTTCATGTTGGCCAACATTCTCCGCTTTTCTGAAGTTCATGTTCTTTCTTCAGTTTTCATTTGCAGGACAGGTTTCCCCCACTACCCAAAAGCAGAGCATTCCTATGAAACCTTTTGTAATCCGAAATGACGTAAAGCGAAGAGGCGATTACTGTTAATTTATACGGAAAAAATTTTGAGCCTCGCTAGACCCAAAAAGTAACCTTAATTTTAGGCTTTGCCTTGGGACACGTGCCTTGGGACACATCTTGCTAACGGATGCACAGAGTAAATGAGATCAAGCACAGTTGCTCGGAGACCCAGTTCAAAGCTCTGGCAGCTTGCTGCTGAGATGCTCAGTGCAGGAGCTCCGGGGAAGGAGCTGGGGGGGTGGGTGGCATGCACCGCTCGGGGTGTGCGCTGCCTCTCGGACAGCAAAGAAGTGCTGAATGCTGGTTTTGCTTTTCGCCTCTTTTTTTTTTTTTCTTTTTGGTAAAATTGAAAATCTTTGGATTTTTTTTCAGTTAGTGAAAACAGCTACTAGTGTAGGCCTCTCCTAAAAGAGAGGTGGCATAGGGGCGCCTGGGTGGCTCCGGCAGTTAAGCTCTGACACTCAATTTGGGCTTAGGTCGTGATCTTAACAGTGCGTGAGTTTTGAGCTCCCCATGGGGCTCTGAGCTCACAGTGTGGAGCCTGATTGGGATTCTCTCTCTCTCTCTCTCTCTCAACAAATAAGTAAATAAATTAAAAAAAAAAGAGTGAGATGGCATAATGTGAACTTTCAAAAAGCAGAGAATACTTGTATTCCAAGCCAGTTTCTTCAGAGGAATATTAGAGGGTTTGAAATCAAGATAATAGAACAGCCCCCTTCACCCCTGCAAACAGCCCCACACCATCATTCATGACTCAGTTTCAGAATTTCACTGACCGCCCATCTCAGACTGGCTGAGAGTTGGTGAGCTGGCCTGTCCCTTGGACGTGCATTGCACACATATGTGGTTGTGTCCGTATTCAGCTGACATAGGTGGGCACCCGGGAGGGGCACTGCCTCCCCCATAACCTCACTTGCCCAGGTTTCCTGTTGAGGTGAGCAGGGACCTTAAGAGCGGGCTCCGGGTGGTCCCTTCTCTGCTTTCTTACCCCAGCTTCAGCTTGCTCTTGTGCTGCCGGGGCCTCCCAAGGACAAGGAGAGAGCACCTGCTCTCCATCTCAGCTTATGGCCTGGAATTTATTCGTTCCACAAGCAGTGCCCTGTGAATGAACGAAATAGCGAACGGAGCAGATGCAGAACCCCTGTCCTCATGGAGCTCATAGTCTTGCTAGGAAGATAAATAGTCACTGAGGAAACAAACCCACCCAATTACATATTGTGATATGTACTACTGAAGGAAAGAATGCTGGTGTGGGAACAAGAAGTATGTGCTTTAGATGGAGGGAGGGGAATGGTCAGGAAGAGCTTTCTCTGGGATTTGGATTTAAACGGAGATTGGAAGACGAAGAAGGAGCCAGTCTTGGAGACTTGAGCTAGCAGGAGGAGGCATGCAAAGGCCCTGAGGCGGAAATGAGCTTGCTTGTGTGTTACCAACCCCAGAAAGGGGGCAGAGTGGCTGGCAGGTGGTAAGTGAAGGCAACCATGCCTCAGGATGAGGTTCAACGGGAGGCGGAACCCAGACCCTGCACTGCTTTGCAGGTAGTTTGGAATGATGGAGAGAGAAAGCCCCTGCTCCCAGCCCCAAGGAGAGCCCAGTCTCTGGAGCTGTATTCATTTGCTAGGGCCGCCCCTACAGAGTACTGAAGACGGGGTGGCGTACACAGCAGGACTTCATTCTCTCACAGTTTTGGAGGCCAGTAGTCTGAGGCTATGGTGTCATGAGAGTTGGTTCCCTCAGAGGCTCTCTCATTGGCTTGTAGGTGTCTGTCTTCTCTTGTGTCCCCACACAAGGTCTCCCCTCTGGGGGTGTCCTCATCTCCTTCTAAGGACACCAGCCAGAATAGATGAGGGCCCAACATTTTGGGGCACCTGGGTGGCTCAGTCCGTTGAGCTTCCAACTTCAGCTCAGACCATGAACTCGTGGTTCATGAGTTCAAGCTCCACATCGGGCTCTCTGCTGACAGCTCAGAGCCTGCTTCAGATCCTCTGCTCCCTCCCTCTCTGCCTGCTCATGTGTTTGCACACTCTCTCTTTCTCTCTCTCTCTCTCAAAGATTAATAAACATTTAAAAAAAAATTTTAAGACCTCATTTCAACTTAATTACCCCTTTAAAGACCTCCCCCCTCCAGGGCCACCTGGGTGGCTCAGTCGGTTAAGTGTACAACTTTGGCTCAGGTCATGATCTCGGGGTTCATGAGTTTGAGCTCCACATTGGTCTCTGTGCTGACAGCTCAGAGCCTAGAGCCTGTCTTCGGATTCTGTGTCTCCCTCTCTCTCTGCCCCTCCCCTGCTCAGGCTCTGTCTCTCTGTCTCTCAAAAATAAATAAACATTTTTTAAAACTACCTAAAAAAAAAGACCCTCCCTCCAAACACAGTCACATTCTGAGGTACTGGGTGGGTAGGGCTCCAATATATAAATTTTGGGGGACATAGTTCAGCCCCTAACTGGGGCCTTCCCTGATGTCCCTCAGGACAGGTTGGGTTGTGGATCAGCATTTGTAAAATTCTCTCCGGAACCCAGAGGAGACCCACCCTAAGCAGGCTGCCCCCCTCTTGGTTGAAAGAGATGATTGGCATGTTTAGGGGCAGCACAGACTTAGTACCAAACTAAAACTTTTTTACCCATGATTAGTCAGAATCCTCGAAAGGAACTGGAAACCTCCCAGGTGTCATTCAGTGGTATTAATGCAGGGTCCCCAGTGGCCCGCACTTTAGGGACTATCCTTCAACCAGAGCCGGGCAGCCAGTAGAATCTAGGCAGGAAAGTGACTGACAGGCTGAGCTGGGCCACCTGGCGAGTGGCCTGGTGAACACTGTCCTGGGGACAGTGCTGGCCATGCCACCCAGCCTCCAGTGTTTCCTCCCAGCCCCTAGCATCCCCCTTGCCTTTGCCTGGGAAAGAGGCCCTGGAAGGTGTTGTACTAAATTAAATGGAGGAAGAACCCTCAACGGAACCTTCCCTGACATCTCTCAGATCAGTGAGTTTTCAGCCCCCAGGGGAGCCCAGCTGCTGGAGGATGGAGGTGTATGCAGACCCACAGTTAGCCTCAGTTTGCACCCCCCCCCCACCTTATCCTGAAGATAAAAATAACTACAAGGGGGGAAATGTCCTAGAGAAATTACCTTGAAATTCGGAAAACATGAAGCCTGGCTCCATCTAATTAAGATGACATTTTGCAAAGGGGGGGTGTAGGTAGAGGCCTGGGTGGCATTTTAAATTGCAAGCTGATTGTGCAGCCTCTCTAATTTTGGTTCTGAGCAAAGTTTCCAATTGGAACAGAGGACCCACTTCAAAGGCATCGCCTACCGCTGGCCAGGCAAAGGGAGTGAAAAGAGCAGCATGGGGCCTCCGGGCACAATGTGGCTGGGACTGGAGTAAAGGCTTGGGGCCCAGGGGGCCGCAGCCCTCGGGAGCCTGCTGTGCCTTTTAGGGGATCAGTGGACCCGCTCCTGGGAGGAGAGCTAATTGAAGCGGTGGCCTTGCCCTTGAAGAAAGAGCTTTTGTCCTGCCTGGGCCATCTTGGGGGTACTTACTGGGCAAAGCTCTGGCCTGGGCTGGCCATAGGCATCGCCCCACCCCAGTCTCCCCCTGTGCTATAGAAATAGGCCTGGTTCTTGGGTAATAGCCTCCCAGCATCCTCTTGGGGAGGGGCCCCTCCCTCCTGGGGGCTCCTCCCTGCCAGCCAGCCTCTGAGGCCCAAAAGGTGGAGAAGGCCTGCCCCCTCCCTCCCAGACTCCTGGAAGAGGCAACCCTCGTCCCTTTCAACTTAGAAGGCAGCGGATGGGCCTCCAAGTTGGAGGTGCAGTGACCAGCTGCGCCAGAGAGACACCTGAAGTGCATGATACTATCCTGCTCTCTGGAGAGAGCAGCCCCAGGTGTGATGAGCGAGCTACCCTCAGAAGCTCCTTCACGTCCATCCTCTTGTCCACCCCGTGTTAGCTCACAAAGACGGCTCAACCAGGCAGACTTACTGTCGCCGTAATTATTACGCATACTCCCCACGCACGCACCTGCACCCGCACCTGCACCCGCACCCCATGCTCTAAGCAAAGAGCACGTGTCCCCGGACCCTGGGTTCTCACAAGCACTGGGAGGACAACGTGGGCATGGAGAACACTGCCACTTATACTAAAAAAAACTAAGTCACAGAGCGTTGAGATGATGTGCCCACACCCTTGGAGGCCAAATCCTGGCATTTTGTGCACATGTGGTGTGACCTTTGTGCCACTCCCCCCTACCTGCTTCCCCTGGACTGGCCCCACCCACCTGGCTCCTGGTCACCCACAGAGGTCTCCTCCCCATTCCTTCCCTCCATTCTCCATCTCCCTCTCCACAAGTCTTTACCCAGTTCCTCCAACGGAAGGGAGGCAGGGTGGCGAGGTGGCTGAGGAGCACGGGCAACAGGTAGAATGAGTTCTCATAGGTGATGGGCGGGGTGGCCTTGGTTCCATCACTTTTGGGCCATTGAGGACTGGGGTGTGATTAAATGCTTGCTTGGCAATAGATTAAAGTGACAGAGCCTAGGGGCACCTGGGTGGCTCAGTTGGTTGGGCGTCCGAGGTCAGCTCAGGTCATGATCTCCCAGCTCAAGAGTTCAAGCCCCACATCAGGTTTGGTGCTGACAGCTCAGAGCCTGGAGAAGCACAGAATTACTACTAAAAAGAGGCCACGCATCCCCAGAGAGTGGTGCAGGCATCCCAGGGGGCTTACAGATGACCCGCCCATTTATACAGACCAACATCTTTTGTTTGAGTGCTTTTATGTGTTTTAGTGTATATTAGAAAAATTAGCACCCAGACCTCTGATTCCATTGATATTATTATTTAAGATAAACTGATTATTTAAAATGAGTCCATTTGATGTCATTTTTTAAAAGCAAAGAAATAGCAGCGTCGTTTGCTGCTTTGGCGGAAATCACAAGACTGAGATGGGAAGGAAGGAGGTGTTGCAGACTGTGGCATAGGAATGCCGGCGCAGGGGAGAAGGCAGGATTGACCAGGAACGGGCTGAGCTGAGCGGAGGGGCCAGTGAACGAGAAGTCAGGTGGGGTCCCTCGGCAGCCCCCTGCACAGAGGTGACATCCTGCCCAGGGAGAAGGTGACTTCTGAAAGCAAGAAGGGGTTTGAGGACTGAGCCCTGGGGAACTTAAATGTTGGGTGGAGGGATAAGGGCCCACAGGGGACCCAGGGGAGGGCCCGTGGGGGACTGATGTGACCTGGAAGACGGACACGGCCCAGGAAGCAGCATCCACAGGGCCCGGCACCCAGAGACAGAAGTGAGCAGACAGCAGCTGGTGATGGGGAGGGCACTGAGAGCCCTGGCGGGAGGTGGGCAGGGAGGAAGCATGGAGGACAGTGGCTTTCGGGAGGAAACAGTGTTGGGGACAGACTCAGGGTGGGAGGCCAGAGCATGAGTGTAGGTGGAAGCAAGAGGAAGAATGGAAGGGAGGTGTGGGGCGGGGTCAGGACAGAAGGTCAACAGAGATGGAGTCGGGACAAGACCCCTGATCCCCACCTGTTTTCAGCAGGTCAAGTCTAATGTGGAACGAAGGCCACAGTGACCTTCCTTTTGAGGGTTTTGCTGAAGTTCATTTGGTGGCTGGGTGAGGCCTTAGAGGCTTGGGAGGGGACAGTCCTGGATTTGGAGTCGACGGCTCCCAGGAAGGGGTCATTCTCTGCCCCCCCACCATCAGCACACAGAGAGAAGAGTCGTACCGCCCCTGCTTGGGGGCAGCCCACGTCACGGCAGGGCAAGCGCCCACTTAGCCACAAGGCTGCTGGGGACAGGTGGGCAGGACAGATGTCCCTCCCTCCTTCCTTCCGTCTTCCCTGCTGGCCTTGGTGCTGGGCACTTACCTTCGCACTGCCTTTTAAGAGGACATTGGCAGCTAGGAGACCAGAAGTCTCCATGACAACGCAGCTCCTTAGCAGGCCAGAGCCCCTGTTCTTCTGCATCCGTGTCCAAGCAATTTGGGGTGACCATCTCAGCAAAGTCGAGGCCTCAAGGGGCTGCTGGGAGGGGAGGTGCGCAGTGGCGGGGTGGGGGTGGTCAGTCAGGACAGACTCACTCTTGCCCTCCCCCGACCCAAGTCAAGGAAGGCACAGGAACCCTTCCGGTGAGAATGTCACCCACCCCTTGGGGACTGCAGCCACCAATGGACTCATTCCCTCTTGAAACCAAGCCCAGGAAGCCAGGGAGGGAGGCGTGGCAAGCCACCCCTCCATCCTGTGCTGCCCACCCCACCCCCCCAGCAAGCAGTGTACACTCCCAGTAAATCTGGGTGGTTCGGTTTCACAGAACACGAGGCCCTGCTGGTGGGACGAAGGTCAAGGCCCTGCAGAGTGGGGCGGTGAAGTGGGTTATTCCCAGCCCACTGCCTGGGGGCTGGAGCGGGAGTCATTGCTCCCGGGCATGCTTCTTCTGCTCCAAGACCCCGAGCACACACTGGCCATGTGCCTGCCTTCTGCCGCCTACTGCGGACTAGTGCTTCCCAGGTGGAGGACATGGGCAGATTTCAGCTAGCACCATGGGGGCACATGTCGATTTTTATCTCAGCAGCTATTAACTTACTTTATTGCGTATTAGAAAAAGATTAAGAAAAAAATCTTAAGCTCTCATCCTTTTGCAAATGTTGTTAGTGATACTAAATTTCCTTTCTCTTAAAATAAGTTTAAGTAGATGCAAGTCTAAAGAAAAAAATATTAAGTCAACCAGAGTGCAGGTGGTATCCAAACACGGCCAGATTGTAGCATTACTTATTGAGCACCTACTGTGCGCCCTGCAGTTCTCTGCAGATACAGTGGTGAACAAACATCATACCAGTGGCAGGTGTGTGAGTAGCTGAGGCTTGGGAGGCATGGCGGTGGGGCACATCCTCCTGTGTTCAGGGGAGTGGAGGGGGACACGGATTCTTTGATAGTCCAGAAAACTGGCCTCTGCCCTTGCCGGGCTCACTGAGAGGGAAGTCCAGCTCCTGTCCAGAAGCCAGGAGAGGAGGAACACCAGCAGGACACATAGATAGGGCACCCGCGGCCCCTGCAGCAAACATCGCCAGAGCCTCACGGTTCACACGCAACAGAAGGTGATTTCTTGCTCTGAGAGTGTAGGGCAGGTGCTGCAGGTGGGTGGCTCTCCTCCACACGGTGATTCATGGACCAGCTCCTTCCACCCTCCCTCTTCCACCACCCAGGACTGTCATCACGTGCACTCAGGGGGCATGCTTGCGTCTTAGGAGGCTTGGCCCACAAGTGGCGCACTTACAGTCACACCCCATCATCTCCAGCTCAGCGACAGGGCAGGTGGTGGCCTGCAGAAGGGTCTGTAACCCAGGGGCCGCAAGAGGGCTGAAACCCAGCCACCTTCCCCATGCCAGTCTGTGTAGCTCGAAGGAAAAGGACTCCTTTCTTTCTAACCCCCGGCAAGGTGCTGTTTGGGCTGGCTTCTATCCTGGCCGAGGCTGGAGAGAGGACATGGGAAAGGTGAGAGAGGAGACAGAGGGACAAAGGAAAGCAAGAGCAGCCTTGGAGAGGAGAGGAACCTGAGCCCAGGGAGGCACCAGGCGGCTCTTTTGTAGCCCTGCAGTTTCAGAGAGCGCGGGCTGCCCTGAGCCAGTGCACACCACTGCCCGGGTGGGGAGGGGGTTCCACTGCCCACCCTCTGCCCAGTGAGCCGTGTGCTGCTCTTCCTCAGCGCAGGGCAGGGCTGAGCCTCAGGCATGGAGGCCTCTACCCACCCTCCCATGCCCAGGTCTGTGCAGCTGGGGCCTTGTCCTCACCCCATGCCCATGGGCACCCAGGGTCACTGTGAGGGAGATGATGAGGATGGCAGGGGCAAAGTGGGAGGCCAGGCACCCTGGTCCCAGGCCTCGGGGAAAGCTGCCGAGGTGGTAGCACCCAGGCTGGAGCAGCTCCCACCCACCAGGCCCTGGGCTACAGGCAGACCCCATGGGTGCAGTTCTCCATCCTCGCCTCCTGCTGACCTAATATGAGGGGCCCCCAGAGCCTTCACTCAGTTCCAAGCTGCCCCCTGCCTTGCACTTCTCTCTCGGGGCCAGACACTGGGAGTCCGGGGAACTGGCATCGGACCCGGTCCCACCATGCCTTCCACTGCCTGCCACTCCCCGCATGGCCCAGTGGGATCCTGCCCGGCCCAGCTGCTGCACAGCCACGGGGGCCACTCTGCCTCAGCAGTGTTTGGTTGACAAGAGCATTTGTCACCCTTGTTTTTTACACCTGTCACCATCCCACCTGCCACATGTAAACAGTGCCAGCATCAACACACTAACGCTGGGTCCCCAGAGTGGGCACCAGCCAGGCCCCCTGGGAGCTCCGTCCCCTTAGCAGCAGGGCTAGGAAAGCCGTGGTGGCAGCAAGGGAGTGTCCCAGGTGCCGGCTTTCCCAGACCCTAGCCTCAAGGAGAAGCCAGAAGACCAGGGCTCCGGCCCGGCGCTGCCCCCAGGCTCATAGGGTGACCTTGGACAAGGTCCCACCTCCTCCATGCGGGCCTCAGTTTTCCCCTCAGAGCATGAGATGGGAAGCAGTGCTGTGCGGTAATTATGGAGTGAGCTCTGGAGCCAGACAGCTGGAGTTCAAATCCCCGCTGTGCCAACTGCTAGCTGAGTGACCTTGGGCAGGCTCATGACCCATCTGAACTTTGGTTTCTCTGGTTATTAAAGGGTGACATGGTAATACTTTGAACATTAAATGAGATGAAGTACACAGGAAGGGCCCACTGAATACTAGCTACTGTTCTTATGACTTAGGGCTCCTCCTCGACAGCCAGACTTCTGAGCACGTGTCCATGCGTGTGTCTGTGTTCCCAGCTCCAGGGCTTACAGTAGACACAGTAGTAGCCTAGACTCGCTGACCCTCTGGACCTGGTTGATTTGGCCTGCCCTGGGCCCTCACCCCAGAGCTTCCTCCTAAGCCCCAACCCTGGAAGCCTCTACCACCACCAGCCTTGGGCAAAAACCCGCAATTCTTGTTTTTCAGTCACTCTTCAGGTGGCCCTTACATTTGCTGGCTGCAGGGTCCTGAGAGACCATGTGCCCAGGGCCCCTCCCGAGTGGAAGTGACTGTCACCCTTCTGTGCGGTGAGATGTTGTCAGTGGTGAGATGAAATGGTGAACAGAGCCACCCCATTTACTGATGTGGGTTCAGTCGGGACATGATTCCTTCCTCTCTTTCAGCCTGAGAAGCTCAAGAAGTAAGTCTCAGGCTGGTGCTAATACCTCCTTAACACTTCTGAATTCTCCCCCTTATTAACAAAGAGACAAGGGCAGCAGGACCCTGCTAGAATTTAACATTAGTGTCTGCTTTCATTGTACTTATTCTTATGAGTATCTTCTATTTAAAATACTTCACACAGGTTTTCCATGTACCACCGTAAGGATATGAAGTTTCTAAAGTACAAAGATGTATTTAAGAAAATTAAGAAGTGATACTTATCAGGTGAAACTGGGCTTTTGCAAAAGTTATAAAGGTGTTAGGGGATAATATTTGAGGAAGAATGATCTGGTCTACTGTTTCTCAAACTTTTGGGTTTTGGAACCCCTTTAAACCCTTAAAAATTATTCAGGACCCCAATAAACATTTTATGTAGGTTACAGCTATCAATTTGTATTGCATTAGAAATTAAAACCACAAAAATGTTAAATATGCATCCATTTAAAAATAGCTATGATAAACCTACTACACATTAGTATAAATAACATTTTTATGAAAAATTATTTTAGTTTCTAAAATGTTTCCAGTAAGAAGAACGTCATTGTTCTTTACATTTTTGCAAATCTCTTTAATGGCTGGCGTAATAGACAGCTTGATTCTCGTATGTGCTTCTGCATTCAGTCTGTTGTGATGTGTTGTTTTGGTTGAAGAATAGGAATAAAATTTGGCCCCCCTTAAACGCATAGTTGGAAAAGGAATATTTTACTCGCCTTTTCAGATAATTTTTCTTTGAAACTCACCCAAACTAGACAAATGGTAGTTCTTTAAAGGATGGTTGCAGTCTGGGGTGTTGCATTAAAACCCACCGGTCTCCTCAACAAATGATGCTGGAGCAACTGGGACGCCACATGCTGGAAAAAAAAAAAAAAAAAAAGAATCTAGGGGCGCCTGGGTGGCTCAGTCGGCTAATTGTCCGACTTCGGCTCAGGTCATGATCTCACAGTTCATGGGTTCGAGTCCCACGTTGGGCTCTGTACTGACAGCTCAGAGCCTGGAGCCTGCTTTGGTTTCTGTCTCTGTCTCTCCCTGCCCCTCCCCCACTCGCACTCTGTCTCCCTCCCAAAAATAAATAAACATTAAAAATTTTTTAGAAAACGAATCTAGACACAGGCTTTACACTTTTCACAACCAATTCAAACTGGATCATACACAGGCCTAAATGTAAAAAGCAAAACTATAAAATTCCTGAGAGGGAACATAGGAGCAAATCAAGATGACCTCGGGCATGACAGTGACTTTTAGATATGACACTAAAGTCAAGATCCATGAAAGAAGTAGATAAACTGCTCTTCGTAGAAATTTAAAACTGTTCTGTGAAGGCCACTGTCAAAAGAATAAGAAGAAAAGTCATGGGCCAGGACACAATATTTGCAAAAAGCATGTTTAATAGAAGATAGGTATCCAATATATACAAAGAACTCTTAAAACTCAACAATAAGAAAACAAACACCCCGATTTAAAAATGGGCCCCAAACCCTAAGACACATCACGGGAGAAGATATACAGATTGCGAATAAAGGTATTAAAAGATGTTCCACAACATGTCATCAGGGAAATGCAAATTAAAATAACAAGCTACCACCCCACACCTAGTAGAGTGGCCAAAATCCAGAAGACTGGCCACTCCAAATACTGACAAGGATGTGGGGCAACAGGACTCTCATTCATGGCTGTGGGAAAACGCAAAATGGTGCCACACTTTGGAAGACAGTTTGGCAGAAGTGAAACATACTCCTGCCACAAGATCCAGCAAATCACGGTCTTTCATATTTACTCAAAAGATGTGAAAACTCATGTCCACACAAAAACCTGCACACAGATGCTCATAGCAGCTTTATTCATAATTGCCAAAACGTGGAAGCAACCAAAATGTCCTTCAGTAGGTGAGTGGATGAGTAAACTGGTACATACACAGGATGGTATCTTACCCACACTAAGAAGAACTGAGCTATCAAGCCATGCAACGACACGGACGAACCTTAAATGCATATTACTAAGTGAAAAAAGCCAATCTTAAAAGGTTGCATACTATATAATTCCAACTGTATGATAATCTAGAAAAGGCAAAACTATGGGGACAGTAAAAAGAGAAGTGTTGTCAGGAGTGTGGTGAGGGGAAGGGATGAATAGGCAGAACATGGAGGGTGTTTAGGGCAGTAGAAATACTCTGTACAATACCGTAATTACGGATACATGACACTGTAAATTTGTCCAAACCCATAGAGTGTACCACAGCAAGTGTGAATCCTGAGGTTAACTACAGACTTTGGATGATCACAGTGTGTTAATGTAGGTTCATCCTTGGTAACAAATGGAGTATCTGATGAGGAATGTGGATAGTACGGGAGGCTGGGCATACGTGGGGGCAGGGAGTATATGGGAAATTTCTACCTTCCTCCCAGTTTTGTTAACAACCTCAAACTGCTCTTTAAAAAACAAAGTCTTTTTTAAACATCCATCGATCTACATTGCACTTCGAATGGGTCTCTTGCCCAAGCATGATTCTTAACACCATTTTGGTCATTTGGAAAATATTAGCTCAGAGTACACAGATCTTCCAAATGTTAACACATTTCACCCTACAATAATAAAAACAACCTTTATGAACATCGACACCGATCTCATCAGAAAGGTCCATAGGTATTGGGAAGCTTTCAAACTCATAATTATAAACACAAGTTTTCCAAAACTCTTTCACCTGAAAGTTGGATTTTTTTTTTTTTCAGTTTGGTGACAGATATGTTAGTTGCTTTCCTTGAAATGATAGGCTCGGCTGGCTCAGTTTTAGAAAATGTCTTCCAGAGACCAAATCCGAATTACCATTGTTTGTCAGGCATTCTTGTAAGTAAAAGTGATGTCCCATGAAAAAACAGACTATTTTGGCTGGAGGCTCAGTCTTACAAGTGTGTCTCCTCCAGAAAACCATCATCCTTTGGTTTGCTGAAGTATCTTATGCATACTTCCCATTTCATCACACAGAATATGAAAAAGATGTGTACTCGGGGTAGAGATTTTTCTTAATTCATAATTTTTACTACTTCATCAAGGACATTCTTTTTTTTTTCAAATTGTTACTTAAATTCTAGTTAACATATAGTGTAATATTGTTTTCAGGAGTAGAAGTTAGTGATTCATCACTTACATATAATAACACCCAGGACTCATCAAGACAAGTGCCCTCCTTACTGCCCATCACCCATCTAACCCATCCCCCACCCACCTTCCTCCATCAACCCTCAGTTTGTTCCCTATCATAAAGGGTCTCTTATGGTTTGTTTTCCTCTCTCTCTCTCTTTTCTCCCTTCTTCACATGTTCATTTTAAGAATTTTGTTTCTTAAATTCCACATGAGTGAAATCATATGGTATTTGTCTTTCTCTGCCTGACTTATTTCACTTAGCATAATACACTCTAGCTCCATCCAAATCATTGCAAATACCAAGATTTAATTCCTTTTGATGGCTGAGTAGTATTCCATTGTCTGTATATACCACATCTTCTTTATCCATTCATCAGTTGATGGACATTTGGGCTCTTTCCATAGGTTGACTATTCTTGATAATGCTGCTATAAACATTGAGGTACATGTACCTCTTCGAATCAGTAGTGCAACTGCTGGATCATAGGACGGTTCTATTTTTAACTCTTTGAAGAACCTCCATCCTGTTTTCCAGAGTGGCTGCACCAGTTTGCATTCCCACCAACAGTGTAAGGGCTCCCCTTTCTCCACATCCTCGTCAACATCCATTATTTCCTGAGTTGTTCATTTTAGCTATTCTGACCAGTGTGAGTTGGTATCTCAGTGTGGTTTTGATTTGTATTTCCCTGATGATGAGTGATGTTGAGCATCTTTTCATGTGTCTGTTAGCCATCTGGATGTCTTCTTTGGAAAACTGTCTATTCATATCTTCTGCCCATTTCTTAATTGGATTATTTGTTTTTTGGGTGTTGAGTTGGACAAGTTCTTTATAGATTTTGAATAATAACCCTTTATTAGATATGTCATTTGCAAATATCTCCTCCCATTCTGTCAGTTGCCTTTTAGTTTTGTTAATCGTTTCCTTCACTGTGCAGAAGCTTTTTACCTTGATGAAGTCCCAGTAGTTCGTTTTTGCTTTTGTTTCCTTTACTTCTGCTGGTGACATGTCTAGTAAGAAGTTGCTACAGCTGAGGTCAAAGAGGTTGTTGCCTGTGTTCTTCTCTAGGATCGTGATGGTTTCCTGTCTCACACTTAGGTTTTTCATCCATTTTGAATTTATTTTTGCGAATGGTGTAAGGCTGTGGTCCAGATTCATTCTTCTGCATGTCGCTGTCCAGTTTTCCCAACACCATTTGTTGAGGAGACTGTCTTTTTTCCCATTGCATAGTCTTTCCTGCTTTGTTGAGGATTAGTTGACCATATAGTTGTGGGAAGGACATTCTTAAGTAAAAGTGGCATCTTCTGTGATTCACCATGTGAATGTGTGGTGGCAACGAATATAATGGCAGCGCGTATCATTTGGTGTCCCTGCTTCCTGATAAGGAGCTAGTGGTTTTATCTCCTATTGCTTTTGCTCCATCTGTGCAAGCAGTCAACACTGTTAACAAGGCCAATAGCGTCCTAGTATTGTCATGAAAGTAGTTTTGATCTTGTGGAACCACTGCAAGGGCTTCAGAGACCCCCATAGGTGCAGACCACCCTTTGAGAACCATTCCTGTACCCAACCCCTTCCTTATGCATTTAGGGATCCTCAGACCATGAGAGGAGATGAGGCTTGCCCAGGGTCCCAGAGCCAGTTGAAGGCGGGGCCAAGTCTTCTGATGCCGTGTCCCTGAGATCCTGGAAGCAGGGTGACCCGCTCTTTTTTGAACAGAAGCAGTATCTGATCACATTGGTGGATGGTGACAGAGCTGAAATCTCCAGGGAGGGGGCAAGGAGACAGGAAGGGGTGTTAACGAATAAGCCTGACTGGAGGCACCAGTCAGCCAAACCCGCCATCCTCCAGCCTTGCCTGTCTCCCCCGCCCCCCCCAAACCCCTGCCATGTGTGTGGTGACCCGACTTCCATCTTCCCTCTCCCATAATTGTGTTGCTAATATCTCCCAGCCGAGGCGGCTCTAATTAAACTATTCACTATGGTCGCTTGTCACTTCGTGTTCTGAAGAGATGAGGTTGGCCATTATCACTTTTCTCTCCCTTTGACTGAGCTCTGTGTGGGTAATTTTATTCTGCCCTTGTTCATTTCTTAGAAATTTAGCCTCTCCAATTTTAGTTCTTTTCTCCTATCTTAGAACATTGTGCTCAGGAGAAAGGCGGCAGAGGGTGAGGGTATTGCAGATTTGGAAATTTCTGTCCCGTTCACCTTAAAGTTTATTTTTGACTGAACAGTGCCTGCTTGGTGGTTCAGCTATCCCTTGCACTCCTATCTAGGAGAGACTCCCAGGAGGGATGGACTGGCAGGTCTGAACCCACCAAGGAGAGAAAGGCACTAATAGAGAGTGGCGCCATGTAAGGCTATCCCAAAGTGGGTGATGACTGGAGCTATGGACAAGCGTGAATCTCCACTTCATCCTCGGGGATCTGAAGTGGTCAGAAGCCTTGGTGATATAAACATACTATTGTCCCCTGAGGACCCGGGCATCCCCCTGACTCTTCCAGTCACCTGCTTGGCATGCCCATCTGTGCTCGGGCAGGCCTGCACTGTCTGGGGCGCAGGCCTCCTCCACAGGCCCTCACCCCATTCTGCTCTGGCCTCAGCACTGCCCTGCCCAGAAGCTGTGGACTGACTCCTGCCCTTTACCCAGGCTGGCACTGGACATCCTGCCGGGGTAGCCTCGGGAGACCGACAAAATGAAACAGCTTCATCTGAGCCTGGCAGAGTTGGGGGCGGGTCACTGAAAGCCCAGGGTACAATGCTAATGCTCCCTGCAGAGGGGCTCCCTGAAGAGGGCCAAGGGCCAGGGAAGCACAGGAGAGAGTGAGTGTCCCAGGCCCCACACTCAGGGAACATCAGCATGTGCTCTGTGGGACTCTGACTATCAGCTGCCCCACCGTGGGACCTAGGCGCCTCCATGGAGGTGAACCTGTTCACACCTAAACAGCTGCTCAGGACAGAAGCCCCATCAAGATGGAGTCTGTGTGGAAGCCCTAAGGTGGCTGTTCCCAGTTTAATGTCTAAGCGTTACACGGACCTCCAAGCCCCACCATTGTTCTCGGGCCCTGCCAATGGCAGCGGGGGAGCATCTGACGCCCTCTAGGACCCTTTGATTAGGATCTCTGCCCTCCCCCCTTTAATTCCCTGCCCAGAGAAGACCAGTCTCTGAACTGTGCCCTACTTTCTGGGCATGGCTGACCCTCTGGCTGCCATGACATACCCTCCCAGACCTACCCCTCCCACATCTCCCCACCCACACCAATTTCTCCATAAGGCCCAACCCTGACTCACTGGCTGCCAGGAGGCATTCCGTTGATGTGTCTGATACCCCCACTGGACTGTAGGCTTGGGCAGGGTGGGGTCCAGGTCCTGCTGGCAGATGTGTCCCCAGCTCCCAGCCGTGGGCTCAGCCTGGGAAGACACTCGGCCAGTGTGTGGTGAAGAGATGCTCACTGGACTAGCACTGGCTCCTTCTCCCTAACGTGGACCAGGGCCACGGGTAGGAAAGCACACCAATTGCAGGAGTTGACAGATGGTTTCTGAGTGGAAACTTCTAGATGTCGAATGTTGGAACCAGTGAAGGGGTCTCAGAGGACTCGGGCCACTGTCACCCTCACACGCCCCGGTGCTTGAAGATACATAGTAAGCCAGCAGGAAGAACTGCTTCTAAATAATTGTAAGATCCAAAGGTTTTGAGGCTGGAAAGAGTATGTATGATCCTTCAGAAAACTCAAGCCTTCTCCACATTCACAGGAGGCAGCCTGGGCCCCAAACAGAGAAGGTTCCCAGCAGGGCTTAGGACAAATCCCTGAAGATTCCAGGCCACTGACAAAGATGGGGGCCCTGGGCAAAGGGAGGAAGAGTCAAGGGGGGCAGTGTTTGGGGCACCATCTATCAGGCTGAGGAGATTCAGGCAGCTCTTTTTTTTTTTTTTAATGTTTATTTATTTTTGAGAGAGACTGTGTGCGCGTACATGCGTATACAAGCGGGGGGAGAGACAGAGACTGAGGGGGACAGAGGATCCAAAGCCGGCCCTGTGCTGACAGTGCAGAGTCCAGTGCAGGGCTCGAACTCAACAAAACCGTGAGATGACGACCTGAGCCGAAGTTGGATGCTTAACCAACTGAGCCACCCAGGCGCCCCAGGAGTATGTTCTTGTTATGCCAAACGTGAAAGTTCTTAAGGCCGAGACTGCACTCAGTAGTGGGTGTACAATGGATAAATGGGCGAATGGGTGGGTAGCTGGGTAGATCAAGGAGGGGTGAAGGGTACGGGGGCAGCAGTGAGTAATGAAGGGACAGACAGGCGTTGTTGAAGGATAGCAGGGAGGCAAAGGGCCGGTGGGTGGATGTGGACCTGAGTAAACGGATGAACGAGGGTAGATGATGTAAGGGATGGGTGGGTGGCTGAGTGGGTGCCTGTATCATGGTTGATGGGTAGGCATCCCAGATAGGTAGTGTAGTGATGGATGGATGGATGGATGGATGGGCAAATTGGAAAGGAGGCAAGACCGGAAACCGTCAAATCCTTGGTTCTGCACATCTTTCTGGGGAACCAGAGGATTCCCTTCCCTGGAGCAGTTGGTAGACCTATGTCATCTCCCTGCTTCTCCCAGAGACCCTGTGAACTGACAGCATGCTGTAGGCACAGGCTTACGAAGACCTTCAACCCCAGTGAAGAAAGAGCCCCAAGGATGCCGGCCCCGCCCACCAAATGCCTGTAGTGCCCCACTGTCACCACTAAAACATTTCACAAATGTCTAAGCGGCCCCTGTGTGGCTCCACTTCACTCAGAGTCACAATGAGGGAGCCACCTGCCAGCCCTGGGCCAGGAAAGCAGGCCCCCGCCACAGGGGGAAGGAGCGGCCCCTCCTGCCACCACCACCCCCACTGGCCCCTGGCCCCCCTGCAGAGAGGAAGGGAGGGCTCTCCCCTGTGTGGAAGAGAGAGCAGGACTGCCAAGCTGCCCCAGGTGCACGGGCCTGGGTGGGGTGGGCTGACGGTTACTGAGTGTCCACAAGGCCCCCCACCCACCATTCTCCACCAGCTGGGATTGCAATGCGGTCACCAGGCCTCCAGCAGCTGGGGCCTCTGCGCCTCTTCCCCTTGAGGAACAGGGTGTGCAGCCCCGAGGAAGACAGCGACGACGCCCACTGCTCCTGGCCCTGCCCTGCCCGGTCTTTTGCGCTCGGGCTGCCTGCCCTTGTTCCCACTCCCGTTGGCCTGTGTGCTCCTGCCCCCTGGCGGGAGCCGGGACAACTGCAGCGCACAGGGCGGGGCGGGGTCAGGTGGAGGCTTTTCCCTGCAGCTTAAGGAGTACTGCGTGTGTGCGCGTGCGCATGTGCGTGCACACGCATGTGCTCACACCTCTCTTGGCCTAGAAGATGGGAGAGGGAGCAAAACTCTGAAGATCCAAAGCAGCTCCTCAAACGGAAGGGGTTATTATTATAATTACTGTGATTATTGTTATCAAGAGGATCATGCTTGCCTGAAAAGTCTTGTACAAAAAGCAGGCTTATTTTATGTCAGCTTGCTGTTTGTGTCTGAGGGACTTCATCTTTGCTTATAATAACTAGCATTTGCAGGGCTCTTTATGTTGCAAAGCTGTGTCCCATCCTCAACCCGGTTCATCTGCACAGACAGCCCTGGGAAGTGGGAACTCATCAGGGAGCGGAGGCTCAGCGAGGTTCCGCGGGCCGTCCAAGGTCGCGGGGCTAGAAAGCTGCAGAGCCGGGACGTGAACCTGGGTCACCTCACTTCCTGCGAGGGAAGAGGCTTTTTATTGTACCTTAGCTGCAAGCCTTTTTGGCACTGTTTACTGAAAAGTGCACACTGCCCTGAAGAGAAGGGAAAGGTTTTGAAGAACCAAGTATTAGACTCAAAGTGCAGGCAGCCGCCCCGGTTCCGGCCGATGAAAGCACGTGCGCACTGGCAAGCCCCTGGCAGTGTCTGGCGGGTGAATGGAAGTGTGCGGTGTTCGTTCGGTGGCTCGGCTGGGCTGACGCCAGCTTCCTGTGGTCAGCGCTCACCTCCACCCCCCTGGCGTGGCACAGCGCAGACACGCACCCAGCCACGTCTTGGCAGGGGTGAGCACAAGATGCTAGGGCAGAGAAGTCGGTGCAGGGGGCTGTCTTCGGCCCTGGCAGCTGGGAGCGCTTACCCCTCCTTGTCTATCCGACCGGGCTCCTGGAATGAGCTGGCTGACTGCAGACGGTTCTCTGGAAGTAGAGCCCCCCCACTCCTGGATGCCAGTGGGGAGTCCCACTGATGACACTGACAGTGCCTGGATTGTCCTTTGGGTCTCGGGGGCTGCTTCCCAAGCACACTCATGGCCAGTCGCCAGCGGCACAGGCCCTTGTCACGGGAGGCCCCTGGCCTCTATTCCACAGTGAAGGGCCCCTGTGTACTCTCAGTTCAGGGCCAGGGCCACCCCACCACCACCCTGGCACCCTGGCACCCGGCAATGGCCCGAGGCAGCCCACCTCTGGGAAGCACCCTGTGTGCTGAGTTTCCCACCCCACCCGGTGATGGAGGTGTCCCCTGGGCCCTGTCTCCACATGCCCCCCTCCCTCTCCCTGCCACTCCCTTTCTCCAGATGCTCATGCATACAGTTTTCCAAGGGGGTTCTCCAGAGTTGTGGGGGCCCCAGCAGTACCTCACCTCTACCTAGAGCAGCTTCAGGCCACTTATAATATCAGCATGTTAATGCTATTTTTAAATCACTGATGTGGTGGGGTGTCTGGGTGGCTCAGTCAGTTGAGCATCTGACTTTTGATTTCAGCTCAGGTCATGATCCGAGGGTCGTGGGGTTGAGCCCCATGTCTGGCTCAACACCGAGTGTAGGACCTGCTTGAGATTCTCTCTCTCTCTCTCTCTCTCTCTCTCTCTCTCTCTCTCTCCCTCTCTCCCTCCCACTTCCCTCTTCCCATCTACCCATCTACCCCACTCATGCTCTCTCTGAAAAAAAAAAAAAGCATTGCTGTGGTAGAAAAGAATGTCGCAGGCACCCTCTGCTCTCCAGAGCCTCCTGATCCTAAGGTGAGAAGAATGGTACCTTACCCACATTCGCATTCTGAACGCACTATCTGGCCATGCCCCAGAATGTTCCACCCCGTTACACACACACGCACGCATCACAAGAGCAGGCAGGTTGGCCTCCTCATCTCTCTGTGGCCCCCCAGCAGCTTCGGGGGTAAGACCGCACACAGCCCGCCCCTCAGTTTCATTCCTGTGCTAGGGCCCTCCGTTTGCTCACACGACAGCTCTGTGAAGAATATCATGGTTCTGTAATCCCCGTTTCTCGGGTGAGGACATCGAGCCTCAGAAAGATTAAAGCCCAGACGGGCTCCCGAGCCTGTGGCTGAAGCCCCCAGAAGGCCGCCTGGAGCAGGGCTGAGAGCCCGAGGAGGGAGTGACCAGAGGGGACCCGCAGAGGACAAACTCTTCCGGGGGTGGGTGGCATGAGCGCTGGACGTTGCACCAGGGCAGCCCCAGCGTGTGCTTTCCACAGAGGTTAGCCTCCGCACTCTCCACTGAGTACAACTCTGTAGGTCCGACCTGGTGAGTCTGTCTTGAGTACCCGTGTGTCGTTTGTCATACTTCCTATTGCCTAGACAGTCGGGCATGCTGTGGCAAGAGGTGACAGTGCTTTGGAGACTGTAGCAGAGGCAGAGGTGCTGGAAAACATCCCCGCTGCTGGCCCAGGAGGAGACCTGGGTGGGAAGGTCGGGCCCAGTGTGAGCGCCGTCCCCTGGGCCCCTGAATACAGGCAGACAAAGGGACAAGGGCCTCCTCTGGCTCTATTAATTGCCATTAAGCTTGGCACCCACAGGGCTAGGCCCAGCCGTGCACCCTCCACAGTGCCCCAGAGCAAATTGGCACGGTCCCTCCTCCCCTTCCAAGCCTGGTCCTTCATACCCTTCCTTCCTACCCGTCTCCTTTTGTTCAGGGGCTGGGCTGGGACCAGTGAGTCCTCAGCTCAGGCCTCAGGTCCAAGTAAAGAGGCTCTTGACTAGAAGCCGGTAGGGAAGGTCGACCTTGGCTCCAGGCTGTCCTACTTAACTAGCTGCATGGTCTTGGGCACGTTTCCTCACCTCAAGCCTCCGTCTCTCCATCTGTTAAGCGAGATGGTGACCTGTGGAGTTATTATGATGATTAAATTAGCTATAAATATTGGTGAAATCAACCAGATGAGAAGAGTCAGGGAACAGAGAGGATGGAGTGAGAAATTGGGGCCGTGCCTGATAAAATGCCAAGGGCCCGTTTGTCCCACAAATGTCGCCGAGTGCCAGCTATGTACAAAGCACGGTGCGAGACCTGGGGTACTGTGAAAAATCAGGAAACTCCCTGTCCCGAGGAACAGGCACATATGACACCAGCTGTGACATGCGTGGTTGGTGCGCTGTGGGGACAGACTCTGCCTGGGGGCATCGAGGAGGGCTTTCCTGAGGAAGTGACGTTTGAGATGGGGAAGAGCCCAGGCACGGGTCATCTGGGCAACCGAGGACCGTGAGGTGGGATGACCCTGGTTTACCTGCTCAACAGAAAGAAGGGCTGTGTGTTCGGAGCCCCGTGAGAGAGGAAAGTTGGGAGGAGATTGGAGCAGAGGGGTGGGTGGGGGCTTGGAGGCCAAGGTAATGAGTTTGGAATTTAGGCCTGATGAGAGCCCGCTGCAAGAGTCTAAACAGGGAGAGTTATTGTACCCATTTGGATTAGGTTCGACTGTGAATATCTGAGCCCTGAAAAATAATGACTTCAATCATATATTTATTTTATATTAAAAAATAAAAAGTTATTTCTGCCATTAAAAACAAAAAATAATTTTGTTAAATTAAAAAACAAAAGAGTTATCAAGGACCTAGGCTGTTTTCATATCACTGTTCTACTATTCCTAGGATATAGACTTTGTCTTCACCATCCAAGTTGGCTGCTAGAGCTCCAGCCATCACATCCAAGTTCCAGCTTCAGGAAGGAGGAAGTCAGAGAAAAGGGTACAACTTCCCTTTAAAAAGGGCATTCTTGGGGGTGCCCCGGTGGCTCAGTCAGCTGAGAGACCACCTCTTGATTTTCGCTCAGGTCATGATCCCAGGGCCCTGGGATCAAGCCCCATGTTGGGCTCTCTGCTGAGCATAGAGCCTACTTGGGATTCTGTCTCTCTCCCCCGTTCGCTCGCTTTCTCTCTCTCTAAAGTAATGCATACATACACACATACATACATAGGGCACTCTCCTTCGGTTTATGTCTCATTGGGTAGATCTTGTCACTTGGTCACACCGAGCTGCCCGCGAAGTTAGGAAATGCATTCTTTTACTTGGATGTCAGTGTGCTCGGTTCTTTTTTTAAGGGGAGCCGATGTCAGGAGGAAACGAACGGCCTCCTGCTGGCTGCCGTGTGAGGAACAGACCAGAGAGAGGAGAGGGAGGCAGGGAGTGCTTGGGAGGGGACAGAGGGCGGCTGGGAGGAGAAAGACAGTGCTGGCTGGGACCCAGGGAGGCACAGGTGCATGAGGACATGGGGAGAGGTGGTCTGGCTGAAAACAGCTCAGACGGAAAAGCCAGCGGGACGCGGGACATGAAAGGACAGCAGCGGAACCAAGGGTGACACTAGGCTGAGTCTGAGCAGCTGGGCCGGTGGCGGTGCCAGACGCTGAGCTGGGGGAGACCCGAGAGAAACAGCAAGGGCAGGCCGGAGGTGCCGCCAGCACAGGACACCCCCCCCCCCCAACCACCACACCTTGGGGAGAAGCTGAAGCTGGGAGGATGGCTCCAGACCCTGGGCTGATCCCTGGAGACCCCCCCTCGAACCGTCTGTTCCAGCCTTCCCCGAGCTCTGCACTATGCTGCTGGACTCCCGGATGCAGGTGGGGACAGAGTGGTCCTGGTTTATGGACCACACCTCGCCGTGAGCCGGGGCACAGCTCCAGGGCAGTCAGGTCAGAGGGTGTCTCTCAGCCAGCACGAGTCTTGCCTGACCCCCACCCCCATCCTGACTCCCTTCTCACAGATCGGGCAGAAGCCATGAAGGTGGGGCCCACACTCTGGCCAGGCTCCCCAGCCGCACGCCACAGACAGGACAGTGCACGGGGAGCTGAGGGAGACCGAGATTTCCCAAGGTCACCCGGGCAACTCGGGAGCGGCATCAGCACGTAGGCCCCTGATTCATAGGCCTGTTTTTAGCCCCAGGTGGAGGCAGCACCCCTGCTCACCCACCCTGCCCGAGCCATTGCCTGCCTGGGGTGCCCGTCACCCAGGCCCTGGGGCCAGCTCTCCAGGTCGATTCCCCAGGAGAGGCTCAGATGCTACAGAGGCTCCTCTCCAACATGCCCCCGCCTCTCTTGGTGGGCAGCCCTCCGTGTCTGCTGTGGGTGACCCGGGAATCCAAAGGCTGAGGTCGGCCACACAGTGCCCAGGTGCTAACCTCATTTCCTTTGTGTCTCTCCCACCCCAAGGGACACCTGCAGATTTCCAGCAGTTTCCCTCACTTCTTGAGCCACGTGCCACGGGCGAAGTAGTTCCTGTTTCCTCTAGCTCAGTCGGAGGACTGGGTGTTGAAAGGACTTGAGAGTAGAGTGATGGGCTAGTGATGATGACCTTGACCGTGAATAGAAAACCTGATGCCAGAGAACCCATGAAGTCAGGGATATGGCAGGCCTGGGGCACCCCTGGCCAACCCCCAGCAAGGGCTCAGCCTCACCATGGGCTCCAGCCTGTGCATGCTGAATCTGGGGGGAAGGCGGCTGGAAGAGGGGGCTCAGGGGTTCTGACACCAGCTGCCCGGCCCAGATGGATACAGGGGGCCCACTCTGACCTGCACCCACCCGGCTCCCTGGCCCTGCCTCTCCCAGTGCTCTACGTCCTATCTGCGACCTGGGACGTGTGAGCGGCCGGGCTGCAGAGAGGATGAGGGGGCCTGAGCACCATGGCACTTTCCTGCTTCTTTCTGGTAGTTTCATGCTTAGGGGCTTCTCCGGGAGAGGGACACGGGTCTTGGTGACACCACTGACTCTGGGGGGCGCATCCCCTTAGGCTTGCCCTACTGAAAAGTCCCAAGGAAAGAACACAGCTGGCCCAGAGCAGGGCCTGTGCCTGCCAGCCGCCGCTCACCCCTTTCTGGCCTTAGCTTCCCACACCTGCCTTCCTAGGCCCACAACCTGCACGGGAGGCTGGCCTGGGCCCCAGGGGATTGTGGGGTCCAGCGCACGGCCACTCCCGCTCCTTTCCTGGCCCCGCACTCCCAGCCACACCTCTCTCCCCACCGCCGGGATGCCCCCAGTGCCGGGCCGCTACAACACCTACAAGAGTGAGGGGCCCGGGGCAGGCAGCCGCCACGAGGCAGAGCCGTTCCTCCGAGCCCTCTGGGGGGTCGCAGGCCAGAGGGGCCACACGGTGGCTGTCTCCCACTGTTGGGTGAGGAGAGTGATCCGAGCGAGGCAGTGTCGCAGACCTTTGTGGTTAATGCCTGTCACCCTTGGCGTGGCCCCCACGCCATCAGAGGTACTGCAGTCCGTCAGCAACTGCTCTCGGCACATGTGAACCTCCTCACAGAGGCTGGCCTTGGGGTGGGACACTCCTGATCTTGAGTCCCAGCTCTGGCACTCCCCTCCTGTGAGCCTAGGTGAGTGCCTGCCCCTCTCTGGCCCTCAGTCTCCTGACCTATCCAATGGGAATAGTAACACCACTGTGACTAGTTAATGCCACAACAGCACTAACAAACCTTCCCCAGCTCAGTCACTTAGAACGGCAATTCTTTCTCTTCGTGACGCAGCAGTTCAGCTGGGGATCAGAGACCCCAGGGCGGCTCAGCTGTGCTCCGTGCGTCCCTCATCCTCTTCCTGGGACGCCCGGAGGAGCCCAGACGTGTTCCCCATGACTGGAGGCCCAGCAGGACAGGCGGGACCGTGTCCCACAAGCACTTACAGTCAGGCAGAGGAAACAGGCTCTGCCTCCAGGGAGCAGGGACCGCAAAGACACAAGGCACAGGGCATGCCCATGGGCAGGGGTGAAGACCCAGTCCCATTAATGCAGTCTCCCGCCACTCCTTCATGAGGTGCTTGTGAAATTCTGAGCAAAGAGTGTGTGTGCCCGTAGCGTCCTTTGTAAACTGTTAAGTGCTGCATGTGTGTGCGAGGCACTGGTGATGGTGAGGTCCTGAGACTTCTCCAAGAGCCTCTGACTCCAGAGACCTTCCTGGTTTTGGTGTTACACGCCATTGATCATCGTCTCTGAAAATGGCGACCCCATTTGGTATTGCAGATGAGTACTTTTGGGGCATTTCCAACAGTCTCAGCCTCCACGTGTCCCCCTTAAGCAAATTACAGCCCCTGAGACACAGGAGGAAGGGGAGAGAGGCAGAGCAAGGGCCAACCCTTCCCCCCTTTAACCAGGTCTGGGTCTCCCTCGGCCCCAGGGAGAGGTAGGCCACAGGTCAATGGCAAATAAGGAACTAAAAATTAATCAAATTAAATTTTAGCTTTGGGCCAGCCCGGGGCCTAAGCTCTTGACACTGAATGTTGATAAGACCGGACAACCAGGCCTTTTCATTCCCCTTCCCCTCAAGGTATGGCTGCCCCGGGGCCTCGGCTAATGGGAATTCTCAGGTCACCAAAATGTCCCTGATTTGTCCAGTTCCAGGGACTTTGCTCCACCTGGGTAAGAAGTAGAGAAAATTACATTAGTCAAGGAAGTTGATTTTTTTCCCCCAAAACGAATACTCTGCAAAACCCCAGTTTTCAAAGTAGATGAAAGTAGAGCTGCCCCGGCTCAGCTGGAGGGTGGAGACCAGGGCCCCGACCACTGCCCACCTGGCCACAGAAAACACTCGGGCTGCACGGGGCGTGGTTGGACATACCAGATTAGAACGTCCCTGTGACAGAGGGCCCTGAAGGCCCTCGTCCCCCGGGGGCCTCGGAGACCAGACTGTGTCCAGACTGTGTCTAGTGGCCCGCTTCTGAGCAGGCTGAGGGCCGAGCCGTCGTCCCGTTGCCCTGGCAGGTGCCCGGCCAGGGCTCTGACCCCACCGAAGCCTCAGAAGCACCGCTCATCTCCCCTCACAGGCTGACGCCAAGATGGTGTGTGACGTGGTGAGTCGGATGGAAGACACCGAGCCCTTCTCTGCAGAACTGCTCTCGGCCATGATGCGGCTCTGGGGTGACTCAGGAATCCAGGAATGCTTCAACAGGTCTCGGGAGTATCAGCTCAACGATTCTGCCAAATAGTGAGTGTCTCGGGCCTGGGGAGGCTGCCAGCAGGGCACTGATGGATGCAGGCATGGAAGGGGATGGGGACGGCGGGCAGGGACGGGTCCATGGCTGAGGTCAGAAGGGCCGTGAGATGTTCTGCCACGGGGGTCAGGAGAGGCGTCAGGAAGGAGTGGGAAAGGGCTTCTCCCACCCCCTGGATGAGGACGAGGCCAGGGAGGTGAAGGACACAAGAGACTGCTAACCACAGGGCTCCCGGAGGGCAGGGCCTGGCACTCCAGAAGGAAGGTCTTTAGGATAATGACCATCTTTCCCCTCTGGAGAAGCCCCGACCCCGTAAGTACAAATCGAGAGCCATGTAGGCAGAAAATAATTTACATGATGCCATTTTGTTTCCTTTTAGAGAAAATGAACTTTCCATTTCTCTATCTTTAAAATTAAAAATAAGGAAATAATCGAACACATCCTTTGATAGTGTGTTATAACTAAATATGGGGAAGGAAAGGAGAGAAGAGAGAAGGGAAGGAAAGGGAGGAGGCTCAGTGATAGCCAGAGAGCACTGGGAGGGGAAGACAGGAGGGGCTGAGAAAGTGGCCTGTGGGGCGGGCGAGGGGGGAGGCTTCCTGTGACAGCAGCTTGTCACTTCAGGCTTCTCTGAGGTTACGTGCCCTTGTTCCCTAGATCGGAGGCTCACACCCCTGGGAATGATCCGCACTGGTTGGGAACATGTCTTGTGTCCTGGAGATGTTGGGACGACACCCCACTTTTGCAGTCTCGTGCCCAGGTTGTCAGTGGGAGCTTCTGGGCTTAAACCCAGTGTCTTAGGACGTGTGCGCTCCGACACTTGTTCAGCCCTCCTCACCCCTGCTGCCCTTCCAGGACCACTCTGCCCCCAGGAGACCTTTGGCAATGTCTGGTTCCAATGAGGGTGGTGGTACTAGCGTCTAGTGGACAGGGGCCAGGGATGCCGGCAAACACCTTATGGTGCACAGCCCTTCATAGCAAGGAAGTATCAGGCCCCAAATGTCAGTAGTGCTGACACTGAAAAACCCTGGTGACACAGCTAGAAGCTAGGGCCCCGAAAATGGCAGCTGCTGCTGGACATTAGGCCAGATCTGCTGGCCCAACTAGGGACCCGAGTAAGGCCAAATCATCTCCCATTTCTGCACACTTAGACTGTCTACTGGGTAAGTGCTAGGTCCTGTGAGCCCCAGGTAGGAGCGACCCAGACCCCAGGCCCTGATGAGCCCCCAGGGACGCATTGGCGGGCCAGGGTGTGAACCCAGGGCTTCGTGTCCCCAGCTCCTGGTGCACACTCAAATCACTCCTCCAGTGGATCTGGGCCTTCCCCATAAGCCGTTCCAGTGGGGGAGACGGGGCTGCTTCCTTTTCCCCTTCCCTGCCCTTGCTGGGTCCAAGTCCAGGGCCTTCCCATCCCCCACTCCCCTGATGCCCTTGAGGGCATCGTGTTCTCCACTTAAGTTGTCCATTTAATTATAACATGAATTCGCTGCAAAAAAAAAAAAAATGTGTAACAGTGTAGAGAGGCATAAAAGTAATAGTAAATTCTCCCAAGCCTGTCCCCCTCCAACTTTTAACTGTTTCCATTTCTTTGTCCCAATGTTGCCCAGGCAAACCTGACCCTCCGACCTGCCTGTCTTCCAAGTCTCTTCCCCACTTTCGCCACCAGGTCTTTGCTAGTTAGGGCATTATTTGGGGATCTCCTGGTGGTTACTTTCATTACTTTAAATGAGAAACTTGAGTCAGTATTTGTCACCTCCCCAAGTCAGCCAAGGAAATCAGCCTTCTTCCCTCTGCCGTGGTTGTCTCTGGAACAGCATCCCAGGACAGGCAAGGGCGGGGGGACCCACAGCAGTCAGGTTAGGAAGGGCTTTTAAGTGCTTTTTTAAAAAAAATTTTTTAATGTTTACTTATTTTTGAGAGACAGAGCACAAGCAAGGGACGGACAGAAAGAGAGGGAGACACAGAATCCGAAGCAGGCTCCAGGCTCTGAGCTGTCAGCACAGAGCCTGACGCGGGGCTTGAACCCAGGGACTGTGAGATCACGACTTGAGCCGAAGTCGTCCGCTCAACCGACTGAGCCACCCAGGCGCCCCTTAAGCGCTTTTTTTAAGCACTTCCTGGTCCAGGGTGTGGCTTTGCTGTTGTGGTTTTAGCAGCCAGATCTCCTTTTCCGAAAGAATCCTGGCTGTGACATATGAAAACAGTTAACAGTGGATTTGTTGTGACAGAGAGAGAGGGAGCCCCACCGGGCCATCTCAGGGCCCAATCCCGGGGGGATGGTGTCAGTGGCTCCCCATGGCCCAGAGCCCAGTCCCCCAGACTGGTCACCGCACTTGCAGGTGAGGACATTGGGGCCGGTGGTGCGGCCAGGCTCCTGTGTAGGCCCTCAGTGTCTCCCTGTGCCCAGGCCTCTGGGAATAGGGCAGGCTGTCCCCTCGCCCCTCTGAATGATCCCGAGACGGGCCCCAGAAGTCTAGAAACCTGAGCACCTGTCCAAGCAGGGGGTGTACAAGCCAGTTTCATGGTTTGGTTAGGACTGTTTTTTCTTCTCTGTCTCTCTCTCTCTCTCTCTCTCTCTCTCTCTCTCTCTCTCTCTCTCGGGAGCCCACCCCTCAAGCTTTGCTCCCGCACCCCCGCTGAGACCGCTCAAGCTCTTGCCGGCCTCCTGGAGCCCCCTCCTGGAGCACCCCTCCTCACAGTGCCCAGCCCCAGGGAGGCGCCCTCAGACTTCCTCGCCAGCCCCCCTTTCTCAGGCCCCGCCCCGCTTCCTGCTGGTGCCCTCACTGGAGTCCTTGAACCTCTTCCAGTCTACACAGCAGCGGGCCTGGGTGATCTCCAGCCTCATCGCCCTAAATTCCTCACGCACCTGGACGACGCTCACATTTACGTCGCCAGCCCAGCCCCTCCTCCTGAGTTCTGCCTACTTGGTGTCCATTTGGACACCTCAGCACGTCTCAAATTCATACGTGCCGGCTGACTCCTGGCTCCCACCCACCCCAGACCTGCTCTGCCTCCGCTCTCCCTCCCACCGAGTGCAGCTTCGTTACACCACGAGGGGGTGGCTTTAATGGGCTCTGCGTCCCACGCCCCACCCGCCCCCAGGCCCATGCACAGCTGCCACTGTGGTGTGACCTGCCGCAGCCTCCCTCACCTGCGGGGCTTCAACAACCCCCTCCCGACAGGTGTCCCTACTACAGCAGCAGAGCCGCTATTCCAACACTCTTCAGCAGAACCTTCCAGAAGCTTCCCGTCCTACTCAGAGTGAAAGCCCAAGTGCCTACAGTCACTTGACGGGCCTAGCCGCTGTGCCCCACCCTTGCCTCCATTACCCCACTCTGGTCCCACGGCCCTTCTCCGGTCTCACCACCCCTGTCCGGTGTCTGCATCCCAGGCTCCTGCTACACTGCAGGACAGCCTCTGCACGCACCGGCTCCCTGAGCGTCCACCCCAGGATCATCCTGCCTTCCCCAGCCACCCTCTCCCAGCAGCCCTGCACAGACCTCCTCCTTACCAGCTGCCTGAGTCTTCCTCCCGATGTGTTCTATATCTTACTTATCCGCTAAGTATCTCACATGCGCGCGCGCACAGGCTCCAGGAAGGCAGGGACTGTGTTGGTCTTGTTTGTTGTCCCCTCCCAGAATCCAGGACAGTGGGTCAGTGGTATACACAGCAGGCCTCTCCCTTGGCCATCTCCCTGTGCGAGGCTGGGCCAGCACGGAGAGACGGAGGGCCAGATTTTCTGTCTGAAGGAGGTTTCCCGGCTGGGATGGGGGTCCAAGACCAGAGGCTCGCAGCCCTGGTGTCCAGCTAGAGACAACAGAACAGGGGTCATTTCAAAACCAGCATGGGTCCTGAGCAGAGGCAGTGGGAGTGGGGGGAGGGCCATGCCCAGAGGGGTTAGGAGGATTGGGAAGGGCTGGGAGGAGCTCCTCCAGGCTGAGCCCAGAGCCGAGACACCCCCGTGGGCCTGGCAAGGAGAGGCCGGGGCCACCTGAGCCTCCAAGTTTCCTCTGCGGCCGCTGCTCCCCACCTTCCACAGAGGAGAGGAGGCCTGGAGGCCTGTTTAAGAGCACGGTATCCGGAGTCAGGCACACCCAGGCTCAAATCTAGCAGTGTCTCCTTTCTAGCAGTGTGACTTCAAGCTTATGCCCCCTATGCCTGGGAGCCCACCATTCGGTTTTATTTCCTTAGGGAAAATCCTCACAAGGATTTGAGGCAGGCCTGGATTATTGGTTTACCAGCGGAAACCCTCATTGGTGAAGCACCCCACCCTTCAGCCCCGTGAATGTCCTCAAGCCGAGGAGCTGGCCCCCACGCGTCCCAGGGCTGGTGCTAATGGAGGGCAGCCCCTCCACAGACAACCTGCCACCCCACATTGTCCTGTGGCTTGGGCCCTCAGGGCTCCTCCCCTGTGGGCTGTGTGTATTTCTACCCCCCACAAGGGGCGAGTGGCCCAGCCAGCCCTGTGGGTCACTGAATGGCCTTCAGGCCTGGCCCACCTCCCTTATTCCTGGTTTTCCAGCCCCCACCCCCACTTTGGGTTCAGACCTAACCCATACAGGCCCCCAAAGCCCTTCTGGCTGCTTGGCCTGGACGGGTAAAATGCAAAGGCCTGGTCTGTCTCCAGAGCAAGTGGTGATAGGAACAGAGCCCTGATGCCAAAGACCTGGGTCCACAAGGCCCAGCCCCCACCCAGCTATGTGACCTCTGAGCCTCCCTCCCAAGGGCACCAATGAGAAGGTGCGGCAGACGCCCGGGGAAGACTCTAAGCAAGTGTGAAAGGTGGGCGGATGCCCAGAGGGCCTTCTGGAAGCACTCTAGAGTACTGTTAAGAGGTAGACCTGGAGCTGGATGTCTGCCTTCAAGCCCAGGCACACAGCTGGGCAGGGTACTTAGCTCTGTTGACCCTTTGTTTTCTAATCTATAAAATGGTACATTTAACTCATGAAAACTAAGGGTGAAACACGATCACACAAGTAAAGAGTCGAACGTAACTATTGGCCACTATGATTTTAAGATGAAGACAGATGACAAAACAGCATTACAAATGGTCTCACGTAAGAGTTTGACCTTCTCTAAATGCATCTGGAACTGCACACACAGCCCCTGACTCAGTGAGAGGCTCTTTGAGAAAGTGAGGCCAGGACTTAAGTTTCTGCTGCTCCATCGGCACCCCCAACACGGGGCCCTGGATGAGGGGGTGCCGCCGCTTCCATGGTCGGCCCCCAGGGGGCGCTGGCCAGGGCCGGGCTGGCTTGTTCCAGGGCCCCTGTGTGTTGCCGTCCCCAGCTACCTGGACAGCCTGGATCGGATCGGGGCCGCAGACTACCAGCCCACGGAGCAGGATATCCTCCGAACCAGGGTCAAAACTACTGGCATCGTGGAAACCCACTTTACATTCAAGAACCTCCACTTCAGGTGAGGCCCCGGGGGAGCCTCCCAAACCCTGGCGAGGACACTTGTGATGGATGGGAGCCACCAGCCACTCTGCCTTGTCTTGTCTGCCACACCCAGTTATCACCCCGCCCCGGGGAGCTTTCCAGTTGGGACACACAGTAGATATGAGAAGGGACCTGTCTGTGTGTCTGTTTCCCACAAATTCAGGGGCTAGGATGAACAGGGAGGCTTCCTGGAAGAGACAGCATTCTAGAGTGAGTCTCCAAGGAACAGAGAGGATTTGGATAGACAAAGGACGATAGTCCTGTCCCTGGGTGACTTCTGAGGAGGAGATAGGCCCTCAAAGGCCTCCTTATGAGGAGGGGGAGGCAATGAGGCTGGATAAGCCCAAGAAAATCTGTGAGACCCCGAGGACCCAGATTATCTCAGAGATAGAAGGGGCTTAGAGATTAGCTGACCCACCGTCTCCGAGTACCTGTGGGGAAACCGAGGCCCGAGAGCAAGCCCAGAACACAACTCAAGTCCAGGAGCCCAGAGCACCTCAGAACAGAGGCCCAAGGCGTGAGGCTGGACTTCGTGGGCCCCCCTGGAGAGCCGTGTCCCCACCTGGGGTAACCTCCATGCGCTGAGGCCTGGGAGTCCCTGTCTTGCCCCCACCTACCTTCCAGATGTGGTCTCTGGGTGTCGGTGGAGCAGAAGGAGAGGCCAGGAGGGGGAGAGGCAGGCAGCCATCTGCCGGGGAGGGGTGGCACAGAGCAGAGGTGAGGCTTTGTCTCATCTGGGGCCAGGGGCACTTAAGCCCTTGTGGCCTCCCTTTCCCTCCACACAGCAGGTGACAGTCCCCGCCTGGCTGACACCCCCCAGGCTGGTTTGGAGTTTGCCCAGACCATAGACGTGAGCAGACACACTCAGAAGGCCAGGGACAGGCTGTGCATGTTGCCCTGAGGGGAGGGCCCTGCGGAGGCATTCCCTGGGGGCAGCTGAGGCGTGACCCTCAGTACAGTTCTCGAGGTGCAGGGCCGGTTGTTCGAGTCCCAGCCTGTGAGCACAGCCCAGTCACAGAACAGACGGCCATGGTCCGCCTGTCCGCACCTGAAGTGGGGCTCCTCAGCAGGCCCAGGGCTTGACCGGGCCCCCCAAACCCGCCTGGGCCCCACCGCCCACCACTCACAGACAGCTGCCCTGTCTCCCCACCAGGCTGTTCGACGTTGGGGGCCAGCGATCTGAACGCAAGAAGTGGATCCACTGCTTTGAGGACGTCACAGCCATTATCTTCTGCGTCGCGCTCAGCGGCTATGACCAGGTGCTCCATGAAGACGAGACCACGGTGAGTGGCCCCGGGCTCCCCCCCGGCCCATGGAGACACTGAGCGGTCCAGCCACACCCCGCCTCGGGGGCCCCAGTGGCACTGGCACAGGGCTGGCCACTCCCTCTTCCGGGCAGACGCCCCGTGCCGCCAGTGCAGGGGAGGCGGCCGCAGCCCGCCCCAGCTCAGGGGCTGCGTGCAGCTTGATGACAAACACGTCTGCGGCCTCCGGGACTCGGGCACTTAATGCCTCTTCAGTAAACGCAGCAGAGTCACAGAGGCCATCAGGCCAGAACAAAATTAAGCAAGTCCTAAAAGACATCAAGTTTGCAGTCAAGCAAGACTGCATGTAAAACAGAAATAGCATCTCTTTGCCCCGACTGCCTGCCCTCGGCGCTGCCAGGAGAGGTGCGGGGCCGGCAGGGGGAGGGCAGGGCCCTCGGCCTGCCGGTTAGCGCCCCTCCGCTGGAGGGTGCCAGCCCCAGTTCCTGCCTGGCCTCCGTGTGCCGCCCTCAGTCTGGGGCCTCGGAGGACACCAGGCTGGCTTCAAAGGGAGGCCCTCACGTGCAGAGGGAGAGAGGTGCTGCCTGATGTGGGCCTGCTCCTGGTTCGCTGCCACATTCAGGCACACACACCCCCCGCCCCGCCTCGGTTACTATTATCTGTCAAAGTGGGGTAACAATAGTACCTACGTTGGGGGCCGTTGGCAAGAGAATGAGTGCTTGCGTGAAATACTTGGAACCGTTTCTGGCACAGCAGTGCGGAGCCGGTGGTTGTATTGTCACTGTCCCCGGTGAGGGTGTCCGCCGAGGAGCGGGCCCGTCTACAGAGCCTGCAAGGAACGCCGGGTGTTGGCGTGACGCCCCCGCAGGGTCCCCGGACACAAGCCCGCAGCACCTCGTGGGGGTCGCACCGTTGGCACGTGTCAGCTCCTTCTGTGGGCAGCACACTCAGCCCCGGGGCCCCGAGCCTCTCAAAGTCGGTGCTGAGAGTTTGAGGCAGTCTGTCATCATGGGTAGGGCCTTGAGCAAGGTTGTCTTCTCTCTGGGTCTGTTTCCTCCTCAGTCCCGGCCTGCTGGTCCCACAGCACAGATCTGATGGGCTGCGGCTGCGGGGAGGGACGGGCACAGACTGGGGCTGGAGCCGTCGGCGGGGTGGGTGAGCCACGTGCTGGTGTGTCCACGTCGCCCTTTTGTCTCGGGCCAGCTGCACCCCTGAGTTGGGTTTCAGCAAAGCCCCCTTAAGCCCTGGCTTGTCCAGGGGCGAGGTTCCTGGGGCCTTGGTCGTGAGCTCTTTCTGGTGACGCGGTCGTTCTCAGGGGCATCGGCAGGTTGTGGCGCCTCAGGTCACTGGAGCTGGGCGGGGGGGGGGGGGAGAGGGGGGCGGTGTGTGGACGCACACCCTGGGCTGTGTGTGGACCCGGACTCGCTGGCTGCCCCGCCGCCTAGGGTCATTTCGTAGCCAGCCCCACAGGGCATCTCTGCGCAGGGTCGGCCCTGATGCCTCTCTCACTGTTCCGCCGGCTGCCTCTGTGCTTTTGGAGCTGCCAGTCACCATCCAGGTGGCCACCCACGTGGTCTGGCCTCCACTTGGCTTGTCCTCCTCCCTCCAACTCGGGAGAGTAAGAAGCAGGGCTGTGCAGTGAACCTGATGCTAACCCAGCCACGGGGGTTTCAAAGAAAGCAGAGAGCTGGAAGACAGAGGGGCCTCCTGTCCCTCAGCTCAAACCTGAGTCCTGGGCTCCACAGCCACGGGGCTGGGACCTCTGGTGCGTTGGGCAGAAGCAAAGGATCTGACAGCTACAGGGCCCCAAGCTCCTGGGCCCTTGGGCTGCCAGTGAACTCAGGGCCGGGCAGCCACCGGGCGCTGTGCTCAGTAGCCTTCTCAGTCTGCCCGCCTGGTCCAGCCCTGCTGCTGAGCGGAGCGCACCCCCCGGGGAGCTCTCCCCATAGGCGCTTCGCCTTCCTTCTCCTCTTGCCTTTACTGTCCCTCTCCCCCCCCCCCCCGCTCTCTCCCCCTGCCCCATTTCCCTCGTCCTTCTTCACAAGGGCTGAAGCCCAGGACCTTGGGGAAGCCAAGGCCAGCAACAGGCTTTCCCTACCTCCCGGGCAGAGCAGCAGCCCCTCCAGGAATGGGGTCCCCAACATGACAACAGCTCACAAGGCAGTTCGTTGCCACGGGGGCACCAGGAACAATACCATCGCTATAGAACTGAGCAAATGTCTGTGTGTCCGGGACTTGGCAGCATCGGGCCGCTGGGGAGCCAGACAGGCATGGTCCAGGGCCCGGCCCTGCCTCTGCCAGGGGGCCAGCATGGGCGGCCTCTCCACTTCCTCCTTCGTAAAGTGGCCGCGGTGGCGGAGCGGCCTGGTGGGCAGCCATGGGACTCACCGCACGCGGAGCCAAAGAACACTTGCACTCAGGACTCTGCACGCGGTAGATGGCCATTGTCGGCACTCCGTCCAAGCGCGTGGCTGAAGAACAAGCTGGAGAACACGGACACTCGGCCACTGGGAGGCAAAAGCTAGGCCCTGCTGACCAGTCCTTGGTCCTCAGACTTCCTCTGGGGTCAGCCTGGGCATCCCCCCCGGCCTGGGGCAGGAGTTGGGACTGTCGGGACAGGTGTCTGGAGGCAGCTTCTGGAGGCTGGCCACCCGCCGGCCGGCTGCCCTGTCCGCTGCACCCCAGCACCCTGAGGGTCACATGCTGGCCTCCTACCTCAGGCCCGTGGCTCCAGTGGCCTTGGGCCTCAGCCTGCCACCATTTCTTCACTGTCACTACCATCACCACTGCCTGCAGGGCCTTAACTTGCCAAACCAAGGCCAAAACCATGAGCAGAATCTGAGAGAGCTTCCAAGCTGGGCAGGTATGAAGCGTCTCCCTCCAAGCGAAACCGTCAGCTAAGAGTTGAAAGCACCAGGTTGTCGGGGCGCCGCTGGGTGACTTTGCTGTGAATGCCTTCCCCACCCACCTCGCCTTCCATCTCCAGTCCCCGGGCACCGTGGCCTAGCCAGCCTGCATAGGGGCCTCCGGATGGGCTGGCCTTGACCTCCTGGCCCCGAGACTGGTTGAACCAATATTTCAATTTTTCTCTTTTTCTTTCCTGTGTTCTGCTGGGTTTTTACCTTCCTTTCTGTTTTACCCTCTTTTGCTGGGTTTCTTCTTGGGGTTCTCCTGGCCGCTCTACTGAGAAACCAGCCCCAACAGCGAGCTCCCCCAGAGCTGCCCCGGGCCCAGCCACCACCCAGCCGCCCAACCCCATCCCCCAACTGCACCAAGGCCACAGCAAGATCACCCCCTAGACGCTGTCCCCCTGGTGGCTGCTTCCAACTCTGGATTAATTCGAGGATCTCTCAGACCTCGGTTAATGTTTCCCAACCGAATGCGTGCACCCTCCCACCCCTGCTGGTGAAACCGAATGAGATCCCAGTAGAGAAATCTGCATGGCCCGTGGTTCGGTGTAGACGTGTTGGATGGCGGTGCTGCCCCTGCGTGCATGGTGCATGTCCTCTCCTCGAGCCGGAGCCCCTCCAGGGCCTTCGCTGCCCCAGCCCAGGGCAGCCCTCCTGAGGGGGAGGGGACAGCATTCTCCGCCCCGCCCGCCCTGCTCTGCCCCAGCCTGTCTGCGTGTGGAATGAAGGAGGGACCGTGTCCCATGTGTCCTGTGGGTCGCCCCGTCTCTGTCCCTCGGTGGTGCGTTCAGCCACGCTGGTGGGCCTCTCCTTTGCTTGTTCCGCTGTGTCGGTGGCCGCGGCAAGTCAGGGCCCCTGGCACCGCCAGCCCTCACTTGCCTCTCCGCTCTGTTGCAGAACCGCATGCACGAGTCCCTGAAGCTTTTCGACAGCATCTGTAACAACAAATGGTTCACAGACACGTCCATCATCTTGTTTCTTAACAAGAAGGACATATTTGAAGAGAAGATCAAGAAGTCCCCGCTAACCATCTGCTTCCCTGAATACACAGGTAGACCACCCCACCCCACGCCGCCCCGGCAGGGATAGCAGGGACAGCAAACCCCGCTTCTGGCCATGCTAGTGCCTGAGGGGGCGCCCCCGCTGCTGCCAAGCCCGGTCCAACCTCTCCTGTGCTCTGAGAAGGCCCCAGATCCTGGGAGGAAGAACCCAGCACAGAACAAAAGACAGGCCTCCCGGCCCCCGGAAAGTGCTGCAGTGAGGCAGGCTGGGCCGCCCGCAGGGCCTCCTGGCCAGGGAAGCAGGGGCTACAGTCCTGTCTCCGCTGCCTCGTGGGGCCACTGCTTGGTCATCTGTAAACACAGATTGTCAGTGAGGCGACGGCAGCAGGATGATGAGGGGGTTGAAAGCCGGGGCTTCCCGTCAGGCAACCCGAGGCTCACGCCCAGCTCTGCCACTCATAGCAGGTTAGATAACTTCTGGGAGCTTCCGAGTGCCCGTCTGTGAGATGGGGATAATCACTGTGATTGTGCAGCCCTCCCTCAGGACTTGCCATGCAGACAGTGAGCTAATGAGCATGGAGAGCTTAGCATGGCAGCTGGACATAGTAAGTGCTCACTAAACATTTGCTACCACTGTCACAATGGTGATGATAACCGATAGGCGCCATAAGAACACCTCCCAGGGGGCAGTTAGGAGATGCAAGTGGCCCGTTGGCTGTGACAGAGTCCTGCAAGCAGGAGAGAGCCTGGCCTCCCGGCAGAGGGGCTAAGGCTGTCAGAGCCACCTGCTAGCATTGCCATGGTTCTCCTCACTGGGACAAGCAGCCGGGGACGGCAGCCTGACCAGGGCCCCAGCAAAGGTGGCCAGAACGGCCCAAGTGCCCACTGGCTCTCCCAGATGGCCAGGGCCTGACCAGAGGGGTGAGTGGGTAGAGAAGTGGGCTTTCCCAGCCTGACCAGCCCCCAGCCTGGAAGGCACAGGGCAAGGGCAGGATCCCAACAAGGCAGACCTGTCAGGGGAGCCCCCACCTCCCTGAGAGTAGATGTGGGGGTCGTGACTTGGGGCCAGGAAAGCACCACTGTCTCCCCCTTCCTTGAGGCCACGCCCCCAGTGGCATGCACCCAAAGATGCACAAGGCCCTCCCACCCACCAGTCTGCCTTCTCTTGGCCCTAAGCTGGAGGCTGTGGGTCCTGCCTTAGGTGACCTGGGCTGTGGCCTGTGGTACAGCGGAAGCAGGCAGGATGGGTCCGTCCCCGAGGCTGGTCTGGGGCTGAGGAGGTCTGAGTGACTATCTGTAGGTCCCAGGGATGCTCCCCCCTCACCTCCAGCCTAGTCTGCAGAAGGGGCTGTGGTCTGGTAGACCCCCAAGGCCAGGCCCATGTGCCTGAGGGTCTGGGGCCCCCTTCCAGGTCCATCCAGTCCATCCAGCAGCCACCCTCGCCTAGCACAGTGGCTCCAAGATCCAGTCCCACTGCCGGCCTGCCCTCAGTCAGCCGTGGCAGCCCTCCTCTGCCTGGGCCCAGATTCCTGGAGGCTGTGGGGGCCTCGGTGCAAAGCGGGGAGCCCCACTCTGCTTCCCCCCCCCCCCCGCCAGACAACAGCCCCTCTCCCAGGCTCACCTGGGAAGAGCAGTGTGGCAGACCCAAGGAAGGTGGCAGAGCCAGGCACTTGTGAATCCCAGGTGGTGACTGTGAGATAGGGGAGGAGTGAGGAGGAGGGAGGAAGCCCAGGTGGTTCATCGGCATCTAGCAGTGGCCAAAGGAGATGACCTGGGGAGGACCTGTCTGCAGGCTGTGTGCATCAGCCAAGGGCCCACCTGCTCTGAGCACGAAAGACCTGCATCAGGGGTCAGAGGGTGCAGATTTAAAAGGAAAACAGGAGTTTCCTGAAACAGGACTGACCCTTAATATGGACGAGGCACAGTGGGATTTGGTCTTTTGCTTCGTTATTTTCAAACCGGATGTGGACCACCGACTTGATTTCGTGGCCCCCTGGTGACCTAGCTGAGCCATCAGGCTGCCCTCCCCCAGTCAGGTTTTGCCCTCAGGGTTGTCACCAGGAGGCCCTGGCCCTGGGCCCCGGGGACACCCTGGTGGCAGCCTCACCTCACCAGCCCCGCACCTGGTCTCTCCTGCAGGCCCCAGTGCCTTCACAGAGGCGGTGGCTTACATCCAGGCCCAGTACGAGAGCAAGAACAAGTCAGCCCACAAGGAGATCTACACGCACGTCACCTGTGCCACTGACACCAACAACATCCAGTTTGTCTTTGACGCCGTGACAGACGTCATCATCGCCAAAAACCTGCGGGGCTGCGGCCTCTACTGAGCCCCAGCCTCGCCGACCAGCTGCCCGCCTCCCTGCCTGGACTGCCGCCCTGCCCCGCCCCTGGGACCGTTGCCTCTCAGACCACTCTCTGCACTTGACCAAGAAGCGCCAGCCACTGGCACCGAGGAGAAAGGAGGAAACCCCTCCGCCAGCCGCCCCTCCCCCAGACACCAGAAGGCGTGGTAACCCGGGGGTGGTCGGGGGTGCCGAGTGCCCTCGCCTCTGGCCTCCGCTCTTCATCTCCTGAGTGTGGTCTCCTGGGGAGAGGGGTGTGGGGGCCCAGGCCACCATTTGGCCCAGAGTGGGCCTGCACTACAGTTGGTGACTCATACTCAAAGTTGCAGGGCCTCCTCCCGTGTGGGGGTGGCGTGGGGGGCAGGGTGCTGGCCGGGGTGGGGGCCTCGGGAGCCACTGCTCAGCTGCTCCGGGGGTCTTTCTGGTCGAGTGCAGCTCCGTCACCCAAAGCCAGGGTGGGACCAGCCCAACCACGCGTGGGGTCCCAGGGTTCAGGCCGCGGCCAGTGCCTCCCTCCTCTTTCGGCCTGGATCTCAGCCCCCAGGCACAGGCCCCTTCTTCTCTGGACCATCCTTCCTGGCACACCTTGGAGGTTCCCACTGCCTTCTGGGGACCCCCCATCCCTGGCTCCTCGGAGGTCTGGAAATGCTTCTGAGACTTATTGCAAAGGCACGTGGTTGATGGTCGGAGGGGTCGAGTCCCGCGCCCGGAAGGAGGTCATGGAGGAGGTGGGAGGCGGCAGGGGAGGGGAGGCTGAGGGGAAGTAGCTCTGGTGTCGACTGGGATGGGGGCCTCACCCCCAGTGCTTGCAGGCTCAAGGATGACCCCCTTCACTTTCTCCCCTCACCTGGGTCTCGGGCAGCTGCTCCAGAATGTGAGTAGGCGTGCTTTTCCTTCTCAAGTTCACAGTGAATCTGGCTCAAACCAACAAGGCCAGGCGGGGCCACTCAGGCACTGTGTTCTGAGGTCGAAGAGGCCCAGGAGAGGTGTTGATGTGGTCCCTGCAGCCAGTATCCCAGCATCCTTCTGTCTCGGTGAAGAAAACAGAGTTTGTCCAAAGCTGTTGGGGTCCTGCCACCCCTCAAGGGCAGAGGAGCAAAGACGGATGGGAGCACCATCCTGAGGGGCCCAGGCTGGCTCAGACACATACCCACCACCCGCCTTCTCTGGAGAGAAAGTCTTCGAACGCCCTGGAGGGGCTTTGCTGCAGAGATTCCAGAGCAGAAGAGGGTGGGGTGCCTTGTTCTGGTAACCCAGGCCCTGCTGGCCTCGGGCAATCAACATACGTCTCCCTTACACCCAGGAGCCTCCAGTGGGCTAATGCCACCAGGCAACACCGCAGGCCGGCCCCATGTGCTTGTATGGCCGTCGGTCCTAGGGCTCAGATGTGCCCATGGTAGGGTAGAGGGCGGCCCCCGGGGCCTCTGACTCCTTCCTCAAGCCCTCTGTGCTCCCGGCCTCTACCACTCTGGCCTCTCTTCCTGGACTCCCATCATAGCCACCGGGCTGCCCCAGGGCCCGGAAGAGCCTCGTGCCAACAGCTCTGGGCTTCGTGGTTCCCGCAGGCACAGAGCTCTGGGCGGTGCACGGGAAACCCAGGGCATCCTCCCTAGTGCCAAGTGCCACTAGTGAGCCACACCCCTCGTCCGGCGCACTTACTGCTGGGTCCCTGTGGGAAGTCAGCAGGCGGCCAGGCTGCAGGGACCAACCCCCACCAGCCCAGGCCCACTTCGGTTTTGCTTGCCTTGTTGTGTGCTGGACCTTGCACCAGGTGCTGGGTCGTGGAAGAGGACAGGTCCCTAGAACCAACGGTCTCGGTGTCCTACCATGAGCAGCCAAGGCCAATGAGGCCATTTTGTCCACCAGTGAAGATGTAGCAGTCATTTCCCGGCATCACTCCACCCTGGAAGTGATCTGCTGCGCCCCTAACTCTGCCCCGTGACCCCTTCTCAAAAGCAGCCACCAAGGGGAGGGATGCTTGGCCAGCCCCACCTCTAAGGTGACTTCCACCTCCAGGGCCCAGGGCTCTCCTAGGCTAGCTGCCCCCGCCCTCCCCTGTGGCACCAGGAGGCTGGAGGCGCAGGTTACCTGGGGCCTTCCTGTCCTTCTGTGCCCTGGGCTGCCCTGCCGCTGCCTGCAGTGCTCTTGCTGTCACACCCCAGCCTGCGTGGGGTCCTCGGCTGTCTAACGGAAGCCCACAAGGAGAGGGCACCCAGGACAAAGTTCCCTCCTTGTCCACTGCGTCTCCCGTCCACGCCGTTACTGGTGGCTCCAGCATGGGGAGGGATGACTGAAGGTGACAGATGTGTTTTGGCTCCGTCGTGGGTGTGGATGTAAGGGGACGATGTTGTGAGTGAGAGACCAGACATGGCGTGGAGTGGGGGGAGGTCTCTCATCCATGGTGGCTTCGTGCGTGTCCCCAAAAGGACCATGCCTTAAACTCTGTGAATGGCTCTAGTTTAGCAGGCTGAGGGGAAACTGGATTTCTAGGAGGGGTGCCTTTGCCAAACCCGTGAAAATTGTGCCTGCCATTTAGATGCCTGTGGGCAAGTTCTGTGCCCTGCACCAACTGCCCTCCCAAAAGCCCAGTCTGGGCCTTCCTGCTGAGAACTGAGGTTCCCCGGGGCTCAGCCTGACTGGAGGGAGCCGTGCCTGAGGCCCAGGTTGGGGCTCAGTTGAGCCTGTGGCCTCTGGCCTGAGGAGGGTGTGGGCTCCGCCCCACCTGAGCTGAAAGCACAGCTCTGCATCTCTCGCCATCAGCTGTGACGTTCTGGGTTCCGTGGCCATCTTCCGTGGAGGCCTTAGACGCCAGGTGCCCTGGCCCTTCCTCTCCCCTCCGGCCCCAGCACAGCCTGAGGGCCCATAGCCGTGTGCGCCGACTGCCCAGGCGTGGTGGCAGGGCCCAGCCCAGCTCCACACCCCACTGTGGGATCCAGGACACCCATGCCCTCCGCCACTGCGCTGGGGATCGGTGAGTCTCCCCCAGGGCGGGCAGCAGCGGCGGGGGACCTCCCCACACAGACCCCCAGCAGGGCAGCCCGGGAGCCCTTCAGCCAGGCCTTCCCACCCGTCAGCGTGAGCCCCCACGGAGAGCGAGGGCGTTTACAGTCATCGCCCAGGGGTTGATTCTGCAAGTTTTTCCTGACCCCCGCCTCCCTTCTTGGTCCCCCCTCTCTCCACCTGGCCTCACTCACTCTTGCTCGTCTCCTGCCTCCTCCCCACCCACCCCTACCCAGGCAGGGGGGAGCCCGGGTGCTGCTGTCCCTCTGAGTACAGCGGTCCCCCCTCCCATCCCTACCTCCGCCGCCCACCCCCATATTAACTGTAATTTTGTAAGAAGAGTGACTTGTTGGTTTAATAAATCTCTAGTTATTGTAATAATTTATTGGCTACCGTAATGTATTTATTAGTCACCTGCCATTAATAAAAAGTGCCAGCTTTTTCTAGTGCCAAGTGTGGTGTGTTGTGTCAGTGCCCAAGGAGCTTCCCCCAGGTGCACCCACATGACACATGTCCTCGTGCCCTGCACAGGTCCGGTCCCAGGGCCAGGACCGTGGGCTGCCTGGCAAAGGGGCGCACCCAACTGGAGGCAGGAGGATTCCGGGCAACTGGCCTGACCCCGCTGACCTCTTGGGATTGTTGTGAGCCCACCTTCCTGTCCCAGTGTGCTTGGTGCCCACCACCCCACTGCCCTGGGGGACACAGCAGCCGGGCGTGTGGCTGGTGGGGGCTGAAGGGAGACAGGAAGGTGACTGTGGACAGGAGTGGGTGGCTGTCGCCTGGCCGTGATCTCTGGCTTCTTTCTCTTTCCTCGAGTGGTGCTGTCTCCACTTTGCATGTACCGCAGCGTCTGTTTTCTCCAGGACAGCTTGTAAGGACTAGCCGGGCTCTTGGCTCGGTGGTGCTGGGCTCCGGTCAGTGTGCAGAGGGATGGCAGTCAGGTGCGTGCATGGTGAGGGGGCTCAGTGCCGGCGCCTCCCCTCCCCACTGCTCTTGCTGAGTCTCCTGGGTCAGCCCTCTTCCAAGGCTCACTCTAAGACCCTCCCCACAAAACCGGGTCCGACTGCACAGCGCCTCTCCGGACCACAGACCTTTTCAGTGTGTGTGCACTGTCCCTCCAACTAGACTGTGAGCTCTCACAGAGCAGGGCTTGAGCTGGCCGTTCCTACAGCCCCACAGCAGCCCAGCAGAGGCAAATCCAGTCGGTGCTGCTGGGCAGAGCGCTGGCGTATGCGCCTTCTCTGCAGCCCTGGCCAGGGGCAGTGGAAGGGCTGAGCCTCAGCCCTGCGGAGCCATGGGGCCCACGCGGCTGGCCTGCACTTCTGCGATCGTAAGCTTGGGGGCCCACGTGCTAGATGCAGTCCCTCCTCAGCTCAGGTCACTCTGGGAATTCCTTCTGGTCCTGGAGTCCTCCAACACATGTCCCCACCGCATCCCCCAGTGTCTGAAGACCCAATGCTCGGGATGGTTGGTTGCGCGATGGGCCTGGGGACTGGCCTCTGGCTGCGGGCTTCTGGCTCTTGCTTGAGCATCTGTGCGGTGGGAGCCCTTTTCCTATTGAGTCCTTGGGTCGTGGAACGTCCCTACTCTGCCCTCAGAGGTGATGCACTGAGCCTGAGTGTTCCCAGCCCTCAGCAGGGAGCTTCCGTTCGCGCAACCTCCGCCTGTCCTCATCTGAACAGGCCCCGTGGCAACAGCCCCTGTGAGTGCGACTGTGCACGTGACAGGCCGACTTCGGGGGACTGAGAATGGAATGTGCTGGTTGAGGCCAGGAGGCTAACAAGAGCATAGGTGTTAACTGGTCCAGCAGAAAGAAGGACTAGGCTGTTCACCACAGCTCCTAGAGGGGGTGGTGAAACGTGCCAGTTGTCTGCAGGCTCCCGAGGGGCAGCGGAGGACCTGTCCCAGCAACCGGCCTTCGCCGTCGGAACAGGGATTGGGGCTGAGACCCTGACAGGTCATCGGCGTAGTAATGTAGTCATGGGAAAGCGGCCGAAGATGCACAGAGCTGGTCGTGACCCTCTTACTCGGTATTCCTCTAAGGGCCGTAGACCGCTCACATCGGCTGGATGAACCATTGCGTTTCAGAAGCTCTAGATCTGGCCCAGAGCTGGCTATACATCTTTGCTCTTCTGGGCCCCGGCTCTGTCACCTCTCAATGTCCCCTCATGCTTGGTGAGGCTAAATAACGTGAGGCAGGGGATGTGCTGGGCTGGGTGCTGGCAGAGCGGGGCCCCGTGAGCCATGGTCGTTACTCCGCCATCTTCCTCACCCCCTTCTGCTCAGATAGAGGAAGGCGGCCCTGGCAAATGAACCAGCAACTTACTCAGCTCTTACTGCTTGCTTGGCCCCAGGGATGAGTTCGTCCCCCACGGAATAATGCCCAGCGGTGCCCACACCACCTCTCTGCGATGATTTGTTTCAGTCTTCTTATGACAGAGGGACAGGGGAGCCTGGAATTACGCATGGAGCTGAGTGTGGAATGGAGAAGTTTCCAGGGCTAGGACAGGGTCCTAGGGGAACATGAGTGACTGCCCCTTTCCCCGGGAAGGTACATTTCATGGAGGAACCACCTTCCCGTGCAGAAATGGCTTTGCTCGCAGAGAGATGGGCTCCCCTGCATTACCAAGAAACATGACCGAAGTCCGTGTGTTTGGTCCTGCGCACACAAGTCCGTCCTTGCCCAGGGCAAGAGGCTATCCGGGTTCTGCCACATTTGGAGTGCCCGTGGTAGTCACTCACTTGCTAAGCGGACATCTGTGCACAAGGCAGTACTTCGTGTCTGCATTGCTTCAGACCCCTTGCGGGGTCGGACATGGCTGAGTCTGACCCAGCCAGAGGAAGGATGGCCCCCCAGAATCCCCCCAGGAAGCAGCCTGGGCAGAAGCCTGGCATGACCTCCCCTCCACCCACGGGAGAGGTGTAGAGTCACTCACCACTCCCAGAGGGCGTCTCCACCCACAGATTGGGCCCCAGAGGAAATATCTGGACAGGAAGTGCTGAAGCCCAGCTCTCGGGCTCCAGTCCAGCGCTGCCTCCCCGCTCCATCACACACCCACCCATGCAGGCAGACCCTTCTGAACCTGGGGACTGTGCAATGGGGGGGAGTCCATGTCGCCCTGTCCTCAGCCTCACCCGGGGAGTCACGACTGTTCCCAGTCCAGTCTCTGCCATTAGCCCCGAGGTGATGGTGTCGAGTGCCCTGAATGCCGAACCGAGCGGCCCTGTGCTATGACAGGTCACAGTTCTACCGTCGCCTTCGGACGGGAGCCCCACCTGAGCTGCCGAGCAGCCCCGTTCTTCTCTCCCAAACCTAATTCGCTTCTTCTCTTTCCCTGTGTCCATGTCTGTCCCTCCCGCTGTCTGTCTGGCTCTCTTTCCCCTTCCTGGGGCTACAGAACCGCATGCACGAGTCTCTAATGCTCTTCGACTCCATCTGTAACAACAAGTTCTTCATCGATACCTCCATCATTCTCTTCCTCAACAAGAAAGATCTCTTTGGTGAGAAGATCAAGAAGTCACCTTTGACCATCTGCTTTCCTGAATACACAGGTGGGTGTCGGGGAGGCCCCGCCTCCGCCAGGGACCTGGGCTTTTCCAGAGCCACGAACCAGAGCCCGGCTGCCGTGGGCTCAGGGACAAGCTGCGTGCCAGCACTGGGCACCTCTGCCCCAGTCGGGCAGGAATGCAGAGAAACCCAGCAGGGTGGCAGCCGGGTTGGCTTTTCCTGGGACAGAGCCCTGGGCGTGGTGGGAAATGGACCCACCTCTGTCCCATTTGTGTTGCCACCACATGACTCGAGAGCAACTGGGCAGGAGGCAGACAGGACCACAGGCTTCCTCTTTCATCTTGTGCTCACCCTCCAGGAACGCTCTCTTGCCTTCCCCAGTCTCACCAGTGGGAGAGGTGCGCCAAGAGGCTACTGAGCCACACAGCACCTTGCCATGAATTAAGAAAGGGTGGACACATGGCCTGGGAGGGAGCCTGAGCTGCTTTTCAGCCCCTACCTGTTTGGGTGCACTGTGCCCAGCCAGGTCCTTCCACCCCTCCCCCATCACGGCCGTCCCCCTCTCCATCCCCTCCCCCATACCTGCTGTCCCCCTCTTCCTATGCCCCTGGCCTTCTCCCCAAATCAAAGCACCCCAGCTCTCCGCAAGCTGCCTCCATCCCTGCCTGCCTTCTTCCGCCTTCTCTGGGGAGCGCACCTTCTCTCTCTTTGGGCTCCCAGGAGGAGGCGTCACAGATCTCCATGAAGAAGCTCTTTCTGAAGGGGTGGTGAGGTGTCGGGCTGTCTCTAGCAGCAGAGGGAGCGCGGCTGCTTTGGGATGGCCGAGCTCTGGGCTGGAGCAGTGCTGATGGCATAGCAGGGCCCGGCCTTTGTCCCTCCGGGCACTGGGAAGCTTTTGAAGCCCCTGGGGTACAAGAGAGGAGGATGTGTCACAAGTTGGCTCCGCCAGGAACCCACAAACTGACAACCCTGGAGAGAGAGAAGGACATGGGCTCACCTCCCAGGGCTATCCAGGTCCCTGAACCGAGCCAGATTCCAGAAGAGATGGATGCCGGCCCCTCCATCCATCTCTACTATGAGGAAGAGTTGGCCCTCACCCTTGTGTGGGGAGGAGGACCCATCATCTTGTTCGGAGCACAGCCTGCCTCCTCAATGATGCCCCACACTGCCCGGCCCGGCCCGGCCCAGGGTGCATGGGGACGGGGGGGGCACAGTCTCCTGTAGGCAGGGTGCAGGCTGAGTCCCAGGCAGCCTCTGGAGCAAGACCGCCTGCAGCTTTGGGCCTGTGCCCGCCTTTCATCTGGGCACCACAGTAGGTAACAGGAATGCCTACCACATAGAGCGGCCATGCAGGTAGATGGAGCAGAGCTGGGTGCCAAGCGTCCATGACGCTATCAGTAGTGCTATCCAGAGGATGAAAACCAAGAAAGGGGGAACTAGCCATGGAGGCTAGAGAGAGTCTGGGGGTGGGGGGCGGGCATGGGACAAACTGGAAGGGCCCAGCCCCAGGCTGCCCTGGGCCGAGGGGGGTCACCGCAACTTTCTAAAGACCCGAATCGGTCCTGAGGGACCTTAGCAGTGTCTGCCGAGAGCGGGCTCCAGCCACAAGCCCCAGCAGGCCTTCTCGGGCCAGTGCTACCTTCTTGGGGGACAGGCATGACCCTAAGACCCTCCCTTGCCCCCAGGGGCCCGCCCCGTGGGACCCCAATCTGGGACACAGCCCAAGGCGTGGTCAGCCTTGGTGCTGTGGAGCGCAGGGCTCCCCCGGGGAAAGCCAGTGTCCGGAATCCAGAAACATTTGAGTTTTCCAGGGCCTCCGGAGGCCTCCAGCTTGAGTTCAAATGCGACCATGATGGATGACAAATGGTCACCAATGCAGTGGCGCCAGGAGCTGCCAAGGCCTGTGGGACATAAAACAAGCTGGAAGGCAGGGGGTGGGGGGGGCCGCGTGTCCAAGGCTGCTGGAAGGGACGGCCGGACTGTGCCAGGGTACTGACTCAGCAGATGCTACGAAGCCACGGCGGGGCCTCCCCACCATCTGGACGGGGCCCCCCGGGGGTTCTCACCTCCACGCACGCTCTCTGGGCAGGAAGCTCCTTGACGGCATCCACCCTGGTGCCACCGACTCGAGGTCTTCACTACAGCCATGCCGCTTAGGGCACTTTTGCCTTTGGTGCCCCGCCAATAATGGGGTTGAGGAGGGGTCTCTGCCCAGACCCCCACCTCAGAGACATCCCCACCCCCTTCCCTCTGACCCCTCCTATTTGCTAACCTGGCTCCAGAACACCTAAGCCCGGTCTGCCCCTGTGGTTCACACCCCCCAGCTGGAGAATGGGGCAGGGCAGGCCCAGGGCAGGGGGAGGTCTCGTCCCACACCCTCAAAATCAGGTCAGATCATTTCCGTGCTGGCCAGACCCTAGCTGTGCTGATGAAAACGGGGCATCTTCCTTTAACGGGTTTTAGGCAGTTCTGTGTTTGTCCACATCTCGTGGGAACTGAAAGCCGACCACGGGGCAGAGCCACGAAGGTCTGGGTTGTAGCTGGCTCGAAACCTGTCCTTAGGTTCTCCGCACAAATCCCTGCAGGCCCCAGGCGGGATTGAGGGGATGGCCAAGGGCTTGTGGAGGGCAGTGGGCCCCGGTTACACACTGCGAGCCCCCTTAAACTTCCCACCCAGGGGATACCACTGTTCCCACATCCCAGCCCCGCCAGGGCCCCTCCCAGGACAGGAAGCCCTGGAGAAAGGAGGCACAGCCAGGACACCGGGAGTCCTGGGTCATCACCCTCCGGGAGCTCTTCCATCAGACTTCACTGCCTTGTTTGGCAGAAGCAGCGGGACTGGTTTAGATCACGGGTGAGTGTCGTGACGGTCAGCCCCGGGGCCCCAGCCTCGGTGTGCTCGTCCAGAAAGCACAAGAGGTGACCCGTGGCCCTCGCCCCTGCAAGGCTCCTGGGTAGATCCGGTGTGAAAACAGAGTAAACGGCCTTACCAAGGCAAGAGCCAGGCGAATGCTAAGCTGACGGGGTCTTTAACGTAAAACGCGGCCGCGCCTTGGGGTAAGGACCCCGTCTCGTCCTGCTTCCTGGAGAACCCGCGACCCACCTCTCTGCCCGCGATGCCAGCCCGCGCCACCTTGGCGCTCACCGGGGCCTCTGGCCCATTTTGTCTTGTTGCAGGCCCCAACACCTACGAGGACGCGGCCGCCTACATCCAAGCACAATTTGAAAGCAAAAACCGCTCACCCAACAAAGAAATTTACTGTCACATGACTTGTGCCACAGACACGAATAATATCCAGGTGGTATTCGACGCCGTCACCGACATCATCATCGCCAACAACCTCCGGGGCTGCGGCTTGTACTGACCTCTTGTCCTGTATAGCAACCTATTTGGTAATGATTCCGGCACTCACAGAAAAGCTTGCGCGTACACACATACACACACACACACACACACACACACACACCACTAACAAATGCAAGTTGGTAAATAAACTTTAAAAAGGTATAACAAGACCTTATATATATACAGATATATATTAAAAAATTCTTTTTAGTTTGTATTAGAGCGAGCTTCGGACAGAACTGACCACCATCCCATAGATCATCAGGGGTTTTCTGGGACAGCACGTGAACAGGCACAGTAAAGCGTGCACATGCTCTCCCCCACACACACACACGTCGTGATGGGGTCCTGATTCGGGAGTCCATCCTTTTCAGAACAGCCACGTGATTTTACCCTGAGACCCACTTCTGTGAACAGGGGGGAGGGCAAAGAAAGGCCTGGCATTAGTCTGGCTTCTCTGCTTACACCCGGTGAGGCTGTGTTCTCAGTTCCGTCCTGCTCCCGTGCAAATTCCAAAGCCCTTCAAAACATGGCCAACACCCTAGACGACTCCCTACCCTATACTCCCAGCAACAGAAAAACTAAGGATGCTCTTCTTTCGGGTGGCGGTGGTTGTTAATCTCAAGAATTTAGAAGAATCGTTGCTCCGACCAATCCACTGTCTCCTGAGTTTTCTTTATTCATGTTAATAAGGCGAGAGTCGGAGAATGGGAGACTTGGCCGGCTTTCTAGAAGCAGCCAAGGGGAGGGGACACTGAACATGGCTGAAATTGGCCTGCAGAGTTGAAGCCAGCCCTCTGGAGAAGGGCTCTCGGGGGGAGCAGGGGAGGGCCGAATATGGAGGCCTGACCTGAGTCAGGGGCCTGTGGGGTGAGGCCTCCCAGGGAACCTGGGCTGGGCTCCCCTGGGGTTCTCGATCCCTGCTGCAGTGCGGCCCCATCTTGCCCTACCCTGACATTATGAAAACATTCTAGGGTTTTTGTTTTTGTTTTCTTTTCTTTTCTTGGTTGGTTGGTTGGTTTTTAAAATCAAAGAAAATGGTCAGACTGGACCCCTTATCTCTCTCTCTACAGACTGCTTCACGGACTCTTTGCTGTTGACGTTGATCTCCTGGTAGCATGACCTTTTGGCCTTTGTAAGACACACAGCCTTTCTGTATCAAGCCCCTCCCTGTCCAACCTACGACCCCAGAGTGACTGACGGCTGTGTATTTCTGTAGAATGCTGTAGAACCTGGTTTTAGTTGAGTCTTTACATTTAGAATTTGAAAGGAAAAAAAAAACATTTCTCATGTGCTTTGTAGCTTAAACAAAAAAAGGAAAAAGGAAAACTCACCCTTTCATCCATGTTTGTCTTTTTTTCTTTTTCTTTTTCTTTTTTGTTTTTTTTTGGAAATAAAGCAGCATACACATCTGCACCCGCACCCTCTCCCACCCCTGCCTGCCACCTCTATCCCTAGCATAGAGGGGCCCCCCAGTGCACCCGCAGAGCTGCCCCTCTTGGGGGCTTGGGTCCCAGGGAACGTGTTCAGGTGGCGCTTCCCAGAGTGCCCCCACCCCCACGCCCTGCCCGCCACCACCTGCTCCCTCCAGGTTTGCACAGGAAAAGCACAGCTCTGACTGGCCAGTAGCTGCCAAAGAGTACCGAACAAACATATATAAATAGAGCCCTTATAGATGACAGTTTTCCCGCAACCTCCTTTCTACAGATTCCCTTTATGATTTTTCATTTTCGTTTTCATTTTTGCTTTTATTTCTGTCCCGAAGAGCACGCCGCATCACCTACCGGCTCAGCTCTCAGTCTTTGGGAAACGGGGTTGTGGATTTTTTTTTTTCCTTTGACATTTTTGCTTCTCGGTCTCTCAGACGGATGCCCCCTTTGTGTGTGCGCCCTTCTCTGCCTTTTCCTTTGTTCCAGTGACCTGTGTCCGCTCCTTCTCGTGTGGGGATGTTTGTGCTGCAGATAAAAAGAACAAAAAAAAAATTTTTAAATACCACGAGATGGAAAAAACAAAAAAAAAAATTTTAAAAGCAGATGGAATGTAGTGTTTACACGAAAGCCAGTTTTCATGATCAGTCCTATGTCATTTCTACTTTGACTAGTATCCAAACCCCAGACCTCTTCACGGTGTCACTTTTAAGACTTACTATTTGCTGAAGAAGACCAGTCACGGCCATTTCAGATAAAGAGGAGGCGAAAAGACAAAACACACAAAAAAATAAAAAATATGGAAAAAAAAACTTGAAAAAAAAAGGAAAAAAGAAAAAAAAAAGCCCACGGGTCTTTCTAATAAGCCTTTCTATTCCCAATCGGTGAGGTTTCTGTGATATCTTACACACTGCCAGTCTACTTCTCTAATGGAAAATTCATGTGTAGCTCAATAAAGAGAATGTTTGTCTGTATTCTGAGTCACCCTCGGGCTTCATTCTGACAGGAGGGGAAGGAAGGGTTTGACTGGGCCACAGACACTGGGGAGGCTGGCGGGTAGGGCTGTAGGTACCAGATAAGGAGCTTCTCCCCACCCCCACGCAAACCCAGACCTTCTCCACATCCCCCCCTCAGCGCTGCCACCTAGGGGAGCCAACTGAGCACAGCCACCTGGGCGCAGGGAGGGCCCAGGGATTGGACGCCCTCTTCCTCCTGGCCCGGCTCCTCCTCACCTAGCTGGTTCGAGGGGACGGTGGGATTGAGAGCTGAAATGGGAAATAAATGGTGGGGTGGGGGGGTGGGGGTGGGAATGGCAGGTAATCCCAAACCTCCTGCTAAGACAGGAACCTGTTTCTTCTGTACCAGGGGTCCTACTGCAACGGGGGGGATGGGTGGTCCTAAGAATGAGGCCAAGTTGCCTGGGCCTTCTGCACCCGAGGGGTCACACGCAGCCACTCAGACATCTTTAAAAATCCCTACTGCGCCCGGATGCCAGGCACCCACAGAGGGCGGATCGCACAGGGCGCCTGTGATCCACACAGCCTGGCACCAGGAGCCTGACTCTCCTCTCCTCCAGGCTGCAGCCCCCACCACCTCTCCCCTAAGCTCGCCAGGCTTCTGCTGGAATAACCAGCCAAGTGCTTGAGACTGGGACCTGGAGGGGACACAGCCCAGCCAAGTCCCTGCGTTGTATCCACAGATCGCTTGCCGGCCAAGCAGGCGGTGGTGCTACAGCCGACCAGGGAGACGGGAGGGCCGGGAACAGGTCCGCTCATTGGATTCCTCTCCACACACCACCAAATGGCAATGAGCCCACTGGCACCCCAAATAGTGGTCTGAATTTAGTGGGGGTGACAGTAGAGGTCCATTGCAGAGAGTCTGGGATCACCAGAACTGACCGAGCACCCTAGGCCTTCCTCCACCAGGGCTATGCACCCCCATCCAGTGCTTTTTCCACCCGCAACCCTCACCTTCAACCTATTGCACATAGGGGGTGCCCACCACCATCTTTGGTGATGGTAAGGTTGCAATCATGGCCACACCCTTAACAGGACGCCAGTCTAGGGGGCAAACCAGGACTGAGACGAAGATCAGAGGACACCGTGACTTTGTCTACCTGCATTTCCCCTAAAAATGAGCCGTGTTCTAGGATGTTCTTTTCCAACTTTCAAATGAGTTTTGTAGGTAAAACCAACAGGTTTCTTTGCCTTGTCTCCCTTCAAATGGAAGTCAGGAAGCAGTGGGGGCCAAAGAGTGCGGGGAAAGACCAATTCAATGAGAACAAGGAACCTGGAGGCAGACCTTCTGCATCACGGCTTTTAGAAGCTCCAGGAGTGATTCTAACGCGCAGTCGGGTTGGAACCGCTTCTAACCTAACAGCAGCAGGGGCGAGGAGATGAGAGACAGAGGCTTCCAGGCGGTGAAGGGCCTTCCAGGCAGGCGGGCGGTTACTCCTTGAGCAGCTCGGCAGCAGGGCCCGGCTCCCCGCATCAGCAGGGGCGCTCAGCTTGCTTTCCACCCCCGAGAGGACATCTGCTGGCTAAAGATAAGAGAGCACGTTGTCTATACCACTCCGGTGGGAAATCAGGTCCACGCGGCCACCTGGGCACCTCAAATTTGTACCAGCACAAGACATTCACAAGGACCCCGACCGTTCTGTGGTTTGTAGAAGCCTCAAAATTTGGGAGTTGGGGGGGGGGGCTACGGAGGAGAAACGAAAATGGCAGCAAAACAGGGCCTGTAGGAAAATGGAGAGAGCAACACAGACCACTTCCAAAAGAGCCCAGAGAGGGCAGAGGGCACGGGCAACCCAACCAGCACTCACCACGGCGCCTGATCTTGCCTTGTTCTCAGCCGACCAACCTGAACCAGCAGCCTGCCCTCCGCTCCGAGCTAGGGCAGCTGAGCCTGGGCCCGGGGACAGCCAGGACACGGAGGACACAATGGGATGGGGACCCCACCCAATGTAACAAGACCCTGGCCTGGCCTCCTGCCACGACCTGGTGCATCTGTCCCAGATGCCCCCAAGAAGTGACAAAAACCGAAAACTGTATAGTGCCCGGAATCCTTTGCTGTCTAATTGCCAAACCTAAGAGTGAAGTGAGGACTTCTCCTCTTGGGTCATTTGAAGCTAGGGCAGGGGAAGGCAGGTCTCCGCTTTGACCACGGTCATGTTGCTATGTTCCAAGGTCTCCGGACCCTCTACGGTTGTCTCGCCCATTCCCTCCTTCCACACGTCTCCAACTAAGAACACGTGGAATTGGGGTCATCTTTAACATGTGCAACCTGCAAGGTGTAAGGATGGGAAAAACCCTCCCTAAACGGTACACGCAGAATCGAAGTGGGGTCTAATGTTGGCACCTCTGGGGAAAACTGCCTTAGCGTCCAGCCACACACGACACACTAGAAGAGTTCGCTTTTTATTATTATTATTATTATTATTGTTTTACAATAAAAACAAATAGCTATGCTCTCAGCAAAACAAAACCAATTTTTTTTAAAAAATCACAGAAATGTACTAACAGCATTTCAAGGTAAGGCTTTTGAAAGATTTATTCAAATAAATTATCTCGGCCTAAACATTTACTCATTGCTCTCTTCAATTACAGTTCAACATTCCGAAAACGTTCAGTTATGTAAAATACATTGTACTTTGCCAATCCTTTTAGATAATACTGGATTCTTCCCCGAAGGACTACCATAAAACTATGCTTTCAAACATTCAAAAAAAAAAAAAAAACTTAATCCAATAGGACATAAAACTGAACTATGTAGCCTATGATTGCGTGTTTCAAATCCTGAAAGTTAAATGTGGGAAGAATTTGAACAGGTTCAGGACCTGGGTCCGCTCCGAGGCAGGTGGATTCAGCATCTTACCTTTCTACATTTAATGAAACCGACAGGAGCAAAGTCCTGAAAATAAAGGCTCTGGGGAAGACAGATACAAAAGGTCTCTTATCTCTTCAAGAAAGCCCTCCAACGGCGACCTGCTCAGTTTTCTGAAAAGGCTCTCCTTTTCTCTAAAGGACCAAACCCACAGCCCCTGGCACTGCCTACCTGACGTGACCAGGGAACCAGAGCCATAAACCAAAGCTCTGCTGCTCAGCCCTCTCTCGGGGCTGGCCTTCCCCGGGTGTGGGCTGGCTGGGGGGGGGGGGGCGGTGGAACACAGAGAGGGGGACAGACTCTCAGGGACACTTGTGAGCTGCAGGAGCACCAGTGTTCACGGAAATAAAGCCGGCTTCAGATCAGGGCTCGCCAGTCAGTCCCCGATGTCCTGGGACACAATAGGTCACCTCCTCACACGCTGCGGCCCCTGGGCTTTCCCCTCCTCTGCTCCACATACCAAATCAAGAGTCCCTTATCTGAGATGGCCCGCCGGCCCAGGGCTCCGGCCTGTAGTGCTACAAATGCCGCGCAGGCGACAACAGCAGTTTAACAGAAACACCCCGTGGCGGAGGCTACACATCTCCGTGCGGCTTTTTATGAATCCTGCCCCCACCCCTTCCTGCCAGACTTGGAGCTAAAGACACCAGCGTCTGCCGTGACCTCTACCAAGCAGCAGTCACCCGGTAGTCGGGGCGGCCGGCTTCGGGGTTTCCGGCTGCCCTCTTCCTCCTGGCCACCCCCCACCAATAACAAGGCCAGTCGATGCCAGAAGAGATCATGCCTAGAGTTAAAATGTGCAGTGTTTCTAACGGGAAGAGAAATGTCACATAGAAAGTATTACAAAAAAGGATTAAGTTTGTCAGCTGTCCAAACACTATTAAGACCACATGCTTTATACAGCAGCAGCACGGCCGAGTCCCTCCAACGGCGGGCAGAAGCGGGGCCGGGCCTCTGTGGCGGCGCGCTGCTCGGAGGAGGAGGCGGCGGCGGCGGCGGGCGGCCAGGGAGCGCTAGGACGTCTGCTGCTTCTGGAGCCTCCGCTCGGCGGCCGCGGCCAGCATCCTCCGGCGCAGGGTCACAGGGTCGGATGCCGTGCCTTCTGCCGAGGGGCAGCGCTCCGAGGCCGCATCGACCTCAGAACTTCTGTTCAGGAAACGCCTACAAAACCCAAAGGCCTTGCGTGAGGGACGAGGGACACTCTGGGACACACACTCACAGAAACACACAGCTTCCCGGGCACCTTCACGCAGTCACTGGGCATTAGTCCGTGGAAAAGACACCCATCCCTGAACAGCGGGGCAGAGGCTGTCTGCACTGGGGAGGAGGCACGTCCGTCAAGCGGCCACCCGGCCCCCCTCTCTCCAACCATCACAGGACCCCCCACACACACACTCCAGTGGCCAGGAGGGCAGCCTGGGAGCGACACCGGGCTGGGGTTGGCCTCTCGGGGCCTGTTCCTTCAGCCCCACTTCTCACATGGGTGAGGTAACGATGCTCCCTCCGAGAGTTCGGAGAAAGAGAAGCAGAAGCACCACCGAGGGCTCAGGACACACGGGCACGCAGGGGCTCCACGTAAGTGTGGCCGAAGACACCCCCGGGGAGACCATGGGAGGACACCTGGTAGGTCCGGACCCTTTGCTTTTCCAAGAGAGGTTTGGAATCGGAATGTTTCTAATGGCTTTTCAATGTTGGAACCTGTTTGAAAAGGCATGGCGTGGGCCTGACCTGACGAGGGTCTCTGGGCCACCGGGGTGGGACCGGACACTTGCCCGAGCGAGGGCCGGGGGACAGACTTACTTGCGAGCCTGCTGCAGGAGGTCATCCTTCCGCTGGACCAGCATGCGCTGCCTCTCGTCAGCAGACTTGGAGAAGCGGCTGCCCCGGGCCTCGAAGTCCTCCCCCTCGCTGGGCTCCGCCTCCACCTCACTGAAGTCCAAGGCCTCCTCCAGTCGAGGACTGAGGTCCAGTGGCACACGCGCCGTCTGGGCACAGAGGAAGCGGGGGGCCGTGGTGAGCACAGGCTGCCCACCCCAAGCACCCACATGTTCTTCTGGAGCCCCAGGGAGCCAGGAACCACCGGCACAGGCCTGACGGCCGGTGTGGGCTCCCAGGGGGCTGCTGCCTCGGGCCTGGGCACCGCTAAGGACAGCACCTGACTCGCGCTGCATGTTCAAGGTCAGTGAAAGTGTTTGCAGATGATCGCCAGTATGAAAACCACAGGCACCTTGAAACTGTCCTCTCAGAAAACAATAGACTTAACTCCAAGTTTACATTCTGGCAATTTTTTTGTTCAACTCTGCTTATTGCTCTAAAACTTAAAACAAGTCTTATGACATTTACTGCACAAATTTTACACTTGATTCTGAAAACAGAGGCAGGCAGATTAAAAAAGGGTAAATTCTTTTTTTTTTTTTTTAATGTTTGTTTATTTTGAGAGAGAGAGAAAGAGCATAAGCCAGGAAGGGGCAGAGAGAGAGGGAGACACAGAATCTGGAGCGGGGTCCAGGCTCTGAGCTGTCAGCACAGAGCCCAACGCGGGGCTCAAACTCGTGAACTACGAGATCATGACCTGAGCCAAAGTCGGATGCCTAACTGACTGAGCCACCCAGGCACCCCTATAAAGGGTAAATTCTAAGGATCTTTTTTAAAACAGACATAAGATCACATGATTCTTTGTGTAACAGGATATTAAAATGGGACTCTCTTGGTTTGGGCTGAAGCTCAGAACACTAAAGCAATGCCTGGGCACCCCACACACTAGGGCCAGTGCCTGGGCATCTGTGGTCCTGCTACCAGACAGACCCAGGCTGGCCAGTGTCAGCCCAGCACCCACCTCTAGGTGACGAGAGAGTTGGGGTGGAAGAGGCTGAGAGACTGGCCCACGTGTAAGATTTCCTGCCGCGTGGCACTTCCTATGCGACCTCACCACCCTTCCCTGCCTTCAGTCGATGAATGAGGGGACTTCAAGACGGCCACGTGTCCAGACTCCTGTTCCCTAGAGTTTGGGGCCCCGGGGACTGGTGGTGACTAACACACCCAGGGAACCGAACAGAAAGAAATGTGTTTGCGGCGGATAAAAAAGGGGAGCAAGCTGAACTTCCGCCGACGGTAAGGCCCCGCAATGTGTCCTGCAGGGTGGCCGCGGGTGCTGCAGGAGGGAACCAGCCCGAGGTCGTTGAAACAGACTTTGCCCAAAGATCACTGGGAGGGTGATATGGCCTCCACGAAGGGAGGGACGGTCAGAAAAGGCCAGCCCAGGTGCCGAGGAAGGACAGCTGAGGTTTCTGCTGCTGGATGGGACAGGGGGATCCATCAGGTAAGGACACGTGTAGCACACGTGCACACACCCATGGTGGGGTCACGTGGCCTGTCCTAACCTGCCCTCCTCCTGAGCCCGACCCTGGAGGAGGTAGAAAGAGCAGCTGGTAAATGGAGGGACGGAGGAGGGAAACAGATGCCCACCCCCAGTTCTGCGGGCTTCCAAGCAGACCCGAGCTCAGGCAGGGGCCAGACCCTGCATTCAGTACCAACCAGCATGGCTAGTGCCATGCTTGTGCCATGTCGAGGACTGCATACTTCTTGAGGACAACTGGAAACACTATACAGCACGTTCCTTGTGAAATAAGTACAGTCCCTTCACTGTGCTAGGAGGGGTTCAGAAACCTTCCGACTAACTATAAAAACAGAGTTGGGGATCAGGACAGAAATGGTACGTGCTCCACCCCCAGGGGCCCCCAGCCAGCCCAGCACTCCAATCTACTCCAATCAATCTAAGCTGGGCCTGCTACCCAAACACCCGGGAGGGCAAAACTGAATTCCTTCTTCAGCAGCTGGGTACCACTTCACAAATGGTGCGCGATCCGAATATGGATTTGGGCGTGAAAAATTTAACTCAGCAACGGATTGGAGAAAGTCTAGTTTCTCGGGCTCCCTGTCTGCAGGGAAACATGCAAGGTGCGAGGTGAAAGCAGCTTCCACGGCACTCATCCGCTAGAGCAGCTGCTTCGGGAAGACCCCTGAGCGACACTGGTGGACAAGCCGGCCCCCCGTCAGCCCCCAGCCCCGTGTGTGGGAAGCCCCACGTCACAGACACAGAAGCACAGACAGGCTTGTTTGGGGTATTCTCCAGTCTCTTAAGAAGGTTTCTGGAAAGTGTGGTAATTGATTAAGCAAATGGGAATCACAGACAAAGGGTGTGAGCTGGAACCCCCAGGCTGGGGGGCTGAGAGCATGGGGCAGGGGGGCACCCCAGGAGACCAAACAGAGGAGCTGCCTTTGGAAGGGGTGGCCACCTCGACTCACCCGAAGTGGATATCCAGGCCAATCTGGCTCCCAAGATAACCACATTCCTCCCCACCCCTACACCGCTCAGGGCGTTTCATGTGCGTGAAGCGCACGGAAGCACCTGGAAATGCTTAGCTGGCCGAGGGAGGTGTCGGGGAGAAGACTTCAGCGGTTTCAGCTCGAGAGAGCCGAGCCCCAGTCAGGCCCTGTCTGCGTTCGGATGAATCCGATCACCCCGAGTCCTGCCCGCGCCCGGTGTCCCCCTGCCCCTCCTAGGGCTACTGCTCAAGCTCAAGGCAGCAGGGCTGGCCCGGGGACGGCATGACTCCGTTCTCCTCCAGGTCCCAAGGATAAGGCCCAGGGAGCAGGTGGCGGGCCCTGGGTGGTGTGGGCACAGCTGGGTTTGCTAACCTGACACACCGGGTCGATGTGGCACGAGGCCTTCTCTGACACTCCTGCCCGACGCCTCATGAACATCAGAGGCAGGACTGAAGACCGCCGCCGGGCAGCACAAGACGGCCCCGGTCCCGTACACTGTCACCCCCGAGTGTGCACCTTACCTGCACAGAAGCCTCTCCCTCCTCCTGGTCTCCGTTTGGCCTTTCCACAGGACTGTTCAGTGCGGGCCTGATGCCTTCGGAGCGCTGCAAGAGAAACAGCACCATAGACGGTACGGAGCTGCCCAGGGGCTTGTGGGACAGGGCCAGGGAAAACCTGGGGGTGCAGAGCGCTGTCTGCGCTTTTGACAGAGTCTGCAGCAGCAAAGAAATGAAGATGCTACTAAGATTAAAGAGAAGACAAGGGAGCCTGAGCCTGAGTTTGAGTTATCAACTGGCTCCGCATTCAGTGTCTCCTCAGTGACAGTGACCACACGACAGTGACAAGTCGACAGCAGGCAACACTGACTGAACACTTGCAGAAACCCAACATGACCATCTCGTTTATCTTAACAGCCTCTGTGAAGTAGGGACTGTCGTTCTTCTAATTTTTAGCTGGTCTGAGATCTTGGCCAAGGCCACAGATGCTCTGGGGCCCTGCCCATGACCCTGCAGGTCCTGCCACGTCAGTGCTGGCCAGCCAGTTTCTGAAATTTGTTGCCTGAGAGCTCACTTCAGCCGCACAAGGTCACTGTGCACCCCACCCCCGCCAGCAGCCACCAACCAGCAGCTGATGGGAAGTGGCGTATAAATGCCCCTGCTCGCCGCCGCTCGGAGGCCAGCCCAGTGGGATCAAGCTCTCGGCAGCCACGAGGGCCACCCGCTGGGTAACAAACTTCCTGGCCGTCTTCCCCCACCGCCATCTCACAGCTCCACCTGCTGCCTGCGTTTCCTGCAACCTTCCCAAATGAACCACTGGCGCTCAAATCCTTGTCCCAGGCTCTGCTGCTGGATAATCCAAAGCCAACAGCCTGGTCAAATAGGGAAGGACAGAGAAGGCAAGTCTAATGTCAGCCCATTTGACTCCACGCTCTAGGCTCCTTCTCTCTTGAAAGATTCTCAAGTTTTAGGATTTTATTAATAGATTTCCATATATTCTTATACATGAAGTTGAATAATTTCTTGTTAAATGACTTGCTGGTCATGTATATATCCCCGGGTTCTGCCAGAAAGCTTGCTTCGAAATGTTAATACTGAGTCAAATCGCTATTATACATCTGAAACTAATATAACATTGTATGTCAACTCTACTCCAATAATAAAATGAGAGTAAATAAATCAAATGTTAATATTTCTTGTACCCATCAAAGAGGTTACATATAATGGGCCAGGAAATGTGACCTTTTAAAACCAAAAGTACAAGCACCACCTAGCCATTACAGCTATGAAAACCCCACCAATGTGCAAAGCCGACCAGGGACAGATGGCACTGCCTCCTAGAGCCAGGGGTCAGCTCGGGCCTGCAGCCAAATCCACCCTCCACCGAGTTTTACGGATACATTTTTGCCAGAACACAGTCCGGCACATGCACTCACACGCTGTCCGTGGCTGCTTCAGCGCTACGTGGCACAGCGGAGAAGCGACAACGGGGCCACGGGACTCGCAAAGCCTAAGCCTATCCGCCCTTTACAGAGAAAGGCTGCCGATCTCTGTGCCGGAGGAACCAAGGCTATGACCTCCCGGACTGGCGAGGGCAGGCTGATCTGTGGTGCGTATCTGTATAAAAAATTGCCCAAACACTCTTGTCCTGGTCTTAATCTGAGCCTCTTTGATGGGTCTGTCCTAAGTAAACTTTGGAAAGTGAGGAACTTCATCGAAACCCTTCATCAAATCATGAGTGATACTCAGTTAAGTAACTAAAGAGTTCACCTACAGGATTCAATCTCTGTGAAGACAGAATCCACTTTTAGGCATAAAACCCCAGTGTACCTGTGTGGGAAAAGGTACTTGAATCCGTCCTTCTAAAATGTTGTCCGTTGTTATTTCTACCGAGCGTGTCAGCTGGAGGTCCTGCAGCACTAGGTGGTACGGGACCTGGGGAAACATTTCTTGAATCTGATGAGCCTGTAGGAACACAAATATGGAAGCCTTGGAAACGTTCACCTCCAACAGTTACTCCCTGGGGCTGTGCCGGATGGCTGGCACTGGGCACTGGACTTGGCACCGGCCTTGAAAACACAGGCAAGGCGCCCCTCTACTCTGCAGGTCGCCATCAAATCTCACTTGTTCTAGCATTTGTCTAGGATGCCAAACAGGTAGGTTGGGACAGCATCGATTTCAAAATAAAAAGAGCACGGAAATCTGGCTGGATCCCGAAACAGGTTCGACTAGAATAATCCAGTTTCAAAAAGCGTTCATTTTAAAGCTCAGTATGACTCAGGCATAAAAACGTGTTCTCCTTAAAGAATAATGCCGAAAAGGAAGAGACTTCTGATACACACCCGCCTGGGTGAAATTCCAATGCATTAGGTTAAGTGAAAGAGCCTGGCTCAAAAGGCTATGCACTGTGCAATTCCACGTATATGACATCCTAGAACAGGCAAAATTAAAGGTTGAGGGTAGGGAGAGGAAGTGATTAGGAAAGGGCACGATGGAATCTGGGGGGAGGGGGGATGGCACTCTTCTAGACCTTGAGTACAGTGGTGGCCACACCGACGTAGGACTTTGACCAAATACACAGAATTGGATACCACAAAGGGTGAACTACCCTATGTAAATTATACCACCATCAGAAAAAAAAAAAAAAAAAGATTATAAAGAACGTAAATTTATAACACTAGAGCTGTGGGTTTCAAACCGCACTCTGGAAACGTCTCAGAGTCCACCTGGGGCTCCGAGCGGCAGTCTGTGTCCAGAGGAAGACGGCACAGGTCTCCCTCCCAGCACGCCACCACCCATACTCGCATCAAAGGCCCAGGTTTTGTTTTTCGGGTATGTATATCCGGCTCACAATGCTTATGTGCATGGTTTTATTTGTGGAAAAGCCCCACAAATAAATGATCAAAAGAACAAAAGAGCAGGAAAAATGTGATTGCTTTAGAGGCACAAGGAAGTCTGCCACCGGGGGTTTAGCCCCTCAGTGGCACAGGGCTGTAACTGCACAAGGAGGGGGCCCGACATCAGGGCCTTGAGAGCAAAGACCAGGGTGAAGCACGCACAGAGCTTCGCTTAGTGTCTCACTGGGGTGAGAGGGCTAGACAGGCAGAGCCCAGCAGCGGGACCCCCGCACCCCCCAACTCCCGGGTCCCCTCAGCGTTGCTATGAACGGGCGCTGATCGCTTTCCCCCAAGGTCAAATGCACACTAAGTGGAGAAGAGTCCCTGAAACCCAGACTATCAGGTAAACATTCTTCTACGCTCTTCAACAGCTTCCCTCTCATTTCCCAAATAATAACGTGCCTGAGATTCATTTCGCCAGACCAAAGCTTTTCTTCCAGAAAACCCAGTGAATGAAATATCGGATCTTTATAAAAAAATGTATGGTTCTAGTAAATTAATTATGCTAAAAATAGGCTATTCCAATCCACCGTGGAGCTGGACAACGACCAGCCAGGGCCTATCAGAGAATTCTAAACACACCAACCCCAAGAACAATTCTTATTCCTAGAGGGTTATGTGCCCGTGATTCTGACTGTTTAGGGAGCAGGTGAGGTGAGCCACCTGCAGAGCTTTCAACGGCTGCCAGACCCCGAAGTCCACACGCAGAGCCTGACGCGAGCCGCAGTGAGCCTAACATCTATGCCCGTTAGGACGCCACTCACGCACTCTGCTGACGTGGCTGAGGGCCTCCCTGAGGAAGCAAGAGCCAGCAGGAACCCAGGCCTTTTTCTGTGATTATCATGGCCAAATACATACAACCATCTTAACCACTTTGAAGGGTACCGTGGGGCGAACCAGATGCATACAACCGTGCAACAGATCTCTAGAATTCTGCCATCCTGCAAAACTGAAAGCCTGAACAGCAACTGCCCATCGCCTTCCCCACCGGCCCCTGGCAACCACCATTCTAATTTGTTTCTAAGAGTGAGACTAATCTAGATACCACATCAGAGTGGAGCCATGCAGTGTTTGTCTTTCTGTGATGGTCTCATTTCATTCAGTAGATGGTCCTGGAGGTCCATCCATGTGGGAGCAGTGATGAGGTTTCCTGCTCTCTCCACCGTATGCCTGTACCACACTTTCACACTTTCACAACCCGTTCATCCATTCACCTGGTGGACGTGCAGGCTGCTTCCACCTCTTAGTTATCAAGAGCCACGCCTTCCATTTAAACCCTGTCTCAGTGACACCCTGGAGCTACCTCGTTCCCCTCCTAACAAAGGCCATTGCCTCAGTCCTGCTCAGGCTCCCAACCCCACCCTCCAGCTTAGGTCTTTGCTCTTCCATCTTTACTTTCCTGTTTGCGCTGCACCTTCCCTTTGTCCCTCTCTAGTGATCATTCCCATTCGCACCCCAAGCATGCTTCCCAATCTATCTTTACAAAAGACCCATGGGGCCTCCAAAGAAGTGAGAACAGAGAACAGAACTCACACAGCCACGCCGGTCGCAGCATGGCATCCGACAGCCCAAAGGTGGCAGCAACCCAAGTGGCCATCGGCGGAGGGACGCGTAAGCGACGTGTGGTCTCCCCGCACAATGGAATACCATCCGGCCTAAGACGTAACTCTGACCCCTGCTATAACATGGACAAACTTGGAGGACGCTGTGGCAAGTGAAATAAGCCAGTCACAGAGACACACTGTGATTCCACAGCTGCTCCTGGGCCGGGGGCTGGGTGGATGGCCCAAAGAATGGGAGCGTGACTTCCCTAGATCCTCCTCTATAGCTTCTGAAACGTGCGTATAGGGGATCTGTTCAAACACCTTAAAAAAAAAAAATCTTAAAAAAGCCAACAGCTCCCCTGACACTATAACCCACGCCAGCTGCCAGGTCTACTGCTCCGCTCCCTGTAACAACCCGCTGCCGGACCTGGTCTGTTTCTTCAGCGCCCACTCCCTTCCCAATCTGCCCTGAGTGTCCCATCGCTCAGGCCCCGGAAACCGCCTGTTCCTCCACAGCTAACCAACCACTGCGTTCTGCTGGATCCAACACGTCCTTCTCCGACCTCACCTTCTGAGAATCCCCACATGCTCGCCTTAAACCTTCTCCTGGTCTCCCTCCTCTTCGATCACCACGTGGCTCCTCCCTCTCTGCCAGCCCTCGGCACGGAGTCCTCTCCTCCTTGTGAGCTGCATCCTCTCCCAGGAAGAGACCGGCTCCCCGTCTCGAGGACCGAGGACTCCCAGTGTCCACCTCCAGCCTGACCTCTTCCGTGAGGCCCAGATGCCTGTGTGGCGGCTCTGTGTGGACAGCTCGCCTCCGGCTGGAGGGAAGGCCGAGGCCCCGTCCTCAGTCCTTCCCGCCCATCCCGGTACCCAGGCCCACTGCCTGTTCACCAAAGTGTTGTCGAATCCTGTCAGCGCATCGTCCCAAAGTGTCTTCAAGCCACCCCTTCTTTTCCTTCTTACTGCCACTGCCCTGGTCCATACCACCATCTTTTTCACCTGCATCACTGCACAGCCCCCTAACTGGGCTCGCTGCTCCCATCCCTGCCCCTCTTTAACCCAGTCTCTCAGGAGCAAATCATTCTGTTAAAGGTCCTGTCAGTCTCCTGCGGGAGGAAAAAGGCCTTGACCAACCTTCTAATACTTTCACAGTAAGATCTACACTGAACGGTGGCCTACTACCGCCTGCCAGGACCTGCTCTGCAAACTCGGCGTGCATCACAATCTTGGTCCCTGAGTCCCTAGGCTCCAACCACAGTGATCGCTCTGCCCCCAGGGCTTTCTCACCTCATGGCCTTTGCACCTATAGATTCCACTGCCTCTTTTTCCCCCAACTGCCTCCTTCTCATCCTTCATGTCTCAGATGAAGTATCAGTCCCTCGGCGAGAACTACTCCGCTAAAACAGCCCTTCCCTCCAGCTCTGCGGCGTTGCCGGCCTTACTGCCTTCAGAGTGCTCATGGCATGAGCAACGATCTTACTTGTCTATGTCTATAACCAGTCTCCCCAGCTAGAATCCACACTTACTGGGAGTGGGGCCCACATCCACCTGGTGTACGTGGCAGGTGCTATGCAACTCTTCACACTGCACTGTGCCTGGCGCAGGAGCGGGCTCTCAGTGCAGATTTGTCAAGTAAATACACCAAGATAAAGGAATGAACGACAAATGAACTGGTGCCTCTCTGAGGGACTGACCAGGCTTACCCAGGTCAGCCGGCGGCCCTATGTAAGCAGGACTAAGGTAGTTAGCATTTTAACAGCCCTGCATTCATCATCACAATGAACACTAAATCCCAGGGATAATGACACAGGTTTCTATGAAACAAAAATACATGCCATATGGCGAAGCTTTAGAGAAATACAAAAGATATTTGAACAGTATCCTCGAGCTAACAGTATGTGTGCCTCTGTATCTCAAGGTATATAGATATATGCGCAAACCCACAGACGTGTGTGTGTGTGTGTGTGTGTGTGTGTGTACTTATTTGGGCAAGGATGAGGAGGGGAGTCGGAAAACACATTTAGCAGGCCTCATACAACTTTTAATAAAAGGCCCGTCATTCTCTCCAGTCACTAAGTCTCCATATATTTTTGGCCCGAATCAAGCAGAATCCCAAGACTGGCCTAGATCACAGCAGAGGGAACCTAGCAGTGCTCAGAAACGGACACGTGGTCTGCCGTACAGCTAAACTGGAAGCTGGGGCCCCTGGGGGGCTCAGTCGGTTAAGTGTCTGACTCCTGACTTTGGCTCAGGTCATGATCTCTCGGTCGTGGGATCAAGCCCCGCATCAGGCTCTACGCTGAGAGCGGAGCCTGTTTTGGATTCTCTCTCTCCCTCTATCTGCCTCTCTCTCTCTCTCTCTCTCAAAATAAATAAACAAATAACATTTAAACCGAAAGCTGGTTTCCAAAGCAGTTTCAAATTTTAAAACACACGCACTGAAGTGGTCCCAGTACCTAAGTAACAGGCCCCTGAGAATGCTGCTACTTGGCCAGAGTAGGGCGCACAGCGCACACCACGTCCAGCGCCCCCGGATCACTAGCCACCCTGAAGGCAACGGTGGCGCTTACCATCGCATTCAGCTGGGAGTTGCTGGCCTGCGCGATGCCTAGGATGTTGGTGGTGTGCATCACCTCGACGGAGAAACTCGGCAGCCAACTCGCGATCCGGGACCCTAAGACAAACGAGAACCCAGCGCAATTCAGAGATCTCGTACTCCGTGTGGTCTAGTTGGGATCAGCCACTCTGGGACCCCAGCTGGTTCCCCTGCGCCAGGACTTTTGTACCAAGTACGTCACGTGGATGAGTCCACTGAATCATCGCTGTTTTTATCCCCGTTTTACTCTTCTCAGAGATGACTCGGTTCCCACGGTCTTTCGTCCCACGGGCGCTCAGAAGTCAGAGGACTTGCCCAAGATCAAATGACTTAATTACGGTGGATTTGCAACCAGTCAGGTTCCAGAATCCTTCACCACCAGGCCCTCCTGCTTTCCAGAGGCCCCGGCCCCACAGGTCACTCTGCTCTCCGCCTGGCACAGAAGGACAGTTTTCCAGGCTCTACAGCTGCTACAAGAGAGGGGCTCATGCTCCTGTCACGCTGTACACAAACACCACCCACATGCAGACATCAGGTTCACAATTATTTTCATGAGGTATTTTCTACTGCATCGTGTGATTTAAAGACCTTGGTTTTCTGATTCGACATTGTTTTCAAGGAGTGCCACGACACAAGCTGTGGACTAAACGCACCAAGCAGTCTGCTGCTTCTGCCATTTCCCCAAGAAAAGGGGGACCCTAAGCTAAAACACCCCCAAGTATTGGCTGTGCAATCACGTGATATCAAGCCACATGTTTAGGGGTTATTTTTGCTTTCCTTCACAAAAAGCACCGAGGCATGGAATATAAAAACAGGTTCCGTGGCTGTCTCAAGGTTTTGCCCAACAAAATGTGCCTGTTAAAAAACTGGATTCTTATGTCACGTACTTACCAGGGAGAAACAAAGCTGACTTTTCTATTTTAACTACGTTTTTAGTAAACATTCGTAAAGTAACAGATTATACAGCTGGGCCCCACGTGCAAGATCTGCTGGCATATTTCAGAAGTCCTACCTGGGAGAGTCCTTAAGCGACAGCCAAGGCTGCCTCTCAGCCCTCCGGCGCCCATGGCCCAGCCAGCCACGCGGCCTCACCTCCCAGGCTCAGAGACCGGACTCGACCACCCTTGATCTTCCTATGAGGGGTCTCACCAACACACCATGGCTCCCACCATGCTCCACCCCCGGCAACTCAAATCACAGATCAGAATAGCACTCCTCCTAACAAAATCCCAGGGATGCCTGTTTCATGGTAACGAATATGAATTCATGGAACTCAGTGGTATCAGAAGGGATGAGAATCTGCAACAGCTTATTACAACATGAATTAAAGAAGGATGATCAACTAGCCCCTGCTGTGGGGCCCATGGCTTCAGAATTTTAAGTGGGGTTTTTACTACAACTCCTCTCAAAACTGCTGAGAGGCAGAATATTCATATTTTACAGACGAGGACAAGGTTCCAGCTCTGATTCTGCTTCTGGTACTCACTGGAAAGTCTACTCAATGACCCTGCGTAAGTACTACACCGATGCAATAAATTATTAGCAATGGCTAACTATCATTAAGTGTGGTCCTCATAGGCCTGGCTGAGTCAATATTCGTTCTTCCCCCCCACTCCTCTTCCTCCCCCACCCCCATATTCACACAGAATCCAGCAAATGCCTGGCACAGAGTAACTCCCCAGTGCTATCCACGCCTGCTGAACATTTTCCATTGAGATGGAAATATTTCTATTAAAATGGCCTACACAGGGCAATTTATAAGTAAACCAGCATCCCCTTAGGGGATAAAACCCCTTGGGTACGGTTTTAGAAGTTGAAACTAACCATCAAAATGGAAGAAGTGATTGTGTTGGTTTAAGCGAGGTCGGCCTTCGGCGGCTGCTACAGGAACCAAATTCTCATCCAAGTTCTCTCCTTGATGGTCCTCCCGGACCCGGTTATTGTCAGCAATATTAAGAGACATTCTGCATGTTGGGCAGGAGGTGTCTTGTTCTAGCCAGGAACGAAGGCAGGAGCTACCGGAAAGTCCAAAATAAGATATACTTAGCATTTTATGAGAAATCACCAGAAGTACTCTAAATGTAGCAAATGTGCTGCAACTTTAGCTTCTATTTACCAATAGTGAAATTTAAATAGTTGAGAAATGTCTGTTGACAGTACCTGTTTACTCATATACTTGTAGTGTGCTCTGCTGTGAACATTAACCCATCAACATATGTGATCACCTATTGAGCTCCTGCTCATGACCCTTCTTCAATAAGACCCCATCACATCTTCCTTTCCAACTCCATTGACTACTTCAAAATCCATGTGGCTGAATCACCCAACACCCTAGCCTCTTATGTCTTTGAATCTTCTACTCCAACAATCTGTTCTCACTTTACTTTAGCTACTCGCTAACACGGTCATTATCTTGGCCTTCTCTTCAAACTCTTGACTTCAAAGATCTCACTCTAACTACAGCTCCTCTCCTTCCAGCTCACTCCCAAGACCATTATTTGCTAAGAGCACATCTGGCGTCACATTTGCCCCTTGTGTCCTCACTCCATCCTCACCTCACTTACTTAAGACCCCTCCCTTACACCTGCCACCTCAGCTTCTCCAGTCCTCTGCTTTCCCAACGAGGCTGGAAGCTTCTTCTGCCCCCTCTCTCAGAAGATGACAATACCCTAATTATGCCAGACAGATAACTACTTGTGCTGTCACTAACAGGAAGTGTATTAACAAGAGCAAGAAGGTTGAATGAAGGGATCTCTAAGTTTCCTTCCTCTTTTATAACAATACATGACCTTTCTTCTAAGATCTCAAGAAGGCTTCCCACCCCATAACACATTATCTTTCTTCTAAGAGTTCAAGGAGGGACTGAATAAAAAGTGCTCACTTCCTCAGTGTTGTTTTTAGTTTCTGGGGACATGGGCACATATAAAGTTATGAAGGAGAGCCTCACCCTAATGTGATGATTCCTAGAGCCTCTGGCAACCTATCAGTACTTAGGTATCAAAATTCTCCCTGGGGCCAAGATGGAGCTACATCTGACTTTGTCTGCACCAGGAGAGTTTATGACAGTAATGTGACAAAATACTGAAGGTGTACGGCCAACGCTATCACATTTGAAATATACATCACCTATATATAAAGTACTTGTTTGCAATCATTTAAGTCAGCCAAATAAATGATCATGTATTTTAAAAGTTTGTTTCCTTTTCCCCTAAGTAAATAAGTAAGTAGATAATTAATTAATACAAGTCCAGTTCCCTAATGAACACCCTTAAATCACACCACCAGTAAAATTAGCCTTGTGTGGGACTACAGAAGTATGTTAAGATCCTGGGCACTCTCCAATAATGCACATTGTGACACACTTTTCATAAGCAAACCTAATTTCATACTCTGCGAAAACCTCCCACTTTAAATATAATAGCCTTAAAACTACAAGGTGAGGACTAGATACAGTTGCCTTAAAAATAAAATGCTAGACTTTCACAGTTAAAGAAATCAAACTTCAGAGAAAACATGTATTTTTCTAACTGTAACAATACTCTATTGAAAGAGTATTTCTCCTCCTTCTAAGTGACACCTCAATGTAATGGAATATTTGTCGGACTCTGAATGAAATCTTGCAAAGACATCTTCTATCAAAACAAATTATCTAGCTATATAATCTGCTAGAATCTAGACATTTAGTTTTATCACAAATTAAAATGGATCTGCCCTTGATCACTGCAGTGTTAATCCTTGACAGCCGGCTTTTCTTTTTGTAGTGCAAGTGCCTGCTTTAAGCTTTGGCTGCCTCGGCCTCCACTTCAAAGATGACTATCGCAAACACACACACTGCCAGCCACATGACTAAATAGAGAGCCAGCCCCTCCCCCACCCCAATTTGTTTTAGACATCTTGGTTGATTTTGAAAACTGATCAAGTGGACAGGTTGTGTCTTCTCTTTCTGTGCTTTAAACTCCTATTCTTATGTTTTAAATTCACCAAGAAGGAGTGAGCCCAGGAAGCCCTAGGCCTCCACCATCCACCCTAAATAAAAGCAGAACCCCAGCCTGACACTTTCATCCTACCCACAATCTCACCATGTGGCCCCAGTGTGCTATGTGCTTCCTAAGACCTGTGTCTATAAATTTGTTTTCCCAAAGTTTAATAAGAACCACAAGGGCCAGCGCAGCCCCAATACTGATTACTGACAGGCTGAGATCAGCATAAAACAACAATCATCCCACAACCCCACTCCCATTCTATTAACCAAAGCTACAAAGTAGGGCAAACCAAGAAGTCCTATTAATGTGTTGTTCACTCAACCAAGGCAGATGAGTGTTTTAAAATTAAACCCTTGAGCAATTAGAAAATACTGAGACAAACGAAATAAAAAACACAACATAGCAAAACTTATGGGATGCAGCAAAAGCAATGCCTTGGAGGCAACTTTTATAGCTAAAAATGCATAAAAAGAAAAAAGATTTCAAATCTACAGCCTAACTTTGTATCTTATGGAACTAGAAAAAGAGCAAAGAAACCTACAGCCAGAAGAAGCAAGAAAATAATAAAGATTAGAGCATAGGTAACTGAAAATAGAGAACAGAAAAACAATGGAGTAATCAATTAAAGCAAAAGCTGGTTCTTAAAAAAAAAAATCAACAAAATTGACAATTCTTAGCAGGACTAAGAAAAGATAAAATAATTAAAATCAAAAATGAAAGTATGAAAAAAGAAAAAGAAATGAAAGTAGGAACATTAATACCAACCTTACAGAAATGGTAAGGATTAAAACAGAAAACTACAAATAATTGTAACCCAACAAATTAGAGACTATAGATAAAATGGGCAAATTCCTACCAACAAAGAAATTACCTAAAATGACTCAAGAAGAAATAGAAAATTGCAACAGTAAAGAGACTGAGTCAGTAAAAAAAATTTCCCAGAAAGGAAAAACCCAGGACCGGATGGCTGCACTGGTGAACTCTACCAAATATGTGAAGAAGAATGAACACCAATCCTACTCAAAATCTTCCAAAATAATCATGTGCTTTACATTTCTTCTAGACCAAAGTACACTCTTGAAGTTATTCTTCCCAACCATCTTCCAGCAACACTGGAGAAATGTGTGTGGATTCTCGGGTCTTTCAATCTCAACTAACAGCAGCGCTAGACGTGCAGCTGCACAGCCGTGAAACCAGAAGAATCCCTGACAACTCTTCTATTCCTTTCTCACAGGTGATCCACGATCCGTCCACTGCTCCCCAACCCCCCTCCACCAGTGTGGCCCAAGCTACTCTCAACACATGCTCGACCCACTGCAGCCATTACTAACTAGTCCTCCTGATCTTCTCAGGCTGCAAATCGGATCCCCACCCCCTCCTAACATCCTTCAGCGACTTCCCTTTTCCTCTGGCCCTCAGGCCCCTGCGGGCTCTAGCTCCTGCCTGCTTCTTCTGCATCAGCAAATGCCACTCCTTCTTGTGATCTAAGTCTCAGTCACACCGGTTCTGTCCCCCTTCCTTCCACACACCTCATTCCGTCCTGCTAGAGGATCTCTCTCCTTTTGCTGATTCAACTCCTACTCATCTCCAAGAGTCACTGCGTCCAGGCTTGAGTCAGATTCCTTTGCTACAAGCTCTAAAGAACTATGTTCCTTTCCCTTAGAGCACTTAGCTCAGTTAATAATTATACATTCAGAAACGCGCCTGCTTAATTCATGCTCATCTCCTCCATTAGGCTGCAAGCTGCATGAAAGCAGAGATCATGTGTGTGATTTCTGTGTCACCCCCAGACCCCAACCCAAGCACCCAGCACACAAAAAATTCTATCAATAAATGTGTTCAGTTACTGATACTCCAGCTCCAAACCCCTTCCAATATTAAAAAAAAAAAAGAAGAAAAATGATTTGGTGATCTAAAATAAGGAAGGTTAAAGATATGAAGATGAAAACTTTCTCAATATGCAAAAATGTTCACACCCTGGGAAAGGAACAAACCTGGCCCCACACAGAACTGGTGCAATCTTTAGGATTCTCTGAAGACCCTGTGTTATTATCCCTGATAATAGAGTAACAGCTCTTCTGGACTGTTCGTGGTCCTGGTCCAGTCCCCAACTCAGCCCACTTCTCTGGTGTGTTGTTTGTTGCTTTTGTGTATATGCAAAATTCTCTTGTGTGCATGTGCACATTCTCCTGCCCTAGGGAGTGCATGAACTGTTTGAAAGCGAGGATTCCCCCCATCCCTTTCTTTTAAATCTTACAGGCGTATTTGTTCTACCTTCAGAGCTTAAATTGACAAGGAGCATGAAGACAGTTAGCAGACCCAGAAATTAAGATGGCGGACTTGTGAATGAGGACACAGGAAAGGGGCTGAGGGATAGAGGAGGACCGCACAAAGTTCCCCTGAGCCCTCACCACCCGCTCCACTGCCAGTCTGAGGTAACGTCCCCCCTCCCCTGCTAGGCCTGGTCGTGAGCCAAGCACAAACACCCACTTGCCCTGACAGGACAGCAGTCCCTACTTGTGGAAAAGATGTCCACAGGGCAGTTTCCTCGCGGCCTGCATGGAGTCCCAGCAGATGGCACAGTCGTCATTATTGACAGCCAGCTCCTCTGGAGTTGCAACCGCAAACCTGGAAAAGACAAATGCACCCAGCAGACGACGCCGTCAATTCCACACACGTTCACGGAGTGCCACTTTATAAACCTCGCCCGTCTGACACCACGTGCGGAGGAATCTTGTTCCGTAAAATGTTCCCATCCATCGAAAACATTACACCGGCTTTCTCTTCACAGCCCATCGAAGAGCAAGAAACTTATACACAGAAACTAACTCTGTCTTAACAACAGCACCTCTTAGTTCCTTCCACATAACACATTAGCTAAAAATGACTTGAGAGAACATTCTGGGCAAACCCTGCAAACAGCCAAACTGTTCTCCTGGACACAAAAAGATACCTGCTAATCTCACACTGTCAGGCTTGGTTTCCCCGCAGGCTGGTGAGGTTAAGAGCATGTATGTGCATAAACACACATGAATAAGGAATAAGTGAGATCCACTTCATAAAACAGAGGGCAGAAGCCCAAAGAAGCTTCTCTTAATAACGGTGATAATAAAACACAGTAAAAACCACCGAATATTTATTGAGTAGCTACTGCATACCCATACGGTACCTGCATTATCCCCTGATCCCTCCCAACAGTTCCAGGAAGAAGGCTCTACTATCACCACTAGCCAGGAAGCAACTGAGGCACAGAGATTTAAATAAGTTGCCCCCAAATCACACAGCAACTACGTGGGGATTCGCACCCGGCAGTCCTCCAGAGCCTCCTATTCCCCTCACCATTCTGTAAACAGTTTACAAAAGCAGTTCTCGTGTAGCCTGAGACCCGTTACTCAGAAAGATCTAAAATGAGAGCACTTGGGCAACATCGGCTCGCACTCGCTCACCTGGCTTCCATGTTCCCAACCACACGCAAGTAGTTCTTGTGCCGCCGGATCCGACGCTGCACTTCGTGGAATAGGTAACGCAGCTGCATAAAGATGACTAAGCTGGCCATGGATAACCAGATGTTGCCGAATAACTGAACAAGAAAGAAAGAGAAGAGAATACACCATCAAATGAATGTGAGCTCGCTGGTGACGAAGGGGAGGTGTGCAACAGAAGCTCTTTCCATTGGAAAAGCTGAACTGGAACAATCTCTCGGGAAGCAAACGCATATATTTACCTCACGACCATAAACCATGCACATGCTCTCTGGCCTAGGCATTCTATCATCAGCTATCTTTTCTCAGGAACTAATCAGAAATTTAAAAGCTTTATGCACAAAGATGTCCACCCATGCAGTTATAAAAAATAAAACCAGGAAATGAGCAAAAGGCCCAGTAGCGAAATAGGTTGGAAATTCATATAATGTAATACTATATAGCCACTAATTATATTTATTATAAAGTTCTGTATTAACATTATAAAATATTTTATGTGAAACCTTTTTAAAGATTAATTACATGGGAAAATAAGCAAAAAAGGCAGGATAAAACTACCTTAAAAGAACTAACATGTGGGGTGCCTGGGTGGCTTAGTCGGGTTAAGCAACTGACTCTTGATTTCGGCTCAAGTTATGATCTCAGCTCAAGTTATGATCTCACAGTTCATGAGATTGAGCCCCAAGGTGTGGGGTCAAGCCCCATGCTCAGCATGGAGCCTGCTTAAGACTCTCTTTCCCTCTCTCTCTCTCCCCTCTGCCCTCCGCTGCTCTCTCTCTCTCTCAAAATAAAAAAATAAATAAAATTTTAAAAAAAGAACTGTGGCTAGCACAGGACAATAGAGATAAATACATTAGCTAAAGATAAAGCAAAACTGAACTCCATGTCTAAAATACGATCTCAATTTATGACTGGATGTATCCGAATATAAAAAGAAACAAACCCATACAATAAAATGTTAACAGTTATCTCTGGGTATTTGTTTTGGGGCGAGGGGATTTAAACAACAACTATACATGTTTTTTTAAAGTATGTTTTCAAAGTTACTTCCAAAAAAGCAGACTTTGAAATGTCTTGTGCCGGGGCACCTAGGTGGCTCAGATGGTTGAGGCACTGACTTCGGCTCAGGTCATGATCTCAATGTTCGTGGGTTTGAGCCCCATGTAGGACTCTGTGTTGACAGCTCAGAGCCTAGAGCCTGCTTTGGATTCTGTCTCTCCCCCTCTCTCTCTCTGCCCCTCCCCCACTTGCACTCTGTCTCTTTCTCTTTCTCTCTCTCTCTCAAAAATAAATAAACTTTAAAAAAAATGTTTTTTAAAAAAGAAAAAAGAAAAAAAAAAAGAAATGTCCTGTGTTAGGACGCCTGGGTGGCTGTCGGTTAAGCATCTAATACTTGATTTCAGCTCAGATCATGATCTTGAGGTTCCTGTGATCCAGCTCCAAGTCAGACTCCCCTGTGCTGACGGTGTGGAGCCTGCTTGGGATTCTCTCTCTCTGCCCCTCCCCAACTCGTGCTACGCATGCGCTCGTTCGCGCGCTCTCTCTCTCTCTCTCTCTCAAAATAAATAAACTTAAAAAAAAATTAAACGGTACAAGCACTAAAAAGGAAAAAGAAATGTCCTGTGTCTAACCCAGTAATTTTTAAATGCAACTTTAATAGGCTTATAATCAATCAACTGCCCACCAATACACTGATTCTCACCATCACTGAAGTGCTAACCACTGAAGCAGATTTTCAAATTTCTTGCACACTAAAGTAAAATGTAAACAATCAGGAAGGAGGAATTAAGTACAGGTGCTTTTTAATGTAAAGACAGAAAATTCATGAATCCATGAAGTAGCTAAGACTGCAAGAGATCCCATGAGCCCCTACAAAGTAACTGCTACAATAGAAGTCATGGAAACTGTGCAGAGCACACGTTCTAATTTCATGTTAGAGGGATTATCAGTGACTTAGTCAGTGGAGTTAACCCAATGCCCTCGGTGGGAGAGCAAACCTCTCCCTCAGCTGGGCTCCAGCCGACACGCCACTGCTTTCCACCCAGTGGCAGAAAGACAGTGGGGCGTAGCTGCATTTATTTTTATAGTCTTTACGTCATTTATTCACAAAGGTTGCATTTGCTAAGAACCAACCAGGGTTGCTGATTCTAAAAACCTTCGCCCTCTGTTAGAGCTCCTTCTGAGGAGTCTTACCAACATGTGAATATGGTGCATGAGGTCCAGGGACAGGAGCGTGAGCTCCATGACAAAATCTGTGTAATAGACATAGGTTCCTTTTCCTTCCCACGTCCCTTCATGGTTGAGGTCCCAGAGGTGAATTACATATCTACAGTGAACAGAGAAAAATCTTTTCAGTAATTACTATTACACTTTTAACTGGCTTAAACATGGTATAGTACAGTCCCATTTGTATAGATTTCATATAGGTTTTATCTCAAAATCAGCTGTATGAATAGACCTCGATCACCTCCCTCCCCAATTTCTACTCACCGTAAAATCACATGAGCGGTCCTCACTGTCACAAGAAGAGACTATAAAGAAAGGTATATTTTTTCTTTTCAGTAAAAATTGGAACTTCTCAGGCCAAACTTACTTTTACAAACAAATAAAAGACAACTATTTCTCAGTTCAATTAAAAAGCAGCTTTATTCAAGGGACCTTTCGGGAACCGGATGAATGTGGTCAGAAGGTACAAACTTTCAGTTACAAGGTAAGGACTGGGGATGTCACGTACAGCTATTTTTTACCTGCTTCAACTATAGTTGTACCAAGTACTTTTTTTCTGCTTCAAACTTCCACGGAATATTTTCATGACCTACAAACCCCACTTTCATTGAGCCTTTTCCTGTTAATGGGTGACAACCAATTACACTTGTCCATCTCCTGGGGATGCCTTTTACAGTCTTGAGGTTCATGCTAGTGGTGTGACAGTCATTTCTATTTTATACAGCAGGAAGTCACCATCACCAATGACCTCAAAGGGCGTTTAAATACTTGGTGATCCTATATCTGGAGAAGAGTTAAGGTGCCACAGTCTGAGATGAATACCTGCTCTCGACATAACACTTTGTGCACTCCCTTTGCCCACACAGATGAAGGAAATAAATAAAATAAGCCCTTCGTAGAACTTTGTATTATAGAAGTTGATATTTAAAAAAGTCCTCATTGTTTGAGATTTGGAAATTTTCATTTATAAATGGAAAATATTTTACAAAGAGAAACACTAGAAACGTAACAGTATAATTAAGTTCAAAGCAATAAAATCTGTAACCTGACAAATTATCTTAAAAAATCAATAGCAATTAACTAAAATAAGGGGCATCCGGGTAGCTCGGTTGAGCATTGGACTTTGGCTCAGGTCCTGATCTCACAGTTCGTGAGTTCAAGCCCCATGTTGGGCTCTATGCTGACAGCTCAGAGCCTAAAGCCTGCTTCGGATTCTGTGTCTCCCTCTCTCTCTGCCCCTGCCCCACTCACACTCTGTCTGTCCATCTCTCTCTCTCAAAAATTAACAAACATTTAAAAAAATTAAAAATAAAATAAAATAAAAATATGTACTATAGTATAATCAAATAGGCCTAATTCAAATGTCTTTATTTTTAAGTATACCTTTTCCAAAGTTTGGCCTACCATTAAACGTAAAGGGGCGCCTGGGTGGCTCATTCCGTTAAGTGTCTAACTCTTGATTTTGGCTCAGGTCATGATCTCATGGTTTTAAGATCAAGCCCTGCATTAGCCTCTATGCTCGTGGAGACTGCTTAAGATTCGCACTCACTCTCTCTCTCTCTCTCTCTCCTCCCTCCCTCTCACACTCCCTCTCTGAAAAAAAAAAAAGCAAAAGTAAAAAGCAAGAAAACCAGAGTATCATGCAATGGTGTTTTATAATAAAATATATTTAAAGCAAACTAGTAACAAAAATCAGTGCAAAAAAACCTTTTAAACAGATTATTTTCAAGAGAAGTATACATATGCAGGAAGTATTCAACTAGAATTGCAAATGTTTTTACTAAGTACTTAAATGCTCCTCTCCTAATTTTACTTACACTACATTATATTCTGAAATCAATGTTATTAAGCAAAAAAAAAAATTTCTTGTTTATTAATTTATATTTTAAAGTAAACTCTACCCCCAATGTGGGGCTCAAACTCACAACCCCAAAATCAAGAGTCACACACTCTACCAACTGACCCAGCCAGGCACTCTAATAAATTTTAACCCTGTTCTAACAAACTCCCAAACAGTAGTTCAAACTTAAGTGTTTTGATATTAGCTAATTAGCTTTAATAATCTATTATTTCATTCTTTTTCATTAATAGTACCAATTATGGTAAAGATAAAAGTATTTTGCCTTTGGCCTGAGGAAGAAAGCAAATATAGCAACTGAATATAAGGACATCCAAAAAGTTTTTCTTTTTTTTTTTTTAGTTTATTTATTTTGAGAGAGAGAGAGAGAGAGGGAGAGAAGGAGAGAGGGAGAGAGAGAGAACACACCAGCAGGGTAGGGAGAGAAAGAGAGGGAGGGAGAGAGAGAATCCCAAGCAGGCTCTGCACTGTCAGCACAGAGCCCGATGTAGGGCTCAAACTCACAAACCATGAATCATGACCTGAGCATTTGACCAAGGGTCAGATGCTTAACCAACTAAGCCACCCAGGAGCCCCCCCCCAAATTTTTATTTCTAATGAAAAAAGTTGGTATATTCAAAAAGGTTTAAAAGGTAAATTTAAAATATATATGTATGTCTCAGATTATTCTTCCAAAATAAAAAATATAGCTTACTTATGTTATTCTGTAAAGTCTTAATTTATATCTTATCTAAAAAAAAAACAAACCAATTATAGAGTATTTCCTTTTCAATCACCACCCATCCGTGTTCATTACATCTGAAGGGGAACGCTGCCCTTCCTATTAGGGAGTCACAGGGCTTGGACGGCATCAGTGCCCACTCTGGAATATTAAACAATTCACTGCACCCTCTATGCCTGTTTCCCCATTCATAAATAGGAATAATAAAATGAATCAATACACATAAGGTATTTAGAACAATCCCCAGCATACAATAGGCCCTATATAAATGTTGGCACAAATAATTACTTTTTGTTACGCTGTAGCAAGGATTACATGAAATAACACACTTTTCCCCTTTAGTATCAGTATCCAACACTAAAGCAAGGAATTCAAAATATGCTTGTTAACACAAAAGACCAAATATCCATCAATCTGGGTGGAGATAATCTGACAAGGACCCTCTCGATTCCTTGAAAACATCCTGGAATATGATCAGAGCAAACACCTGCGTCCGCATCTTACCTCCGCTGCCATGAAAGCCAGCGTGTGCATCCCGTGGGTGAAGCCTGTGACACAGCAGACAACTGCTAATCCACAGCAAGAGAGCAGCATCGCGATCAACAGAGACAGCACTCGCCCGTGGCTGCTCATGGGTGTGGTGGGGGAAAAGGAGAGCTGAAAAGTACGAGACAGGAGAAGGACGCTCACTGCAGTGTTAAGTATCACTGAGAAAACTCAAGGTTAATCTCGGCGTCTTTGCTCAGGAATCTGTGCTTAGCTATGTGGCCAAATGCAACGCACAGAAAAGCGTCCCATTACCAGACAGTCAAAATCGTCCAACCAACCTAAATAGGAGCATGAGCTGATATTTAAGAGATCTGTATCACTTAATTTACAGAAAGTAACAATATGCATTATATTTTCATCTCAAATTCTCCAGGATCCTCCTACCAGTGGGATTATAAACCTCTCCGAGCAATTTTCCAAAGGTATGTCATTCTCTTTTTCAACATTCAACAGCACTCCAGACTGCACCATGTTCTGTTGCGTTTCCTTCTGGATCTTGCTCTAGAGCCCTCCTCCTGAAAATTCACTTGGAGAACGTTCCTACAGCATTTAGGGCCGGGACAACTGAAATGTAACCCAGGGGCAGAGCACCTAGATGCCAATGCTACGTTAATAGTATACAAGGCGAGGCCATAGCCAGGGACAAAAGGCTGGGGCTGGGACTCTGAGCAGGAGGGTGGAGATAACAAACCAGTGAGGGAGGTTGGGCACTCCTGTTTTTGACGCCATATGGGCTTTCCGACTGAGATGAACTCACACAGAGGTACAAGGACTTCAGGGACCAGGGGTAAACAAGGCCCTGGAGTGGGTTTACCTGAGGGGCAAAACTGTAGGTGTTAATTTCCCCAGGATCCATGACATTAGTTCAGGTGCCCTACAGAGTACGGGTTTGCCTGCACAGCTCTGATCTGAGGTGGAAAGACAGATCTTGTACCCAGAGAAGGATTCACTTCTCCCTGGACCCAGGAAGCCAAGAGAGCTAATGGAGTCCTGGCCCAGGGGTGGAAACCGTGTAAACTAGTCGGTAGGAAGCCTCCAAGAATCAGAGGAAAAAATGGAAGGGGACTAGAACAGAATATATCTGGAAGACAGCTGCTTTTTTTCAGTTTATATATTAAGCTTTCCTTGAGCTGTGATCAAAACAGTTTGTGTAGGTGAACTGACCCCACCTGGGCTGTAATGTAATATGCCACTGGGGAGGGGAGGGAGCCCCCGTATGAGACATGTTCCCACATTCCTTGGCTGCTGCAAAAAGTTCCTGAAGAAACAGGCAGTGGCTACCTGATCGAGGGGCCTTGCCTGGAGACCTCCGTGGGATGTGCCCTTTACGGCTCATTCATCTTACACTATCCAAACCCGGCAAACATGGGACTAAGCCAGCAAAGAGCATGGCTAAAAACTCACATATTCAAATCGGTCCTTGCAGAGTTGAACCATCAGATGCAGAAATACAAGTCCAGCAAACCAGAGGCACCACATGACCACCTCCTCCACTGTTTGGACATTCAGCACACCAAAAATGAAAATGAACTTGTAGAAAATAAAATTCCAAAACTTGTCTTTGAGGTGCTAAAAAGAAAAACATTTATAAAGGTGAGTACTATTACATCTAACCCAATTACGAGAAGTTAACATAATAAAAACTGGCTTCCCTGGAGAAAATATTCTACATTCAGCTTTCTAATATTTGTCCACACAAAATTACAAGGTAAAGAAAAAATATAAACCCTCTGAAGAATAATAGTAAAACTTCTGGAAAGTAATTTGTAGACTTTGGATTGTAACCCTGTCGGTTATGAAATTTTAGCCATTAAAAGGGGAGTGATATTAGTCTAGGACCCTGTATACTAAGAATGATATACTTCCAACACAAATTTTAAAAAATGGTGAAGGCTACAAGTATCATTTCTAATACTTCTGTTCTCTGGACTCTTAAACGGTATAAAAGATTAGGCTGTTTTTTTTTTAAACAAACTTCTGAGTAAAAAACAACATATCCTCATTGGCCAGCCTATAATCAATAGGGAAAGTAAAACAAAAATGATGCCTTCGCATTTTTATGCATTTTTCTTGTCTTCTTCCTAATGTGCAAAAACATTAATTTTTGTACGTTGCTTTATTTCACTTATTGTGAGAAACTTACCAATGTGAGCGAATAATCTATGAATATGCCATTTTAGTGGTTACACATAGACAATGAAAACAACTTCAACCAATACTGTTGGATATTGTGTGATATCCAACAATATTACAATGAGTATCTTTGCAGGAATTTCTATTTCTTCAGCATTATGAAATCAAGGGTAACAAATGTTTTTATAGTTTCTGGTAAGTACCATTCACCTGGTTTACCAAGAAGTTGATAAATGTACTCTCCCAGCAGTGGGAGGGTACACGGCCTCCAGGGAGGACATCCAGTTTTTAAAATCTTCACTACCCTGGGGCGCCTGAGTAGCTCAGTCAGTTAAGTGTCCGTCTACGGCTCAAGTCACGATCTCGCGGTTTGTGAGTTGGAGCCCTACATGGGGCTCTGTGCTGACAGCTGGGAGCCTGGGGCCAGCTTCAGATTCTGTCTCCCTCTCTCTCTGCCCCTCCCCAACTCTCTCTCTCTCTCTCTCTCTCTCAAAAATAAACATTAAAAAAAATAAAATCTTCACTACCCTGAAGAAAAAGGGCAAGGAGGGGAGTTTAGCCAACAGATATTAAAATACACTATCAAGCCATCTGTGGGAGGGGTGGGAACTGAGGAAAGAAGAAGGAAATAGGACTTTTAAGTATATTTGTATGAATTGTTCTGAGTTGTATGAATCTTCTGCAAATTCAAACAACTGAAACAGAAAACAAACAAAACTGAATAGAAACAGAAATAATGGAGGCTCAATGTGTAACAAGTGAATGACTACAGAGAGATAAGAATTCTTTTGAGAACATTTTACACACTGTACTCTGTACATTTGCACAGAGAACAAATGGAACTAGGAATCTTTGGTGAAGGTTTGTTTTCAGATCCGGCACAGCTAGAGTACAAGGTGAACCCAGGACATCTTGTGTTGGGTTTTGAATCTTCACCACCACCACCATCTATCTGCCATGCAACTTGGGACAAGTCACTTCACGTTCCTGTGCTTTGGTCTCCTCATCCATAAAATGGGCCTTATTACCCCGGGATCTACCCTCACAGAATTGTGGGAGGAACTAAACATGCGTACCGTACTTGGGAGATGTGCCACAGTAGGCGTTAATGTGCCTTTAAAAAAGTTCCTTGTTCTAAACCTCCACCCATTTTTACCCCATTTTCAATATTCAGTGTCTTTGCCTCTAACACGACTCTATTTCTTGAACTTCCTTGAACCACCTACGGAGCAAACCTGTGTCAGTTCTGCAGAGTTCCAACTCAAACTGGTGCTTGATAAGCGCGGCTGGATGACATTCATCAAAAAATAAGTCATCACTGTGGTGAGAAGAGCATGATGGCAATAATGTGTATAGAGATGCTGAATCCCTGTGTTGGACACCTGAAACTAATGTAACAGTGTGTGTCACCTATATTCAAAGGTTTAAACAAATAAATAAATGAAATGAAAGATGTGATGTCCACTGAAAAACTGAAAGTAGAATAACAAATGTGCCCGTTACCTCTAGGTATCGTAAAAGTCTCTGTAAGGCTCCAAGGTTATGTTTTCTGTCAATTTTGAACCAATAAATTTAACATTTTAGGAACACAAAAACCACTGGTGCCAGGTCAATCCACCAGCACTGAGAAGGCTTGCCTGGGCCTGACCAATTTCTGGCCTGCAAGTCAAAAGTTTTTCTTCAAAAGGAAAGAAGTATTGGGGTACCTGGATGACTCAGTCAGTTAAGCATCCAACTTGGGCCCATGCCATGATCCCACGGTTCGTGAATTTGAGTCCCACATCAGGCTCTCTGCTGTTAGCACAGAGCCTGCTTCAGATCCTCTGCCCACCTCTCTCTGCCCCTCCCTCACTTGCGCTCTCTCTCTAACATAAATAAACATTTAAAAAAGAAAGAAAGAAAGAAAGAAAGAAAGAAAGAAAGAAAGAAAGAAAGAAAGAAAGAAACATCAAAAGGAGCTTTTTGTATCCCACCAAAAAACGACAATCTATTGATGCCATTTGGGAGACCTCTGGAGTTGGTATTTTGGAGAAAGTGCTCACTACTCACTAATGAAAATTCTCTGGGAGAGCAAACAGTCCTGCTCATAACAGTATCCAAGGGCTCAACCACACAGTTACCTCACTTCAGCTCTGAACTAGGACCTCAGCCGATTTGGTAATAGAGGACTTGGGTTGAAAGGGTCAAGAGTGAGACCAATGTAGGTTCATGCACCAGGTTCCTGTCTCTTGTCGCCGGAAGAAGATGAAGTAAAACAAAGTTCTGTTTGTATGGTGTGTTAAGGCTGGTTCTAAATTCTTATTTTAAAACACACCATTCTTGGGGCGCCTGGGTGGCTCAGTCGGTTAAGCGTCCGACTTCACCTCAGGTCATGATCTCATGGTTCGTGGGTTCAAGCCCCGCGTCAGGCTTTGCACTGACAGCTCAGAGCCTGGAGCCTGTTTCTGATTCTGTGTGTCTCTCTCTGCCCCTCCCTTGCTCATGCTCTGTTTCTGTCTCTCAAAAAATAAATAAAAGTAAATAAAAAAATTTTTAATAAAAAAAATTTAAAAAAAATACACCATTCCACATTCTATACTAAATTCCTTGGGGGACTGCCAATCTGTACAGTACACTTATGACACATTCTTTCTTAGAAGCATGTCCTGTTCCTATACGTGTATATTCTGGGAGTAATGCTCCAATGCCAGGCTACCCCACCTGAAACGAGAACAAGTCACCTAACTGTCTGCTTCTGGAACGATGAATCTTAATTTCCTTTTCCAAAAGGAAAAACTAAAATCTCTCAGTAAATCCCTTTGGAAAGGAGCTTCTATCCTAAAGAGTGCTATTTACTACTATTCAAATTTAAAAAAATCTATGCTTCTTTTAACACTACATTCATGAAAGTCTTGGGGAAAACAGCTATAAAGAACAGTATCAGGACAATTTGGCTACAATGAATATGGACTGTGGATTACAGAAAGTATTTTATCAGTGCTAAGTTTCCTGATTTTGATCACTGTGCTATGGTTACATAAGAAAATGTCCTTGCTCTTGGGAAGTATATACTGAAGTATCTGGGGATAGAGGGGGATGATGCCCACAACTTACTTTCAAATGGATCAGAAAAAATACATATAATATAAATAAAAGGTGAATGTTAAAGCAAATGGGACAGAACATTGGCAACTGTGAATCTGGATACAGGTGTAGGGAAGTTCTTCAGAGTATTCAAGCAACCTTTCTGTAAGTTTAAAATTATACCAAGCACAGGGGCGCCTGGGTGGCTCAGCTGGTTGAGCTCAGGTCATGATCTCACAGTTCACGAGTTCGAGCCCCACGTCAGGCTCTGTGCTGAAAGCTCAGAGCCTAAAGCCTGCTTCGGATTCTGTGTCTCCCTCTCCCTCTGCCCCTCCTTGCTCATACTCTCTCTCTCTCTCTCTCTCTCAAAAATAAATAAACATTAAAAAAATTAAAACTATACCAAACACAAAGTTAAAAAAAAAACCTGGTCTCTAGAATCCATCCTTGCCATTTGGACTTACCTGTCTCTCGCTCACTCGAAGAGGGCCAAACACAATACACTGGATTAGCTTAGCCACCAACATCAAAACACAGCAAGCAGTATTTACTAGAACCTGTACACAAACCAAAGAAAGAAAGTTTATTTTCTCCTGCTAAAAAATAAAAGCAGCTCTAAAAATTTTGTATTAGGAATTCAGCAATCATTTCTAATGACTGAGCCTCTCCAGTTCCCTACTAACACAAGACAAGTAATATTTGAAGGGGCACACTTTCATGAGTGGTGGGAAGAGAGATGAGGAGTGGGGAGGAGAGGCACCAGCTTACCAGTTAATTCAGAGCCCTGACCCAATATACCATCCAGCAGACCACCTTTCCCTTCAGTCTTTAAGGAACTGTGTGGTAAACTTTGTGCTGAATGTATAAAACTGTATGCACCTTGTAAGCCATAGGTATCTCCTAGGTACATCACTTCCCACATTAAGATTTTGAAGAAAACTTTGCTAGAAACTGAAGTTATCATGAACTAAAATCCAGCACCCAAGTATCCTGCTCTGCCCTGCCGAAAGCAATAGCAGGTGAAGAGAGGGCTGATGGTCACACAAAAAAATTACAAGACCATAAAAAATTGAGAACTCATATATATATACATACATATATATGCATATGTATGCATACATACATATGCATATGTATGTATATATGTATTTTAACGTACTAAAATAGGACAATCTGCCAACCAAAAGATAAATGTTGTTCTTCATGCTTGGTGTTAGCCTTCAAGTAAAGGTTCTGGGGGCATCAGAGGGAATCGAGAAACCACGAAGAAGGAAGAAGAAAACTGGCAAGGGGGTCTGAGAACTGGAAGGCAACCAAGAGACACCAATGGAAAACCAAGGCCTTCTTCAACAGGAGGTGAGAAATCTTCTCTTTTCTTAGATAATTAAGAGATGGATATCCCTACACCTAAACAAGAAATCTAATGCTCACAAAATGAAAGAGTTGGCTGCCCTTGACCAAGAGACTAGTGGGGTACATCTCACCACTGACACTTAACTGATTTTTAAAACCCTGCATGACCCCAAAAGCCAAAGGGACCTTGATAAAGACAGTAACCATGACTTTTATTGAGAAATGAAATGAATGGAATAGATGGAAATTAATGGAAATTAACCCCAACTCCATGTAAAGACTGCTTCAAGCTTTGATTCCCTAAGTTTACAGGAAGGTGGCCATATTCTTCTTTCTGGGTCATTCTTCCCTCTTCTTTTAAAAGAAGCAAATGATATTATGGAACTAAAAAAAAAAAAAAGACAACGGAAGAAGTAATATAAGAAAACAAGCTCCTTAAGATCTCTTCAGGTTCCCCTTAGTATCTCACATCATCTACCCCTCTGGGAACACACATAATGGCAGACCTGATTCATTACAAAAAGGTTAAATTATGTTTAGTCCTATTCTGCCTATCTAATGGGGCAAGGAAATGTGTGATATATTTTTTTAAAAATTGAAAAAAATTAGTTCGGCTGAAAAAAGAAACTATTCTGATAATTAAATCCTTCAAATAACCAGGGAAAAAAATTAGTTACCCAAAACATCCTATATCCCTAATTTGTGACTCCCAGTGGAACAGCCCTATTCCAAACAGTCCAACAAATAGCTTAGGATACTAACTTTTAAGATGAAATAGATGTCAGAATGTTAATTTTCATTGTATTCTAAAATAGTCAAATGGGAACCTGAGTCGTGTTAATTTCAAAAACTTCATAAGACAAAGCAACCACAACCCTTCAAGCCACATCTCTTAGCTGGGCAGAATGTTGTGTTTTGTTTTTTTTTTTTTCTTAAGTAAACTCTGCCCCCAATGTGGGGCTGGAACTCATGACTCTGGGATCAAGAGTCACATGCTCCATTGACTGAGCCAGCCAGGTGCCCCTGAACAGAATTTTTTAAATCAGGCAAACATCCCCCAACCTAATTATAACACAATTTTTGAAAAGAATTCTTACTGGTTTTGCAGGTGGGCATAGGAAATAAAGAAATGACTCCACACATTTAGCACCTACTTGTTCAAGGCGTGTGGGAGGTTAAGAGAAATGAGAGAGCTCTGGAACCTGCATTCAAAGAGCTTTTAGAATCTGCAGGACCCAGAACTTGGTAAGCATCTAGCACACCAAGCAGGCTGTAGGGAGAGCGATCAGTGCAGGAGAAGAAAGTAAACTGAGGGTCACTTAATCACTGCTCTATCCAAAAGCCCGCTCTTGTACATCTTGGGTTGCAAAACAAAAAATAAAGTTATTATTTACTATTTCTCGGTTACATTTCTTCAAGTTCAAAAATACACTTTAAAAAATTAGCATTTTTTTAAAGTGAGTCTGTCATAATCCCACACTCACAGATAATCATTTCTCACTTAAATTTCAATGGACAATTTAAAAATTAGCCAGGGTAAGAAGGAAAAAAGGCTTGAGAAAATATACTGATATTAGGGAATTTATGTAAAAAGAAAGAGCTAACCTTTTGTGAACTTTATATGAAAGCCAGGCTACACAGAATTGGAAGCAACTTAAAAATTCTTTTAGGATTATGAACGAAGTTTTTTTAAAAACACCCTTAACAATTATTAGTAACTATTTATTCTTTGTCTATTTATAGAAAAATGACTTAATATATGATAAATACTCAACTTTAAAACTGACAAAGCCTTGGGGCACCTGGGTTAAGCATCTGACTTCGGCTCAGGTCATGACCTCAAGGTTCGTGGGTTCGAGCCCCATGTCAGGCTCTGTGCTGACAGCTGACAGCTTGAAGCCTGCTTTGGATTCTGTGTCTCCCTCTCTCTCTGCCCCTCCTCTGCTCACACTCTGTCTCTCTGTCTCTCTCAAAAATAAATAATAAACATTAAAAAAATAATAATAAAATAAAATTGACAAAGCTCTGAAAAATTGCAAATATGGAAAGAAACATAATTGAAGCATTCTCCACTTAAAAGCAAATCCCACCAACTATACTTCAATTAAAAAAAAAATCACCTGTACAAAAAAAATTTTTTTTTACTGTGCTTCTATGTGTGAGCATTTGCTAAACTTCACACTGTATAAAATCATTTGTTCCTGGACCTCTGAATAGGAGAAAAAGATAAAGAAACGGCAATTTCTTTCTATTGGGGATAAGTGGTATTTTCTAACTAAAATAAAGTATTTCATTCTAAAAAATTAAATCAATACCTTAAAGCAAATCCCAAATCAGATCCCATTAGGTCACCAGCAATATTCTCAAAGAAACAACACTTTAGCCCAGATGTCAATCCACAGAACTGGGACAAATCTTCTCACCTCCAACAATCAAAACGAGGCTCACCTCCAGCAAGCCGGGTCTGAACCACTTTATCCACATGGACCACAGTAAAAGTACTAACTTCATTTTATTTGTTCTACACAGCTAGCTAGTTTTCCTTTGCAGGCAGAATCCACACTTAACTGTAAGGAAAAGGGGTTCCCTGGAGCACTGTTGACTAATAGCAGAAAAATGGAACACAATTAAATGTCCATCAGGGAGACGAGTTCAATATACTTTAAGAGACATTCAGCGGAATACAATGAAGCCCAGAAAACTAGCTCAGCAGCTCTTTATTTACGAGCGAGCGTCATATGGAACCTTCAAGATCACTTGCTCCCTGAGAAAAAAGCAAGGTGTGGAAACACCAGTACCATGTTTCCCTGTATGCAAAAGAGAAAGCATCTGCATACAGACACACATACACACTTGTAAAACTGTGGATGTGAAATGTGTCAAGGACTTGATCACCTGGGTGTTTCTCGGTCCTCTACTTAACACCAGCACTCATTACAAGAAAGTGGTCATGGCCACTTCTGGGAAAGGTAAGCATAAGATTTACTTTTCACTGTACTTCACTTGTGTACCTTTTGACTTCAGTACCATGATCATGTATTATTTTTTAATTTGCCTAAAGTTTATAGTCTATTAAACTTTCCGACCAGTTCTGCAATTCCACATTTATTTTTCTCATTCTATGATGGGAGACTGATAACTAGCAAATGGGGTGGCCTCAATTATCTTTGTTACGTGGTATTTTTACTGTATTAAAATGCTTCAGAAATGTTTCTCATATCTATAGCAACGTAAAAACTTTAAACATTTTTAAGCCCTCACCAAACTTCTTTATTGTGTATTTATTTACACAAAATAACAAGTTTTGTTTGTTCCTGAGCCGTCTATGACAGAAAATGTCAAGGTAGTAGTGACCCAAGAAACAACTATTTAATCAGGCTTAAAGTAATTCCCTTTAAGTCCCCATAAGAATATTCCCCGCCCACTTGAAAACAACAGAAACTAAATTATAAGACAGTTTGCCCTGAAAGGAAAAGAGAGGAGAGCGATAACAAACAGCTTAGCCACTTTTAACACTGTGTAACCCTGGAGGTGTTTTTGATCCTAGAAAATGCTGGCCACCAATGGGGTGTTATTTATGAGCTTGTGATAAAATGCAGTTAAACTACCAGGAACTGTCTCAAGGCCAGGATCAATATGGATACTTCTCCTACTTAACACCAGCGCTAACCGCCACCCACACACCACACACACCATTTGGCTGTCTCTTCCCTGTAAGGACAATTGGAATATGTTCTCTCTCTGCAGGCCCTCTGTGACAAGTATAAAACATAATAAAAAGCAAAGATGCATACTCCCCCTTACTACATGGATGATCATGTTCTTTTCACAATATCAGGGAAATAAGCGAGTTTATGTATAGAAAGCACTCATCATGCACGTAGCAAGCAATCAAATCATCTCCTTCCCCTTCTCACCCTGAGGATCTTTCCTATATTTCTAAGGTGTTTATCTAGCCTTATATCCTATTATTTAGAAGTATAGTCTTTCTCTCTAGCTGCCCCAACATTTCTAAACATTTTTCTCTAAACTTCTTTGGAATATTCAACTCATAAAGACTCCAACCTAATAAATTACTTTCAGTTCTGAAGTTTCATAATTATATGAGATGGACTCTTTAAAGCAGGAATCAGCAACTTTTTCTCTAACGGGCTATCAGTTAATAAATATTTTAGGCTTGGTAGGCCACGTGCTCTCTGTCACATACTCTTCCCCTTTAAAAAAAAAAAAGAACTAAAAAAATATAGAAACCATAAGGGGCGCCAGGGTGGCTCTGTTGGTTAGGCAACTGGCTCTTGATTTCAACTCAGGTCATGATCTTATGGTTCATAAGTTTGAGCCCTGCATTGGGCTCTGCAACTCCCAGCACAAGGCCTGCCTGGGATTCTGTCTTCCTCTCTCTGCCCCTTCCGGGTGCTCCCCCGCTCGCTCTCTCTCACAAACAAATAAAAACTAAAAAAATAAATACATAAATAAATAAAAATATAAAAACCATCATTAACTAATAGACTTGTAGACAACAGGCCAGGCCAAATAGGTCACTGGAGTTTGCCCATCCCTGATTGTTAATGGTCAGTTCACTTTTCTCCATTTTCGTTTGTTTGGTTATTTTTGCCCCCTAGAGACTTCTATTTAAATTATTTGATTTGCATATAACTAAGTCAGAACTTTAACACTTCCATTTCTCCATTTTACCATGTCCTACTCTTATAATTTTAGAAGCAAATCTTAAAAAAAATAATAAAAAAAGAAAGAGATGTAATAAATAAGAATAAAGAAGGGGAAAAGCCAAAAACACCTGTACAATCCAAAGAAATAACAGAATAGATCAATAACGGAAGTGACATCTGAAAAGTGTAAAATAAACCTAAAAATGAATAACGAAACCTAATCTCAAATGAAACTTCAGGATAAAAGTTCTACAAAGACATGAGGAAACAAGTGACCACATCATCCCTGGGATTTGCCAGTGTGAGAACCCTGGAGCCTCCCCTGGAACCAGTTATGCTCACCCCAGAGGGGCGCCTGGAGAGACCACCTTGGGGAAGGATGTCTTCGGTCACAACATCTACTGGCTTCTTCCCTTTCTACATGACTCGGTCCTCGCCACTGCTGCCACAGGTCGCCCCTGAGAAAATCATCTCATCATGCCAGCCCCCTTCCCCTCCACTCCCACTTAAACTCTATGGCCCACAAAAAAATGTCCATACTCCTTAACAGAGCTGTCAAGGTTTACATAATCTGACCTTCACCCTACATCCTATTCTCCCTAATCCACTTCTCAACTGTTAGTGTACCTACAATCATCTGCGACATTAATCAAAATGAAGATTCCAAGGTTCTGCCCTTCCCCCTGAATCGATCCCTGGAGAGAATCTGAGAAACTATATGTTTTACAAGTACCAAGTTGCCAGAGGTCCACCGGTCCACACTTTGAGAAATAACATGTTTAAACTTTACAGTGGTTGGTCACTTCCCCCACCTCCTGTGACTCCTGGGTGTCCCCTTTAACTTCCCAAACTCACTCTTAATCATAGGACCCCAGGCTCTGCCTAGGCCCCATACTACTCTTCACACACTGTCCGAGCTTCACATGCTCTTTTCTCTGCTTATAACATCCTCTGCTACTTGCTCAAATTCCTCTCACCTCCCAAGGCTGGGTTCCAAATCATCAGATTAGGAAAGAATGAGAAATCTGCTTTAGGTAAGACCTCTAAAGAAAAAGACGGGGAAGGGGGGAATGGATATTTTCTTTACAGAAAGAATTTCCGCAGGAAAATCAACAGGCTTTATGCAATGTTTAATGAAGAGTGGTTAACCTTGGAATCTGAACACAGGTTTTGTAAAAACAGAAACGCCTAGAGGGCAAAAAATCGCTAAACAATACTAGTAGCTGTTACATTCTACAGTGGTTCCTTCTTATTTATATCTTCTATATCAAAGACTACATTATCATCTTAATATTTGCCAGAAGTACTCTTGACAGTAGGCTGTTTACCTGTTAACTCAAACGAAAAAATAGATCTGAGGTAAGAGAGGGGAGTTGAGTTCTTCCTCTTCTCCCTTCTTTCCTACTGTTTACACAGTACCCACCTCAGGTACACAGCAGTGAAAAAAGAAAACCTCACCCTTCACTGCCTTCTACTAATCTCTTCATCAGAAGGACCAAGAGACTTAATCCACAGCCCCCCAGAGTTCATAAATCCCACTGCTTCCTGATGAAGCACAGTGGGATTAATTTCAACAAATGAGTTGTAGATCATTCTCTAACCTTGGAATATTAATCTTAGTCATTTACAGCCTACTCTTAACCCCAAATGGGAACTGCAGAAGACAAGCCCCAAGACACCACAGTAAACCCAAGTGACAGACTTAAAGCCTGGAGCAACTTTTCTGATCACTGTGTGAGTACATAGATGGCATTCACGGCCAAGGTGGAAGCAAAGTTCTTTAGCCAAAATACTGTTGATCTGCCCAGCCTGAAATTATCCGTCCTAACAAGCGAAACCAGCATTTTATGCCTTGTAGGTGCTGCTTATCTTGCATTGGCAGACAAACTGAAAACCCTATTTTAACCTGGATCACTAAACGGACAAACCCCGAGTGAAAACCATGAGCCTGCTCTTGACTCCGAATGTTTTACGGCCCTCAGACATCAAAGGAAACAGTCACGAATCATCAGGTAAAAGCAACAGGAAAAGGAAGCAACGGTTTGTATGTGTGTGTTTGACCCAAGCAGGACAATCGCATCTTAAATCTTAAACGGCAAAAACGAGAAAAGTTGTGGGAGCCGGCCTCCCGCCCGACAAATGTCCCAGCACACCCAAATGCGTACAGTTGTCCCACAGCCAACATCTGATTCGTCTCAGCCCGAAACCCGCTAACAACACTCGTGCCGACAGAGTCAGAAAAGCCTTTCAACTTCCCTCCACAATTCACTGAACCGTCGGGGTAACCGACTGATGGAGGTTTTGGAGTTTCCTTCCCGGGGTCCCTCGGTCACTCCCCCCGTCCCCCGCCCCAGCACTTCGCCGCCTCCCCTCCCCCGGCCAGACCGCGTGCCCTCGCGCCCTCCGCGAGTCCCCGAGCCCCTTCCTCAAGCCTGTCTCGGGTCGCCCCCGCTCTCGGGCACACTGATCCCTCCGCGACCACCCCCCCCCCCGCCCGGGCCACCTCAGCACCTCAGCCTCCCGGAGGGCAGCGCGCTGGCCGGAGGGCCCCGCCCCCAGGCCGCGCACCCTGGGCCCCGGGGAGGCGACCCCGGCCCAGCCACGCCCCCCACCCCCCGCACATAATGGGTGACAGGGCGCCCCTCCCCCCGCCCGCTCCCCCGCGGCGGCCCGGGCAGCCTCGCTCACCCACACGAAGAGGCTGTCCGAGAGCAGGTACTGGGCCACGTCGCGAGCCCGGGGACCGCCGGCGCTGGGCCGGGCGGGCGCGGCCGGCTCCGTCTGCACCGGGGCCGTTGGCGGCTCCGGCTCCCCGGGCCCGGCCTCGGGCTGGCTGAGGGCGCGGTAGGCGCTGACGATGGTGCCGAGCAGGGCCAGGCCGCTGAGGCCCGTGTAGGTGCGGAGGCTGGGCCAAGGGAAGCGCTCCAGGAAGAGCAGCGGCATGGCGGCAGCGGCGGCCTCCAGGCCCCAGGCCTCCCCGCGCTGCGGCCGGGCTCCCGCGGCGTCCTCGCGAACGGCGCCCTCGGGCTCTGGCGTCGCCGCAGCCGCAGCCGCCGCCGCCGCGCCGGGCCGGGCCGGGCCGCTCCTGGCCGCTCGCGCCGCTCCGCCCCGCGCCGCTCCCGCTGCTGCCCCTGCCGGCGCGGAAGAGCCTCGGCGGGCTCGGGGCGGGCCGCCGCCCCCAGCGGGGCGCGGGCGGGACGGGCGCGGGGGCGCGGCCTCCGTCCCCCGCCCCCAGCAGTCGCGCCGTCGCCGGGCGGGTGAAGGCCCGGGCCGCAGGCTCTGGGGCCCAGCACCCAGCATTACGGTCGGCCGACAGCCCAGCCCGGCCGGGCCGGCGGACGTGCAGGACGCCCGGCCCGCGGGGCAGGAGCGTCACTCGGGCCTGACGGCGCTGGCGGGCGCCCGAGCCCAGGCAGCGTGGCGGGTCCGCAGCGCGCCGGGGACCCGGACCCTCGCCCCTCGGTTTCCTTGACACCCCCGTCCCGCTTAGGCGGGTTACCCCTGAGCACCCCACTGGGCCTTGCAGCTTCCCTGGTGGTCCAAAGAGGAGATGATGCTTAGGGAATAAAAGAGGCTAGACCCTAAAGAAAAGAATGTTAATCAACAGACTTAAATTCCCTCCAGTAAAGTTATCTTAAGTTTTTTTGTTGTTTACTAGTAGCCTCCAGCAGAATCTACAACAGACTTAATTTAGCGGGAAATAAAAATGTGTTCCCTCGTACATCAGGTAGGAATAGAAAATAGTGCAGCTTCTTTGGAAAACTGTTAGCTCCTCAAAAAGAAACACAAGTAACCATTTGACTTAGCAATTCCACTTCTCAGGTATGAAGAAATGAAAAATCTAACTTCACACAAAATTTGTACACAAATGTTGACCACAGAATTATTCACAGTAGCCATGGGTAGGAACAACGCTAATGTCCCTCAAGTGATGGATGCATAAATAAGGTATAATCCATATAATGGACTATTATTCAGCCATGAACATGAGTGAGAAATGATACATGCTAAATTAAAGCATGGAGGAACCTTGAAAACATGCTAATAAGTAAAAGCAGCCACACACAAAAGGCCACACATTGTGGGTCCATTTACATGAAATATCCAGAATGGGCAAATACATATATGGAAACAGAAAACACATGAATGGTTGCTGGGGGGGGGGGCTGTTTACTCTGGATGAGAGAATTATGGGGGGTAAAAGTTAAATATGGATTTTAAAAAATTGTGATGGCTCCACCACTCTGAATATACTAAAATTCATTTCATTGTACACTTTAATAAAGCGGTGACAAAAAAAAAAAGTGCTATATCAAAAAAAGTGTTTAGCTTGAGGGTCTTACTCCTCCTCATATCCCCAAGGTCTAGAATTGTGCCTGCTTCCAGAGTAGGTGCTCAGTATTTATGTGTTAAATCTTAAAAACTTTCAAAGGAAAAGGTCTAAACCATCTTCAACGTCTCTTTTTCTAAAAGTTATTAGAAAACAAGGTTCTCTCAAGGTTATTACCATCCACTTTGGATGGAATTTTTAGAAACATCCTATTAAAGGGCCTGTGATGGAACACAATTTGGCTTTTGGGCAGGATGTGGGGCGAGGAGGGGAGGTACTTACACCACACACACTCTTCTATGTGAGGTCTATATGAATTTTAGGCTTCAGCTCCCTTTGGTTATCCACCTGCAGCCATTTGATTAAGATGCTCAACTTTCAACTTTATTTGGGAAAATAAAAAAACCTTTATTTTGAAAAATGAGGATACTTTCCAGGTAAGTAATCATTCTACTATATTTGAGCCCCCAAGATTTTTAAATCACACTACTGGACAATCTACATTCAATTCAAGTCAAAATACACAGTTACAAAATCCCACACACCAAACTTGTCCTGTCACCATAAGGGGTTGCTAATAGATCTGCCTTTTACTATATTCCACCAACATTCCATCTTCAATTCTGAAGTGCTGTACTCTTTGAACTATATTGAGATAACCATTTCTTTCAAAGTGTTAAACCTTATACAACCTGTTTTCTGTAATGACTTTATAAAACCCTTCATAGCAACTTTTTTTTAGTTCTGACTACAGAAAAATTATAGTCTAACTAAATTAAACTTTTAGAAGTTTGAACTTTCTGAAGACTTAATAGGTGAAATTAATCAAACTATATGAAATTATTTTTATTTACACTTCAAGTTTTTTTTTTTTAAGTTTATTTATTTGGAGAGAGAACATGAGCGAGCAGGGGAGGGGCAGAGAGAGAGGAAGAGAGAGAATCCTAACCAGGCTCTGAGCTGTCAGCACAGAGCCCAATGCAGGGCACAAACTCATGAACTGTGAGATCATGACCTGGGCCAAAATCAAGGGTTGGATGCTTAACCAACTGAGCCACCCAGGTGCCCCAGCATTTTAAAAGATGTTAAAGGTTTGTGTCTGGGTATTTCACTAGGATAATTAGTATTTGTTCCACCAACATTTTCTCCCCTCTTCCAATCCGAGAAGATAGCCAGGCTTTTGCACATTCTTCTCTCAAGGATTTTTTAACAAGGTCAAAACCTGCCTTCTAAAATCTGTCAGCACTTCTGGTTCTTTGCATGGTCTCCTACTCCATGAGAGGACCAGGGAAGGAGGCAAAACACAGAGCAATAAATACTAAGTGTGCCCAGCAAGGCTGAACATAGGTACAGGGACTACCTTTATCAGTTGAGTCCTAAGGCCCAAATGTGGCAGGAAGTCAACCACACCAGACCTTGGGGAGCTGGTCCAGCTTAGACACAAAAAGTATCTGTTGAGTCCATGATGGATGGAAGCTAGAGCTCTCTGCACCCCCACCCTCATTTCAGAGTACCATTTATGCTTTCTGGATTCTTCTGAGACTTTGGGCTTCAAAGTCTCCAATAATGACTGAGACTGAATTTTCTGCCTTCTTTTAAGACGGTGACTGTGATTTAGCCCAAGTTAAAAGAAAATTTAAAAAAAACTATCACTTTAGACAAACCAGAGTTTGTGTGGATTGACACCTAGATACACTTATTGCTATTTACTCTTCTTAAATATATGAAATCCTTTCACATTGGTGACTTCATTTGATTTTCACCATACTGTGAGAAAGGCTGAGTAGTTTTGTGGTTGTTGAAGATTCTCAACATCCTAGAAACTGAATTTCATTATCTAATTCAGTAGCCTTAAATATACTCCCACAGAATTCTGGTGTTTCATTACCTGGACAAATGTGTCCCACTACTAAATCTAGCAGAGGGAGAAAAATAAGCAACTCAAGTTGTAAGGAAAGAAGTTAATGGACATATTTCAATTTTTGGCTTTTCTTTCATAATTTTTCACAGCTTTTTGATATCTGCTATAAAATACATAAGCAGTAAAATTTTCAGAAAAACCTTACAATAACCTTATCAGGTTCTGTTCAACTTTTGTTCAGATATAAAACCTTAAGGCTGTGGTTTTATTACACACCTGTTCCCATCATTTGGGTACACTGTTTCTATTTAAGATGCTGAAATTACATTACACAGTATTACATAAGCAGAAAGCCTGGTGTCACAGAACATGACTTCCAAGCAAGTCTGAGGAAAAGACCTAATGGAACCAACACTCTTTTTATAGATGAGGAAACTGAGTCGCCAATGATACAACAACACATACTTAAAATTATGGGACAACTTCTAAATCCCAGGGTTCAGGTTCTAAATCCAAGTGACCCCTTCACAATGCAGGAAACTACATCTGCCTAAGACCACAGCTAACATACAATTGGGGAGTGCCAGGAGAGGGCAATATCAATGTTCCAGTTCTTCAGGCCCTTGCTATTCTGCCAAGTTGTCTCTTACCTAATGGCCCTCGGCCAATGATACTGAAAAAGAAGCGTGCAGGATTCCTAATTGCAAACTAAGGTTAGTAGCCACACACAGAGTCATTGTTTTATTTTTTTAATTGAAATGACAATAAAATAAAATTTCAAAAGAACAGTGACCATTTTAATCCAACTTTTACTTTACAAATATAAAAATATAACCAAAACTTCAGTTTCTTTTATACATTTTCTGCAAGTGTAATACCATAAAAATTCTCCAAAGCCAAACCATAAATGATGCTACTACACTATGATGTAAACACAGTAACCAAAAGTTTTTAAGTGTTTAAATGCACTGATCTTTTCCTCAACAGAGAATGTAATACATGTTCCCCATTTTTCTCTAGTTCTATGTATAATCTATCATTAAAATGCAAATTACACTTAAACTGGCTACATCTAGGCTCCCTTAGATTTTAGTCCATTTTTTGTTTTCACAAAAACAAGCTTGATAAATATGAGCTAATATTAAAATGTCTTCTATGGCTCAAATCAAATTATAGTATTATGTTTTTCACCATCTATCTAAACAACAAAGGCAAACTACTTGAAATGAGTCCAGTTTAACCCCAAATCAGTGATGCAAAGCAAGTGGAATAATTATAGGAAATCAAATTTTTGCTAGGGAAGCAGACTTGTGGTACAGTCAAAACCCACTAAGGCTTCTCTGGTGAAGCCGCATACAACACTGTACGCCGTCTGAAGCAGTCTAGTGATCAGCAGGTACTGTCCTGAACACTATGAACCAGTAAAAACATTAAATTTGAGAAACTCCGACGTGAAAAAACTAATTCAAGCATTTCACCTCAAGTGACTGAGCAAATACTCAAAAACTAAGTCATTTAAAACCACAAGCATAAGAGTCACATTGTTTAAGTAGGGGAATTTTGAAGCTGCTAATGCTTGCTGGCCTGTTGAATTTAGAGGACCTCTACCTGTCTTTTAATTAAGCACAAAGAAAACAGACTGGCTAATTTGCCTGTTTTATCCAAATACATGCTAATTTAATGGAACCCGTAAAAAAACAAAATAATAACTGAACCATGTAAGCTAAGGTAAGACAATGGTAACAAATAAAAATCTTCCAGACCTCATGTGAAAAAGTATAAATTCATAAATGGAATTATCATAATGCCGTTTTAAATATTATCTACTTACTTAAAAAACCACAATAGTCTTCAGCACTTAAGAAAAAAATTTCACTTTTCTTCAAAGGGATGTCAATTCTATCAATTCACTCAAATGACTGAAAACATTTGAGTAAAACTTTTTGTTTTTCCTCCAAGCTACTGAATATCTTCCAGTGCCATTTGGCAGATTTATATAGAATATGCACTACTTGGATTACTAAGAAAAAAAAAAATCACATGACATATATTGTACTCCTACAGTGCAAAAGAGGATTCTCAGTTATAAACAAACCTGGAACATAGAAGGCATTCAAAACTACAAATCAGTTCAAGAGCTCATTTTGAAATTATTCAGTATTTAATATGTGGAGAATTAGAATGCACAATTTAAGACTTAGATTTTGAAGAGGTGTGTTAAGAACTTACACTGAAAGAGCTTAGTGTTAAGCAATGCCCTTGTACCCTTGTCTAATGTGTAGGAATACATCAGATTTGAATTTCCTAGTTCTACTATTTCCATCAGGAAACCTAAAACACAAGAGTATTGAGATACAACCATAACTGACCATTTCAAACACAGCATAAAACAGCTGTGTTTGTGTGTTGTCAGTTTATATCCAAAACCAGATTTTTTTACATTCTAAAGTTAATAACCCAGCCAGCTGTAATCATAGGTGTTTCTCATCTCGGCCCCAACATACAGATGACAGACTCAAGCACTTACATTGTGAAGAAGTGATCAAGAAAGAATGTCTAGACCAAAGCTTATGTTACAAAGGACAGGAGTACCTTCAAATAAGATCTCTTCAACTTATACAGCATTTTATAAACCACATGAAGAAAAAGCCCACCTCTTTCCACCATCCCCAAATGACAAGCACTAGCCTAGTGCTTCTGAATGTGGTAACTGTAGCCTTTCACTTGGATGCCAGAAGCAACCAAGGTGGACTGATCAAGCTGTCTCCATCCTTGCCTTCCCCACTCTTGACAGGGCTCAGCTGACCAGTGAGCTCACCACTAAAATTATAGTAGGTTATAAACATACAAATGTAAACCAGAGGGGTGGGACTGTTAGCCCTTGAGGGAGAAGACTATCCACAGAATTAGTGGTCTTTACAAAAAAAAAAAAAAAAAAAAAAAATCACTAATCATTTTTGGTCCTAAAGCCTGGTGGTGCTCACCTACTACAAAGCATGAGCACGGTCATAATCACTACTTGACACAAAACCTTGTGATGGTTTGATGGGAGCTCAACTAAACTAAAGTAAAACTTGAACCTTTACTAATATAATTGCTCTTGGTCTAATTTTCTCAAGTCTAAGTAGGGAAGAGTATACAATATAATTTTCAAATCACCCTATGTTCAGGAGAAAAAGCCTGTGATCACTACCATAAAGCTGTAAAAACTAACTAAAGTTCATTTCTGTTTATTAAAAACTCTAGCAATCTCTCTTAAGTAGCTGCATCTTACAAGATTTTTCAACAGGCCTACAGTCAACAAGTTTGCTACAAGGCATATATACAAAATGCTCTGGCCATTAAGCACTGACACAGCCAGCAAATTCCTTTGCCCTAGGAGTCTCTTGTTATTCCCCAAAACTTGAACCTAATATAGTAGTGTTATTTTAAAGAGCTTTTAAAATTTGGTATTTTTCCCTTAGGCTGATAGAATCTATCCCCTATTCTGCCCTTATAGTTCAGTTGATTCAAATTATTCCAAAGTATTTTTGAAAACGCTTGTCACTTGCTAAACCAAATTTTTGTTTCTATGGATATAAACTGAAATAACTTTGCAGTCCCAAGAGTTCAAAACCTAACAGACCCACTTTTAGAAACTTCCTTCACAGACCACCATTTTACCATGACTGTAAGAATAACTAAAACACATAATGTCACAACACAAATAATTAATATCCCTATTATGTAAAGGAAAAGCATCTTAATCAGCATTCAATGAGTCTCTTTTTATACTAATTCCCATAAGTTCCCCTAATCTAGCTAATTTTAATAACTCCTCATATGTTTAAGGTCTGCTGCTTGCAAACAAAGGTCTGAATGTATCAGTAGAAAATGTACTAGTCAGTAATATACTGGGAGCTCTGCTGTAGTACAACTGAGAGTGTTTCATTTGGTTCAGGAGTTATACCTTGGGACTCCCATCAAGCAAATCTAGTTCCCAAAAGTAACATTAGGTTCCTCATCACAAAAGTCTAGAACAGTCTTGGAGTATACCCCAACTACGACATCAGAACAAGGGTCCCATAAACTCGACTAACCTAAACCTGCCCTTGTCTTTAAACATTCACCAACCTAGGAGGGGGGGAAAAAAACAGTCCTCACCTGTAAGAATTTTCCAAGTTTAATGTGAAAAAAACTAATAATAATACAAGTAGAAAGAAGTCCATACACTTTAATGTTGTACAAAAAAGTAAGAGTAGAACCAAAAGTAAATTAAACGTTGTCATTATTTGTTTACACCACTATCTAGTTCTTCATCTTAACTTTACTATTCAAACAACAGAAAGTAGGTAGCAATTTAGGGATTGGGGAAGAGATTAAAAAAACACAAAAACCTTTTCTACCATGTTTATTCTACACTGTGTATAGCTGTGCTCACAGAGACGGCTTCTTCTCCACTGTGCAGGAATTCAGTTGTATATAAAATTGAACCTGAATTTTAGAAAGAACAATATCTTTATTAAAAACAGCATAGTTTACAAAGTTTTTTTACTTTAGATGATACAGAAATGCGAACACTTCTACCCTCCCTTGACATTATTGGCATTTTCTATAATGAGATATACTTTTCTCTCACCTGTCTGGTCTTACACATTAAATAAGTGTTGTTAAATACTTACAACTAAAAAAAAAAATGTAAGAGTGTACATCTGATTAATTATCCACTAACAAGTTCCTTGAGGGAAAAGGAAAATTTTTATACCTCATGGTATTCTGCCAGTCACTACAGTTCCTAATACCTGATAGATGGTGTTCAAATAAGTAATAGGATTACAATAGGTGTACAAATAAGAATAGGATTCTTTCATATCTCATACTTCAACTTTTAACCCATCAGCAGACCAAGAGGAGTAAATGATAAAGTATTATTCGTGTAACAAAATAAAAAGACCAATTTCCTACTCAACAAGCTTTCATAGAAAGCCAAAATCACTATTGGAACTGTTTTTGAACTAATACTTATGTCAGCATTTGCCAGGTGCCTGGCACTATTGTAAGCACTTTAGATGCATCATTTCACTTGCTCCTCACAATTCTATGAAGTGGGGACTACCACCCTGATTTACAGGGGAAGAAACAAGCAAATAGTAGAGTTTGTCCAAGTTCACACTGCCAGGAAGTTATTAAAGGTAGAATTCAAGTCCAAACACTGCCCTCAGAATCTATATTCTTAGCCACCACACTGTTCTGAGATTCCTATCCTTTAGAAGGCTCCTCAACCAGTACAAAACTTTTTTTTTTAATGCATTTATCACTCCACCTGCCGAAAAAACAAAAAACTTCCATGTATGTAAAAACTCAAAACTTAATCCCACATATCCTATAGGCCTATAATAGGCCTAACTATAGCAGGCTTTGAAGAGGAAGAGAACATATTACACCAAGAGATTCAATTCTCCATATTTTTATATAGATAATTCCCCTGGTTTTTATTATACAGTGCTGACTGCCATTTTACCATCTCTTCTTTGAATGAAGACTTCAATCTTAACAGTAAAAAAAATATCAGATTTGGGGAAGAGCACTTCTGGTACACTTCTCGTATTTACCAGAATGTCATGCTGCAACCTGAGGAGTCTGGGGACACTTTTAGTCAGCCATATTTAATCTATGGCTTGTACATGGACTATGAATCCATCTACGGTCTTAGTTTCCTTGAAGACCAAAATTCATAATTACCCCTTCTCAAGCAGCTCAGAATATTTTAAATCTGGCAATTTAGATGAATCAGCCATAGAATGTTCAATTTCCCATACCTGCTCAGAAGCTGAGGGAGACTGGAAATGATGGGTCCATATCCTGGTGCATTGTCATACAATTCAAACAATGGTGCAGCTACAAGCTTGTAATTTTTAGGGACTGCAAACAAGGCTAAAATAAAACAGTATTCATTTTCTGTAAATTCTTATGTAATCACTGATTCCACTTCATTTTTAAATTAATCACTGGTTTTACATTTGAGAAACTTTTGAGGAAAAAGAAAATTCTGGTAATACATTTTTTGGTTCTATCTTTTAAGCAAAGTTCATACTTGATGTTGTTAACAAGCAAGAGCACCTTATAAGTGCTGGCCCTAGGAGCAAGGGGAGAAGAGTAGAGCCTTGGGTTTATAATTTATTAATTCCATTTTAAGACATGAAATAATTATTTGTTAAAATGTACAACAGGCCTAAATATGGTATTAAAAAATCAGTTCATCTGCCATCTAAAATTTTCAGTTTATTACAAGGTGAGTATCAATACCAGAAGCTGAACCATTATTTAAAAATACCACAATACGATGTTTAAGGCTCTAGTTAAATTTACTTTTACCCCTATAGCATGATTAGCACATTTATGAGAAAAACTACTGAATTCTGTATAAACATAGTATGTGTTTTTACTTTCAGAACAAATACAAAATTTCAAGGAACTTGGAGAAAACACAAATAGAAGTATTCTTGAAATAACTCTACAAAAGTTTTTAGGTAGGTGCTTTCGAAAACAAACTAACTTACCTTTCTCTTGAAGTTGAACCAAAAATAACTTCTTATGTTCCTTAGGTTTTGTAATATGTGCAGGAATATATGGATACTAAAATAACGAAAGACAAGAATTTGTATTTGCCAAGACATCCCTTAATCCTCCATTCCTTTATCAACTTTTCCCATTTCATATATTATGGTCAAATATCAACCCTTTGACACCAAGTTCTCATAATCCCAATACAATTTAACTTAACATGTATCCTGTAGTTTCATTTCTTTCTTTATATGTTTATTTCCCAAAACAATGTATACTGTTGGGAGAACTAGAACTCCCTTCTAGTCTTGCCTTTACCAGAACCTAACAGATGTTCTAATAGACAAATGCTTAATAAACACAACGTAATGAGTAGTAAACCATGCAAGTCAATTAAATATGTAGTTGTTGGATTTACAGCTTGAGAAATTTACAATCCAATGAAGTCTGACATTAAGTACTGTTTCTAATAAAAGTTGTTTTAAAAAATAATCATCGCTAAGTTCAATTTCTAGAATTCTGATGTGGACATATTTACTATGTTAAAAGTTTAAATATGGCCTGAGAGGTATTTGACAGATGCTCCTCCCCCAATGATGCCACACATACACCGGTCACACACTTCGGGAACATCAGATGAGCAGTGTAAGTGGAGTCTTGTCAGCTGGAGAGAATCAAGTTGCTTGTGAAAATGGAGAAAACCTTTTGGAGAACTTAAGAGATTCTAAAGAAAATTAGAGAGGGGAGGCTGCAACCTCAGGAAGAATTTTGACAGAGCAAATTGGGATAGAGATCTCTCCTGCACCTCCCCATAATACATTCAGAAAAATCTACTTCAGCTTTGGGAGTTGTATTTGAGGGCAGGGGAATTGAAAAATGCTGAAAACAGACGTAAGGGGAGAGCAGGATAAAACAGAGGCAGCCAAAAGAAGGTAGTATCCACCACATTTAATGTGAGAACTTATACTGAGAAGCTAAACGTCTTTCCCAAGATTATGCAAGTGAGTAGTGACATCAGGATCCAACTCATCTATTCAATCCTTATCACACTATAAAAGCCTGTTATTTCCCACTATGCTACTCTCCACTGGATATCTCAATATTCCAGTCAGAATAATTATACACCAGAACCATCCCTAAGGTATGATGAACGAAGACAACTGTCCCAAGCTTTGGAGGTGCCCTACACGATCATGAAAACCAGGCATTGGCAGTAACGGACAAAAGGGTGAGAAGCAGTCTGAACAGCACAGGCTATGGGAGACCTGCGGTTCACATAAAATAGGAGATCCCACACCATGACCAAACCAAAGTGACTGGCATTAACTACCCCAATTTTCTTCTATTTGTGGCTACATGTTCCTTTTCTCTGAAGGCTTTCTTCTCCAGTCTTCATCTTGGTGTTTATTTTAAGCCAAGGGCACTTTATACAAAAAGACACGGAGATGGTGTCGTGCTCTTTTCCCGCTGACACCTAACCCCTACCCCAATGTATTGAACACACAACACCTACGTTATACCTCATCCTAACAGACCCAATCCTAGGGTTCAGTGAATTAAGGGAACTGTCCTAGGACTTTAGTAGGGGAGATGAGGACATTCAGAAAGTAGCCTAGAAAACTTTTGTTATGGCTGAGCTTCCAGTTCGATCAAACAATGTTCAAGAAACCATTAAAAGTTTACAATAGTTCTTTTATGTATCTTTGGACCAGAACTTCACTATTTCCAGATGAAATCATACTTTCTTAAGGCTGGGAGAATCCTCAGGTAGTGAGTACTAGCACCAGCTTCCACAGCACCTTATCTTCCTATCCCTTAGCTATACTAGAGAGTCAGAAGGAAGAGGCCAGACATAATAATCTTTTGCTTGGTTGATATTTTGTATAATTCTTAACCTGGAACATCGGATAATCCAAAAAAGGTATCCAAGTCATACAGCCTTGTCAACAGGATTCAGGATCAGAGGCCCCCATCAGTTAAAGGTAAGAAAATTTGGACATCAGTACCAGTACAATTATCAATCATTAAAATGGATTAAAACACAACAAATGTATTTAAGTCCATGAGGTCATACGACACTTCAAAAGGTCAACGAAACAGACGCTTTTTGTGCCCTTCATCACCCACTTCAGATCTCATCCCACCTCAGATTTCAGGGCAGCTGTGTTGGAAAGTGCTAGAAAGCTCCCGGCTTGCTGCTACTGTCTCAGTCTCTGCTTTTCAGTCTCAAAGCATTTCCAAAGCCCCGGAAAATCCACCAGCACTCAAACTCAATATCAAAGTGCAACCAAGTTCATATAACCCTCATCCAATGGTGTAGGAAGCTCCAGCCTTCCATCCTTCTGATGGAACAATTTTAAGGTACATTCCACAATGGTTCCTCACAGTCCTTAGCCAGATCAATCCAGTTGCCCATAGTTGTAATAAAATCAATTATGTGCTTTTTTTTTTTTGACTATTGCTGTTTCTGGTCGCCCTCTCCCATCAATCTACTGCTTTTTGGGATCGCTTTCCAAACAAACTGTACCAAAGTCTTTGTCTTATTCTTTCTCTTGAGTAACGTTTTTGGAGGATACTAATAAATTAATTCATTCTGATGAAAAGAAGCATCTATTCTTTCCTACACAAACTATACCTCAGGGTAACTAAATAGTTGATGAGAGACGTTTCCCTTAATAAAACTACCACAACCCTAATGAAACACAAGAAACTATTATCAATAAGCTGCTAACATTACAAAAAGAGACAACCAAACATTATAAAACGTCTGAAGGAAGTGCACAATACCATCTGTGGCAGCCATCCTCCAAAGTGACCCCCAATGGCTCCTGTCTCCCGGTATCCACACCTTTGGGTAGTCCCCTCCCACAATGTACCATGTTGGCTTGTGCAACCAATAGCATACAGCAAAAGTTAAGTGATGGTATGTCACTGTCGAGATTAGGTTATAGTAGACCACAACTTCCTACTTGGGCACTCTCTCTGTCACTGTCTCTATATCGGATCTCAGGGGAAGCCCAATGCCTTACTAGGAATTACCCTGTGGAGACACTCTCATGGTTAACAGAAAGAGGCCTTGGGTCAACACCCAACAAGGAACTGAAGCCTCAGTCCAATAACCCAGGAGGAGAGGCCCACTAACAAACACATGTGTGAACTTGGGATCAGATCCTTCAGCCCCAGTCCAGCCTTGAGGTGATGCAATCCCACTGACAACCTGACTATAACTTCATGAGTCACCATGAGCCAGAACCACCCAACTAAGCAGCTCCCAGATGCCTGACCCTGAGAAAGAAAGATAACGAATGTCTGCTGTTTTAAGCTGCTAAGTTTGGGGGTAATTTATTATGCAGCAATAGACAAACAATATACTGCCTATAGTAAGCCTTGTACTCCCTCATTAGCCAAATCCAGTCTCTCAATCTAACTACCAGTTTATAGGACAGAAGCAAAAGAGCTACATGTTCAATGACAAGGCAGATGCAATCAGCAATGGAAACACCAAAAACTTTAAATAGCTTATTTTCATTAACAAATAAATTACAAGAAAATAAAAGAGAAATAGGAAACCAACCAGCCAAGAGACTTGAGAGATGATTCTAATTTAAACAAACTATTAAACAAAATAAAAATAAAACTTGAAACTAGTCAGAGATATACATATTTAATGAGCTCATGGAATAATTTATTCTTAATGTGAGAATGTGTACTGTGGTTGTGTTTTTAAAAAGACCCTTGTGTTTTGGAAATACATACTGAAATATTTACGTTCCAAATGATACCTAGGATTTGCTCTAAAATAATCCAAGGTGAGGGCAGGGGAAATGGGGTGGTAGGTGAAGTCTGACCATGAGTTGCTGTTAACCTATGGATGACAGGTAATGGGATTCATGTATTTTCACTATTCCTTCTACTTTTGTATGTTTGAAATTTTCCTTTAAAAGAAAAAATGCTTGGCTTTTTCATTTTTTATCTAAATTAAGAAGAAAGGAAATTTTCAAGTCAAATTCTATTACACTCTTTTCAAATGGCTAGAATTAAATTCATTTTCTACTGCCCCAAATGCCCAGCAAATATAAATGAGCACTGACCTGAGGAGGTTCAAAATTTGGTCTCCACCAGTTACCAATGCAGTCATCAATGACCCAGTCTTGCAGGACTCCATCTTGACGACCCAGTATCTGTTAAAAAGAAATAAGACAGCCAATAAACAACCCATTAATATCCTTCTTTTGTGAAAATATAGATGTCCTCTTTATAATTTTTTGTCTAGTATTATCTGTGTCACTTGGCCCAAGACATACACTATTAGTTCCAAAATGGCAATCTAAGCATCAACATAACTATATAAGACCAACGAATCTGTTGTTACACCCTGGCCACACACGGAAAACCAAAGGTGATGAATTACTTACATCAGCTAATGCCATACATACAGTAGTGTTTCCAGAATCAAGCTGTAGCTTATGTAAATCACCCACCTAACTAAATTACAGAAAAAAAGTGTTCAAAATGCACAATTTTCCTTTTTATAAATCTGTGTAGCATAACATTAGACTTAAGTGATTTTAATCAAAATTATACTCTATACATTTTAAATGGTCAAACATGGTTCTACAAGGTTTACCATAAGAAGTTCCCTGTCCCACTTTCCCAATTTCCACTGGCTACAACTTTCAATGCTTAGCTGTTTTCTCCCAATGCTTGCCTCTATTTTTACAAGCATTCCCCTTGTTTTTAAATAAACTGTTCTGGTTTCAGAGGGCTGCTGGAGGGAGGGCAGGCAGGATGATGGGATGAATGGGAGATGGGAATTAGGGAGGGCTCTTATTGTAATGAGGAACTGGGTGAGATATTTAAGTGATGGATCACTATATTCTACTCCTGAAACTAATATTACACTCCATGATAACCAGAATTTAAGTAAAAACTTGAAACAAATGAACAAAAACTGATTCAGATTTACAGAAAAAAATGCAAAGATGCTCCAGACTCCCTATATATCCCATACCCAGTTTCCCCTATTATTAACATCTCATAATAGGACAGGACTTTGTCCAATTGTTACAACTAAGGAACCAATACTGATACTTTATTAACTGAAAGTCCATACTTGATTGAGATATCCTTAGTAATCTGTGTTATTTCTAGGAAGTCAATACCATTTCTAATTTTGATGCTTTGCATTTAACTCCTATCTCTCCTCCCTCCCCAACTCTGGAAGTTTTTAGGATCTTCTCTTTATCCCTATGAACTTAAAATTACAGGGGCGCCTGGGTGGCTCAGTTGGATGAGCATCTGACTCTTGATTTTGACTCAGTTCATGATTCTGGGGTCATGGGACGGAGACTTGCATTGGGCTCTGCACTGCGCATGGAGCCTGCTTAAGATTCTCTCTCTCTTCCCGCCCCCACCACACCTCTCCCGTGCTCGCATGCTCTCTCAAATAAATAAAATTTCATGATGATATGCCTTCACATGGATCTTTTAACATTCAATATAAAGGGAAGGCTAATAAATCTTTTCAATCTGAAAACTCATGCTCTTTTGAGTTTGGGAAATTTTCTTGAGTTATCGTTTTGCTATTCCTCCTTTGTTCTATTTATCTATAATCTATTTTGGTCCTTCTAGAATGGCCCACTAATTTTAGCTTTTCTCATCTTTGTTTTACCATTTCATTCTACTTTCTAGATTTCCCCAATTCAACCTTTTAACCCTCTGCTGAATTTTTGGTTTCTGCTAACATTTTTTAAAGTTTTTTTTTTAATGTTTTTTATTTTTGAGAGAGAGAGAGATAGCGTGAGCGGGGCGGGGGGGGGGGGGTCAGAGAGAGAGGGAGACACAGCATCTGAAGACAGGCTCCAGGCTCTGAGCTAGCTGTCAGCACAGAGCCTGACGCTGGACTCGAACCCACGAACCGCAAGATCATGACCTGAGCCGAAGCCGGACGCTCAACTGACTGAGCCACCCAGGCGCCCCTCTGCTAACATTTTTTGAGTATCATGGGTTCTTTCTTGTTGGCTGAATAGTCTTTGTTATGGCACAGTGTTCCACAGATGAGCTATCTCCTTTCATCACACCAAGAATAAGAATATGAGTCATAATTTTGTTGATTGCTGAATTTTCTGTTTCTGTTGAGTTTCTTTTGTTTCTTTTCATCTCTTTTTTTTTTTCTAAGACACTTTCTCCAAAAGCCTGGCTCTCAATTAGGGGTAAACCAATAAGATGCTTAACTATCATCTCTGAGTGATAAGGTCACACTATTCTTTGGGAAGATTCCCAAATAACCATCATCTGGAGGGGTTTTTTGGTGTGTGTTTTGTTTTGGTTTGGTTTTGGACTGGCCACTTTCTTCAGAAACAAAACTGCCAACCTTCAGCTTGGGGTATGTAAGCCTAGTTGTCACCATTTTATGAGCCTAGTAGAAGTCCAAAAGTCTCACTACTGAGGATGTAAACTCTCACTTATTCTCCTTATCTCCTCTGCTTTTTCAATGCTTGGTGTTCTCTGAGTCAATAGCTACTGACAATCAATCACCAGCTAGTCTTTGTTTAACTGTTCAGAGTGGGGAAGATGATCTAGATGTAAAACTATGTCCTATACAAGCTGTCAATCAACAGTCCATGCATACCTCCACTTTCATGGGCACTTGGCACTTCCAATCCCTCAGCCTTTGGCTCTGCAGTGCTAGGTCCTGGACTACCCTCCTGTTGAGGGTTTCTGCTAAGTCAGATGTGATTTGCCCATCTGCTTTCTAGCTTCCAAAAATTCTTTTTTCGCTATTGTCTCATCTTACACTCCTTCAATCCTACTGAATTGGTATCTTAAAAAAAAAAACAAAAAAAAAAACCTCTTTACTTCCTTTTTGGTGGAGTTTTGAGAAGGAGCTGAGTTAAGCAAGTAGGTCCAATCAACCACATACAAATGGAAGTAAGCACAGCACAGTATTTAAAAGTTATAATGCACTAGAAAAAAATACTAGAAAAGATAAACCAATAGGTCAAACTGGTCGAATTACAGGTGACTTTAGTTTTGTTTTTCCTTCTGCTTTTCTGTATCTGCTAAGGTTTTTGCACAGAATGTATATTAGTTTTGTAATTAAAGAGGTAAGGATTGTATGCTAAAAAGTAAAAAAACAACTGCAATCTCAAAACCTTGAGCATCTATGCATTTGGCCCCAAGTCTTTAGAGGTAGACTATTAGAGTGACTTTTAAAAGGTGGCACAATTTGGGTAAAGCTTAAAAGGTAAGTGTAAAAATGAACACAGGTTATTTAACAGTAATCATTCCCTTGGCAAAACCCTATAGCGGTCTACACTGGAATAATACTACATTCAAATCTCTAGCCACTTGATATACTAGCTGGAAACATCAAGCAAGTTACTTGAACCTCTGGGCCCAGTCTCCCAGTGGGTAAAATGGGATTAATAAGAGTACTTCCTCCAAGGGCTGCTGTGATGGTTAAAGGGGTTAAAGTGCATGTAAAGCACTTAGAGCAGCACCTAGCACAGTAAGTATCCAATAAATGTTGGCTTTTATTAACCATTATTGTTACACCAACATTGCAACGAAAAAAAGTTAAGATAAAGTAAGCACAAGTTCAACTTGCAGAAATTAAACACTGTAAGTTTTATTTCTTGAAAACTATTCAAAATAAACTTATCCTTTCCACAAGAGATAATAAGCCTAATTATCCTTTAAGTTGATGGTACTCCGGGCAAGAATCAAACTGCAAAAGTGGTTAAAATGGAAAAATACCTCTGTCATTAAGCGTTTTAGTCCTTCAACTTCATCTTCTCCAGGGTTAAGTTCACCACCAGGTCTGTATAAAAGTTAAGAATTTTAGCTTTCAACTTAATACTTTTAGGGTAACAGAAAGAATAAAACAATAGCTGTTTCTGTCATGTAACTGAATAACACATATTTCAATGTTGCCTAAGGCAATCAAAGCAAACAAATGTCAAAGGGAGGGGAAAGAGTGTGCTAAGAAGTTGAATTCCCAGTATGAAGTCACCAGACTAACAGCACACAAACCCTAGTTTTAAACAAACAAAACATGTAACATAACAAACATAACTGCTGGCCACAAGTCCATCCCAATCTCTTCTCTCTGGAAGCTATCTGGTGATAATGGATTCTAGAAATGCCCAGAGAGGCAGTGGACCACATTCTTTAGGTCTGAAAAATGGGACATTTTTCAAGAATTCCCATCCAAGGATCTGACCTTTTTGGTATAATCTGGTCAAACCATTGTGGACTAAATATATAATACTGAGATATTTATAAGCTTAAGCGATAAAACTAAATAGTTATCTATAAAAATGTTAACTCAATTTAAGAAAAAGAAACACTATTCATCCTAAGAAATAAATGATATCGATTGTTCTTAGTAATTCTACAATGAGATCTAGAAATTGAATTTGGACTTATTTTCTTTATAGGGCTTCTATCAGGCTCTTTTATTAAGAATATACAGACACATGCAGATTTCTACTTAGGCAATAAATGAGCACTACGCTGGAGAAAAATGACATGAATTTCTTTCTAAAGACTCCATCAACCGCAGTGTTTGTGGAAATAAATGACTAAAGTCTAAAACTGTATTCCAAAGCTGCATAAAACAGCGATCCTAAAAGCTGTCTTGCTGTTAATTTCCAATGACACTTACAATTTGAAGAAAGTTGTTCCCAGCTGCAGCAGCAACACATGTGGTAGCCGGTGCTCATGGACAATCAGAACCCCTTCTACGGTCCTTCTCATTCCAATTTTATCAAATTCTTCTCTCATGCGCTGAAATCTGGCTGCAACAGAGCTGTCCTTCTCATAGAGGGGCTCTTTTGTACCAAAAGTATAATTGGTAAGAGGATACCTGTGGTCCAAAGACAAACATCTCACGTGAGAACTGAAGACCATAATTTACCATGACAGATACCAACCATGTATAAAGAAACTATGGTTAAAAAAAAAAAAAGTATATATATTGTACTCAGAGACATAGGATTTGTCCAAAGTTACACAGCTAGTTAATGGGACAGAAGAAATTAGAATCCAGCTCTTTAGACTATAAAGCCAGAGCTTCCATTAGATCAAGCTGCTACACCACACTTGGACTTTCAAGTATAGACAACACATCCTTAAGGCCCTCAGATGCTTAGAGAAGTGACCACCTGGATTATCTGGAACTCCTCTGGTTTTAGATCACGGCTGCTATACTAACACTGACAACTTAGCTAATGCCCCCGTGGGCTCCTCTACTAATCTAATCAGAAAGTCTAGTAATTATGGGTGTTAAAGTCTAATATCTCTTTTTCTACAAGGTGAGCCACCTCTTTCTATCATCTGTTCAGTTACTTTTCTCCGTCAACTATCCTCAGACTTTTCTGGTACCACAACCCTTTCCTCTTCAGATGAACATTTCTTTCCCTTCTAAACCTTTTTAACTTTTTGCATGAATTCTAGTCAATATCCTTATAACTTCCCTTTTCCTCATTCAGATTTTTTGCCCACCATTTCTAATCTGAATATTCTCTCCTCCTTTATCATGAATTCAAAATATGGCTCATATTAAGACAGTTTTCATCTTGCTTAGTAAGTATCAATTTTTTTCCTTAAAATATTTAAAAATCCCATATTTATATTTAATCACACGTACCACCTTGTAACCCCTTGATCATAGGTCTTACAGTAAAGAAGCCTCTGATTATAAGTCTTTGAGTAAGAATACTTTGACCACACCTGCCTATTCCCTATCAAAATGACTTAACATTCAAGCCAACAACTACATAACTAATCCACTTAGGTATTCATAAAAGGGAAACTCAAGATTGTCAAAACCTAACAAATTAATTCCTGAAGCCAAATTCTAGGCATGAATGAAGCAGCTCTAAAATAGCTACAATATACCATTTCCAGGATGCTTGAAAGACTTGAAGAACTTCCCCAGTAGACCTAAGGCTGAGTCTATCATTAGCATCATCACATCTTCATCACTAGCAGCAATCATTTCTCATGGAACTATGTGCCAGACAACTGTTTATCTGTATTAACATTTAGTTCTCACAATCGGAGTTAGAAAGAATCAAGGATAGCTGCACACATCTGTACAGCAAAAGTCAGCTCTTGTATCAAGATGAAACATAAGAATTTTCAGCTGTGAAATCAGGAGTGCCAGCCCAGACACACATATTATTCCCATCACACTGTGAACTTTGCAAGCAGGGACTACCTCTTACCTCCTCTCCACTGTACACCCAGTATTATGCCCAGTGCCTGATACGAAGTAGGCATTTATGCAGTATTTCCTAGAGCAAAGTATACTGTGGGGGAGAGGACTTGTTTTCAAGTTAGATTATAACTCATCCAGGTGAACTAAGTTCACATCAGTGATTTTTTCCTGCATGTTGTATTTATACAGGAGAGGAAACGTTCTGTAAACTCATAAACCCACAACTTTTTAAAATTGTTTTAATGTTTATTTATTTTTGAGAGACAGTGCGAGCAGGGGAGGGGCAGAGAGAGAGGGAGACACAGAAACTGAAGCAGGTTCCAGGTTCTCACAGAGCCTGACGCGGGGCTCGAACTCAAGAGCCCTAAGATCATGACCATAGCCAAAGTCAGACACTTAACTGAGCCACCCAGGCGCCCCCATCAACCCATAACTTTAATGGAGCAAAAATAAAAACATTTCACCAAGTTAATTCTACATAGTAACTTGAGGCAAATTGATCCAGGAATAAAGTCAAATCAAGAGAAAACCGTGAGCCCTAGCTCTAATTACCAAAGGAATCCAAAATCTGTGCTTTCACATTAAAAAAAAAAAATTGCCTTTTCCACCTCATGGAAATCTTAACAAGATGTTTTGAAGAAGAGAGATAAGAAATTAAACTATTACGTTAACGTAATAGCTAGAGACATTAGCTTGTACGGACGCCACTATCTAGCTACAGGTTTAATAAACCCAACATTTTTATTATCTAACTTTCCAAGCCAGCACCTGTTTTGCCAAATAACAACCATCGTTACAATTTCAAAACGCTGTTGAAGGGGAAAAGTTCATTTATTTTAATGTAAAATAGAGAAACACTTAAAGTTTCTCATGGAAACACCAGTATCAGTACGTAAATCAGTAAGTAAATACCTTACAAATACTGACCAGCATAAACTGGCTACTTTCCTCCATTAGGGTCAGCACCACCTGCCTCACAAAGTCTAAGAAATTATCTGGGGGGGGGGGGGTAAAACATACTGACAATTTCTTGATCAAGACAGAGCCCAAATGCCAACTACCTGCCACTGACTGCAAGATGGCTTTTGTGAATTGACATCAACATGCAATGGCTTGGAAGGGCTGTCACAGAAAAGTGTTGAAAATAACGCAGGCCACAGTGGATTCCCTGGGGCTGCAGGCCGGTCCCCTCCACCGTCTGAATGACAGTATCCACCCCCCTAAGCTGGGGCCTGCGAGGTGGCTGACTGCTGTCGCTGCGGCAGAGAAGACAGGTGAAGGCACAGGGTAAGCCAGCTAGCCCTGAACACAGGGATAAAATGTGCTGCATTCAAGTGCACAATTAAGCAGGTAGGAGGAAAAACCTAAACCCAAGCTTCAGAGCTAGAGCTCGAAAGCTTACCGCTGCAGAAAAGTGAAAACTGCAAAAAATGATACACCATTCACAGCAAATAAAAACAGAAAAACACGATCACAAATGTGATGTGAAAACATAAACATTGGACAGGAAAAAGAAATACCACGTTTTGCGGTTGGTTACCTCTGGAGACATGGGGAAGGGGTGAGCTCGAAGTAAACTTGGGGTTTTCCTATAATGACTGAATCGAGGGGCAAGGTTGAGCAAGCCTTCTCACCAGAAAAGGAAAACCCTCTCTCAAGGAGGACTCTAACCCCGTGGCGCCCAAGGACCGGGAAAGGGCCGCCGAGGGATCTTCAAAAGCGCGCGTCCGTGAGCGGGACTGGAGGTGGCGGGGAGGCGTGAAGCCCACCGACCGCCAGGGGCGCGCCGGAAGATCCGGAGTCTTTAGGAGCGCTCACGAGGAAGGGGGTGCCCGCGAAGGCAGCGCGCTAAGGCCAGGCCGCACTTACAGATTGATGGTTCGCTCCAGGGTGAGGGGCTTGGTCTGCTGGATGTACTTGTTGCCGAATTGGTTGACCCCTCGGGGCCAGCCGGTCTGTGAGCGATTGGGCGGCACCACGGACATGCTGGCTGCCTCGAATACCGGCGGCGAGAGGAAACGGGGCAGGCACGGAGACTTTCCCTGTGCCGGCAGCGGTTATTCGCGTCCCCCTCAGCAGTCGCCACCCGCCATTAACATGAGACCGCAGGAAGAGGTCAAGGCACGCCGGAAGTGCATCCACAGCCTCTGGCGGCAGGAAGTAGAGAGGGGTGGCCTGCCTAGCCAAGCATCCCTGGGCCAATCCCTGATGAGATGGCCGCAATATCTGGAGCTTCCACTGGTCAGGAATAGGCTCCGCCTCCTCTTAGGGACTTCCTATTAGGCGGCGCTGGGGAACACGGGATAGGGGGCATTCTGGGAATTGTAGTCCTCTCAGGAAAGTACCTGCTTAATCAGTGTGGCCTGGGTCTGTAGCTTAAGAGAAGATGAATGGGAAAAGGCCAGCTGAGCCGGGCCCTGGCCGTGCGGTGAAAAAGGGAAAGAAGGAGGTGATAGCGGAGTTTTCGGATGCTGTCACGGAAGAAACCTTGAAAAAGCAGGTGTCTGAGGCCTGGAGCCGCAGGACGCCGTTCCGTCACGGTAACCGAGCGCTGTGAAGCGGGAGCTGCCGCGCGGGGTCTGGGGGCCTCTGAGAGTCCTGCCACTCGAGCTGAGCCCTGGGCAGCGGGGCCACAAGGGAAGAGGCTTTTGGAGACAGTATGACTTTGGCCACCTCTGACTCTCCTGCTGTCCTCTATCATTCCAAGTTCGGTTCGAATTTAGAAATCTGAGAAGAGGAAGAAACGTAGGCCCGAGAGTTTTGGGAAGCAGAGGGCATGCAAGTTCGTAGTTCCTCCGAGGGCATTGATCGCTTATCCCAAAATAGTGTAGCCAGAGCATTTGTTGTGAGCTTCCAGATAGCTGGCACCTGCGCTTACTCGTTTTTACACGCCTGTAGGTCGACTACGTGACTTATGACAGTAAACAGGTGTTGAGCAAGGAAAGGAACCCACCTTGAAGGATTCCAGCCTCAGCTTCAGATGCCATCTTAGGGGATAAGAATTCTGCTTAATGCATCATGCTTTCCCTTCTAGAGATTGCCATGATTTTGCTTTCAGTTGTTAAGTACTTTAAAGAGGTGAGTCTTGGGTGCCTGGATGCAGGTAGAAAGTGATAGCTCTATACACGCACGGACTTGTCAATATCCTAGGCTCTAGGATGGAAATAGGAATAGTGTCTACCACAGCTTGCCAAGGAGATGAAGTGAAATCGTGCGTGTATAGCACCACTCTGTTTGGCACATTGTAGGTCGTGGTGGTAGTGACTATTATTAGAAGCAGTGGGTAAAATGTTGAGATAGGAATCAAGGCATCAGAAAGTTATACTTGAACTGATTAAAAAAAAAATGAATGTTGTAACTTCCTCCAGTGGTAACTTGGAGAAAGAAAAAGCAGGGTCAAAGAAAAATTTGCCAGCCACTATTGCTATTCTCACTTTCTGAAAATTTATTTATTTTGAGAGAGACTGAGAGGAAGCACAAGTAGGGGAGGGGCAGAGAGAGAGAGAGAGAGAATCCCAAGCGGACTCCGCACTGTCTGCGCAGAGCTGGACATGGGGCTGGATCCCACCTACTGTGGTGCTGAGCTGCTATTCTCATTTTTTAATTAAGTTTGGGGGAAATGAGTAAAGAATCTAAAATATATTCAGTTCAATAGCTAATCTTTGAACTAAAAAACCAAAAACAGGGAGCCTGGGGTGGCTTAGTCGGTTAAGGTCAGAGGTTGGCTCAGGTCATGATCTCGGGGTTTATGAGTTCGAGCCCCACTTTAGGCTTGCTGCTGTAAGCACAGAGTCCTCTTTGGATTCTCTGTCCCCGCCTCTTTCTGCCTCTCCACCGCTCACTCTCTCTCAAAAATAAACATTTTTTAAACACTCCAAAAGAGAACCTTAATTTGGGGATATCACCTGTACTCCTTTTAAGAACTAGTATTTTAAGAACAATAGTTTTAAAAAGTTGTATTGAATGGGTAAAGAAAAAAGAGAGGAGCTTATAATTCTTCCCCCAAATCTTAGACTTTAAGTACTTGATTTCTGAGAATTCAGGACCATTCTCTTTTGTATTCTCTCTGCTATATCACTTGGGGGTCAAAAACACAAAAGGAGAAAAAGTCACAATTAATGTTTTCCTTACAACAGAGGCCATTGTCATGGACATGGAACCCTTTCTTCACTGCGTGATCCCAAACTTCATCCAAAGCCAAAACTTTTTGGAAGGGCTTCAGAAAGAACTTTTGAACTTGGACTTCCATGAAAAGTATAATGATTTATATAAGTTCCAGCAGGTATTTATGTCCCTTTCACTCTTCCACTTCAGAAATTCATTACCTACAACGTCTTTCATTACCTTTGGACTTGAAGTTTTAGATTGGGTTTGCCTTGGAGGGTCCTTGCCTTGACATCGTAAAAACCCAGTGTTAACGATGTGTTAGGTGCTATAATTATTGCATGGGACTCTCTGACTGTCCCTGCCCTTCAAAATCTAAAGACTTCAAAATCTAAAATAGTAGAAGTGGTAACAATGGCAACAGACAGTCAAGAAATACAGTAAGCCAGTAAGTTAAGGACATTATAAACAAAGGGGGTTAGATGCATTTTGGGGATTGTTATGCTAAAGAGAACTGTACATTGGAAAATAATGACCGTTTAAATTTTTGAGTTCATGTTTTTATTTTAGGTGGCTTGATGTATTGCAGAATGTCCACAGAGAGTTATGTCTGTTCCTTTTTTGGTGGACGGTTTCATATGGCAGGAAAGCTCATGTCAAAATCATGACTGGTTTTTCTACTCTTAGAAGACAGGGCCCAGTCTGGGTATGGAAATCTAGATCATTGGTTTTCCCAGTGTGGGCAGAAATATCTTTTTATTATATGATGTACATCACTTCTGGAAATCCTTTATAAAACCTCATGGACCTCACCCCTTAAAAATCACAGGATAAAATGAAAAAGATAAAGAATTATTTTGTTTTCTTTGCCTTTACCCTTTGCCTTCACCCTTTGCCTTCACCCTTTGATTTCTGTTTATCCGGGATAAGAGAGTAAATAACAGGATTTCTCTCTCTTTTATTCTTTTGCACTAGAGCTGATTGTGTCTCCCAATATGTCTTTCTTTGGGCCTTACATATATGATTGAATTAACTGCACGATACAATACACGATATAACTCTTAATAATTCAGGAAATCCAATTAAAATTAAACTTTTATCCTTAGTAAAGTTACATATGTCAAAGTTACATAGGTTAATTTAAAAAACCACAATTATTAGCCTTTGTAATTATATCAACTTCAATAATACTAAATTTCTGTTAGATTTAAGGCTATATGCATCTCTGATTACTAAAATTGAGAAATAAAACTGTTTTTTACTTAATGTAATTCGATGGATGAAAATACTTTTAACTATGAAGTCAGTAAGTGGCAAAATAATAAAAAGGGTCCCGGGTAATGAGGAGGGAAATAAAAGATTACTTTAAATCACATGGGTGTTTGGTGGAACTCTACTGGGCTGTGAATAATTTTTACTATGCTCATGCTGGGACTGAACTTCTTCATCCTAAGACAGTAAATATAAAACCTGCTTTCAGTCTTCTGTCTCTTCAGGCTTTGTTTATATTCCCTTTGCTTGTGCTATGAATTGCCTTGAGTCTATGATACCTCCCAACCTTCCTAACCAAGTATGTCATTAAGAGTTGCCTGATGTTCTGTGTATTTCAGAACAAGCATTATTGAGTGCATGCTTTATGCCATGCCAAGTACTTTATTAATTCATTAAATCATCAGTCCTATGAAGGAGGTACATTACTATTCCGGTTTTACAGATGAGGGGACTACATCAGTTTCTCCTTCTCTTCTGGATCATTCCCTTGGATGTATAAAAGAAAGATGTTAAGAAAAAAAATGCTCTTGACCTGACTTTCCCCTTCAGCTACCTCCCTATTCCTCTGCTCTTTTTTCTTTCTTTTCTTTCTTTTTTTTTTTTTTAGAGAGAGAGAATCTCAAACAGGCTCCACACCCAATGCAGAGGCTGACATGGGGCTCAAATCCATGACCCGGGATCATGACCTGAGCCTGAATCAAGAGCTGGATGCTCAAACACCTGAGTCATCCAGGCACCCCTCTCTGCTTCTCTTGACAGTAGAATTCCTTATAAGTTGTCTGTACTTTCTTAAGTACGTCTTCTCCCATTCTCTATTATGCCCACTTTTCATCAGGCTTTGCCCTACAACTCCACCAAAGCCGCACTTGTCAAGCTCACTCACAACTTCTACGTCAGTAAATCCAGTCATCAGTTTTGAGACCTCATTTTACTTGACTTCCCAGCAGCACTGGAGCTACTGTGTTACTCCTTTCTCCTGGCGACATTTCACTTTACACTCAGAATACCATGCTCTCCTGCTCTTCCTGCTACCTCCCTGCCAAGTCCTTGGCTTCCTTTGGTAGGTTTTCCTTTTGTACCTGACTTCTCAATGATGGAGTACTTTAGGGCTTTGCCCTTCAGCCATTTCCAGGCAGATTTCCAGGGAGTCCCTCACTTTGCCTCTACTCTTGGATATCAGTTCAGTGGCTCACACCTCAGTCCAAAACTAAACCCTTCTTCTTCTCCCCCTGAATCTGCTCCACCTGCAGTTTTACCAGTCCCAGTTAATGGCAACTCGATCTTTCCAAGGGAGTCAGGCTTAAAAACCCTAAGGTCCTCCCTCCCCTCATACCCAGTTTGTCAGGAATTTCTGCAGGCTCTATCTTCAAAACCTCTCCAGAAAAACCCACTTCTTTCCGCGTCCACTGCTGACAGCCAACACCTGGCCCAAGCCATCTTTGTCTCTCATCAGGATTATTCTGTTAGTCTATTAACCAGCCTCCCTGCTTTTACCCTTGCCCAGCTACACAGTCACAGCCGTTGTGTTCTTTTAAAAATGACAGGGGACCCAAGAGAATTGAAAACACCTTCACATAGAAACTAGCACACAAATGGTCATAGCAGCATTATTCAGAATATCCAAAAAAGTAGAATGGACCCAAATGTCCATCACCTGATAAATGGACAAATGAGTGTGGTCTGTCCACACAGTGGAATATTACTCAGCCAGAAAAAAAGTATGACGTAGTAATGCTGCTGCAACATGGAGGAGCCTTGGAAACGTGCTGAGGGAAGCCAGCCACACGAGGCCACAGGTTGTGGGATTCCGTCTATATGGTGTCCGGAATAGGCAAATCCATGTGGAGAGGCAGAACGGAGATTAGCGGTGGTCAGGACTTGGCGGAGAAGGGTATGGGCAGTGACCGCCTGATGGGTACAGGGTTTCTTTTTGAGGTGATGATAAATATTCTAGAACCAGCAGTAGTGGTTGCACAGCATGGTGAATGTACCAAAATCCACTGAATTACACATTTCCGTATGGTTAAGATGGTATATTTTATGTTACATGAATTTTATCCCAATTTTTAGAAATTTAAATTGGGATCCCAATACTCCCTTGCTCAAAAATTCCCATGGTTCCTCATTTCTTTGTCACAAAGCCAGAGTGCTTAGAACAGCTCTAAGGCGACCCCATTGCCTCCTTGGCCTCATCTCCTAGCGCACTCTCCCCCGCACTCTCTTTGCTCCAGCCACACAGTCTCCTTGGATTTCTTGACTGGGCCAGGAAATGCTTCACACTCAGGACCTTGAATCCTCTGTGCCTAGATAGTCCCTTGGCCTGTTTCCCAACCTCCTTCAAGGCTTGGCTTCCCTCAGCCAAGTCTAGCCTGGCCACCGTGTTTGTCCTTGGAAACCCTTTCCCACCTTGAGCACGCCTACTCCCTCAGACCCTGCTGGTTTTCCCCGTGCATTTGTGCCCTTCTTTCATACTAACCACTGGCTTTGTATGTTTAATGTCTATCTCCCTCAAAAAGAATATAAGCTCCACTGTCATAACTGGTGAAGTATTTGTTGGATGACTAAGGCGCAGGGGGGTTAAGGAGCTCACCCGAGTCGCAGTAGCTGCCATGTGGAGAGGGCATACGCAAACCCAGGCAGTCTGGCTTCAGAGTCGGGGCTCTTACCCACAATGCTCTGCCGCCAGGGCACTCACTGAACTGCTTTCCTCTGTGTGTCTCATATATGAAGGTAATCTTTTTTTTTTCCTCTTTTTTATGATCAAGTCTGACGATCTGAAGAAGAGAAGAGAGCCCCACATCTGTGCTTTAAGGTAAACAGCTAGTCCTATTTGTCGGGTGCGGGAAGTGTTCTATAACATTATGTCATTATCCCATTTTGTAGAGGAGGAAACAGACTGAAAGATGAGTTCTTCAGGGCTTCCTAGGTGAAAACTGGGGGAACTGAGATACAAACTCCAATCAGTCTGATTCCAGGGCCCAACTTCTCAATGATAAAATGTTCAACCTTGTTAGTAATCAAGGAAACACTGCAGGAAGCATTTTCCACCTATTAGGTTGGCAAATATTAAAAACCCCAGTGTTAACCGTATAAACCCCTTTATGCACTGCTGCACACTTTCTTAGATGTTGGTTTTGAAAGATGTATCAAAACCCTTAAAATCGTGCTTATTTTTTGTAGTGTAAGTCCACTTGTAAGAACTTATCTCAAGAAAGTAATTAAGGGCGTGCTCAAAAATTCCATATAAGATTGTGCGTTGTAATGCTATTTAAAATAGTGAAAAACCATATACAAATTAAATGGCCGTTCACTGAGACTTACATAGCTAATGGCATAAACATAAAGTGGAAACTCTACAGCCATTGACTAGGACGGGTGTGAATTTTAAGATGTGAGTATGATAAAGTTAAACCCGATTTCACCCATTCTAAGATACATTTTCCTTTTTCTCATTTTAGCACTGCTGAGATGCAGTGTCTCACAAATTACAATGGTGTCCTAGTTTGATTGGCAACATTTTTTGAAGTGATATATAAAATAATACTACTTCTTACAGGCAAAGGCGTATTAGAGTCGATAATAAATACACTTCTCAAGAGAAAAGATGTTAAAACAGTACACACAGTGTGAACGATTTTAAGAAAGAGATATATTTCAACAGGAAGGCAGAAGAATGGGATGTTTAAATCTGGGATTTCCGATTTTTGTAACAGTTCCTTTTTTACTTATAGAAGGTTTTTCCCCCAAGTTTTGCTACAATAAGCACATGTTGCTTTGGGTTTATTTTTTTGTTTTTTTTTTAAGTTTATTTTGAGAGAGAGCACATGTGCATGTGAGTGGGGGAGGGGCAGAGAGAGGAGGAGAGAGCAGGCTCCACACTGTCAGCAGGGAGGTGGGGGGAGACCCCAATGTGGGGCTCGAACCGTGAGACTATGACCTGAGCCAAAAATCAAGAGTCAAGGACACTTAACGACTGAGCCACCCAGGCGCCCCTAAGCACATGTTACTTTGGAATAACTGTTTTTCATCTTTACAGAATTCCCATATGTGATAGCAGCCTGCACAGATTGTTATTTCTTCCAAATCCCGAACTATTGCTTACGTATTAACTGTAACTCATAACATTTCGTATTTATTTAGACCTTTCGTTGTTGTTCCAAAGAGAAATGATCGAGCTTTAAGGCATTATTATCTCAGTAGCTCACAGCACGCCTCTGGTAAGCATTTCCTGTGGGACCGAGATTCCATTCTATACACGCAGGGTAACAGCCAGATGGTGTGAGAGACGGCAGTCCTTGGTCTTTATAGAAAGGTGACCTTTATATTTCCCAATTGGGTTCTGCGATTTCTCTCATAAATACAATTAACAAGTGAGAATAATGACAGAAAATAACCCTGTCCTCGTGACACCTTCACAGAGTGACTAGAGGAAGAGCTTTGTACGGAGTAAATTTGAGGAAGCCAATGTTACCAGTAAAAGAAGGATTTAAGGCTTTGGTAATAGTTGCTGAAAGCATCAAGACTTTGCAGAAATGTTTGCCACCCACATCTCAAGCCTGGTTTGGCGCCTCGCTCTGCTGGCTCATTCTGTGTAATTTGCAACTCTGTTTTTAAAGTTAAGTGGCACTTCTGGGTGAACTAACCTGGCACAGTATTTTACAGAAATGTTTTGGTTTGGTAATGTACAGTACAGAAGAGGTACTCGGTATTAAAATCTTAGGTCAGCCTGAAGACCTGGTATTTACGAACAGCACGATTACATTTTGTGGGAATTTCCATTGTGTACAGCTGGACTAAGAGGATCCCAAAATATTGTCTGTGGGTACATCATGTGAACTAATGTTAAGTCCTTTCAAAATGATTTGAGCTCATCGAGATGAACAGTTTCAAAGTTGATCGGCTGAATGAGTTATAAATTGTGTTAAAGAGATTTCTGCACAGAGAGCCACATCAGGTGGTAAATGGAAATGGTCGGCATCTTTTAGTGGTATTCTGCTAGCATCAGAACCTCTATGAAAGGGACACCGAGGTGACTCGGTCAGTTAAGTGTCTGACTTCGGCTCAGGTCATGATCTCACGGCTCTGGAGTTCGAGCCCCACGTCAGGCTCTGTGCTGACAGCTCAGAGCCTAGAGTCTGCTTAGATTCTGTGTCTCTGTCTCTCTGCCCCTCTTCTGCTCTCACTCTGTCTCTATTTCTCTCTCAACAGTAAACATTAAAAAATAAATTTAAAAAAAAGAAGAAAAAAGAACTTCTCTGAAGATTTTCCTGATTGCTACACAGCATAATATACATCATTATTGCAACTTAAAGTTTTTAATCTACAACAGTGTCACCCAAGTGGTCATTGAACAGTGGAGCCAGTTTTAGTGCTGAAGAACATACCTAAAAATCAGTAACCTTGGAATGGAACATTAGTGCGATAAATTATGACAGAGGGCCAAGCACTGCCGTGATAGGGCATGCCATAAATTTAAGAGGAAGAAAGTAAAATGAAACAGAGCAAAAATAGATTACAGTAGATAGATTTGCATTTCTTTCTCTTTATTTCAGTTCCAAGTCCTAAACTGTGAGTTTACAGTAAAGACTAAACTGCAGCCTCCAGGAAAACGTAGTTGTGGCCTAGACCCAATTGGAGGCCTCACTGCGGCCTAACGAGTGATCTTTGTGTACATTTCTAGGAAAGTTCTGTTTGAAGATTTCCGGACTTGGCTTGCTGACATTTCCAAGATTGACCTGGAATCAACTATTGACATGTCCTGTGCTAAATATGAGTTCTCTGGTAAGAAAGATCAAGCCCTTGATGTCTGGAAGCACTAAAGGCTTTAACTAAACAGTGGCAAGAAGGTAGCACCAGTGTGCCAGAATCCTGGACCGCGTGTCCCCGTGTAGCTTTAGACCCTTCTCAGTACGGAGCACTTGCCCCGGCTCACAGACCGAAACGCCCATCTTACTGGAAGGTAAAATAAGGCAGTGGTTCTCCTTGGTGGAAATACGAAAGCTCTTGACCACATTTTCAGGAAAACGCTAATCACAAGCACGCCAGCTTTGTGTACAGTATCAGGAAACTCAGAGGTGGTGTTGTAAACTCTACTCGTAGAACCACATTCTTAAGGAACAAAAACTTCAAACAATATAGAAGGATACAGCGTAAACCTTGACAATTCCCTTCCCTTTCTTTTTGTCCCCTCAACTCCTCAGAGGTATCCACTGTCACCAGTTCTCTTCGAGAGCACGTAAATGTCTTTTTGAAAACACACTTAGTTTTTTTTTTTTTTGTCTGGAAGAGAAAATGTTTTGTTTTGTTTTCCTGAGTCCCAATTTTCATTTGGGTTTACTCTCACACAATGTAAAGTATAATTGGGGGAGGTATGAATTGGTAGCAACTTTTTGAGGATAACTGAGTGGTACACAGGAAGAGTCTTATCATATGCCCTTTTTAAAAAAAAAAAACAAACACTTTTTCTTTTCAATTGAAATAACTTCAAACTTGCAGAAAAGTGGCAAGCATAGTACAAATAACTTATTTCCTGTTGTACTTGAGAGTAGGTTGCCGTTCTGCCCCAGGATCGCCAAGTACTGCAGTGATTCCACCAACAAGGACATTCTCCCGTATGATAGCGATAAACCATCAAAATCAGGAAGTTGAGATTAATACATGAGTCCCATCTAACTTACAGGCTCCATTCAAGTTCTGTTATTTGGTCCTTGATTGCAAAAGGATCTAGAGGCACCTGGGGGGCTCAGTCCATTGAGTGGCCGACTTCGGCTCAGGTCATGATTTCACAGTTCGTGAGTTCGAGCCCTGTGTCGGACTCTCTGCTGTCAGCCAGAGCCCGCTTCAGATCCTCTGTCCACCCCTGCCCCGCCCCCGCACCTCCCACGCTCGCTTGCTCGCAAAAGTAAATAAACCAAAAATAAATAAAATACATGTTCAAAAGGATCCAGTTCAGGATTGCGCCGTGCATGTAGTTGTCATGCCTATTTGAACAGTCTAGAACGGTTCCTCAGTCTTTCTTTGACTTTCATTGTCTTCATGCTTCTGAAGGTTTATGGAGGAGTCGTTTTGTAAAACTTCCCTCAGTTTGAGTTTGTCTGATGCTTCCTCACGATTAGATTCAAGCCATGCATTTTTGGTAGGAATATTACAGAATTAATTTTGTGGGGTTTTTTGTTTTTTTTTTTACTGCATCTTATCAAGTGGCAGGTGGTTTCTGTGTGTCATAGTCTAGTGATACTAACTCTGATTACTTAACTAAGGTGGTGGCTAATGTCAGGTTTTTCTTTTTTTTAATTAAAAAAAATTTTTTAATGTTTATTTATGAGAGAGAAACAGAGCACGAGCAGGGAAGGGGCAGAGAGAGAGGGAGACACAGAATCCGAAGCAGGCTCCAGGCTCTGAGCTGTCAGCACAGCACACGGGGTTCAAACTCCCGGACTGCGAGATCATGACCTGAGCTGAAGTCAGACACTTACCGGATTGAGCCACCCAGGTGCCCCAGCATCCTCTGATATTTCTTGCTGAATCATTACTATGCAAGTTGCCAAACAAGGTTTTTTTTTAATAATAAAATTGTTTCTTTTACATTTATTAGTTGTCATTCTACTGTAAAGGAACCAATCCCCTCTTCCCATTTATTTATTCATGAACTATGTTGGTGTGGATTTATGGATTATTACTTATGTAGTGGGCTATAATCAGTTGCTTTCATTATACTGATGCTCATATTGTCCCTGATTTGATCAAGAGGCGTCCCTTAAAACTGACTTCCATGTCCTTTTGATGTGTCCTAATGTGTCCCCATCATTCTTAATATATCTTCCTTTCTAGCAAAACAAGATTTTCCAGGCTTATCTAACATTTCTCCTGCTCTAGATCCAGAGTCGACCATTCCTCCAAAGTTTCTTTTAGTGAAGAATGATACTTAAATATCAAGAGCTGGGTGGCTCAGTTGGTTAAGATCCAACTTCGGCTCAGGTCATGATCTCATGGTTTGTGAGTTTGAGCCCCACATCTGCTACTGTCAGTGCAGAGCCCGCTTCAGGTCCTCTGTCTCTCTCTCTGACTCTCTCTCCCTCAAAAATAAATAAACATTTAAAAAAAATCAAGATCTGGACTGTAGGTGTTTTTGCTATTAGGATGTCACCGCTCCCAGGCCTTTTCAGTTGAAAAGAGGCAGCAAACACACATACGTACATACACACACACGTGCGCACACATGTGCATTTACATTTTTGTGTTTCAACATCTAGAAATATGTAGATATATAAGTATCTATAGAAACATCTACACTTACAAGAAGCTCAATTCACAGTTGATTCCTACAGTTGCAATCCAACACTATAGGGTTTATCCCAGATTTTGCCATTTCCGTATTTGTAACTTCCTACCTCAGCAATGAGAACCATGCTTCCATTATCTTCAGTATATTTCTTTATCGATCACAATCCCTCCATGTGAGAACAGTCTCAGTTCACCATAGCATGCCTTCTCTCCCCTGCCCTACACAGATGCCTACCTTGCTCAGTTCCACCAAATGGCCCTTAGAAGTTTTAGCTCAAGAGATAAATGGAAATCAGTACCAAAAGATCTATGTACAGTGATGTTCATTAAGGCATTCTTTCTTAATAGATGAGAAATGGAGACAACTTAATTAACAAGTGGAAGATTAATTAAAGGGGAAGGAAGATAATTCATAATCCATATGGTAGGCTACGTGGCCATTAAAAAGCATGACAGGTGTGTATACTGATGTGGACACTTACCATGTAATAAAAAGGCCACAAAACAACCACTGTAGGACACCATTTTTTAAAAGCAAACGTATGGAGGAAGAATACTGGAAGAATAAGCAAAAATGCTGTTAGTGATCCTCTCTGGGGTCTGTCTCTGTATGTTCCCTTCGGTGCTTTTGGAGTCCTCCATGTTGCCCGTTTTATGTCTCCAATTATAAAACAGGAGAAATCAGTGTCATTTTACAGCTGGAGGAGCTCACATTACGGATGAGTATCGAGTGGACTGATATTAAATGCTGGATCCGATATCGGCTGCTCCTTGTCAGTGCGGGGACATTAAAGTTTGCGTTGCACTATTGCAGATGCCCTCCTCTGCCACGATGATGAGCTGGAAGGGCGCAGGATCGCCTTCATCCTTTACCTGGTTCCTCCCTGGGACAGGAGCTTGGGGGGCACCCTGGACCTGTACAACGTTGATGGTAAGACCAGCGTGTGCTCCTCAGCACCAGTAGCCACTTCTGAGTTCTTATATGCAGCGTGTGTACTCATCTAAGGAGGCAGAAGCCACTCGATAGCGTGAGAACTACAGGGGGAAGGGATGCCAGCCCTGACGGCTGCCTCTCTTAAGTTGTTCTTGAAGTCATCATTACTCCAGAGATGGAGTCCATTAACAGGCCTCAGCAGACGCTACTTCTAAACACTGACCGCGGAAAGGTCAAGTGCGTGTACAGCCGCCTGGTGCCATCGGTCTGCCAAGGTGAATCCGTCTGACAGGAAGCCAGGGCTGTTTTCTAAGGACTGACACCCGATGTTGACTCTGGAAAACTTTCCGAACTTATTCCAGCCCTCATCGATAATAGAGGGATGGTGTAGAGAGAACAGATATCACCCAGCAGATCCAGCAAGTATGAGGGAGACAGATGGAAGGGGGCGGTGGTTTGGGATCTGCAGGGTACGTCTGGTTCCCCCTGGAAATCTGAGAACTGTCGGAGTGAAACAAGGCTGCCTGGAAGCGGTTAATGGTAACGAAACCACATTTGTGGGTTGTCTTCTCTCCTGGTGCAGAGCACTTCCAGCCGAAGCAGGTTGTCAAGTCTCTCATCCCTTCGTGGAACACGCTGGTCTTCTTTGAAGTGTCTCCAGTCTCCTTTCACCAGGTAAAGATTGTAAACTACAAACATCCAGAGTGTAAGGATCATCCTTTTTAGTTCCCCGTCACCAAACCGGGACAGCTTCCTGCTGGCCCCCCCATGGCCAGACTGTGCCCGCCTCCTTGGCGATGGATCTGGAAGTCAGCACACCCCGCCTGGTGACCTTCCCCCTTGTCTGGTGCGTTCATTCACATGCTGCTGGCCTTTCTTTTCAGGTGTCCGAAGTCCTATCTGAAGAAAAGTCACGTTTGTCTATAAGTGGCTGGTTTCATGGTCCTTCGCTGACCAGACCCCCCAACTACTTTGAACCACTCATACCTCGGAGCCCGCACATCCCGCAAGATGTAAGCATAAATCCTGTCGTTGGGCCTCTTCTCTAGAAGCTGTTGCGTGTCGTTTGTTTTCCTGGTTTTCCTAGACTTGGCATTTGCTCGTCCATTCTTCTTAGATAAACTTTTGATAGCGTCTTTTCTCAGGCAGTTTTCCAGCACTTTGATGCGTAACAAGGAGGAAATTATAGAGCGAGGATCTGCATATATTTTACTAGCATATATATTACTGTCTTATGAAATGACATAAGAACAAACTAGGAACTGTGACTCATGTTTTGCATCCGCTGCTTCTTTTAAGCATGAAATTTTATATGATTGGATCAACCCTACTTATCTGGACATGGATTACCAAGTTCAAATTCAAGAAGAGTTTGAAGAAAGGTCTGAAATCCTCCTAAAGGAGTTCCTTAAGGTAAGCCAGCATCTCCTGTCCAATATATCTTGGAGACATCCAGTAGCAGCCCTAACGAAATCTCACTGTTTTAACAACTTCTGCTTTTGTCTTTCTTGCTTCTTGGGTAGGCATCACTAAAGGAGTTTTTGTTTTATTCCTCGTTAGAATATTTATACCATCCTCTTCTTCAAATAAAATATGGAAGCAGTTCTGGCAGCTGACATTGGTAGCAGTTGTATGCTTAGTGGGTTAAGAGTCCCATGGGTGTTCCCCAGTTTTCTAGAATCTTCATGGTGCATACACACCAGACGCGTGCGCGCGCGCGCACACACACACACACACACACTCACACACACACACTACTAGCTTCTATGCTGAGAGGGAGTTGGATGTAGTTTCCTTCCTATTCGTTTGGTGAATATGGTTCACTATAAGCTTATTGCTTTTAGTAGAGAGATTATTAACTGGTCAACACCTATTAACGAGTGTTTGGCAAGGATGAGGTAACACATTTCAGTGGAGAGGGAACTACATCAGAAGTCAGAAGGACTCTATATTCATGTCCTGGCTTTGTGGTTTTACTAACCTGAGCAAATCGCTAAATCTCTCTGAGCTTCCATTTCAACATCAATTAAACTGCGATAGGACCTGCCTTGCTCATCTTAAAGAGTTACTGTGAGGGCCACACAAGGTCACAGATGCTGATGTGGTGCTTCACAGTGGATCCTGGGCCCCATGGGAGCCCCAAGAGCTGTTCCTCCCTGAGAAAGATAAAGGTTGAGACGCTACACACTGCCTCTCTCTCTCTTGGAATTTTAAAGCTGACATATTAAGGAATTTGAGAAGCATAGTAAATAAACTTCCTTGACCCTATTTTATTGAGCTTACCTAAACCAGGCTTTGTGATCCTCATTCCTATTCTATAGTTGATAGGACTGCGGTGTTGAAAACATTCCTTGGGAAGCTCCATGAAACAAGTATAGAGAAAGCCTCTTGAGCATATTTCAACAGATCAATCAGCTTCTTGCTCTGTTCTTGGCTTTTTATATTTATAAGGCTGAATAAATAAAAGTGAGGCCCGCAGAGATTTTCATTGTCATGACCTTGGCTATTTTGCAGCTTAATGTTTTCCCCTCATATCTTCTGCGTTGAAGAGTCTGTATCATGATCTTCATTTTATAAATGCAGGAGGCTGAGATGTTTAGCAATTTGACGTAAGATGTACAACTGCTAAAGGAGATAGTCCAGATTAACACTCGAATACTGATGATTTATGCAGTCTTCATTCTGGCTTCACTGTATCAGGCCTGGGAGTGGGGGGAGGGCAGTGGGTGTCAGCAGGAATCAGAATGATTCTGCAGAGCTGCTCCAGCTGCAAGACCAGCTGTGGGACCACAGGGAGAGTCCCTAACTGCTTCTTTCTGTGCTCATTTTCCAGCCTGAGAAATTTGCAGAGGTCTGTGAGGCTTTGGAGAAAGGAGATGTGAAATGGAGCAGCCGAGGTCCCCCTAACAAAAGGTAGAACCAAGACGTTTGCATTCAGCACCTGCCTGGTGGTCAGCCAGGCTCACCTCCAATAGTAAGACATTGGCCCTGGTGGTGTTTCACACCCAGGGCCATCCAGTAGCAGGCCCTGAGAGAACCTCACTGTTAGAACAACCAGTGAGTCAGTGAGCTATGCCAAGGTTTAGGCAGCGGGGTGCAAAGCTAACGATCAGCTTTTATTCCATGCGTGGTATTACGTCTGTGGCTTCGATGAACAACGTGGCATCGCTGCTTTCCAGGTTTTATGAGAAAGCTGAGGAGAGCAAGCTTCCTAACATCCTGAAGGACTGCATGGACTTATTTCGCTCCGAGGCTCTGTTCTTGCTGCTCTCCAACTTCACAGGCCTGAAACTCCACTTCTTGGCCCCTTCGGAGGAAGATGAGGTGGAGGACAGAAAGGAGGGTGAAGGCACCTCTGTGGCCGATCACACCGAAGAAGGGACTAGCCATAGCTCCCCTGGGCCACAGAGCCCTCAGATGGCCGTCAGCAACAGCAGCCAACAGAGCAGTGAACAGACAGACCCAGAGTCAGAGGAAAACGAAGCCAAGAAAGGTAAGCTGTCAGTATGATTTGTCCTTATGTACCATTAAGCACTTGCTAGTCAATCATTTATTCACCCAACAAATATTTCTCGAGCATCTGCTATCTGCTAGGCCTGTTTTAGGAACTGGAGGACAGAACAAACAAGGTCTCTGCTCTCCCAGAGCTTATATTCTAGTAGGAGAGGACAGAGATTAAACGTGCACACGAACCACAAGAAGACACCAAATAACAATAAGTGCCGTGTGGAAAACTTTCATAGGGTTGTGTGTGACGAACGACTGAGTGGCCTCTTAGGTTAAGGGGCAGTTGGAAATGCCTGTCTCAGAAGCTGCCATCTCAGCTCAGATTGGAGTGACAAGAAGGATCTGTGGGAAGAACATTCTGGGCAGGAGGAGCAGCTCGTATGTTTAGGCTAACGATATACAGACAGTAGACAGAAATAGGACTGGCCATGTCCCAAAGTACTTTAAAATACAACAACCTCAAGAAGAGGAAGGTGAGCCGTTTATTTCCGCCATGGGCCAATAGCAGCCTAAGAAAAACTTGCTTGCATTTGGCCAAATGGACAGAAAGAAATCGTTATTAGAAGTAGAGGAAGTCTAGGGGGCGCCTGGCTGGCTCAGTCGGAAGAGCGTGCGACTCTTGATCTCAGGGTCCTGAGTTGGAGCCCCACGTTGGATGCGGAGATTACTTTAAAAATTTTTTAAAAAGTAGAGGAAGTGTTTAATCATCTACAAACAAGATGAAAAAGAGAAAAATACAGGAAATTTAAGAGGTAAGGCTTCTGTGGCATTGGTGACCAATTCAACATACATGTTTCAGTACCTACTAAACCAGTCGAGAAAATCTGTTTCCCGATTCCTCTCCTTGGTTTTACTCTCACTGCTTCCACTCTGATCGCTTGAGAAGGACCCCATGCAGTTAGAAGCGCAAAGACTTGGGAGGTGGATAGCCATGGAACCAAACCCCGCAGTGTGACATGGAAACACAAGCAGCGTCACGCAGAGTCTGTGGCCTCCCAAACTGACTTGTCACTTTGGTCACCACAGATATTTAGAACACCCAGACCCAGGTAGCTTTTTCTGTGCTACTCAATACACAGCACTTTCTTTAATAATTTTTTTAATTTTTTTTGTTTATTTTTGAGAGAGAGAGAGTATGCGAGACAGGGCACACAAGCAGGGGAAGGGCAGAGAGAGAGAGGGAGACACAGGATCTGAAGCAGGCTCCAGGCTCTGAGCTGTCAGCACAGAGCCCAACACGGGGCTTGAACCTGTGAACTGCAAGATCATGACCAGGGCTGAAGTCAGACACTTAAACGACTGAGCCACCCAGGTGCCCCAAGATAGCTTTTCTTTAAGATAAAGGTTGGCTTTCCTTGATAATTGAAATTGGCGTCTATACCTGGACCCTAAAAGGAATCAGGTGAAGATCAGTGGGGCCTCAAGGGCTTTTTAAAAAAGTATTTGTTTACCACTATTCCTTTTAGTTTCATTTTTATGGGAACCTGCAACTTGGGGGAAAAAATCTATATAGGCAGCCAAAAGATGCTTTATTCTATTACTAAGCATCTACTGTACAGAAGACCCTGGCCCAAAGCAGAGCAGGGAATACAAAAGGTAAATGTGAAAAGTAAATGTTTGCAAAGTTTGTCATCTTTTTTAAATTTTATTTAATGTTTTATTTATTCTTGAGAGAGAGAGAGAGAGAGAGCGTGGGCAGGGGAGGGTCAGAGAGAGAGGAAGACACAGAATCCGAAGACAGGCTCCAGGCTCTGAGCTGTCAGCACGGAGCCCGACGTGGGGCTCGAACGCACGAACTGTGAGATCATGACCTGAGCTGAAGTCGGACGCTTAACTGACTGAGCCACCCAGGCACCCCACAAAGTTTGTCATCTTAAAAGGGTGGGAACCAAGCTGTAAAGGAGCAGAGTTTTTATATTTCATGAAAGTTAAACTGATATAAATTCAAATTAGAAGCTTTATAACTTTAGCATGTTAAACGTAACCCATGTGGTAACCAAAGAAAATAGCTATAGAACATACATAAAAGGAAACAAGAAAGGAATTTAAATGTTTCAATGCCAAAAAATCAATTAGACACAAAAGACAGGAATGCAGGAAATGGGGAACAAAAAGCTATAAGGCATTTAGAAAACAGGGGCACCTGGGTGGCTCAGTGGGTTGAGCGTCTGACTCTCAATTTCAGCTCAGGTCATGATCTCAGGGTCATGGAATGAAGCCCCACATCGGGCTCCACACTAAGCATGGAGCCTGCATAAGATTCTCTCTCCCTCTGCCCCTCTGCCGCATGCTCTCTCTCTCTAAGATAAAAAAAGATTAAATTTAAAAAAAGAGCAAAATGACAGAATTAATTCACTCTTTATTAGTAATTATTTTTTTTATTTGTTTTATGGTTATTCATCTTCAGAGAGAGAAAGCATAAGCGAGGGAGGGGCACAGAGAAGGAGAGACAGAATCCCAAGCAGTCTCTGCACCATCAGAGCAGAGCCCAATGCAGGGCTCGAACCTACGACCTGAGCCAAGATCAAGAGTCTTAACCAACTATGCCACCAGGCACCCCTCTATTAGTAATTACTTTAAATGTAAATGACAAAAGAAAGAGATTGGCTAAATAGACAGGAACATATGATTCAACTCTCTGCTGTCGGGGCACCTCAGGGGCTCAGTCAGTGAAGCGTCCAGCTGCATCTCAGGTCATGATCTTGAGGTTCGTGAGTTTGATTCCCACATAGAACTCACTGCTGTCAGCATGGAGCCCGCTTCGGGTCCTCTGTCCCCCTCTCCGCCCCTCCCCTGCTCTTTGTCTCTCAAAAATAAATACACTTTAAAAGTTAAAAAAATTTTTTTCTTAAAAAAAAAAACAACACAAAACTGTCTGCTGTCCACAAGGGGCTCACTTGAGATCCCAGAAGCACAGATAGATTGAAAATCAAAGGATGTTCCATGCAAGTAGTAACCAAAAGGGAGCAGGAATGGCTATAGTGATATCAAATAGCCTTTGTCTTTATTTTACTTATTTAATTTTTTAAGATATCATACAGAGTATCTTCTCTACTCACAATAGGGTGAAGTTAAAAAGAAATGAGCTAACACGCCAGGAAAAGATACAGAGGAACCTTAAGTGCGTCTTACTAAGTGAAAGAAGCCAGTCTGAAAAGGCTACTTATTGTAGGATTCCAACTCTATGACATTCTGGAAAAGGCAGAACTAAGGAGAGAGTAAAGTCAGTGGTTGGAAGGCATTGGGGGGAAGGGAGGGATGAATTAGGTGGAGCACGGGAGGGGGGGACATGACATTAAAACCAATTCTGTCCGATACTGTCACAGCGGATACTCGACATTACGCATTTATCAAGACCAACAGAATGTATAGCACTAGGAGTGAACCCTAATGTCAACGGTGGATTTTAGTTAATAATAATGTGTCAGTATCAGTTTTGTCAATTGTGACAAGTAAATAACACTAAGACGGGATGTTAATAATGGGAGAAACGGGAGGTAGGGCAGTCTGTTTTTTTATTTTTATTTTTTAATGTTTATTTATTTTTGAGAGAGAGAAAGAGAGAGACAGCGAGTGAGCAGGGGAGGGGCAGAGAGAGAGAGAGGGAGACACAGAATCCAAAGCAGGCTCCAGGCTCTGAGCTGTCAGCACAGAGCCCACCGTGGGGCTCAAATCCACAAACCGTAAGATCATGACCTGAGAAGTCAGATGGTTAGCCAACTGAGCCACCCAGGTGCCCCTGCAGTCTGTTTAAAATTACAGTATTTGTTCATGTTATAATTTTTTATTGGCAGCTAAATATATATTCTATCTGAAACTAACTGTAAAGAAAGAGAGTGTCAACTTCTCCCCCCCCGCCCCCAGTCCGACATGGCACTTTTCTGACAATCACTATAAGGCTTGTTTGGGGGAGCAGTAGGTCAGAGGGTTTATGGGAATGATTTCACTTTAGTGCTGGATCATTCCTGCTTACTGTTCCCTTGCAATCTAGCAGTTGTATCAAGTTATTTTAAATTTTTTCTGGCCTTCTGTTGTTTTTTCTTAGACTCAAGTGTTCCTACATGCCAGGGGGAACTGAGACACTGGAAGACTGGTCACTACACTTTGATCCATGACAACAGCAAGACTGAATTTGCCCTGGATTTACTTCTCTACTGTGGCTGTGAAGGTGAGAGGCGTGAAGGAAAGCAGGGAGCGGTTTCCGTAAGAGGGGGCAGTCTCCCCCTGTGACCCTCTCCCGCTGACCCAATTCAGAAGTGCTGTGCCTTGGCCAGGATCACAGATCACAGAAGCGCCCTGTTCGAAGGGATCTTGGGGGTCATGAACTTCAGTCTCCCCAACTCAAAGGATTTCTAGCTATGACTAAGGTATGGGGGATGTGGACCAAACCATCATTTCCTCCAAGTAACCACCCCCTCAGATCTACATCTTCTATGTAATTTTCCTTCCAGGTGTATTTTACATTTAATTCTTAGTTTTCAGTTCTTATTCAGTGTTGGTTCAACGGTAAATTCTAGCTCGTAAGTCACAGAGTTGGTTACCACTGAGCTCCCAGATCCCCCAGTCGTGAGCAGCATGGGATGGGCGATATAAGCAGATGATGCAAGTCTTGTAGGGAGAGCTTTCTGAATGCTGTTTGTCTTCCCTTTGTAAGGCTGGGAGCCAGAATATGGTGGCTTCACTTCCTACATTGCCAAAGGTGAAGATGAAGAGGTAAGTTGCTTCTGATAGCAAACTATCCTTCTTAGTTCTTAAGGAAGCTTTCATTCTTCAGAGACCCAGTTTTTATGACCTTCTGCCAGTGTCCTTAGCTGATAAATCCATGACGCTCTGCCTGGCACTGGTTCTGACTTCTAGTAGTAAGCACTCAGCAAGGAATAAAGATGTCGAAGCATTTATTCTACCCTATTGATAAATTCCATATACGTTAAGAGTTGCATGGTGCGTTCCCATGAAATCTTTGCATATAGGAAGGAATAAATGCATGAGGTAAAACTTTTCTGGGTACATATTGGAAGGGGGCCCGTTGGGAAATGCCTTGACAGCCAGGGCAATAGCGCCTCCTCGTAAAGGATCTTTTAAAAGATCCCCTGTCCCCAGTCTGAGTACATGGTGTGAAAACCATCTGTTCCGTGGTGAACTGTTGAAGAAAAGAGTTGAGAATAAGTTCTGTGTTCTGATGTGACACTGCATTCGCTTATTTCAGCTGCTAACAGTGAATCCAGAAAACAACTCTTTGGCACTGGTCTACAGAGATAGAGAGACTCTGAAATTTGTCAAGCATATTAACCACCGAAGCCTAGAACAAAAGAAAGCCTTCCCAAATAGAACAGGTTTCTGGGACTTCTCGTTTGTCTATTATGAATGACAGGGCTGGGCAAGGCTGAAGAAAAGAGACACTTCCTTCCTCCGTACTGGCAAGTATGGAAGAGCTAGGCATCACGCGGAGAGCTACAAGGTGGCCTGTGTGACCGTGTCCTCAAAACCGTGTGGTAGGACTCATCATTATTGTCCGTAATCTAGACCTTGAGCTTGGAGCCAGGTATTTCTCTCTTGATTAAAAAAAAAAAAAAGATTTTTTTGTCTTTTTTTTTTTTTTTACATTCAGTTTTTCATTTTCCATATGGACTTCCTTAGTGATTTTTTTTTAAATTTTCGTGTATGGTAAAATACATAAAGTGTACCATTTTAACCATTTTTAAATGTATACTTAAGCAACATTAAGGATATTCACATGGTTGTGCAACCGTCACCACCATCCATCTCCGGAACTTTCCCATCTTCCCAGACTGAAACTGTCCCCGTTAAAGAGTAACTGCCTGTCCCCCTCCCCAGCCCCTGGCAGCCACCACGCCACTCTCGGTCTCTGTCTGCGTTCATAGAAGTGTAACAGTGTAATATTTGTCCTTCTGTGACTGGCTCATTTCACCTAGCATAAAGTCTTCAAGGTTCATCCATGTTTCCAGTGATTTTTTTTTTTTTTTAATTCTCATAAACGACTGCTGATTCTGTCCTTCCTAATCGCACTGGTTTAGAACGTTACCGAAACTTCTGCTCTGGCTGGGCTCGTTACACTTCCTCCCAGTGCCTGGGGCTGTGTTTCACTGTGACTCTCTTGGGACAGTGTAGGCGTAGCTGATGTTGGTACTCCTGCCTTGGTAAACACCGGGCCCCAAACCACATGGCCCCTGAGACTTGTGACTGGCTGCCTGCGCCACGTCGTCGTTCCCGGGGGCCACTGCTTTTCCATCCTGGACTTGTGGCTCCTTTGTAACTAGATGAGTCTAGCCTCACGTGTGTCTTTCCTGTCCCTAAATACTCTTGGGTCAGCTATCAAATGAGTTGCCGTTTTTTCTTTAAGAGAACAGATGCTAAGGGCCACATCAGAATGCCAAGAGGCTGTCCATTTTGTTACATTCTCTTCCCTGAAGTCGTGAGGGGCTTATGCCACCTGTACGTGGGGGTGTACATGAGGGGGTGTAGGGGTCGCTGCATCGTTAGCTGAAAGATGCTGTTCTTATTCCAATACGGTTTTCTCGTTTTCTCTCTGTGTTTTTACATTGATTACTATCTGTTACTATTTGGGGTTTATTAATGGGTAGGAAAAGCATTGGGCTTTTATCTTCTTTAATCTCCTAACACTTCGAGTACTCCCCCTAAAGTTGGCATTTAAATGAAGAGAATGAGTTTCACTTTCCTTCAGGTTGATGGTTTTAAGATTTTTTCGATTTTGTACCCCAGATAGATAGTATCTAGATAGATATGGAGATCTATCTAGAAATTTTACACATGTACTAATATATGGATACCTATCTAGATATTTTACACATGTACTAATATTCAGTATTGTCATAAAACACTAATTTTTCCCAGGTAAGATGAAAAAGAAGTAATTAGAACTAGCTCTAATGATGTCCTCCCACGCGCACACAGTACCAGACCAGTTTACATGCGTAGTGTTTGTTTGTTTGTTTTTTAAGTTTATTTATTTTGAGAAAGAAACAGAGAGAGAGCCAGCAGGGGAAGGGCAGAAAGAGAGGGAAAGACAGAATCCCAAGCAGGCTCCGCACTGTCAGATCCGTGAGATTGTGACCTGAGCCAAAACCAAGATTCAGACACTTAACCAACTGGGCCACCCACGTGCCCCTACATGTCTACTGTTTTGGAGACCAGAATTCTTTCACCACAGGGGCGCCTGGGTGGCTTAGTCGGTTAAGCATCCGACTTCAGCTCACGTCACGATCTCACAGTTCGTGAGTTCGAGTGAGCCCTGTGCTGACGGCTCAGAGCCTGGAGCCTGCTTCGGATTCTGTCTCCCTCTCTCTCTCTTGTCTCTCCTTCACTCATGCTCTGTTTCTCTCAAGAATAAATGAACATTTTAAAAAAAATTTTAAAGAAGAAAAGAATTCTTTCACCCAAGCACAGTGTCACGTGGGATTACAACAACTTTGTAAATAATGGCTTACATGTCAAAGTTTGCCTTTTCTTTTAAAGTTCCTACAGACTGAATAAAGGTCATCTCTACAGTATTATTTTCACTCACTTTCTTTCTGATGTGTTTTCATGAGTGGGAGAGAGGGCGGTGAGGGTCTAGTGAACAGTCTGTCTGTGGCATAGCTGTAAATGGAAGGCCTGGGGGAAAGCGCCGGGCAGGTGAAACCGTCACATGTGCCACACTTGGAAAATAAAGAGACTCATGGCTATAGGTGACATCTAAGAGGCAACCCCACTTTTCCAATTCTGGAGCGCTCGGTCTAACTCTTAGCATATATACAATGCAAGTGTTAAAATGTGCTTATAAGTTTCTCCTTAATCTCAGCGTGTCCATGGTCTGCACACAGCAGAATCTTCTGTGCTCCTCACAACAGGATCTTGATGTCTGAAGGGAGAGAGTCCCAGAGGGCCAGGCTCTGATGTTTCCGTCAGTTACATCATCTATGGAAAGAGGGTGTATTCGCAGCTTTTCTGCACTGAAGACACGCAGTGATTGAGAAGCTGATTTTCCTTAGTACTTCGTTCTTCATCTGGATTTTTAGGGCTTAAAGCCAGTGTCAGTAGCTGTTAAGTGGCAAAAGAAGAACTGAAACACAGGCATCTTTTAAATCCTTCTTTCAGATAAGAGCTGTGACGTTTCACCTGTATAATGTATGGCATCTTCTCTCGTAAAGTGAACCTCCAATTCTTAGCATTCCTTTTAGCAAAGGAAGGTTTTTCTCCCCCAAAGCGAGCAGCTTTATATTTTTTCAGATTATATGAACAATACGCATTCATTGTGAAGAAGTAAAGGTCATCTGGAATCCCACCATCCTGGCACAGCCACTGTGGTGCTTTGTAAGGTACCAGCTTGGCTAAACTGAACTACGTTCCCCAGAATTCCATTCCCGATCAGGGTGAGCCACAAATCCTTGTGCAAGATATGGGGGGCCCAGATGGGGCAGTGGCCATTTTGTAGCTCCCTGCGTTGCTTAGCTAGAAGCCCAGCTCCTCCGATGAATCAGCACCTGCTCCAGCTGCCCCTGGATGGTCAGCATCTCTGACAAAGGTCTGCCTGTCCATCCTCCGGGCTTCCAATTCCAATTCCAGCATGAGACACACAATGTGCCTTACGGAGACCTCCGCCACTTCCTAGAGCCGCGTAAGGTCCACCCCCGAGAACAAATCGATTAACATATGCGTTAATCATGACGGACATCAAGAACATTTTCCTAGTTGCTTTGAGAGCATATTAGCATTTCTATTAAGAGGAGGAAAAATAAAATGTTCAAGGAAGAATCCTATAATAATCTAACTTCGGTACACTGTTTTAAAGATGTGGAAAACGAAGCCTAGAAGAGAAAGAGGCTGTTTTTTAACCCAGTTTAGAACCTGGCTTTTCTACTGCTCACCGATCACCTTCCAAACTCCACTGAATGTGGTGGTTTCTTTTCTGCAGAATACAAAAAAAAAAAAAAAAAAAAAAAAATCAATGCCTGGGCTACCTCTCCTAGACCAGCATTTCTTCAGCTAGGACTTCTGACTACAGGATCTCTTCAGTACCATTATGTACTTAGGTATATACTACTCAAACTGAGTGAGAAAGTGCAAACCCTGTTAAAAGGTGTCACCCTTGGGGCGTCTGGGTGGCTTAGTCAGTTAAGTGTCCGACCTCGGCTCAGGTCATGATCTCGTGGTCTGTGAGTTCGAGCCCCACGTCGGGCTCTGTGCTGACAGCTCAGAGCCTGGAGCCTGCTTCAGATTCTGTGTCTCCCCCTCTCTCTATGCCCCTCCCCCACTTGTGCTCTGTCTCTCTTGCTCTCAAAAATAAATAAAACATTTAAAAAAAAAAAAAAAGGTGTCACCCTTTGGGACACCAGAGGCAGGCTCTCCAGAACCTAAAGAACAAGAAATTCCTGCAAAAACACAAATTTCCCACTCTGATTGATGCAAAATCAGTCCACATAGACAGGTTTCCTGAAAACTACTTGGGAATTGTCCATGTGGCATCATTTTAGGAAAAGCAGATTTCTGTACCATACAAATAAAAAGATGAGTCAGGAGCTACAGCATCCAGTGTGGGCAGGGGCCAGATGGGAAAGAGGCAAAATGCAAAACACCAAAGCTGCAATGGGCGTCTTACTGTACTTTAGTTTCAAAGTGAAAAGTGGAGATAATTTAGTTCTGTGATCACAGGACTCTGCACTGGCAGATTTGCAACTGCTAATTATAAAATCTGAAACATAAATAATGTTGGAAATCATTCTTGTAAAGCACTTCCAGGGTTGCATAATTGTAAAGCCCCTAGTTCTCTGGTTTGGGAAGCTACAGACGGCCTGACTGAAGACAGGCCACGCCATGGAGAGCAGCAGGTGCCTTTCTGTGCTCGGGGCACTGGCTCAGCACCGCTGGGAGGAGAAAGGTGACGGAGACGCAGCCCCTGTTCTCAGTGGAAGATTAACATTTATCTAAACACAGATTGTAATAAGGGTTAAAGAATAGATATGGGACGGGGAGGGTCTCCTGAGGAGAGAGCTTTTAAGCTGAGCCTTGATGTATGTGGCTAGGCAGAATGGTGGGAAATGATAAATACCATACTCTCTAAAGGACTAAGTACCAAGGTGCCTGGGTGGCTCTGTCAGTTGAGTGTCTAACTCTTGATTTTGGTGCAGGTCATGATCTCACAGTTTGTGGGATTGAGCCCCACATCAGGCTCTATGCTGACAGCGCAGAACCTGCTTGGGATTCTCTCTCTCCCCATCTCTCTAAGTAAATAAGCTTTAAACACAATAAAAATAAAAAATATAGAGTACCCGAATCTGGATGGGGGCAGGGTGACTTTCTTTAAAGAGATGCTTAAAAAATGACTAAAAAGCTTTCTTCCAGATCCCAGAATCCTCAAGATCAGCTTTTTTGTTTTTTAATGTTTATTTTTGAGAGAGAGGTAGAGAGCAAGCGGGGAAGGGGCAGAGAGACAGGGAGACAGAATCCCAAGCAGGCTCCACACCGTCAGCACAGAGCCCGACGCTGGGCCCAAACCCACAAACTGCAAGATCATGACCTGAGCCGAAACCAAGAGTCCAACGCCCAACCAACTGAGCCACCCAGGTGCCCCAAGATCAGCTTTTAAATGAAGGCTCAGTGTTCACTTAAAGCTTCAAGAAAATTCAGCAACAGAATAGAGCGTAAGCTGTGACATTTTAGAAGGCACTCAGATTCTAACAGGATAGAAAAATATGACAACAAAATAGAGAAAATGATAACCAGTTTTCTCATCCTTACGTTGAACACGGTGACTTCTGAGAGGAAAAAAGGTGGTAGAATGTTTTATGAACATTTTCATCTCATCCAGTCTTTACATGACTGGGAACAGTCTGGAATAGCAGGAGAGGCCGTGGCTCCTTGATTTCAAACCCACACCACGACTCACCAAGCTGTGAGATTCTGTAGAAAACATTCTGCCTGACCTGAGATACTAACACCAGGAGAGCAAATTAATGTGAAAATAACCTATTTATAACCTATAAATCAGGGCTACATAAAGCTATCTTACTGCAGGTCAGCCCCTTCAAGACTTCCTGTGAGTATTTTTAGGTCTGAGAAGGAAGTTTTTTGGCTGAAGAACAGCAAAATGACCTGTGATGAGATTATTAGGATCCCTAAAAATGAATAGTGTCAGGCAATTAAAACCAACACCAACTAGAGATTTTAATCCCAAAAGCTACAGACTAGATTATGGTTAAAACAGAAAAAGAAAAGAGTAGGAATCGAGTTTTTCCAGTAGCTCTGTGACTCTGGCAAGTAATTCATCCCCACACGTCAGTTTCCTCATCTTTGAAGCACCTATAAGATGGTTTTCAACTTCAGAGATTATGAAAAAAGAATACAGCATATGAGTCTTTTGAGCTTATAGGTTGAAAATGCAAAACAAAGGTATTATAGGGCATAGTCTCATAAAAATTAGGATCCACAAAGCTCACATTTCAAAAATAGAAGAGGTCATTCAAAATTAATTTACCACAGGAGGATGGCTTCTCTTCTCCATTACTCAGGGATGCTGTTAAGATGTGCAAACTGATGGGTGTCTTATTTTTAATTATTTTTTAAATATAATTTATTGTCAAGTTAACTAACATACAGTGCATACAGTGTGCTCTTCGCTTTGGGGGTAGATTTCCATGATTCATCACTTATCTACAACACCCAGTGCTCATCCAACAAGTGCCCTCCTCAATGCCCATCACCCATTTTCCCCTCTCCCGCCCCCTCCATCCACCCTCAGTTTGTTCTCTGTATTTAAAAGTCTCTTATGGTTTGCCTCCCTCTCTGTTTGAAACTATTTTTCCAATAATCTTCCCCCATGGTCTTCTGTTAAGTTTTTCAAATTCCACATATGAGTGAAAACATGGTATCTGTCTTTCTCTGACTGCCTTATTTCACTCAGCATAATACCCTCCAGTTCCATCCACATTGTTGCAAATGACAAGATTTCATTCTCACTGCCAAGTAGTATTCCACTGTATACATAAACCACACTGTCTTTATCCATTCATCATTTGATGGACATTTGGGCTCTTTCCGTTCCTTAAAAAAATAAAAATAGAACTACCCTACGACCCAGCAATAGCCCTACTAGGAATTTATCCAAAGGACACAGGAGTGCTGATTCACAGGGACACATGTACCCCAATGTTTATGGCAGCGCTTTCAACAATAGCCAAATTATGACTTATGTTTTAAACATTAAACCAGTCCTGGAATCTACCTTGAGGCAGAAGCTTCACTCTGAGGGAAGGAGGTGGCAGCTGTTGGCACAGACACCAGCTCTCTCTCCCTTGCTTCTCTGCAGTCAGGTGTGGCCATGATAGCTACGGGAGCAAGAGTGGGGATGATAATGTGCTATTTCCAAATCACAGCTTTGATAACAAAGCTTTCCCTTTTCTACGGACTGGGATATAAGTATCTGTAAGGCCTCAGGACAGCCCTACTCCAATAGGGTTCCTGCACCATCATGGCATGCAATGAATGTGAAAATTGTCACCCAACCTGATTTCCTGAAACTTCTTTCTCTAGAGAACTCAGAGTAAGGCTGCCCTAGAGGATGACAGGGCTGAATGATCACAGGAAGCTGTGTCCCTGAATAACCATAGAGAAATCCTTACATCAAGGAGAAATAAATGGGTCATGATAAATTTTGACGTCTATTAGTTTCAGTAGCTCACATTACTCCAACTAACAGATCACCTTCAACTGACTCTCCCTTAATGCAGATCTGTTTACACCCACCCACCTTTCAGTGATAAAAAGGCACACAAATGGAATATCCATGCTTGTGTTTTCCTCCACACAGTACAAATGGTTTATGTAATTCTAATACGGGTAGTGATTTTATAGTCAACATAAAGTGCAACTCTTAAGTTTTAATGAATAATTTAATTACAAATTCAATTACAATTTCAAGGAAAAAGATGTACCTATATGCCAACTTTACATACATATAGAAAACATGGACTTTGAAGCCCTAACATTTCAAAGGGATTCACCCACCTCTACACAAACCTAGTATTATTGGGTAATTGCAACTGATGTTAAAAATAGAGAGTGGATACGCTTTTCAGATACAGCACTTTGTCTTCCATTTGTGCCACTCACCAAGGCTGTCGCCATTCTTACCACCCGGGGTCACCAGGACGTGATCCAAAGCAAACTAGCCTAGACTTTTAGGGAAAAACACTTTTTAGGAACTTCATTACCTATTCTCTCCTTTCCTAAGAGGAGGCTGTCCCCAAGCGCATGATTCTGAACAGCGTGTTGATGTTGTTGCTTCGAATCGCATCCCGACAAGCAGTGATCAACTGGTTCTTTGGTTTTCCGACTGTGAGGGATGAAACATCCAATCAGTACAATCCAAAAGATGATTCAAAGTGACATTATAAATCATGAGGCCAGCTTTAAAACAGCATAAAACTAGGGAAGAAAAGAGATATATAGTGTGCAAATTTAACTGATTTATCTTACTACTCCCTAAAAAAGATATCGTTGTGAGGGAATTTATCACAAACCACGCCTACGGACCATCTACAACCTAGAAATGAAGTCCATTTTATAGAAAAGAATCAAAGCTTCTATCCACCAAGCAAAGGTTATTTCTAAATGAAGGTCAAAGCATTGACCCAGACAGCAGATTTCAGGTCTAAATCTCTGGCTAGATTTTGACTGCTTTTGGTTTATTCTATTACTCTTTTTCTAAAGGTTAGGTTAGATACGAAGCTCAATAATTTTCAGTCTCCCTTTTTAAAAAAAATAGGTATATTTAAGGCTTTCCTTGGGGGTATATGTCGCTAGGTTTTTCTTGGAAGACACAGCAAGATCTAAGAAAAGGTGCTGAAAAGCTTCCTCCCTCTTAAGTCTGCAGATTGACTAAAGCCAAACAGGCCAAAGTCAAGCGGCCTCCACCAAGGTGAGTGTTACAGGCGTGCTGTTCTCGGCCCCTATATGAACTCTTGAAGCTACCACTACCTCTCATGGTTCTCACCCCAACATCAGACTACTTACAGTGCTACAAAAAGAGACTCACCCCGCAGACGACCTGCTCTTTGAATGGCCTGATTCACTGCTTTGAGGTGCCCCAGGAGCTCTGTGTGATTGTTACAGCGAATTTTGTATTCATTTAGCAAGTCTTTATTAAGGTTGTACAGTTCCATGTAGCGGTTCTTCATGGTTTTCCTGTGTGAATCAACATCAGGGTATGAACCTCACCGTACCTCAATATGGTAGGCTTACATGAGAAAACTTGGAAACTTCTTACACACATAAAGATGACACCAATTTTTTAGCTTTGAAATGTTTGCCTTTGACAAAATATTTGAGAAAGTTTCTATCAACATATTCTATTTCCTCCAAATAAATGGAAGACAAACGGCCTTTCTTGATTATTGGTCCATGGTTTGTTTGAATTCAGGAACCGAGAATTAATAAATGCCCACTAGGCTGGCAGGTAAAGCAAAGGAGGCAAGGCAGTAAGCTGGCTTCACAGTTTCTGATTAATATTCATTGGGCAAAAGTGACCTTATTCTTAATGTTTTTAGACAACTGGTAAATTCAGCTTCAAATTTCATCAAGGTTTTACAAACAAAGGCATAAAGGGGCACCTGGGTGGCTCAGTCAGTTAAGCATCCGACTTCGGCTCAGGTCATGATCTCACAGTTCGTGAGTTTAAGCCCCACATCGGACTCTGTGCTGACAGCTCAGAGCCTGGAGCTGCTTCAGATTCTGTGTCTCCCTCTCTTTCTGCCCCTGACCCACTTGCACTCTGTCTCTCTCACTCTCTCTCTCAAAAATAAACATTAAATAAAATAAAATAAAAACTAAAAACAAAGGCATAAAATTAAAACCACAATCAGATATTACTATACAACAATGAAAATGACTAAAACAAAATAAACTGATATAGCCAAATGCTGATAAGGATGTGGAGCAATTAGAACTCTCCCACACAGCTGATGGGAATGCAAAATAGTACAGCTACTTTGTGAAACGATTGGGCAGTTTCTTAGAAAGTTAAATATACACTTACCATACAACCCAGAAATACCATTATCAAGTATTTACCCAAAGTAAATGAAAACATGTCTATAAAAAACTGTATGCAAATGTTTGTAGTAGCTTTATTCACAATCACTGAAGTTTGGAATAACCCAAATGTCTATTAATTGGTGAGGGGATAAACAAAGCATGGTATATGCATTCAATGGAATAGTACTATGCCCAGCAATAAAAAAGAACAAATGACTGATACATGCAACAACGCGGATGAATCTCCAAGGCCTAGAGGTAAGTGGAAGAAGCAAGGCTCAAAAGGCATATATGATTCCATTTATGTGACATTTTGGAAAAGGTAAAACCACAGGGAGAAAAATCAGATCAGTGGTGGCCAGGGACTGGAGGTTAGCAGAGGTACTGACTGATGCAGAGAGCCACAAGGGTGATGGAAATATTCTACATCTTTACTGTGGTAGCAGCAACACTATATGTTTCTCAAATGTTACTGAACTGTAAACCTTAAAAGGGTGAGTTTTCTGCGTGGATATAGTACGTTATATATCCACTAAGTTGGCTTTAAAAAATGAAAACAAACACATACATCTGAGAGTTTCTAAATGAAATAAAAGTAATTCAGGAAAAATGGAATTTAGAGGTTGGTGGTCACTTTCCTCCATTTTAACGGTCAAATGGCTAAGGCCAGCAACAGCTCTCTGACTGAAAAAGAGAAAGAAAGAAAAAAAGCCAGAGACAGAGTAAAACAGGGGCCCTAGAGGAAGTTGGCCAGAAAAAGCAAAAACCTAATATACCTCAAAGAAAACAATGGGAAGAAAACAAATTACAAAGAGGCAAAACAGTGTCAATTTACAAAGGATGCAATTTTATGTCTGGAAAAACTATAATTTAGTAAAGTAGTAGATTACAAAATCAACATACAAAAATCTGCAGTGTTCATATACTCAAACAAAAAAACAAGATATAGGGGTCCCTGTGTGACACAGTGAAGTGTCCAATTTGGGCTCAGGTCATGATCTCAGGTTCATGAGTTTGAGCCCGGCATCAGGCTCTGTGCACAGAGCCTGCTTCAGATCCTCTGTCTCCCAGTCTCTCTCTCTCTCTCTCTCTCTCTCTCTCTCTGCCCTACCTTGCTCACTCTCTCTTCTCTCTCTCAAAAATAAATACCCATTAAAAAAAAAACAGAAAATATAACGTGGAAGAAAGATCCTATTTACAACTGCAAAAATAAAACAGAGTAAACTTACCAAGAACTGTCTAATACTGACATGAAAGACCTAAAACATGACTTGAACACATATAAAGACAGACCATGTTCTTAATAAGACTGATCATCCTAATAACAATGTCAGATCAAGTTAATAAACCTAACATGATCCCTTACCTTTTTTTTCTGGAGCTAAAAAACCTGATGATCAAGTTCTTCGGAAAAGACAAGCACAAGTAGCCAGGAAACCCACGAAAAGGAAGAACAACAGAGTCTGGGAGGACGGGCACCTGGCCACGCCAGAGAACATACAAAGCACCTGTAAGGCAAAGAATGGTACTGCCAAGTGTAGAGACAAGACAGACCGAGAGAACAAGATAGGAAATCCAGAAATAGACCCAAGTGCGTGTAGAAATATGACACACGATAAAGGTATCTCCAATCCGTGGGAAACGGACTTTTAAAGTAGGAGTATTAAAACAGCGCAGAAAACAAGAAACTGAACTTATCACTGTTTTGCTGAAAACCAGGATAAACTCCAACTGGAACAGAGATTTAAATGTAAAAGAGGAAAACATACAGGTATTTTAAAAAAAAATAGGTTAATTACTCTGAATTCGGTGTAGAAGTTTAAGGAAAAGACTAACCAATTTGACTACATAAAAATTTTTAAAAACTTCTACATGGCAAAACCAAAAGTAAATTTTAAAAAATCTAATAAGCAAAAAATACAAATGAAAAACTGAAAAAAAAAAAGTGCATCTCCTATCACAGATAAAGGATTCATAAACCTAGCATATAAACAGACAAGATAAAGAAACAGTTCACACAAAAAGAAATGCAAATGGCCCTTAAAACAATGAAAAGATACTCAACACTGCTCGCAATAAAACAAATGAAAATTAAAACCACAGTGAGACCATTTCTCACCCAGTGAACTGGTAAAAATCCAAGAGTGTGCCAACATACTCCATTGGCAAGGCTGAAGTGAAACAGGCGCTCTCATACATTACTGATGAGAATGCAAAATGACAGAACACCTAATGGAAGAGAACTTGGCAATATCTTGCAAAATTCTGTACGCGTTTATCATTTATCCTGGCAATTCCACTTCAGGACTTGTTCCCACAGATATCTCGGCAAAAATATGAAAGATTATATAACAAAGCTATGCATTGCAGCATTATCCATAACAGCAAAAGAGCAATCAATCCAAATGGAGGGAATTGGCTGAACAAACACACAGAGAATTAGTGCTGCGTAGCCGTAAATACAATGAGTAGTATTTCTGTGTGTGACTAGGGAGTGAGCACCTTATTTTTAATTGTAAAATGCCAGGTGGGAAAGAGTAACATGCTACAATCTATCGATAGAATGAGGAGATGAGCGTGTGTGTGTGTGTGTGTGTGTGTGTGTGTGTGTGTGTTCAAATTTTGACTGGTTATTTATAGTGAAAGGGAGGGAACAGTATGGAGGTGACAGGAATGAGAAGTAGACACTTTTTTTAAATTTTTTAAAATGTTTTTGAGAGACAGAGACAGAGCATGAGCAGGGAAGGAGCAGAGAGAGGGAGACACAGAATCCGAAGCAGCCTCCAGGCTCTAGCTGTCAGCACAGAGTCTGATGTGGGGCTCGAACTCGTGAACCACAAGATCATGACCTGAGCCGAAGTTGGACCCTTAACTGACTAAGAAAAGTTAGACTCTTTTGTATATTGTTTTATAGAGCTGACTTCGGAATCACATAAAAAGTTTTAATAAATGTGTAATAAAATTAAACCCAAAAAGAAAAAAAAATGCCACGTCTCCCAAGACCAAAAGCAAAATGAACCAAATGAACCTAACTGTGTATCAAATTTGTGGCATAACCAAAAAGAGGAAAAGTATTTCAAATATAATAATTTGACTAAAAATCCCTACTGGAATATACTCTAAAGACACACACACACACACACACACACAACAACAACAACAATAAAAAACCTAGAAAAAAAAGTGTTTACTGTTTCCAGCAGCCATATTGTTGATACTGATAATATTCGGCAGTCATACTCGTATTCTTCTAGCAAACAGTCATGTTGATACTAGTTAGAACCAAGATTTTCTTTTTCTTTTTTTTTAATTTTTTTAACGTTTATGTATTTTTGAGAGACTGAGAGAGACAGAGCATGAGCAGGGGAGGGGCAGAGAGAGAGGGAGACTCAGAATCCTAAGCAGGCTCCAGGCTCTGAGCTGTTGGCACACAGCCTGATGAGGGGCTCGAATTCATGAACCCCGAGATCATGACCTGAACCGAAGTCAGACACTTAACCAACTGAGCAACCAGGTGCCCCTAAAAGAGACTTAATCTTTGGTCTTTGCTTGAACAAACCAATTTAAAACACACACACACACACACACACCACACACATACACAACAACCGGGGAACTTAAACACTGACTAGGTTATTTTGTGATATTAAGAAATTATTTACATTTTTCTAAGTATGATAATGGTATTGTGGTTAGTGGGTGTTAAAGGCTCACTGTCTGAAATATTTGTGGCCAAAAGGATATGATGTCTGGAATTTGCTCCAAGATAGTCCAGTGCCTGGGAGAGGAAGTAGGTGAGCACAACGATATGGCAGGATGGGCCAGGGGGTGATCGGCCCTGAAGCCAGGTGGCGGGGATACAGGAAATCACTGCATTTATTACCTCATCCTCTTTTGTATGTGTTTGAAACTCTCAACAATGTAATTATTTTAAAAACCACTTACTTCTGAGCAAAGCCATTTTAATATGTCAATAATTCAGATCTTTCAGGAAAAAGCAGAAGCTCTCGCCTCTGGTGTCCACAAACTTCATCCACCCCTGGCGAACCGTCTTACTATATCCACCCAGGACGTTTAGTGCCGAGACAGATTCTTAAGCTAGACCTGCACATCTTTGTTTTTTAACTGTTTTATTGTAAAATGTAAAACACAGTCGGAAGAGTTCACACAACAAACGTTTATCAACCGGGTCCAGAAACAGAACACTGCCGCAACCCCGAAGCTTCCCGATGGCCTCTTTCTGAACACGGTCCCTCCTCCTCTGAGAGAATGTACTGTCTTATGTGATAATCTCTTCCCTGCATTTCCTTACATCTTCATCTATCTACGCTTCCTAAATGATACGCTTTTTAGTGCTGTTTCCAAACTACATAAAAGGAGCATTTTGTACACATTCTCTTGGATCTTACTTCTTTCAATTTCCCTAATGCCTGTAAGATTTGCCCACATTGTCATGTGTCACTGAGACAGATGCCATATTCTGTGGTACAACTGTATCATAATTTAGCCATCTCATCGTTGATGCTACTTTGTGGGCTGTTTCCACTTTGGGATTCTTAGGAACAATGCCTTAGGAACATTCTCGTACAAACATCCTGGTGTATGTGCACACAAGTTTTTCTAGGTTATACACTGGAAGTAAAGCTCCTGGGTCACAGGGAATACACGGGTTCAACTTCACCGAGAATGCCAAGTTGTTTTCCAAAGTCACTTTACCAATGTGCACTCCTCCCAGCAGCATTTGACAGCTGCCACTCCGTATCGCTGACATTTTTAACCTCGCACCTGTCAGGTAAATACTCACATGTCCCTCATCAGACGCGCATCCTCGGCTCGGACCAGCAAACTTCGGATCAGGTTGGAATTATCGGCCATCTCAGCACTGAGCTTCTGATGCACTGAATGATATTCATCCACCTGGAGACCACGAACACTCAGGAATGAAAAAGACCTCACGGACTTCTTGAAAATTAGTCAGCTTGAGAAGACACTATCTGCCGTACACAGAGGCCCTTCTCTCTACCTCATTCACCTGTACCATCTCGACTGTCCCCCACTGTTTCACCTCACCAATGAAGTTATGAGTCTATCCCACCTCCAACACTCAAGACGACATTCCATCTGGACCTCTGCATCGGGAGCCCTAGCAACACGCATATTAACATTTTAGAGATGTGGGGTGAGAATACGGTTATCATTTAGGACAAGCCACGATCCTTATTTTTCTTTTTTCTTTTGAATTTGGATTATTGGAAAACACTAAACCAAAGAGCAAGGTGAATACAACAGATAGGAGGAAGGGCTAGCAAAGGAAAACGTTAATATGACGTTTGTTTAACCCTAAACCAAACAAAGAAAGCAGGGTGGTCAGGAGCTACACCCCTCACTGTTATAAAAGAAATCCTTTAACTAGAGGGTCCTCTAAATCTAGTTCAATTTTCATAATTTTCAAAAATTTGTTAGAACATGACTATCATATAACATACACACATTTGTGGTATCATTCATCTCCTAAGAGAAACATTTCAAATATTATGAGACTACCGTGTTCTTACGAATGCACCCACTGGGTGCCCTCACCTTAACCAGCACCTTTCGTAATTCCTCAAAGTAGACCGGGAAATCTGCTTCTACCTGAAGGTCGTCAATAGCAAAAAATGATGCCATCGACTGGATGATGTCACCAGCCAAATCGATATCGTCGGTATTCATAGTGATCTATCCGGGGGCAAAAAAAGAGACAAGCTTAGCATCCTCAGATATTAAAAAGAAACTGAGCTGAAACACTACCTGAATTTCCCCATATTCAACACATTTCTTGAACCTAAATTTCTATGTGGTGATGACTAAGGGGTTAGCCCTGAAGGAAATTACGAATTTTAGCAGCAGGCTAAAAGAGCAATCCTCTGGCCTTGTAAACTCAGTGACAAAATCATTCAAACACTGAAAATGTTTTTGTTCACCTCTGTATCCCCAGTCCTTCTCAAGTCAGACAAGGAAGTGCTGAAGGGAAGGATGGAGAGAGACAGAAAACCACCTTCTAGATTATACCCCAGTGTCTAAAACGATTGACACTTCTAACACTAACACCCTACGTTGAAACATGCAGTTTTACGACCCTGATATCGGCGCCACCCACCTCACTTTGCGCTGAATGGTAAACATGACCTAAGAAACCTATGCTTGTGACAGTAAACGTTACCTCTCCACTAAGCTTTATTTTTATATACAGCTGGCCACCATTCCGTAAGGATGTGAAACACACTTGAAATGGAGCATTTTGAATGTTGGTGTCTTCTGGTAACAGGAAGTTCTGGTTGAGCCACATAACCACCTTAAAAACGAATAGGACGAAATGAACTTCCATTTTTAAAGTATAGTCATTCTTAATAATTATCCTTCTCTCTAGATTTACTGCTTGTTTAAAAAACAAAGAATTATACTTCACACCCCCTCCCACCAAGAAAACGCTAATCACACTCCTTTTCCCCACCTCATACATGATCTTAAGGAACATTCAGAATTATGTCTGGCCCCACAGCATGCATGACTTTATAGCATTTTCATTGTAGACATAATCTTATATGGAATGTAGAAATGTCTTGGGTACGGTGCTAAGCCTGTTTACACGGTAGCTCTTCTGTGGCTATACCTGATGTGTGCCACGTTTACACTGTGGCTCTTCTGACGGCGTAGTCTGCCTAAAACTATTCCATTCCAGCCTTTAAAAAAATGTAAACGAAGTATGCATGCACACACAGCACAGACCCAGAGATACATCCACACGATAAGTAAAAAATAAGTTTTAACGTTCATAACAATAATATTGAGCAGCAGCATGTACAATGTAGGGGTATCCCCTCACTAGCTGAGGTTATGGGTAACCCTAAAATAAAAGTGCATCCTAACTCTGTAGTCTTAGTGTCCATACCCAGAAGTTGACAATTCATCGGTTTAAACATATTTATGTAACTTCTATCAGTATAAGATCATCAGACTAAAACCAGAAAATAACCATCTTAAACTTAATACCCTTCATTTATTATTTTTGAAGGATTCCAAATCAGGAGAGTAGAGGTCATGGGAACCTTGACCACATAAGAACCTGAGAATCTACATAACTAAAAAGCCTCCCCGAGGTTTCTGGAGCCCAGCCGAGGTTATAGGTCACTGGCATTAGTCCTTTACACTTTACAAGGTACTGTCACACCAAATATGTGATCTGCAGGTGCCCCCTGTGAGGTGGGAGTAGCTTCACTTACAGATAAGGGAACTGAGGCTCGACTGATGAGAGCTGACAGCACTAAGAAAATCACTAAGATTTAACTAGTTAAGGTAGCATCTGAATTCAGAATGTTCTCAGCTCAAACTCCCACTCTCTTTCCAATTTGAAGCAGGTTCCTCTCAAAACACTGGGTCAGGACAAATACGCCAAGGCCATTGGTGAGAAAAGAGAGGAATTAAAAGCTGGTAAGAATTCACCTGTAACTAAGGACTGCTCATGTAAATAAGGTGTGTATTTTTTCAAAGTGAGGGAAGATATTTTCACAGTATTTTTGTCACAGGTGATAAGCCAACACCCAACTACCTATCCCTTTCATATCGTAATTACTGCTACCAAATAACTCATTCATGCAATTTCCCCCTCCTATGACGTAACATCCAAAGGATGCTGAAAGTGCAAAAAGATTGAAAGAAGAAAGCCAGACACTCACCCTCTGTGACCGTTCCGCGATGATAAAGTTGACGTAGCTGAGGGGCTCGCTGGCAGAGTCAGGGCTGGTCAGCGCATACATGGAAAAGCGGGGGAGCTGTCTTGTCAATTCAAATACATGGAACTGGGCACTGTGGCCAACCAAAGGAGCGCAAGAAGAGAAATGTGTTGCATGGACTATTACTTCAAAATGCAAGGCCCAGATAATAACAATAAAGTCACTAACTGGGTCATCGAATGTTATTTATGGGTTTTGCTGAAGGGGGAAAAAAAAACCAAGAAACTTGAGGGTCAAGTCCTACAGTGATGGGGTTTGGGATTAGCCACAACATGAGTCTTATACATGTACGCATACATGCACCAAGGGTTTAAAACACCCTAAAGGAAACGTGAAATGGCTTTTAGCTGCCACAGATGTAGGGGTTTCCCTTCACTAGCTGAGGTTATGGGGAACCCTAATATAAAAGTGCATCCTAACTCTGTAGTCTTGGTGGCCAAAACGAAAAGTTGACAATTCATCAGTTAAACCTATTTACATAACTTTTGTCATTATAAGATCATCAGACTAAAACCAGGAAATAACCATCTTAAACTTATGTGGCCTTCATTTTTTATTTTGGAAAGATCTCAAATTAGGGAAGAAAAGGTCACGGGAAATCTTGGGTAGGGGGAGTTGAATCATCGAAACGCCCCCCCCAAACCCATGGCATGGTAGAAAATCCACCCATCTTGCCCTCCTCTAAGTCCTGGCTGGAAACGAACTGTGACTTGCAAAGTGTCACCTGCTTCTGTAACCCACGAAGGTTTTCAAGTGCAGGTCCACGGGGATATCTTTGGGAGGTGTAACTGGGATGCGGATGGAGCTGGAAAGGCTGTGAATGCTGGGGTGTACCACGTGGCTTTCACCTAGAAAGATTCCCTCCGCAAAAATCAATACTGCTCGGATGATGGTGTCTGCAGGGAAGACACAAAACGGCAATTCGAGAACCACTCCCAGGAGGCACAGGTGCCCACAGGTGCCGGCTCCAAATAATTTCTTACCGTTCGAGGTGGAAATGCACAGTTCCACGTGAGCAGGCTGGGCCTCATGTCCCAGACTGACTGAGAGGGCAGTGTGGAGCTTGGTATTGGCTGGGATGACGCCCCGAGGCCCATCAGCCTCGTTCAGTGGACTCAATTCAGCCTACAAAACATCCGACTTACGACTCAGTCACCGACACGATGAACTAATGTCAATTTTAAATCATACGGTTATTTGGCTTTAAAAACCAACTCCCTGGGGCGCCTGGGTGGCTCAGTTGGTTAAGTGTCCCACTCTTGATCTGGGCTCAGGTCATGATCTCGCAGTTTGTGGGATCAAGTCCCACGTGGGGCTCTATGCGGACAGTCCAGAGCCTGCTTGGGATTCTCTCTCTCTCTCTCTCTCTCTCTCTCTCAGTGCTCTTCCCCCACTTGCACCCTCAAAACAAATAAATAAAAACTTTAAAAAAAAAAGACCAACTCCCAATCATAGGCTTTTTGGTGTTGTTTTTTTTTTTTAATTTTTTTCTTGTTTATTTATTTTTGAGACAGAGAGAGAGCACGAGGGGGACGGGCAGAAAGAGAGGGAGACACAGAATCTGAAACAGGCTCCAGGATCCGAGCTGTCAGCACAGAACCTGATGAGGGGCTCAAACCCACAAACCTTGAGATCATGACCTGAGCCGAAGTCGGATGCTTAACCGACTGAGCCACCCAGGCACCCCGGTGTTGTTCTTTAGAAACAGCAAAACGAATTCACTTAGTATAATAGATTCAAATACAGTCACGCATGACAGGACAAATTAAAGTCTGGCTTCCCAGCTCATCCTCCAGCCAGCTTGGTACACACATACACACACACACACACACACACACACACGTGGATGCACACTCACAGAGGTTTCTCAATTGTCACCTTTTTGCTATTTGTTTTTGAAAAAGATGAGAGATACTCTGTACGTACTGTTTTTGCATTCTTTCACTCAGTAATGCCACAGATATCCTTCTGTATCAGCCCAAGTACATATCCCTCATTCTTCCGGGCTGCTTAATAGCCCTGAGCACACACCCTACGACTGGTCAACATTTCCGTTGCTTCCAACCATTCACTGCCACAGACAGTGTTGCAGTAAAGGTCTTCGAATGCTTGTGCGAACATTTCTATAGTTTAGCTACACGGCGGTAGGATTTCCAGTTTCAAGGATATGCACCCTCTCAACTGTGACCCCAGCACAAAGGCTGAGCCCGTCCATGCTTCTGCCGTGGACAGGAGGCTGTCCCGCTGGGCACACACTATGCTCCGTCTTCTTCCACGTTTGCTATCCCCGCCTCTTGACACATGTCCCCTTCACCACGGGGGCCTACCTTGGCGTTTTCCTCATAGTTACGGAGTTCCAGCAATAGGTTCTGTTTTTTCTGACTCAGCTCTCGGATCAGGTCCTGCTCTATGCTGGTGTCCATGAGGTTGCCTCTCATCTCAGCTGTGCCTGGCTGGTAGCCCCGGACTGAATAAAAGGAAAAAGACCCTCACCAGATTGACAAATACCCCAGCATAGCCAGGTCTACTTTCAAATCATCAACTGTCTGTTCTTAGAAACCAAAAACCTAAGTTCTCATTTCATCCAACTTGGTGAATTTATTAGCAGGACAGGGTACCAATACAAACACTTTATAGTGGAGTTTCCTGGTATTCTGACCCAATCAAATAGAAAATCTGGCTTTCTGAGGCTTTTTTGCCATCCCAACTTACTTTCCCCATCCACGGAGCAGCAGATGAGCTGGGTGTGACCATCCATCCGGTAATCTCCCTCCAGCACGCTAGCAACTGCACAAGAAAAGTTGTCCTTAAAGATGACCTCCCCAGTTCGGTCACTTCGAGCATCAACCTAAAAATAAAGTAAGAACTTGAAAAATAGCTTATGCTGTAGTTTAAAACACACACACACACACACACACACACACAGAAAATCTTAAAGTCAGCTTTAAAGGTCAGCTAGTCTAGCAGTTTTTTCAGAGTGCTCCTTGGAGCCCTGTGGCTTTAAGGTGGCACCTATGACCTCCGGAGCCAAGGGGACCATAAGGGGACACAACCAGCTGTACTTTCTTCTTTTTAAATGAAAGCTGTTTTACATATTGGCCTTTATATAATGTTTCACTTGGAGAAATGGGTTGGCAGTACATATCCACTTGCTATCTGTGAGTACTTGGGAAAGCCTCTTAACCATTCTGTGCTTGGTTTCCCCAGCTGGGGGTCAAGAACAAGAACCTGAGGGAAATAACTGTGCCTATACCCCACGGGGCTGGACTGAGGCCTAAAGAAGTTAGCACACGTAAAGCACTTAGAACAGGGTCTGGAACATAGATGTACACAGGAAACGTTAGTTCTATGTAAAAGCTTTATCTTTATCATGTACGTGTATAAAATATATTTACATCTAAAGTTTGAAAAACACCATGCTAGCTCAACCCTCCAACATATAACCTTTTATAATAACCCTGTTTAAGAGTCACTCTTCCGGGGGCGCCTCGGTGGCTCAGTTGGTTAAGCCTCTGACTTCGGCTCAGGTCATGATCTCACGGCTCAAGAGCTCCAGCCCCGCATCGGGCTCTGTGCTGACAGCTCAGAGCCTGGAACCTGCTTTGGATTCTGTGTCTCCCTCTCTCTCTCGTTCCCTCTCCTGCTCACACTCTGTCTAAATAAACATTTTTTAAAAAGTCACTCTGCCATGTAAAAACTATTGGGATGCCTTAGAGAGCCCTCCTATCCTGAGTCTCCTCTTCCCAAGAAAGGAAAATAAATAAATGACAGAAACCAATGCACCTGAAAAAGAACAATGAAGGATAGCCACTTAAAATGATGACTTTTGTTTCAAGCAAGAATACATAATAAAAGGGTGGCTACAGAAAATCTAGTAGAGCATTCATTTCAAACAGCCAATGCCACTCTCTATTTCTGTCTTTTTATGAACATCCTTCTGGGCAAAACTTTGCAACAACAACAAAAAAATAAAGTCATTTAGGTCATAGCCTACTACTGGCTCCTATCCCTTGCCTGTAGAATGTCACATTCAAGTATCCATGCTCTTAATAACACCAACGTGTAAGCCTAAAAACTATCAATGCCAAAACCTGTGAAGTAATTTACCAAAGCACATTAACCTAACCCTAGGGTCCCCTGGTCAGCTCAGTCAGTGAAGCATGCAACTCTTGATCTCTGAGTCATGAGCCCAAGCCCCATGCTGGGTGTAGAGATTACTATAAAAAATAAATAAATAACTTAGATTGAACTGAACTTGCTTCTGCATTTCCAAAATGTTTTACAAACAAGACGGTTCATTCACTAACTAAGAAGCAAGGCTACAAATTAATATTTTTCTGGATGTTCTGCTCTTTTGCTTTATCCAACAGGGAGGTTTTGCCCTGGAGAGAATGGCCCTCCAACCCCACATATGACCTACAAAAGGCAAAGTTAATTGACTGGCTGCAGTTGTCTAATATTTCTGCACCTATATTCACATGCTGGGTCTGTATATGTCCCTTTTCTATGCTATTTCTGGTAAGTGTAGATAATCAGTTTTTTTTTTTTTTACTTATATAATGAACTGTGTTCATTTTCTTATCTTTTTTTATGGTCTGAACAGATTATATAATAGAAATTCCTTAAAATTTTGAAAACATTTAACTCTAAAAACATCTAGGTCGAGTCATATTTTGAAGGAAACTTTATTTTTTGAAGGTAGCTTTTGAAAACTTCTCAAGTCTAGTAGTTTCTAATTCTTGAATCAATCGTAATATAATTTTTATTCCCCCAGAATATGGTCCAATATGAATAAGGTGTTCACATTTCTTTTTTTTTTTTAATGTTTATTTATTTTTGAGAGAGACAGAGACAGAGCATGAGTGGGAGAGGGGCCGAGAGGGAGACACAGAATCTGAAGCAGGCTCCAGGCTCTGAGCTGTCAGCACAAAGCCCAACGTGGGGCTCAAACTTATGAACCGTGAGATCAGGACTGGAGCCAAAGTCGGACGCTCAACTGACTGAGCCCCCAGGGCGCCCCAAGATGTCCACATTTCTTACTACGGAACACCACAGTCCTCCCTTATAATTTTTATATGACCATACCAAAGGCAAAGCCAATTAAAGAAGCAGGAAACAAAACAACTGTCTCGTAGACAGTTGCCTACGGGCAACCCAGCACTGTCAGACCAGAAAGCTAGGGCAAATGGTACCCATGGAGATCTGGCAGTTATTTAGGCAGCTTCTAACAAGACAATCCTGACTTGCCAGAAGTCTGTAGAAAATTCTGACTTGAACTTAAGAAAGGAAAGAAAGCAAAAAAGATTTTATTTTGAATTTCATAGGTGGGAAAACAATATGATAACATGATTCTTCCTACTAAGTCGAAGTTTTCAGTCAGTCTTAAAGATTTATTAGAGAAGAGCTATCCAACTCCTTTTTTTTTTTTTAAGTAGTCTACACCTAAGATCAACCTGATTCAATTGCTTCTCATTCCTTCAAGAAGAGATTTAGAAAGATCTTCCTGAAGATTTTCTCCCAAATCGGGCTTTGAACAAAGAGTAAAAGTCCACTCACACAGCCTGCAGTGATGACACTATACCAGGAAGGGAAAATGTGCAAACATTATGAAGTTAAATCTAAAAGCAGAGCCAAGGAAGGCAAGTTTATATTTTCATGTTACTGACTCTGAGTCCTACAGCCAATAGATCTCAAACAACCAGTCCTCTGAATTACACCTGAACTCTGTGTTGAGACTTACCTTCCCATTGGACCAGCCAGTTATCAGTTCACACACTCCATCAGAATTCAGGTCGAAAGCATGAATGCTCATGGCATGATTTTTGGACTGAAAAGGAATTTCGATAATTAGTGTAGAAGTCTCTCAATATGTATAAAAGCCCTGAATATCAGAGGCTGAATTATACTAACTTTAATTCTCCAGTATCGGGCTGTTTTATCGTAAACTCCAACTGTGCCATTGGAAAGGGCATAACCAAATCGACTGCCATACATGGGACAAAGAGAGGTGATTATCTGCAAGAGATAACACATAAACACACAGCATCTTTTCATTAAAGTTCAATTCGGTAGGGAGTATGGCTTTATAAAATTGCATGCCTTGCCAGCGAGTATGTTAAAATTAGATTCAAATCTGTTAGAGGGGAATGTATTTCTCTTCTTATGATCCATGTCATCTATTTCAGAGTTGGGTTATGAGAACTAAATAAACTCACAAAGTTTGCTATTTTAGATCAAACTTATGTGGCAAATTTCAGCAAATTGTTTTTAAAAAAAAACAATAAAATTGAGCAATTGAGGATGAAATAGAGTATATAAGATCTAGAAAATGTACAACAGACATTGTTATGGAAAATGTTTTAATGATTATTCCAGTTTCCTTAACTCATAATATCCTACAGTTTAAATCTTAAAAAGAGTTGCCAGGGTGTCTGGCTGGCTCCATGGGAGCCAGGGACCTCAGGGTCATGAGTTTGTGCCCCATGGCGGGCGGAGAGATCATGTTAAATAATAAAAAATAAAAATAAAAAATCAACAGAATTGTCGGGATGCCTGGGTGGCTCAGTCAGTTAAGCGTCCAACTCTTGATCTGAGCTCAGGTCACAATCTCACAGTTCATGAGTTCAAGTCCCACATCGGGCTCTGCGCGGACAGTGCAGAACCTGTATGGGATTCTCTCTCTGTTCCTCCCTGCCTTGTGCTCTCTCTCTCCCTCTCAAAAATAAATAAATAAACTTTAAAACATAAAATAAAAAGACTTATAAAATCAGTTGGATATCTTTTATGTACATGCTTTTCTTTCTGTGACATAATTTACTATTTGCTAAAACATAATCTTTTGAGCAACCAGACGCGAAGTAACCGCTTGAGCTAAGGCCGACCCTAAAACATAATCTTTTGAAAAAGCACCTGGATTTGTGTCTGCAGCACTGTGCAGAATGTGTGTATCATACAGAAATATTTACAGCACTGCTTGAGGATTTAACATCCTTAAAAGGATAAAATTTTAGAGACTGAATAAAATTCTCCTTTAATTAAAGTTAAAACCAAAGCTTAATGATACCTATGCCCCTGCAGATCTACTTTCTAATTCTTTTTTTTCTACTTTCTAATTCTAACACTAATACAAGAGATATTAAGAAATAAATTGTATAAAGCAGAGAATAGTTATATAATTTCCTCCACGCCTACAGCTTTTCTACAAAACCACCCACTTTACTTAACTCTGAATACAAAGTACTGTGTGGGACTCCAGAATTATTTAGCTCAAGGCATTCTTTTGGCAACACTCAGTACTATCCAACTGCCAAATGAATTATAATTTTGCTGATCGGAGAAACAGCATTTGAGCTAGGAGCAAAATCAAACTGAAAGGGCAGGAAAACGGCCCTGAAATGAACAATTTTATAAAGTGCACATTTTCATAAACTTAGCCCCAGATTCCATGGGTCCCTTAGTCCTTCATTAGTTCACTAGTTTCTCTCTTTTATGGACCAGCGGACCAACAGTCACCTCAAATCCCTAGCTCTATTTTATGTTCTCCTGTCCTTTTCTAGGATTTAGGAAAAAGGTGTTTCAAAAGAATGCACCCTCCTCACATGGAGTATTGACAATAAACAGGAATCCAACAAAATCTGAATGATTCCCACCAAACAGGAAAAGATTTACTACAAATTTGAATGAAAGAAAAATGATAATGCAAGACATAGCATCTACTGACCAGTGATTCTCAAGTTGGCTTTTGGGGGAGTGGGGGGAAAGAAGTAGCAAACCCCATTAAGAACCTAATGAAAGCTAAGGATTCTCTCCAAAAAAATCACACATTAACCACATACACTTCAACAGAACCCCTTAACTTTCAATAGGGTCATTAATTTTCTCTACTTATAACTTATCAGTTTATAATTATAATAACTGAATATATAAAAAGTGTAGTAGAACTAAGTAAAAATCTATGATCCTCGCTATAGGATAAAGGTCAATTAGCTAAATCAAGGATAACACTTTGTATATCAATATGCAAGCTTTGCTTTTTGGTCTTTTTTTTGTATAGTTGGTGGAAGAGAAGCCTGACTTTCCTAGACAGCTTTTGTAAGTGGCATGAAGCAAGGACAAGTGATCAAGATGGCTTCTGAGGCCACTGCCTCAACCCTTCTGATCTAGACTCAAACCCAACCTGAATACATTTTGCAGGATCCCAGCATTCTGATCGCTAAGACTCCCTTCTGTTGTTTTTTTCCTGCCTCTCTAGAGTGTTCAGGACCCACTGTTCCTTTATACTCTTTTCCTCCCTTTCTTCAGAATATCCTAATTCGTCTTCTGTTTCCATCTTGCCCAATCCTGGGGAACCAGCAGCAAATAAATATCCTAAGAATGCCAAACCTACAACCGATAAGGGCAATCTATAGACAAATGAAGCTTAAACTCTTTCAGAAACATCCCAGGTTCTATTCCATGAGCAATTCTAATCACGGAGAAATGCGCCAAGTTCTCCAACATCTGATTTTAAGTTTACCATCAAAAATGTGCCTAAGAAGTACTTAATTGGAATGGAGAGGGAAATTTTTTAAAACCACATTTGTGTACTTCATTCAATCCCATATAATACACACCATGGGGAGGAGGCGGACAAGGCAAAGCTTCAAACCCTGACCACACCACGTCATAGCCATGACGGTGTATGAGTAATTTCACAAAGGAAATTAATGCCAGTTTTCTCATCAGGAAAATAGAAATAATAATATCTTCCTAACAGGTCTGTTGTAGGATTAAATGAGTTAGTTGACGTAAAGCACTTAGAACGGTATCTGGCATATATTAGGTGCACAAGAAATGATTATAATTATTAGTGTTATTATTATTAATATGTGTTAACTCAATAAAAGAAAGGCCTTTAGGTACTCAATAATTTTTCTCTATTTACTCAATCTGTTGAAAATGTAACGTTTCTTTTCCCCAGCAGCCATCCCTGCCTCCCCCCAACTCTGAAAATATATCTTGATACAGGATTTTTAGGTGCGTCTTTCTCTGTAACATGCAGCTCTGTTTAATCCCCACAGTTTGTACCTCAAAACGGTCTGGGTTGTGAGAGATGTCCCAGCACTCTTGTCAGATGTGATAGTTCCCTGTGCTGATCTATCTTGCCCACGGTTACCATGACTCTGAGGTGGCACTTCTTACCTCTGTCTCTGTCATTTCTGCTATAATCTCGTCTTCTTTAAAAACTCGGATATCAAAATCCTCTGATCCGACAAGGAGCTGAAAGGAAAAAGAACCCTGCGTATTTAGTTCGACAAGCAGACACAGCAGAATTTCCATAAGTGAAACAAAAAATTGCACGATACTGCAACACTGCCACTGCTACCCAAGAGTTCCAACCTCCCTATAATTTGGTTCTCAGGAAGGTTCCCTCTACTGGGCAGTCAACACCTTCGGTTAGTGAAGAAAAAGTGGTTGTTACAGACTTTACCCTTCCATGCAGGCTGCGCATCCTGCCAGAATATGGTCTTTTTTTTTCTTAATTTTTTTAATGTTTTTTATTTACTTTTGAGAGAGAGACAGTGCAGGCAGGGGAGGGTCAGAGAGAGAGGGAGACACAGAATCGGAAGACAGGCTCCAGGCTCTGAGCTGTCAGCACAGAGCCCAACGCGGGACTCAAACCCATGAACCGTGAGAGCATGACCTGAGCCAAAGTCGGATGCTTAACCGACTGAGCCACCCAGGCGCCCCTGGTCTTCCACCAAGCACCTGAACATGCTTCCTGGGGTTCAGTGCCGCTCTCTGCCCATGGACGGAAGCCTGTTTCAAAGGCCAGAGACCAGCATCCATGGACAAGAGACAGGTAAGTCGGTGCCCAATACAGCACTTGGCTGGCTACTCGAGAAGCTAATTTCTAGAGTAACCATTAGAAGACTTTCAAAGGCTAAGAGCCAATCTCAAAAACTTTAAGATTCCTGAAAAAGCCACAGCTGAAAACTACTTACAATTATGGTTTTTTTTTTTTTTTAATGTTTTTTATTTATTTTTGAAAGACAGAGAGACAGCATGAGCAGGGGAGGTCAGAGAGAGAGGGAGACAGAGAATCTGAAGATTCTCCTGAAGACAGGCTCCAGGCTCTGAGCTGTCGAGCACAGCACCTGTCAACACACGGCTCGAACCCACGAACCACAAGATCATGACCTGAGCCAAAGTTGGATGCTCAACCAACTGAGCCACCCAGGTGCCCCTACGATTATGGTTTCAAAGCATCCAAAGGTAGCTGTAAGATTGTGAATACGGCTGTGGTCCCATCAACTGTTCTGCCCCCTCTCTCTGCCCTGTGTCTTTGCAACATTATGGACTTGATCTTTATATTAGACAAACACAAGTGATCCACTCTTTACAAGAGAAAGACAAATGAGGCCAGCTGGCTTGTCATTTAGGCAACAGAGCACCAAAATCAACCAGGAGAAGCCAACACTTCTCTTAACCACTAATGTCACTGTCGTGGGAAAATTATTCAGCTGAGCACACAAGATAAGTATCTCCTCCTCCACACACCTCTTTCTTACCATCACCGTCAAAGTCACATAAGGCCAAGGAATGAACATTATCTCCAGTAACCTGAAAATAAAACCAAAACTCATTAATATGCCATCTTTGTTCACTTAAGCCAAATACATTAGCTACATGAAAGAGGATTATACAAGCCACCAACGGGTGTTATTCAAATTACAAATGTTCTGTTTTTATGTACAGAATTAGAAATACGTTTCTAATTTCTATTTTGTTTTTCTTATTCGTTACAGCCAATGGTAAAAAAAAAAAAAACAACAAAGCACAAAGCACATTAAGTGAAAATGTTTGAGAGGATTAAGAGAATATTTTGTTCTGTATACCGTCCAAAAGAGATCATTTCCTTCGTGATCAAAACCCTGCAGAACACAATTGCCACCAATAATGGCAAGAGGAGAGGAAATGTCCCCCAGGGTTCCCAGCACAATAGCATTGGCCCCATCTGCAACCTAAGAAGGAAAAAAAGACATAAAATCTCAGATACGTTGAGGCACAGGCACAGTGGACATACAGTAGATCCTGATTTTTATTTGGATACTCAAATCCCTCTGTCATTGTTTGTGAGAAACCCACGTGGTCTCTTGAGAGGCAACCCGGGGCTGTCCCCTGAGGACAGTCACTGTGGCTTACGTGTGCTTCTACCGGGATGAGCACAGATCCAGGATGAACTCAGGCCGCTGGCCTCTCGCTAATCTGCTGCAGTAAACTGCGACAAAATCCGAGGCTCTCTGGAAGTACGAGATAACTATGAGTTCTAGAGGCCCGATTCTTGACAGAATCAAACTTATGCCTTTAGAACACCCCAACTTTTGTAATCTATTTTAACCATTTTGCATGGAAGTCTTTGTAATGCTTATTAACCAGTTCTCTTGCTACTACTCTTTTTAATTGTAGAGTTACTAAGAGGTACAAAGTGTAATAAACACCTACACACCCAGCATCCAGAATTAATAAATGTTCCAGACTTCTTGAATAAAGTATATAAGCATAATGTAACTTATTTTTAGAAAATTCAAGGACATCTTTGGAAATACTGTTTATTATCAGGAAAATTGTCCTTATTTATGTAATCTTTATGTAGGAAAACTATTTAAAAATTGGCTATAAAAGAAAGAAAAATTTATTAGAAATCAAAACTGCTAAATGGCCAATCACTCAAAAGATAAAGTTAAAAGGTAAACAATAAACTGGGAAAAAATACCTACAATATATAAGACAAAGAACTGATTTTTTTGTGAATAAAAGAGCTAATAAAAAGCAAATAAGAAAAGGGTAAACACCCCAAGCTAAAGAAACAAACAAAAAAACAAAAAACAAAAACAAAAAACAGGCAATTCACAAGAAATACTAATCACCAAACATGAAAATCCTCATTCTCACAATATATCATTTTTCATTTTTCAGATTAGAAAGATAATATTATCCATTGTTGGTTGGGGTGTAATAAAACAGACACTCTCATATTCTGAGGGGAAGGTGGAAAACAGTAGTCTTATATAGAACAATTTAGCAATATTTATCATTTAAAAAAGATTTTTAACTCAGTAATTCCAAAGCTCAATTCTTGACATCATTAATTTTATGTGTCAACATGGGTAGGCCATGGTAACCAGATGTTTAATCAAACATTATTCTTGGTGTTTCTGTGAAGGTATTTTTTAAAATGAGATTAACACTTAAATCAGACTTTGAGTAAAGCAGATTACCCTCTAAAATGTGGGTGGGTGGGCCTCATCCAATCAGTTGAAAGCCTTAATAGAAAAAAGACTAGGAGCGCCTGGGTGGCTCAGTCAGTTGAGCAGCTGTCTTCGGCTCAGGTCATGATCTCGCAGTTTGTGAGTTCAAGCCCTGCGTCAGTCTCTGTGCTGACAGCTCAGAGCCTAGAACCTGCTTCAGATTCTGTGTCTCCCTCTCTCTCTCCCTCTCCCCCATTCACACTCTGTCTCTCTCTCTCTCTCTCAAAAATTAAAAATTAAAAATTTTATTAAATTTATTAAAATTTTATTAAAAACTAAAAAATAAAAAAAATTTTAAAAAAAGACTGAACCCACCCCCGGAGGAAGGATTCTGACACCAGACTGTATTCAGACTCAAGTTTCAACATCAACTCTTCTCTGGAACTCCAGGGAATTTGCCTAACTTGCAAATTTTGGACTTGCCAGCCTCCACAACTGCATGAGCCAATTCTTTAAAATACAGCAATCAATCTCTCTCTCTCCCCATAAGTATATACACACACATCCTACACTTAATTTCAGTCTTATACCAAAACATAGCAAGAGTATCTTTGTGATCCTGAAATAGGCAAAGACTTCTCAGGACAGAAAAAACACTATTATTAAAGAAAAAAAACTGAACAGCTAATCTTCAACAAAATCAAAAACTTCTGCTCATCAAAAGACACCTCCTTATTGGAATGAGCCAAATACTGAGAGAAAATATTTGTTATATATATTGTTATTTGCTATATATATTGTAAATATTGTTATATATATATATATAATATTAACAAAATAAAAAAATAGAGTCTCATAAGAATGATGCATGGATATATAGTAACTTCATATAAAGATGCTCACAATATAGCATTGAATAAAAAGGCTGTGTGTAATAGCCAGGGACTGGAAACAACACAAATGCCCACTAACTGATGAGTGGATAAAGAAAATATGGCATGTCCATACAATGGAATAGTCTTCAGCGCTAAAAAGAATGAAATACTGATACATACTACAACATGGATCAACCTTGAAAATATCATCCTAAGAAAAGGAAACTCATCACGAACGACCATATATTTATATGATTCTGTTTATATGAAAAGTCGAGAACGGGCAAATCTACAGAGATAGGGAAGTAGATTAGCGGTTGCCTAAGCGAGACAGGTTGGGGGACAATGAAGATTGACTACTCGTGGGCACGGGGTTTCTTTTAGGGATAATGAAAATGTTCTAAAATTGATTGTGGTGATAGCTGCGTAAGTCCCTGAATAAACTAAAACTACTCAATTGTGTACTTTAAATGGGTGATTTGTATGGTGTGTGGATTATCTTTTAATATATCTTATTATAATAACATAAGGTAGAGGGGGAAAAACGCTCCATGTATATAATATGATCCCATTTTGTAAAAGATTTCACTTAGTGGGGCGCCTGGGAAACTCAGCTGGTTGAGCATCTGACTCTTGATTTTGGCTCAGGTCATGATCCCAGGGTTGTGGAATTAAGGACAGTGTTGGGATTTTCTCTTTCCCCTCTCTGAGCCTCTCCCTGGCTCGCATGTGTTTAATAAAAAATAAAAATAAAAATAAATAAGAAATTTCACTTAGTAAAAATCAGTTTAAGAGTTAACTGTTATCTCTAGATGGAGAAATTATGAGTATTTTTTTCTTTTTGCTTCCCTATCTTTTCTATAATAAAGATGAATAACTTGAGTCTTCATAAGCTGCAGTTGCCTATAGATGGCAGGCCACAGTAAGTGCTTCTCCTATAAACTACCATACTAAATTTTAATGCAAACCCACCAGGAGATCTGACTTCTTGGCTCTTGGCTGAGCTCTCTATAGATCTTGACAGACGGTGGCATCACAGATATACCTCACGGGAGACAAGCTGGAGTGTCACCAAATGGTTACCAACCATGATAAAACAAGTAAACGTCAAAGAGATAACGCAGATGTAAATGGAAAAAGTGGAGGTGTTGTTTACATTACAAGAGCCATACAGGGGCGCCTGGGTGGCTCAGTCGGTTGAGCGGCCAACTTCGGCTCAGGTCATGATTTCACGGTTCGTGGGTTCGAGCCCTGCATTGGGCTCTGTGCTGACAGCTCAGAGCCTGGAGCCTGTCTTCAGATTCTGTGTCTCCCTCTCTCTCTGCCCCTCCCCCACTCATGCTCTCTCTCTGTCTCAAAAATAAACTATATAAAAAAATAAAAAAATAAAAAAAAAACAAGAGCCATACAATAAGCAAACCAAAATAAATGTCTGATCTCTTTCAAGCATAAAAAATCAATGGACATTAATGAGTAACGGGAATATTACAGTTATAAAGGGGTATACTTGCCTCTCTGTAGAACAAATCTGAATTATTGTAGACATCATAAGCCAGAAGATTAGTCTGTGTCCCCACCAAAAGAGCATCATAGCCGAGTTCTGGGTTCAGTACTCCCGCAGTCAGGCAGCTGACTTCCTGGTTAATGTTGAGAAGCGAAACATCAGATTCCAGGGGGCTCTGGAAGACCCTGGATGCACTGGAATGCTGGCTCCGGGTATGAGGATTGTGAATAAAAACCTAAAATAAAAACAGTTAGTTACATCTCAAGATACCAAAAACGTAAAATTAACATACATTTATTTTTTTTAATTTTTTTAAATTTATTTTTGAGAGAGAGACAGCGCGAGCAGGGGAGGGGCAGAGAGAGAGGGAGACACAGAATCTGAAGCAGGCTCCAGGCTCTGAGCTGTCAGCACAGAGTGCGATGCGGGGCTCAAACCCACGAACCGTGAGATCATGACCTGAGCCGAAGCCGGACGCCTAACTGACTGAGCCACCCAGGCACCCAACATACATTTATTAAGAGACCCACGGTATTAACAGATATCAACACTAACAAGAGGTCACTTTAATCACCTACAAAACTTGAAACACTCGTACCTAATTCTGTGTATTGCTAGTTTTCAATCATTCCACAATTTCAATCATTGTGGAATTTCAGTGGTTCTTAGCCTTGTAAAGAACAAGGTAATGGACAAGAGGCACTTGTCGCTTACAGGGGCAGCTTATACGCTACCCACCAGCAGGATGTCAAGTACTCTTATGAGCTAGCCTCTTCCCTGATCAACCTTCAGGAAGTGCAACCAGCCACAATGCGATGGCCGCACACTAAGAAGATCACAGAGCACACAGCAACAAACACTTCCTTAGTATCTTCCATCCCAGCACCTCGTAAATTCAATTCCTAACCCTTAAACCTGGCTGTTTTAGGGCTGCCTGGCTGGGTCATCCAGAAGAACGTGTGACTCTTGATCTGTAAGTTGTAAGTTCAAGCTCCATGTTGGGTGTAAAGATTACTTAAATAAATAAAACTTAAAAAAAAAAAAAAACCTTGGTTGTTTTAAGGGTTAAAACTGGTGGTTTTAAAGTCTGGTAGTTAGTAGATGTGTTTTACAAATATAAACTGAGTCAAACAATCAAGCTTCTTCAAGATTTCATGATCTATACTAGTAAGACAGAATTAAATAATTAGTCCAAAGTTAATTAACTGAGCAGTTTCAACTACCATATATATACATATGGTATGTGTGTGTGTGTGTGTGTGTGTGTGTGTGTATACCCCAAAAGGGGTAACTGGATGTGGGGCAGGGGTATGTTGGATACTAACATGGCTTTTGGCCCCCCAAAAGGGCACAGTACAAAAACAGACATATAGTCTATCTGTGGCGTTAAAATTTCATTAGGGAAATCCCTTAAGCCTCTTCCAGTTTTAAAATCCACTGGTTTTAAATAAGTATTTCATCCCTTTGGTAGAAATCCAAATAGAACTAATTTTAAATTATTACCTAAACAGACAATTATTTGCTCAACAAATAATTTTCAAAGGAATCGACTGGGAATACACAGAAAAGGTACGTAGCTATGGAGTATCATGTTCATGTCCTCATTTATGTGATACTTTACAATGTGCTTTAATAAGTGTTACTGCAATTCATCCTCACAGCAAGCCTTGAGTTTACAGATGAGGCTAAAAAGGTTAACTAACGCCCTTTCCCAAGGTCTGGTGACCGGTAAGTGAAGACCTGGTGCCTGGCATCTGGTTCTAGATCCTACACTCTAGCCATCATGTCTTACTTCCTTTTATAATAGTTGGGAAGAAAAGAATTCCTTCAGAGTCTCCCAGTAATCAGACAGGCTGAGGGAGAACAGGAAGGGAAATCACTTTTGGACCTGCTATTCGTTGCTATTGGAACAGAAAGAAGTTGGGGTTTGTGGCAAACAGCAACAAGATTCCCAGGAGCCGACTTCTCCCTAGTTTACCTCCTGCTGAATCTCCGGGACACCGAACTGTCCCTCAGGCATGGAAAAAGCCAAGCTCAGTCACACAGCAAATGGATCACTCTCTGTGACTGGCTAAAGTTCACACAATATTCTAGCTGAGGGGATACTACTGAAAGTAGAAATCCAGCTGGTCCCCTTGGCCCCGTGGCGAGAGCAAAAACGTTCCCAGAGGAAAACAGTAACATTCATCTTGCAAGAGACCCCTTTTTAAAATATCCTTGCTCGTGGGGCACCTGGGTGGCTCAGTTGGTTAAGTGTCCAACAGAGGCCTATGGATCACTTTGTCTAAACTAGCAATCTCCCATCATCCCAAATCCCCTTACTGTTTGTCCCCCTATGAAGACATTGTGTGTGTTATTTATATGTATATATATTTTTAAACATATAAATATAAAAAATAAAATATACAACTATGATATAATACAAATATATGTATTTATTTTTTCTCTCCCCAGTATCTGGCTCCCCCTCTCAAATATAAGCTCCAAATGGGTGAGATTTGTCACCTTCAACCTTGCAACCACAAAGCTAAGAACGGTGTGCAGCAGTAGTAAGCCCTCAACAAATTAGGGGTAGAGCCAATATTGATGGGATCTTTTCAGCTCATTTATTGAGCTGCTATGCACCCACAGAACTATGTGAATTTCTTTTTGGCATTTGTCAGTACCTGTTAACAGTAACTACCATTATCACATGCCAGGCTCTGTGCTAGGGGCTCTACTTCATTATACCACTCAAAGAAAATGAATCCTTACTTTCTACTTACGTACCCCACGGCATATCACATAACATACAATACAGGTAGAAATGTCTTGAAAACTATAAACTGGGAGCCTGGGTGGCTCGGCTGGTTAAGCCTCCGACTCTTGATTTTAACTCAAGTCATGATCTCAAGGTTGGTGGGATCAAGCCCTGCACTGGGGTCCGTGCTGACGGCACCGAATCTGCTTGGGATTCTCTCTCCCTCTCTCTGCCCCTCCCTCCACTTGCACATACACACACGCTCTTGCTCAAAAAAAAAAGAAAACTTTAAACCATTATATAAATGTTAGCTTATTAAATCCATATTTTAAATCCACACTGGGTTGGGGCGTGTGGGTGGCTCAGTCGGTTAAGCTTCTAACACTTGATTTCAGCTCAGGTCATGATCTCATGTGAGTTGGAGCCCCATGTCAGGCTTGTCAGGCTCTGTGCTGACAGCACGGGGCCTGCTTGGGATTCTCTGTCTCTCTGCTTGCCTCTCTCTCGCTCTCTGTCGAAAATAAATAAATATTTTTGAAAAATCCAGACTGGGTGAAGAACAGGCACTTTAACTTCATTTCCACCATTTTGTAGCTGCATGACCTCCAGCATTACTTTGAACCTCTCTGAACCGCTATTCTAATCAGTAAAGTGGGAGTAACAAAAAGAAAATAGCAACTAACAATTAGTGACTTATATGCCTACAGTTCCCATGTGCCAAGCACTTTACATGTATTCATTTATTTAGTCCTCATAACAACCCTATGTGGCGGATACTATTATTAAGTACTTTGCCCAAGGTCATGAAATTAGTAGGTACTGGAGCCAGGATTACCAGACCTGTGCTATGCTGCTACTCTTGGCATTGTATCAAGGATGCTGAGATAATTAATGTAATGAGGTCTTGTACCTATTAAAAATTATTACGCTTGGTGTCACTGTATTCCATGTATTTTGGTCATGCCTCCATCAGCACACAGTGCCTTGTCTGCTGCCCTTCAGGATTACAAGCTTTGTGAAAGCAGGGATTCCAGCTTTATCTCTGAATCCCCAACATCTAGCACAAAGGAGGTTTCAGTTAAGTCTCCTGAATGTTAAATGACCTGCCTTTTTCATCTCTGTGACTCCCACACCTTGCACAGCATCAGGCACATAGTAAGCGCCTAACGGGTACTTAGCGAATAAATTACAGGAAAAGACACAAATGTACATGGATAAAGATCAGGTGAAATTTGAATCATTTAACTTAGGGGTCTTTGTATTTTCTTCCTTTTTTTTTCCCCGTAAAGTTGTTTGGCTCGAGAGGCAATATGAAATAGTGTAAGGAGCTCCAGAGTGACAGGCAGAGGCCCTGGGCTCAAATCTGGGGTGCGCTACCACTCCGAACCCTGACCACGCCCCTTCCCTTCCGGGGACTTTTCTTCCCTAAGCTCCCTATCAGCACAGGGACTGCAACACTGTCTAAGTCTAAGCGCCTGAAGACCAGTAAAGTGAAGGGCACAAGAAGGCCCTTCACGCGAGACCCCATTATTCTTCGTTATTCTTCGCGGGACGGAAGGCTACGGACACTACCGCCCGGTTGCCGGGGCAACCGCGGCTGGGGGCGGGGTCGCAGGATAAGGGGCGGGGTCGCAGCGGAGATTCCGGGGCCTCGAGGGGCCCGGGATCGGTGCGGTAGGAGCGGTTACCTTGCCCGCTTGGGTGGCGGCTGCCAGGCACGGGTGAATCCCGTCGTAGCGCCCTATGGCCACCTTGCGGGGGCTGATTTCGTGGCGCAGTTTCAGGGTGAACACAGGCAGCAGCATGATGGCGGCGGCTCAGGAGACGAGGGCTCGCCGCCCGAAGCATGCGTAGCGGAGCCGGCTTCACCCGCCGCGGCGCGGGGCTCGGGTACCAGAGCAGCCCGTCTCCAGCGGCTTCAAGCCTGGCGCCAAACAATGCGAGATCGAGGTAACCCCCCAGACCGCCCGCTCTTTCTGTGGCTGCTCAGGCCCGCCGAGCCTCTTCTGCGGCTGCGCGGGCTCCGCCCGGGTCCTTCTGCGGCTGCGTGGTCCGAGAGCCTGCGCTTGAGGTTGGTTCGCTCTCTTTGGTAGAGCCGCGTGTTCTGTTGCTGTAACTTGACCGATTTCCATCCCTCGGTACGAAAGGATCCGAGCCTTTGCATCCCCGGGGCTTCTCCTACCACAACCAAGCTGCGCCCTTGCAGATTCCACACACTAGTACCCCACTCGCAAAGGGTCATTAATTCAAGAAAAGAGGTCTTGAATGCCTGCTCTGCCTTTTAATTAGTCGAGGCAAACCGCAGCAGTTACCTGCACTAAGTATACCAATCCTTTACAGATAATTTTTTTTAATCACGCTTTAGACTCTCATGTTTAAATAGGCTAGCCCCCCCCTTATAAAATTCCCTCTATAGTTTTAAATGAAAATGTGCAAAATTGAAAAGTCACAAAACTTCTCATCATTCATTCAAGAACACAATGCGTCAGGCACTGTTCTAGACAAAAGAGGTACCCAGTAAACGTACACGTTTACTGCTCCCCCGGCGCTCTCCTGGCGCTCAAGTATTCGTCAGCAGAGACCACCACTAAACAAGAAATGCATGTTGTCGGTCGTTTGGTAATAAGAACTATGAAGTTAAAGGAGGAAAGAGAGGTAGAGGATTGAAGGAAGTGGGGTACTAAATAGAGTGGAAGGGAAGAGACCTCAGTGAGAATTGACATTTAGGCAAGGACTTAAAGTGAGGGGTTCAGCCTGGAAGAAGAGTGTTTCAGCAGGTGCAAAGGCCCTGAGAGCTCCCTCTTGGCTGCCTTCTGGAGACAGACATTTAGAAGTGGGAGATGAGACGAATAGAAACCAATGGAGGAGACTGAGAAGGAGCAGCCATTGAGGAAGTAGGACCAGGAGTACTGTGTTCCATAAGCCAAGTGAAGAGAGGGAGAAGGAAAATAACAGTGTCAGAAGCTATAAGTAGGTCTTAAAGATGAGTTCTAAAATGTTCTTGTTACTTGGGTTTTGTAATTACAGCTGTACAAAGGAATATCTTTCTTAAAGCCTACTGGTGTGTCTGTGACTAGGTGAAACCTCTTTTGAAGATCATGTCAAAAAACTAAATTTGAGGGCCTGGATGGAATGTCAGACCTCAGACAATGGACCTCTGCACCCCCTCTGATAGGCCTTGCCTCTGAGTTCTCCCAGCCCCTTTCTGCCCCACCACCTGCCCTGTCACCTATGGAGACATCACAGTTCCTAGGAGTTCCCCGACCAGCCCCGTGGTGGAAATTGCCCTGGGTTTGTCCCCCTGCCCTCATCCATCAGAACTTACTTTGTTTTCTGAAGTGTCCTTCCCCTCCGCCCCCAGACCCTACTTCCACGAAGTTGTCAGCAAACTGAATCCACTCCACTCTCCTAACAGCTCATCTCCCACGCACAGCTTGAAAGAATGGAATCTCTACTCGAGATCACTTCAGGCCATCAGTTTCAGACGAACATTTATTTCGGGTCTCCATATGCCAACCAGTGTTCGGGGACCTATGAAAACAGAAGTGAACAAGAAAGACGTTAATTGTGCCCGTATGGAGTTTACAACCTAGAGGACGTAGGGAGAAACAAGCATTACCCATGAAAGCAAGTAAGATCATTTTAGCTGGTCATAAGGCTGATGTGCTGGATAGGCCTCAGGGGAAAGCCTCTCGGAAGAAATCTGAACTAAGCTCTTTATGACAAGAAAGCAGCAGCCATTAGAAGATGTGGGGTAGGGGCTTCCCAGACAGAGGCAACAATAAGGGGAAAGGCCCAGGTTGGGCATGTTTGAAGATCAGAAAGAGGATGACATGGCTGGAACGTAGTGAGTGAGAAAGAGAAAGAGGTCACATCACCTAGGGCTGTGAGCCACACCAAGGAGCTTGGGTTTTCTTGTAGCAGGCAGACAAGTCCATGGCTTACTGGATTGCCCTCTGAGGCTGGCCTTGGTCTCCATCCACCCAGCAAAGCCTCGCTCACTTTATGTACTGCCTTGGTGGCCTAGACCTTTATAGTTTCTCTTCCTAAGAGGACATTACAATCAGCACAGTCCCATCACTAACATTAACTGAGCATTTTCTACATGCCATCATTTCTAAGACCTCATGTGGACAATTCCACTTAATCCTATAATAACCCTTTGAGGCAGGGACTATTGTTATCCTATTTTACAGATGACAAAACTTTTCTGCTGTCACCTCCTCCATTCATGCCTCTTCAATGGCTGCCCATTTTCAACCAAAGAAAGCTCAGGCTCGTTACAGCTTATGGAAATCAAATTCTGACCACCTTTGGCCTCTGCAAACTTCCTCTTTTGCCACTTCTTGCCTCAAACTCAGTCCCTTCTCAGATGCTGTCTGTAGCTTCCCTGCCTTTGCTCACATTTACCCCCTGCCTGGAATGTCCTTCCCTTCATTTCCTAACTTCCTCCCATCTTTGGGGACAGGTTGGACATCACGACTGCAGACAACCATGTCTGCTACCACATTTAGGAAGGACCCTGGCAATCACATCATGTGCCATATTGGGAGTACTTGGAAGCATTTGAGTCTTTGGATCACAGTCCTAATTAGGGAGCATTTTTTGGGAGTATTTGCCATATTGGGAGTATTTGAGTCTTTGGACCACAATCCTAACTAGGATCAGCAAGGATGCCCAGAAGGGTAGATAACCCCCAACCCCCTTGCCAAACACCAGACAGAGCAGAGGACTTGGAGGCTCTTCTCCAAGGAGGAAGGAACAATAGCCCAGAGAGGCCTCTCCCCCTACCAACAGTCCCAGAGTGTCCCCTACCTCCAGTGATTCCCACCCCAGGAATCACTGGCTTTTCAGAGAAGACTCCTGTCATCTTCACATCAGTGACACTTGGGGCTCCTGCGGACCGAGGACTTGTGGGGAGTTGCTGGTGGGCCCTAGGTTGGCAGCATTACATATGGGTGAGCCCACACGTCTTGAAGTATGAAGACCTGGGTTCAAATTCTGCCTCCAGCAGTCACTCGCTGAGACTCGGGTCCATCACTGAATCCTAACGCACACATTTACTGAGTGCCTTCTCTGTGCCGGGCATGTGAAGCACACACTTATTCACTTAATCCCCACAGCCAGCCTCGGAGGCAGATTCTGTCATCATCCCCAATTTTACAAGGATAGAAACTGAGTCACAGGAGGTTGTATAACCCAAGCCCAAGGTCACACAGCTGGTAAGTGGCAGAACCGGGATGGCACACGCAGGTGGTCTGGCTCCAAGGCTTGAGCCACTAACTACTGCATGTACCGTCTCCTGCTGTGAACTCCCTGAGCTCCGGCGTCCTCTTCCAGAAAAGGGAAATATCCATAGTACTACTTCTGGGGAGTGTTATGATAATTATACAAATTAATAGAAGTAAAACAATGCCTGGCACTTAATAAGGGCTCCCATAAACAGTTATTAACGCCATCACAGGCTTATTATTACCTCTTGGTGAAAAAGCTGCCTTTGACTTGTCAGGGTCCCTATTGTAATAAACTTGATGTCTTTTTTTTTTTTTTTTTTTTTTTTTAGCAAGTAGCATTGTTCCTGGTTCCTTCTGAGCCCTGGGGTGGGAAACACCCACCTAGCTAGACAGACAGGGTCTGGTGGGAACTAGGTGAGACCCGGCTCGGGATGCCCACTTCCCAGGAGCCTTGGGCCATGCCTGCCACCTGCCTGCCCCCGACTCATGTCCTCACCTCACTATGTAAAGCATTCCCACTAGAGGGTGTGCAGGTGTAAAGAACAGAAGTTTGTGTGCCTCAGGACTCTGGATTACAGGCCTGGAGGGAGGCCAGATGAGAGGGCCCCTCCGGACAGAAGGCCTCCCATTGTCACTCACAGGACTGATTTCTGGAGAGTGGACTGGGGCACGGGGCCAGCTGGAAGTGGACTTCTTTTTTTTTTTTTTTTTTTTGAGAGGGGTTGCAGAGAGAGAGAGAGAGAGAGAGAGAGAGAGAATCTTAAGGAGGCTTCATGCCCAGCACAGAGCTCGACGCAGGGAGATCATGTGAGATCATGTGAGACGACTGTGAGATCATGACCTGAATGGAAATCAGGTGTCAGACACTTAACGAACTGAGCCATCCAGGCGCCCCTGGAGGAGGACTTTCAGCTTTCCTTTTGTGCACTGTGATGTTTGCTCTTTTCCCCACCCCGTTGCCCCAGAACCTGCCCATTAAGGACCCCAGTCTTAAATTTCCCCAAACGTAAGGGGAGTGGCCATTAGGATCTCTCCTCAGTGCACAGAGGGGCAGGAGCAGAGCAGGGCAGCACAGGCCCAGTTCTGTGAGAACATTTGATAAGCAGCCCTTCCACCTGTCCCCTCCTTCAACCCTTCATCACCTGACTCCCATCACCTCACTCTGCAATGGGTCTGCTGCGGGTCATGGGGGTGAGGCTGTCCATCTGGGTCTCTGGTTAGCCTATAACACACATGTGAGAAGTGAGGAAATGAAGAATCAGATTACAAGCCATTTACTTAGCAGCATGTCACATATAAAAAAACAGAAACTGCTCCTTCTGATCAGTAGACAGGAGAAAAGGTACCACCACTACTAATGATAATAGTAGAAGCTAACATTTATTGAGCACTCACTATGTAGCAGACTGCTAAATTACTTACTTGTATTATGATCTCACTTAATCCTCCAGTAATGTTATGAGATAGGTAATATTATCCCCATTTTTCAGATGCAGAAACTAATTCCAACTCCAGTTTGCTTCTACCTGGCCCCCAACCGCTCATGCATGTCACTGAATTGATAGAAAACCTGGCAGACGCCATCTTAAATGAATGATCAAGATGAGTAATATGGTAAGTCACATTATCACGCAACGGGCTTCGCCTCTGGGGTATTTTCCCCTCAAACCCATAAGCCCCGTCTAATCAGGACAGAACAACAGATAAACCCCAAATGAGAGAGAGTCAACAAAATACATGATTAGTACTCCTCAAAACTGCCAAGATCATGAAAAGCAAGGAAAAACTAAGAAACTGTCACAGAGTAGATGAGGTTCAGGGCACACGATTAGGAAATGCAACCCTGGGCTGGATCTTGGAGGAGAAAGAGGACATTAGTGAGAAAACTGGGGAAGTCTGACTAGAATTTATAGTTTGGTTAGTAATGTTGTACCCATGTTAATGTTGTGTTTTTGACAGTTGTACCGTGGTTAGGTAAGATGGGAACATTAGGGAGACTGGATGAAGAGTCTGAAGGAAGTCTGGCATAGTGCTGGAGGCTGGGATGGTCCTGGCAGGGAAGACTGACTGTAAAGGGCACAAGGGAATTTTTTAGGATGATAGGAATATTATATATTTTGATTGTGGCGGTGGTTACATAGACGTATATATCTGCCAAAACTCATCAAGCTGTACATGTAAAATAATTTTATTGTATGTAAACTATGCCTCTAGGAAGTAGGGTTTTTTTAATTGTTAAAATCTAAATTTAAATTTTAAATTAAAAAACATTCAAATCAATATTTAAGTCACTGCCATCCATAAACACCTTCAATGCCTTCCCATTACACATAAAATCCAAAATCTTAACTCGGCCTACAGAGCTCTGGTGTCTGTGAACCGCCCCAACACACCAAGCATGGCCTCACCTCAGGACCTTTGCACTTATAGGCCCTTCCACCTGGAATGCTCTGCCCCCAGATCTTGTCAAGCCTGGCTCCCATGTGTCAATAAAATCTCAGCTCAATGGACCTCTCCTCAGAGAGGCCTACCTGGGGCCCCAGGGGCTCTCTCACTCTCATTATCCTGCTTTATCATCCCCACCCTATAGCATTGGCCTACATAACTTCTTCCCACTGAAGAATTCCAAATAGGGTCTATGGTTTTACACCATTACATTGAGAAGTGGCACCTCCTTCTTTTTTGTTTTTGCACCATGACACTGACAAAGACCATAACTGAGACACTGGGCATGCATGATTCTGAACAGGATTCTGGGTGAGCCTGAGACTCCCGAAGAGAAGGGAAGCCATGAGGAAATGGTTACCATTTCCACACATATGAGGACCAGGACTTCTTTTATATATATATATATATATATAGCAATGCTCTGCCTCATATCCTTAGTTATTTAAAGTCCTGTTCAGTAAGTTACATTTAGAGGTTTTTTAGGGAAATAAAGAAGAGATTTGGTCTAGCAGGATTCAGATGCGGTCGGTAAGCACTCAAGAAGCAGAGGAATGGGCTCCTGGCCCAGCCCGCCCACTGGGCGCAGATCAAAGCTGATAGCTGGAGTCTGTTCCAGTTTCCAAGGAGTGTGCTCTTTATAGCTCCCCTGGAGCCATAGCTGGGTGTGGGCAGCATCAGACGCTGGCTGAAGCTTGACTCAGCTTCTGCAATTACCTATTTTGGTGGGAAGCCAACCACTGGGGCACCTGCTCTAGAAGCTGGAATTCTACGTTGGTATGAACCTTATAGCTGAGAGCACTGTGCTGCCGTGCAGACCTGAGCACCGCATCTTCAGGCGGCAGAACCGGCTAAAGAAATTCCAAGTCCCAATTCTACAGTCATGGCATTTCCCGGGAGGAAAGGGCAGAGACATCATCAGCCCCAGCTTCTGACCATCCAGTCCCTACTTGAATACTTCCCGAGACTGACATGCCCAAAACTCACATGGAGGCCATTACTTTTAAGCACGATTCTCAGAAATCTCTCTTATTTTATATTACTTGCATCAGTATGTTTATGTGTTATATATGTAACTTTTATATGAACTTACACAAATAATCTCTTACTCATGATATTATACTGAGCTATGTATCAGTCAGTCGCTCTGTAGAAACACAGGTTGACTTCATTGACTCTTCCCATGTCAGCTCTTGGGGTATTTGGAGGTGTATCATCTTTCCTCCATGGCTTCTTTATGCCAAACATCCCCACGTGGACCCTTCAAGGGTTCCTTTGGGGGGTGGGTTGGGGATGGGCATGGAACTCCAGGTTCCCGTACCCACCTGGGCACACTTTACCATGACTTCTTGCTTGAGGAGACTGCAGATGTAATATATTTTGAGCCCTACCCCCCTCCCCCCACACACACACAGAAGTCCTTTCCCTCACCTGTGGAATTGTCCAGCAGAGACACCAGGAAACAAATACCAGGGCTATCACCACTCTCTCCTCCCACCCTCCAGCCTCCTGTGTTGCCTAAGCCAGTGGAAGCCAGCAGGCAAGGGAGGTGGGAGATGCCAACAGAGAAACTACCTGGAGGGGCTCATGGTCCACACCTCTCTTAGGACCTGTCTGTGTAAGCTCCTTGGCAGATACAGCAGGCAGGGAACTCAGGAGAGCCTCATTCAACACTTTCATCTGACCTCCTGGTCCCCAAGACGGAGTGTGACAATGCAGCCATTATAATGCAGAATCGATAGTCAACTTCAACAGTGTGGATTCTCAGTCACACACACCTGCTGAGTACCCGGCTGCTGCCTGTTACATCATTGCTGTCTTGTGCTTCTGCTCGTGCACCCTAGCCTCTTTAGAACAATGGCTTCTTGAAAGATTTAATTTATTATCGATTAGGTCATACTTTGATATCACATCCAATTAAGTGATACAAAAGCATAAATACGAAGATGTGGAGAAATTGGAACCTTCGTGCACTGTCGGTGGGAAATGCAAACAGGGTGCAGCCACTCTGGAAAAGACTATGATGATTCCTCAAAAAATTAAAAGGAGGGGCGCCTGGGTGGCTCAGTCAGTTAAGCATCCGACTTCGGCTCAGGTCATGATCTCACAGTTTGTGAGTTCAAGCCCCACCTCGGGCTCTGTGCTGACAGCTCAGAGTCTGGAGCCTGTTTTGGATTCTGTGTCTCCCTCTCTCTCTTCTCCTCCCCTGCTCATGCTCTGTCTCTCTCTCAAAAATAAATAAACATTAAAAAAAATTTTTTTAAATGAAAAGGAGAACCACAATATGATCCAGAAATTCCACCTCTGGGGATAATAACCCAAAGGAATTGAAAACAGGGACTCAAACAGATACCCGTACACCAGTGTTCATACAGCATTATTCACAATAGCCAAACAGTCCAAGTAGCTATCAGTAGGTGAATGGATAAACCAATAAAATTCATACCATATGGAATAATACTCAGCCATAAAAAGTACTGCATCCATGATTCCGCATGGAGGAACCTTGAAGATATTAAGCCAAGTGAAATGAGGCAGACACAGAAGGACAAATATTGTATGATTCCACTCACATGGGGTACAAGAATAGGCAAATATATCGAGGCAGAAAGTAGAATAGAGGTTCCGGGGCAGGGGGAAAGGGTGTGTGGAGGAGGCAAAATGGGGAGTTATTGTCTAATAGGATGAGGGGAAAGTTCTGGACATAGACAGTGGTGATAGTTAACAGTGTGAATGTGCTTAATGCCACTGAATTGTGTATTTTTAGATGGTTAAAAAGGTAACATTTAAGTCATGTGTATTTTCTCACAGTACAAGAGTATATTTTTAAAGAATATACAATGAGAAGGAAGTCCCCCTCCCACCGCGGTCCTTGCCGTACAGTCCCCTCCATGGAGACCCTCCTAAGAGCAGTTTCTGGATTTCCTTCTGAAGACTGTCTGTGGTTACATAGGTAGGCGCTATCTTCTTATTCCCTTCTCTCTAGCTTGTGTTCATAAATGGTGGCATACTAGACACATGGATTTATATTTTGCTTTTTGCATTTAACAGTACGCTTTGGGGAACATCTCTGTTCTTTAATGCCACAGAGTGGCCTTCCTGTACAAAGCTTTTCACATAGAAAGTGTTAGACTAACATTTGACACCGACATTTGCATCCTAATGAGGTGGATACCCTAATGCCAAAGAATGAATCAGGAATGGTAGAACTTCAGCCGGTTAAGCATTGGACCTCGGCTCAGGTCATGATCACACGGTTTCTGAGTTCAAGCCCCGCGTCGGGCTCTGTGCTGACAGCTCAGAGCCTGGAACCTGCTTCGGATTCTGTGTCTCCCTCTCTCTCTGCCCCTCCCCTACTTGCATTCTGTCTCTCCCTCTCTCTCTCAAAAATAAATATTAAAAAAAATTTTTTTTAATTAAAAAAAAATGAATGGTAGAATTTCAGAAATCTGCCCAGTGTGTGTATTCGTGAGGACAGGGTGGGGATACAATCTTGTCGGTTCAGCTTCACAAACGTTTACGGAGGCCACACCGGGAGAAAGGTCCTTTGCTAGATGCTGGTGTAATAATAGCCAACAGCTATAAAGCTCTTACCATGTGGCAGCTTCTGTTCTATGTACATTAACTTACTTAATCCTCAGAACAACCTTGTGATGTCGGCGCTATTATTAATTACTCCCGTTTTACAGGTCAGTACTGCCGGCCATGAAGAGGGAGGTAACTCGCCTAAGATCCCGTAGCTAATTAGTGACGGAACTGGGGCTGCACCCACAGAGTGGGGCTCTAGGGCCCTTGCTCTTGTACAGTCCTGATGCTGCCTCTCGGGCATGCAAACATTCACAGAATTTCATGCCGGCCCCTGGCTTCCTACTGAGAGAGAGCTATCATGATGCCTCAGACATAAGCCCCACGCCCACTGAGTTCACGGCTGCAGCAGGGGCAAAATTTACCCTAATATAAGGCCAAGAGCTGATCAGTGTTAAAAGAGGAACATTTCCAAGATTCTGGAGGTTGGAGGAAAGATGATGAGGAATGTCTTAAGAGGAAGGGACATCTGAGCATAAAGAGAATGAACATTCTCCACAGTGAGGTGCCAACAAGGTGTTCCCAAGGCCAGTGACATCAGCCCTCCTGAGTTGGGAATGTGTGGGATCTTCAGTCAGCCTAATGTGAATTGTGGACAATTAACAAGCCAAAAGCACTTTGAAGATGACATGGTGCATATAAAGGGGCCCGTTCCCACAGATGGCAGTCAGTGAGGCAGGACAGGATGGTTCGGGGTGAGGATTATGGGGGTGACAGTGTCTCAGCAAGGCAGGAATTCCTGGGGCAGAGGAGCCAAGAGGGAGGAGGTTGAGCTCATCAGCCAGGCTGGGCTCCAGGAGAAACCTCACTGTTTCTAGAAGGATCAAAAGGAGTCTCTTATGAGGTCCTGGGAAGCTGCAGGCCTCTGGCCATCCTCCTAAAACAATGACGTGAATGGGGACGTCCCACATGTTGCTCATTCGATGGTCACCACACACTGGCCTCTCGCCAGATACTTATAGAAAATATCAGCAGAAGGAGACATAAAGACCAGAGAACAGTTGTTGTCTCAACAAGAACTGCAGGGCTGGCTCCGGGGAGGGACACACGCTTCTCACTGCACCCCCTTGTTTCCTTTGAATTTTGAACCATCCGACTGCATTCTCTCTTCAGAAATAAATAAATAAAGCTAAACCTTTTAAATAAAGATGATCACAGCATATTGCTGGGGAGGGAGAAAGGTTACAAAGTAGCTTGTTGGATGTAATGTAATTTCTATGTCTTAAAACTGTACCTGTGACACCAATAAGGGGACACACGGACTTCCGGACCTCCTGACGGGATGCACTGAGGACCCAGGAACATTCCACAGCGTTGCTGCCCAAACTGCCAAACCTGAATCCACTCCTAAGGACGCATCAGCAAACCTTGAGGTGGCCTGGCCTGTACCCCTCCAAAATGTCAAGGTCATGAAAGAAAAAGAGGCAGAGGACCTATTTTAGACGGAAGGAGAATAGAAACCCATGGAGACTAAATGTAATTGTGTGGTCCTGGAGCAGAAGAAGAAAATGCAATCAGGGCGCCTGGGTGGCTCAGTCAGTTAAGCTTCTGACTTCAGCTCAGATCATGATCTCGCAGTTTGTGGGTTCGAGCCCCACGTCATCGGGCTCTGTGCTGACAGCATGGAGCCTGGAGGCTGCTTCAGATTCTGTGGCTCCCTCTCTCTCTGCCCCTCCCCCTCTCATGCTCTGTCTCTGTCTCTCAAAAATAAATAAACATTTAAAAAAATTTTAATGCAATCAACGATGCTGGTGAGACAATTGCCAAAATTTAAGTAAGACATGCAGACTAGATAATGATACTGTATCAACATTAAATTTCCAGATTTTGTTGATTATAATATGGCTATGTAAATTAATATCCTTGTTTTCCAGAAACACATAATGAAATATTTAGTAGTAAAGGCTCAACTTACTCACAAATGATTAATATATATTATATATAATATTAATATATATGAAGAGAGAATGATAATGTGGCAAAATGCACATCTGAGTAAAAGATATATGAGAGTTCTTGTACTATTCTTGTAAGTTTTCTTTAACTTTGATATTAATTCAAAAACGATAGAAAGATATAAGCCAAAATCTTATCAGTGCTTATTAGTGTGGCCGGATTGCCATTGAGTATTTTTTCTTTTTGCCTATCTATACTTTTCTTGTTTCTTTCTTTCCTTCCTCCCTCTCTCTCTTCCCTTCCTCCACCCTTCTGTCCTTCTCTCTGTCCCCCTTCCTTCCTTCCTTCCTTCCTTCCTTCCTTCTTTCCTTCCTTCCTTCCCTCTTCCCTCCTCTCCTTCCTTCCTTTCCTTTGGAATAAGTAATATGGTAAAAGTAATTCAGCCTAGTTCTTTTGTTGTTGTTGTTTAAGTAATCTCTACACCTAACGTGGGGCTCAAACTCACAACCCTGAGATCAAGAGGCCATGCGTGCTGTACCAACAGAGCCAGCCAGGCTCCCCTATGGTAAAAGTAGTTCAAATGCTATAAAAAAGCCTCCACCGTAAGTCTGCTGGACTTAGGTGTTTCGTGCATCTCCTTGCAGATGTATTCTGTCCATATGCAAACGTGGGCTGTCTAGGTAGCCTCTCCGTGCTTCCTCCCCACAAATGGTGGCATTTTGTACCTTGCTGTGTGCACCATTCTGTACCTTGCTTTTCCTGTTCATGATCTCTCCATATAAAGACAGTATGGGGCTACCTCATATTTTTAAGGGCTGCCCAGAATTTCATTGCATTGCTGTGTCATGATTCTTTGAACCAATCCCGGTTGTCATGGATAGTTAGTCCTTTTCCAACCTTTTATAAGCAAAATTACAATGAGTTGCACCCACTTCTTTGTGCACGAGGTGTAAATAAATATCTAGGATAATTGCCTACAAGTGGAGGTGCTTTCTGGAAGCACGTAAGGCTTTCACGTTTTGGACGCTATCGTGGTTGGCCCGCAGGCTGCACGTGCCTGGTTCTCCATTCCCTCCGCACAACCACACTTCACATTTTTGGATCTCTGCCAATCAGATAGATTTTTTTTAAATGATATCTGGTTGTAGTTTCAATTTGCATTTCTATTATGATAGGCATAGATGGTATCTTATCATTTGCTCTAAATGCCATTTGAATTATTCTCTCTGTCATCCCTCCCTGCACATATATGAATGATCTAAATTTTCTACCACAGACCTAACTCTCCTGCAGAGAAACCCATGGCATTAACCCCAGGCTGAGCCCTCCGTGGACCCCTCTGGGGACTGAAAAGAACAGGATCTGTATCTCCTGGTGCATCTGGACCCCAGCCATCCCAGGGACTCCAGTCTCCTTTTGTGTTTACTAGCTGTACACCAAGGGTGATCATTTACCATGGGAGCTGGGAACGTGATGCGGCTCAGGGTCGGGCAGCCCCCGGCTCTCTGAGCTGCCAGCCCCTGGTGCCTGGCCCATGCAGGCCTGATCTCACAGTTTGCAGGGCACTACCTGCCCATCCCCAAAGAACAGAACTTCTCAGTCCCTCTGGGTTTCTGTTTTCTCCCCCAGTCTTTGAAAAGCTGTGGTGGGAACAGAACACTTCATTCAAAGGAGGTCCTGAAAGGCCCTTTTGTGGGGCATCCGGTCCAGGAACCAGCTCAGTGTTCTCTGAAGGAAAAAAGACTTGAACAAAAGCTGACATCCTAAGAACCCTGGGGGTCAGGCCCTCATTAATTAGCCACTGGCATCTCTGCCTCATTAGTATTCAAACACAGGCAGAACACAGCTTCTGCTCCTCTGAGCCTCCCCTTGAACCTCCTCCGCGCAGAGGTTGATGTTAGAGGTGGGATTTTTTTTTCTTTCCCTCCATCACTTCCAAGATCTTCACAGATAAGGGCTTTTTCTACCTCAGGACCTGGCTGAGATGGGTCATGGCCAGGTTGTCAGTCATTATCTTGATCATGCCCTTACTGTAGACAGAGCCCCGGCTTTGGAAGCAGATGGACTGATGTTCAGATTCCCCACTCTGCCCCTTTTGGGCTGGATGCCCTTAGCAGATGACCTCTCGGGGCCAGTGTTCTCCCTGAAAAATATGGATTTACAATAGTACCTATTGTTCAAAGAAGGTGCTGGTGTATTGGGACACAGAAAATGTGCATAAAGGGGATTTTGAGATCACAGAAGAACAGAATTAGAAGGGAATCATTTGCCAGGTTTTTTCTTTGAGATCAACCCAAGGAAATAACCACTGAGTTCTAAAAAACAAAATGCAATCAAATCCTAGTATTTCCTTTTGAGTTGAAATTCAGAAACTTCTTATTACCCTATTACCTTCAGGGTAAACAATGAAAAAGTAAAATAAATCAAAAAAATAAATCCTCACCCTCGCTGCTAAGGTCCCATGTGAGCAAGCCCTGCTCCCTGTCCACCACCCAACCTTGGACTGTGGGGCGTTGGGGGGGGGGCAGGCACAAGGGCAGGCCATCCCGAGATGGGCCACGTTGGCATGAAGATTATTTTGAGCTGAAGGCAATGAGACTCTATAGGCTCAAGAGAAAATTTGCCCCTCCTTTACCCAGAAAAATCTAAATTGGAGGTATTTTCCAGAAGAAGGGTTATTCCCAGAGATAAATTTTATCTGAGTCACCCATCTGTATGGCAGAGGCAACATCTAATTATCGAACATCTGCTTTTCTTCTTATTGCCCTATGAAGTTTGCTCTGAAGTCCCAGGCCCCTACCCATGTCTCTTCTGTTCAGGATGACATACATATCTCATTTCACCTGACCGTTTTGGGAATTCCCATGTGTGTGTGGATTCCCCATCTGTACGCCATGAAATTTAATTTTCTCCTATTAACCTGTCTCAAGTCAATTTGATTCTTAGTCTAACTAGAAGGACATTTGAGGGGACGGGAACGCTTGCTCCTCAACAGCCCCGAGGTCCCTGCCAGTGAGCATCTCTCAGTTGTGTGAATGCTCAGGGCTCCCTTTTCCCTCCTCCAGCCCCTGACTGTGGAAGCCCTTTCTACCGAGACTACCCGTCACCCACCCACCCCCAACCCTGTCCTCCCCGCTTTGGCTAATTCTTGCTCAACATTCAGGTTTCAGCTGAAACATTCACTTACTTAGGATGAGTGGGGGCCCGAACCCCTGGATGGGTTATCTACTTCTACAAGCCTCTCTCTGCAGGTTCTGTCTTGTAACAGGTGCTGCCTGTATAGTTCCCACCTCCCTGTTTTCCTCACCGGCTACAAGGGCCACCAGGATGCATTCCGAGAGCTGGCGCATGACTCGCTATGACTGGCACCTGGAAGGGGCTCGTGAAACATTTGGGCGAGGAAGAAGAAGGAACAAATTGGGGAAGGAAAAGATAGTTGACAAGGAGGCGTGGATGTACTGAGGGGCTTTCTGGAGTCCCACAGCCGAGGACAGCCACCTGTTCACTTCCCATCGGGGTGAAGCCCCCTAGAGATGAGGAGAGGTTGGGACATACATATGCAATGATGGCACTTGAAGGAGCAAGCCCTTTGAAATCCCCTTCTGAACTTTGCTGGGTACTTCCTCTTAGAAGCTTCAAAGTGGTTTTCAAACCCTAATTACCCCCCGCACTATGGCCCCAGGCAGCCGCCACACTTGGCCTCGATGTTCCTATTTGCAAGTTAGGAAACTGAGCCCCATAGTTAAGTCCTTGCCAGGGGCCCAAAGAGGAAATCAGCCTGAAAGGTTGTTCCCCGTCTCAGGAAACTACCCAACAGAGGAAGAGCTGGAAGCTGAGGGCACTTCGGGCCTCAATTTACCTACATGAGTGAGGACACCCTCCCTGCTCTACAATTCTTTAATTCTGTACTGTGGATTTACCCAGCTCAGGAGTTATAATGAGGCAGCACCCAGGCAGGCCACATGTGGCCCTCAAACATGTGTTGTGATTATCGTTGTGGGTGGGTTTTTTTTTAACAAGATTTTGTAGAAAAATTGAAATTTGAGGATTTTCCTTAAAGATCAAAAGGTCTGGTAACACTGGACCCACAGATTCCTTCTCCACAGGTGTAAGGCTAGCTGGAGCCAAGCAGTGGCTACCTTCTTTATACAGGGCATGTGTTCACCAACTTGCCGCAGACCCCAGCACCCCCTCTTGTCTCTGACCTGGCTTCCTTCACTCATTCATGAAACCTGCTGACCCCTCTCGGCATTCGAATCAAAGCTCTTGAACTGCCTCTTCCCCCTTAGTTACTACCTATGGCTGCCTTGGCCTTCTCTGGATTTCTTGTAAAGCCAAAGTCTTTCTGGCCACAGGACCTTTACATATGCTGTTTTGCCTGCCTAGAACATTCTTCCCCCACAACTTGCTATTGAAGTGTGGATTCCTCTGCCTGAATTGGGTTCCCCTTAATATATCTATAGCTATTTCCCAGGCCTCATTACAACTTGTATTTATTCATGAGTGTGCTTAGTTGCTTGTCTTCTGTCTCCCCCATTAAAATACAAATTTCTGGAGGGCAAGAACTTGCTCAGTGTTATTGATTGCTGCCTCTGCAGCATGCAGCCCAGAACCGGGCACACCCTGGGAACTTGGTAAATGTTTCTGGCGTGAATGTGTGAATGAATGCATGAATGGGACCCTGGCAGGCCCAGTGGATGTCCATTCAACGAAAAGTAGCCAGTCATCCTGCCAGGGGTTGGTAAATGAATGCTATTTTCCCAGCTTCCTTGTGGCATTCACTCAAGCACATGTGCTCCCTTTTCCAGAAGCCCTGGGATAAAAGGTGAGTGAGAACACTTCAGGGGGGTTTTGCATTCAAACCTGGATACATGTGTCAGGCAAGGACGGATGACCAAAGCAATCAAAGAAGACGGCAAGATGACAGAGTACAAAATGAGGTCTCTTCCAGATGCAGAAAAGGAGGTTTGACTTCAGTTAAATCATAAAGTCCCAAAGCGGATGCAGAGAGGAGGGATGATGGACACCCAATCTCAACAATTAGGAAAAGGAGAGCCTCCCTTGAAGTTTAAAAGAGTTTAAGGCAAAAACAAGCCACCTCTCTCATTCTACTGTATGCAAAGGACCTTATGATGTCTTGTACCCCAAGCCATAGGATGAGCCAAGAATAAAAACAGGTTTAAGAAAGCATCAGATTGCTGAGGGACAGGTCAGAGGCTGGGCTGGAGGCCCATTTACAACCATGGTCAGTGTTTGGCTGATGTTGAATGAATAAACGATGGCATGAATATTGTAGATATCCAATACTGTAACATGCCATATTGCATTCCTCCCCCCCCAGGTGCCCAGCAGATCCTGGCCAAAGCAAGAGTGCTGGGCAAAACAGATTCAAATGAGCATCTATTTGGTGTTTCTGGTATCTCCAGGCTGTACCTAACTCCTGTTAAAAAGGTTTACCTTCCAGGCTTGGGAGTCAGCCACTGAAAGGGGGTCAGCCACAGAGAAAGTTACAGGGTGAGGATGGTAAGGCTGAAGTAGGTAAGCATTCAGGTTTGGCATTTCATACTGGATGAATGGAGGGGGTCTCCAGAGGTGAGGGGGGCAAAGGGATGAGGAAGCATGAACAGATATCACCAGCTTCTGGTCAAGAATCCTCTCCCAGCATCTCAAATCCCAAGGGGGAAGAGCTTCACATTCGTTGGCCCTCCCCCAGCTTCTCCCAGCCTCCGGCAGCCTCTCTCCCCTCCATATCCCAGGAAAACAAGAGAGATTGGCCAAAGGACAAATGTGGCACTCGAGGGTGGCTGGGGGTTGGTTGGAGAAGTGGAAAAAGGCAGGAAGTTTTTGCTCATCACAAAAACAAAAAACAAAACCTAAAAAAAAAAAAAAACCCACAAAACTTCACTAATAATGCTCCCCAAAAGGAAATAGGCTACTGCCAAAGGTAATGAGCTTCCTATCACTGGAAGAGTACAAGTGAGACCCTGGAAGCCATTTTCATGACACTTGTAGATGGAATTCCAGCCAGCATCAAGTACTGCTGACATTCTTATCTTCGCGGCTGTGGATGCGAGAGTACTCAGACCCCCGATATTTTATGCAACATTTTTTCTGTATGAGGATCTTTTTTTTCTTATGGAAAGTGTTGATAAGTTTCTTTACTTTCTCAAAAGGGATTATGACAAAAATAGATTAAAAGTTTTTGAGAGGAACTGATGAGGTCACCGTTTCTCCAACCATTTCTGATTCTGCACATCAGAATCGTCTGAGGAGTTAAAAAAAATTTGGGGCGCCTGGGTGGCTCAGTCGGTTAAGTGTCCGACTTCAGCTCAGGTTATGATCTCACGGTTGGAGTTTGAGCCCCACATTGGGCTCTGTGCTGACAGTGCAGAGCTTGGAGCCTGCTTTGGATTCTGTGTCTCCTTCCCTCTCTCTCTGACCCTCCCCTGCTCACTCTCTGTCTCTCTCTCTCTCTCTCTCAAAAATAAATAAACATTAAAAAAAATTTTTTTAAATGAGATCCTCCCCAGCTCCGTCTCTGAGCTCACTGAACCAGAATCCCCAAAGATTTGTGTTCTTGAAGCACTCTCACTGGGTGATTCTGATGCCCTCAACCAAGGACTGACTGGTCTGAAGTCTCTAAAAAATAGTAACCAAAGGCCTCCGTGAATTTTAAGCAATTTTGCACCCCCCAAAGCTTTAGAATTCCAAGACAGGAGTCACAAAACAGGGCCCCGTTGGCTGCTCTGGCCTAATAAACAACTTTGGCCAATGTTTAAAAATTGGAACAGTTCTGGGCGCCTGGGTGGCTCAGTCGGTTAAGTGTACAACTCTTGATTTCCACTCAGGTCATGATCTCACGGCTCGTAAGTTTGAGCCCCGAGTCAGGCTCTGCACTAACCTTTTTGCGGAGTTTGCTTAGGATTCTCTGTCTCGCTCTCTCTCTGCCCCTCACTCTCGCTCCCTCTCTCTCTCTAAATAAATATTTAAAAAAAGAAAAAATTGGAATCGTTTGCACACACATACACACAATTCAGATTTTCAACTTCTATAAAATTCAGTAAATTTCTTCTATAAATCTATAAGAGAGCTAACAAAATTTGACCCTAATTTGCAAATCCCAATATTTGATTGAAGCTTATTGTGTTTGCCGCTGTCCCTGCCACTCCCTATGACATACAACCAGCTTACTTTGCTCCTAGGAGTTAACTGCCTAGCCCCTGAAGGCACTTAAGTTTGAGACTCCTGTCTGAAGCTTCCCCAGAAATTCACCAGCCTGAGAGCGTGTTGACTCCAACATGTTTCCCAAATTGAGAAGAAGGCTGTCTGCTCCTGGCTGAGCTGGGAACTGAGGGGCCGCAGGTCTCCACTTTCCCCAGCCCCCTGCCTCCCACCCAGCTGACATCTCAGAGCTGTCCTTCAACTCTGTCCAGCACCAGGCCAAGGACTTCAAAGCCACACCAGATCCAAATTGAGTTGACACTAATCCTTCTTTGGCCTCAGCCTGTTTTCTTCTGCCAAGCAGAAACTTCTCTGCCTGTGCTTGCTTCCTGTTAAAATTAACAAGCGTTGTAGGCAGGCATCAAAGGCAGGGTTGTGCCTTTAATATTCCAGGCAGGCCCAGGCTGTGATCACAGCCCCTCCCCCGCCTACTTCTCTTCCAACTGAATTGGGGAAAATGGTTCGGCTAGGAGTGCCAGAATCAGAACATTGGCCATCCTTGTCTGTTTGATATTAGCACCAAGGAAAATTCCAGGGCCAGCAGAACATCTTCACAGCAATTTTCTTCAAAGTGCCCTGCAAAAACTCGCCAATTATTTGTAAGAGGCAGCCTTAGAAGGGTGTGTTATTATGCCCATTTTACTGGCAGGGAAATGGAGGTCAAATGGCCTGCCCTGGGCCAGAGAGAAAGAGAGAGAGTGAGATGAATGGAATCAAAGCATAAATCAATGTCCATCGGAGGCTCACGCAGACCTGTGTCTGGTCCAGGAATTCTCGCACACCCAGGCTTTCATGCCCAGCCAGGTTGTCGTGACAGCCCCTCCTGGTTCTCACGCTCGGCTTCCCAGACCTGAGCTGCGTGAAGACAGTAGGGCCCTGACTGAGGGGCAAGAAGTTCTGTCATCGACCCCTCTACCACGCAGGAAATGACTGAGGAGGCTAATGAGTCTCCTTCCGTACAACCCTCCAACTCTTGTCTTTGTTTTTTTCTCCCTAATGTTAATTGGGGACGATCTGATTATTTTCAGAGGACCGTGTATTTATCCTGAAGTAATCCACAAATTAAATAACTAGTGCACCTTGGTTCTGAGTTATTAGCAGAAGCTTGGCAGGGGGGAAGGGGCTGTATGGTCGGAGGCTTGGTCCGTCTAGCTGAGGGACCTGTTCAAACAGAAGTCCATGGACACCACCCCGGCCGAGATTTTGACGTTGGAGGTGTGACAAGCCCACTGCTGGCAGAGCTCACTGCAAGGGCTATAGGTCCTGACTGCTGTATTCCCTCCCACGTCTTTGGAGGCAAAGCATGGCCAAAAAAGTGCCTGCAGACGAACAATTTTCTCAAAAAAGTAACTTTGATCCCAGTGCTTTTACTTTTTTATTTTTTTAACATTTATTTAGTTTTGAGAGAGTGTGAGTGGAGGCGGGGCAGAGAGAGAGGGAGACACAGAACCTGAAGCAGGCTCCAGGGTCTGAACTGTCAGCACAGAGCCCGATGCAGGGCTCAAACCCACAAACCGGGAGATCATGACCTGAGCTGAAGTCAGACACTTAACCGACTGAGCCTTGCAGGCACCCCAATCCCAACGCTTTTAAATACAAACTGCCTTTCTGGGACTTCGGCTGAGGGGATCGCCCCTCTAGAAATCATAGAGTCAGGCACCTTCCAATCAGCTGTCTCTTTACCAGCACCCAGAACAGAGCTGAGAGGGGCCTGAGCAGTTATCTAGCTATGGTCACCTCCTCAGTGTTCTTCGTGGTGGCGGGAGCGGGCGGGGGGCGGGGGGGGGGCCTGAAGCCCTGGCAGGGAAGCGAATTTGTGGGTGAGTGACACCAGTGAGTGAATTTAGAAGACTTGGTTGCCCTGAGTCTTGGGCTGGTCTTTTGCCCTAGGAGGGAGAAGATATAAGAGAAAAGGTGAGATGCATGCACAGAGGGGAATGAGAGAAGAAGAGGAAAGAGGAGGCTGGAGGAAGAGGAGGAGGGGGAGGGACACAGAAGGGAAGGGATGGAGAGCAAGAGAAGAGAGGCAGGGGGGGCAGACACCCTTGTCTATGTCACCACCCGAGCACCTGGTTCTGTGATGCCCGCCAGTGATCTCTCCTCTGGGAATCTCAGCTCCCCAATTATACCATAAAACCTTTGTATCCCTGGGTGAGGCATGTGGCACCGTGTGGGGCCCTAAGCAGTTGCTTCATCCGACCAGGTGGTTCTGCGAATGGCTATACTTGATAGTCACAAAGGAGGTTTACAAAGGCGGGAAGGTTTCATTCCTCGATGCATCACCTCACCCAGCTGATCCCACCTGGGGGTGGAATGATTAGGCAAGGCACTTCCCCTCTCGGAGCCTCAGGCCCCCTATCTGTAAATGGGTTTGGGATTGAGAAAGGGTTTAGCCCACGTTATTGCCCTTATAGCCCTGGCATTCTAGAATTATGTTCATTCCGGGAGTTCTTCCGCTTCTTTCCTTCTTCAGGTATTCCTGAGAGGCGTTAGAGGGCAAATCCAGAACTCCTTACTATAAATAAATTTCAACTGGAAGGAAAAGTTTCTAAACAAAGGGTATAAAGCATAGAAGCCTAGGATGAATTTTGCTAACTTGACCAAACCCCCATGAAGGCTGTGGCTACAGCTCCAGGCTGCCCCTCCGCTCCCCGCTGACCCTGAGCGGCCTTCCTGGGGACATACCAGGGTGTTCATCTTCTTCATCCCCAAGATCACTGTGAGCCCTCTGAATGGGGAAATTACTAAAAACCAACAGTGTGGAAAGACAGAGACAGGCCGTGTGGCTATGAAAGTGATACAAACTGGTCCCAAAGTTGGACTGGTGAGTGAGATGCCCCAGCGAGCAATCATAGTACACAGCGTGTTAGCCAGAACACTGGGCCACGGAGAGTGGACCTAAGAAGCCGAATATCTTACGATAGTATGCTCAGCCCCAGTAGTAATGAGGGGAACGTAAATCAGTAACCAAGAAAATGCCATTTGTCCCTGCCAGACTGCTGAAAATTAAGTCTGACAATATCAAGTGTTAACAAGGACGTGGACAAATGGACCCTGGAGGACATTGATCATGGGAGTATAAACTTTTGGGGAGCCATTTGGGAATATCTAGTAAAGTAGAGTAAGCCTGGAACCTTCCATCCAGCAAGTCTGCCCCCAGGTTTACCCCAGAGAAACTCCGGGACGTGTCACACAAGGAACCACGTATGTGTGGCAATTACAGCAACATTCGTAATAACAAAAAAGGGGAACCATCTAAATGTTCACCAATAAGAAAAAGGATAGAGGTGCCTGGGTGGCTCAGTCAGTTGGGTGTCCGACTTTGGCTCAAGTCATGATCTCATGGTCTGTGAGTTCCAGCCCCGTGTCGGGCTCTGTGCTGACAGCTCAGAGCCTGGAGCCTGCTTCAGATTCTGCCCCTCCCTCTCTGTCTGCCCCTCCCCTGCTCGCACTCTGTCTGTCTGTCTCTCTCTCTCTCTCTCTCTCAAAAATAAATAAAACACTAAAAAAATTATTTTAAAAAGGATAGAACTGTGAGATCGTCTTATAATAAATAGAATGATCTTTGGCAGTTAAAATCATACATTTCAAAATGCTGAGCAAAAAAAGCAAAAAAAAAAAAAAAGTTGTAAAAGCCCTACATGGAGAATGATGCCATTTTATATGAGGTTTACAAACTTGTAAAACAAGGCCATGTAATTTTTATAGATACATACATATGTAGTAAAAGTAGAAAAGCATGCGTGGGCATGGTCGACACTTGGAGAAATTAGTTCCCGGGTGTGGTGGTGGGGTAGGCATGAGATATGGGAAGTTTACGCGGAGGATTTCCACTCTGTTTTGTTCCTTTAGGTCATTGAAATGAATAATAGGACTTAATGTTAATATTGGATAATGCTGGATGTTTCCACATTTAATTCTCTATTCTTCTCTGTTTTTGAAATCACTCAGAATAAAAATAATAATTCGAGAGGGAGAGAGAGAGAGAGAGAAGAACAAGGAAGAGCTCTGGGCCAGAGTTCCAATTGAGATTCCACATGCAGACCTGCAAGCACCCATTTTTCCCTTGGGCAAGGCCACTAACCTTGAGAGCAAGGCTGGTGTTCAGTGGTTTTCCTTCTGGTTCTAGCTGCAATACCACCCCCACCCCAGATAAAATCATTATGTGAGAGGAGGTGGTGGGACACACAAAACAAAACAGATTTTAAAAAGAGCTGCTGCCCCATTTAAGTAGAAGAGAGGAGGGATGAGACCTAACATCCCCTCTGCAGTACACGTCCATGAATCCCCGGGGCTGTGAGCTTGAGCCGCGTGAAAATCCCACCACTCCATGAGGAACCCAGAGTCTAGCTAGCCTGGGAGAAATGAAGGGCCAAGACCAGGGTGAGGCAAGGGAGGCAGCTAGGGCACAAAATTTAAGGAGCTACTCAGTCTCAGGGTCATCCAAGCGCCACCCTGCACTTGAGGGCCTTTAGAGAAATCCTGCTTACTCTCTCTTTTCTGATGGCTATTGAAATACGTATTGCCCCTGCTGGAAAGTAAGCTCCCGATGACCAGTCCCTGTGTCTGGCTCACCTACCTCATCCAGAGGGCTAACCTGAAGCCTAGTGCACAGTAGGGCCTGAATGTTTGCTGAATGATTGATGGAAGGGAGGGAGGGAGGGAGGAAGGAAAGGAGGAAGGAAGGAAGCAGGGGAGGAAGGAAGAGGGGGTGGAAGGAAGGAAAGGAAAGTAGGAAGAAAAAGGATGAAAGAAGGACAGATGGACAGATGGGAACCTCTCGCCCCAACACCAGAGCCCTAATCTGGGCTGCTAGCCAACCTGGGCCAGCCACTTTGCTCCTGGGGGCAATGAGTGTGGGTAATTGTTGGCTTTGGCCTTACTCATCCTTCCTCTAGGGCCGTGTGCAAAGCGGAGGGTTTCACTTGCCCAGTGGGTACTGAATTACAGCCTGGCGCAGGAGTCCTATGTAATTAACCGGCAGCCGCAAGCCCTGGAGAGTCTGTGAAGTCTGTCGAGAGCACAGGTGACTGGGCATCGAGCAAAGTGGCTCCTAATTAGCCTTGGCCTGATTGTTACAATCCACAGAGCTGAGACCCACCTCCTGGGAGGCTGGTTACGCACCGGTTGTGGGTTCTTTACCTGGGCTCCATGAATGGAAGTGGGGGCCTGGAAAACAAAAGTCTGCGTGTATTCATTTTGGTTGGAGTGAAGAGGCTTTCTTGAAGCTGTCCTGAGACAGAACAGCCCCAGACCCCCTGGCATGTATGGCTTTCTCAGTCTCTGTCCTTCTGTCTCTCTCGCTCTCTCTCTCTCTCTCTCTCTCTCACACACACACACACACACACACACAAGCAAATAACCATTGTTAGCTTAGCTGATGGAACAAATGTCTAGAGACATAGCTTCAAAGGAAATGTGAAGAACCTTACAGTTTATCAAAATCTACAGAACCTCTTCCTGATGATAAGATCTTCAGAACTTGGATCCCAGAGAGGAAAGCATCTCGTTAGCCCAGCAGGGGAGGAATCACAGAGCATGAGGAAGGGGTACTGCCCCTGCTCCTCTCAACCAGCCTCCCACCCCAAAGCCCAAGTTGCCAGGGTTTGGGGCTCCGTCACCCCTCTGTGCCATGCTTTTCCAGACAGGGCTGTGGACGGATTTGTGACAACGATGTTGTTCACCCTTTAAGTTCTTCACAGCTTCCTACTGCTCCCTGGAGCTTTCTATCCTAGCATCTCATGTCCTGCTCCTTCCACTTATCATCTCCCTTCAAGAAATGACAAGCTGATGTTTGGAGAGGTGACATGCCTTGCCAAAGCACTGTGGCCAAACTCCGGGTATCTCTGACTCCACATCAAGCTGTCTATAAACATAGCACAGCACCACGAACATAAAATCTTAATAATATCTACCATTGCTCGACTACTTGCATGTTAAATGCTTGATCTTCTTTTCTCTTAATCCTCACTATAATTCCATGAATAGATCCAGTGACCCCCATTTTACAGTTGAGGTTCACAGAGATAAGGGACCTTCCACAGAAAGCAGATGGAAGTGTCAGAATGGGAATCATGTGTGTGAAGGACTGCTGCCCATAATATTCGCTATGCTCTCTCTTGCTAGAGTGTGAAAGGCTGTCAAGAAGCGCACAATCTGTGTGAGGACAGCTAGACTGTGGTTGCAAATAGACAGTGAAGCTGGGAGGCAGGGACATGCAAATTTTACCTCAGTGAGGTACCATTACACCTCTTCACACTTATCAGGTGGGCAAACATTTCAAAGTCTGAATACAGGAAGTATTGGAGGAGGGAGTGCAGAAGTAAGAACTCTCAGAAATTGCTCAAGGGAGTGTAAATTAGTATAAGATCTTGGGAGAGTGACTGCCCCCCTACCACCTCGCCATCCTCCTTCGAGGGATGAGTGAGTTTTGTATATTTGTGCACATGACATGAAGGGGGATGTTCCTTGCAGAATTTTTATAATAAAGAAAACATAGTATGAGGGTCTAGGGCAAGGGAAGATGCAAGGGCGCCCAGTTAGGAAATGAGCTGAATCTTCCCGGGAGGTGATGGTCGCCCAAACCCGGTGACAGCGGTTGATGCAGATGAGACCGAGACCGTGGGGGGATCTGACTGGAGGTGAGGCGGGAAGTGGCAGCTGGGGATGGAGTTTGAGACACCATTTGACATCCACACGGAGTTGTCGAGTAGCAGCTGGAATATAGGGCCAGAGGTCAAAAAAGAGGCCGGGGCTGGAGATGTAAACTGGGAGTCACAAGCACATGGTGTTTAAAGCCATGAGCCTGTTAATTTTTTATTTCTTATAAATAAAAGAGCTGAAGCAAATATGACCGTGTTGACATCTGTTAATTCTGGGTGGTCGACACGATGGTGGTTGTAATACTATTCCTTGTACTTTTTAGTAGGTTTGAACTTTTTAATAATAAGGTTAATTAGTAAATAGTTTATAAGGTCACAGGGCTCCAAACTGCTGACCAGTTCTGTCAGGAATGCCTCACACCTAAAGCATGGGTGCTGGTAACGAATTGAGGAGTCAAGTTCAAGTCGTCCCCTGCCACCAACCTAAGCTCAGGGACTGAGGGTTGACCCAGTTTTCTCATGTGAACAACAAGAAGCTGACCCACAATTTCTCATGGTTCTTTCAGGGCTGACCATTCAGGGTTCAAGTTGGTGCCTCATAGGGTCCCTGCCAGCCCAGATGGTATCCACCAACCTCTCACGCCTAGTCCTACAGATAAGGCCAGAAATACTCCGTAAGAGGGCTCTGCAGGTGGAAGGTCAACCCTGCCTCCAAACAGATGAAAACTGCTTCGAGGGGAGTCAGAAAGAAAGGGCTTCATGGTCCCCAGGTTCTGGGACCCAAAAGGAATTAGGCTGAGTTTAAAAGTAGGGAACCAAAGGGGCACCTGGATGGCTCAGTCAGTTAAGTGTCTGACTTTGGCTCAGGTCATGATCTTGCGGTCCGTGAGTTCGAGCCCCGTGATGGGCTCAGAGCCTGGAGCCTGCTTCAGATTCTGTATCTCCCTCTCTCTCTGCCCCTCCACATCAGGGCAGGGAACTAAAACCCAGACTTTTAGCCACAGTGTTTGAAAAGTTTGAATGCATCCTCTTTAGGACCCCAAGACAGGCTGAAGAACAGTCTATATAAAAAAAAAAAAAAAGAATAATCTATGATCCTGAAACATAAATGGGTGGGTGGCTAAACCAATCTGCCAAGTTGTAATAAGCCCAGGAAATGATAATGACATTACTACTACTAATCACTTAAAATGCATTCTCTCATTTAACACTCCCAAGGACAGTGCCATAGGGTTATTTTCATTAGCCAGGCTTTGCTGATGAGATGACTGAGGCTCAGAGAAGTCAAGCAACTTGCCCCACATCATGCAGCAAAGAAGGGGCACAACCTGGATGAGGACCAAGGTAGCATGACTCCAGATCTCAAGCTTTGACTGCTCCTCGCGAGCAATTAGTTCCTCTCAATCTCCTCAACGAGAGCCAGAGAAGACAGTCTTGATGTAACTCTGTTAATTGAGCCATTTTTTCATTGTCAGCCTATAAATATTTATAGAGCACCCACTGTGTGCCAGCGCTCAGTGTGCCTGGCCACGGGGATGCTGAGATTTGTAACCACAGCCTTTGTTTTTGAGAAGCACGGAGTCTAGAGAGAGGTCAGTATATAAACCAGCATAATAAAACCAATGGCTCCAGGCTGAGCCAGGGGGTGGGGCTCATACGTCTAGAGGGTCCTTGTATGGGAAACGATGGTGATCCCCAAAGCAAAACAAGGGCCAGGGTGTGAAGTCAAGGCTCAGGACTTTTCTCCGACGTCATCAAATGGGCGAATCTCCATTACTAAACCATGAGTCCCAGAAATTTCTTTCTGGCAAAAAAATGCTGGGCTCGGGAATGTGTGTTTACCTTTTACCTTTATGAGAGGGGAGAAGATAGAAAGCCCTGTCATTTTGTAAGAGAGGGGAATTGGCTGCTCCTTTGAAACAACCTGTTTCATTGTTCTGAGAAAGCCACTGGACACATGCACAGAGGAGAGGCCATGGCTGGAGATGGAGATATTTAGGGCTCAGGCTCGAAAGACCTATAACTGCTGTGACAAGAGAAGAGCTGCCGTAGTCAGGGCTGCTTTTCTGCAGAGAAGTTCTTACCTCAAGACCCTCCGGTTGTGGAAGGCAGGGGGTGGGGGTGGGGGGAGTTTCTTCACCAATGGGATTTAAGAAACCCCTGAACTTGGGGGGGGGGAATGTCGTGTTTTGTGCATTTCTTTCTGGGTAGAGGATCCAGAACTTTCATCAGATTTTCCAGGGCTCCCTGAATCCCGCAAGAAAGCTATGGATCACTTCTTTGAAGATGAATTAACACATATTTGAAATATTAATTTTCCAAGGGTGAATTTAAGCTGTGCCTTGAACCATTGCATGTTCTTGGGGTGGTGTGTGTCTTCTTGTCTCTGTGCTCCACGCCAAGATCTGGAGCTGAGACCCAGAAGACAGGCCAAAGGGCAAAAGGCGCCTGTGGATGTGCCCCTCCGGGCACTTGGAAGAAGGACCACGGGACAGGAATGGGACAGCCTGGGGCACAGCTCAGCACGGACCTGACTGCCCCATGCCACACATGGTCGTTTCAATCCGCACAGCCCAGCACCTGGGAAATATCTTCATGCCACGGGATAGAATTCTGAGATTATTGTTCAGGCAGGGCCTTGACCAACATCACGGTGCCAATCAGCCGAGGAAGAAGCCATTTCTGGCTCAGACAGGAAAGAGGGAGAAGAGATGGCTTAGACGAGGGTAAAGGACAGTCCCTTCCTTGCTCTGGGCTCATAGGTTGGGCTAGACCTTCTAAGGCATTAGTATCTGCTGCAGGGCACACACAGAATAGGTGAGGCGGGGGAGCTGGCCCTGCCCAGAGATGGACTTGGAAGGAAGATGAAGCCAGCGTCCAAACCCCTGCCCAGTCAGAGGTTTCCCGGGCTGCGATGTCCTCCTGACCTTCGCAACTATAAGTGCTGGTTTAACTCATGCTCGGCTCCCCAGTGCCCAGCACAGTGTGGGCCCTTCGAAGGAGGTGAATGAATGAGCATGCCTGGATCCCCTAGAAGGCTGTGAACTCCTTCCAGGCAGGGACCGTTTCTGGATCACTATAGTATTGCCCCTACCTACTCTCCCCGTGCCCAGCTGATAACCACGGGGCTGAATCCCTTTCTCCTCACTAGAACTTCTCAGCTCAAACCCATGGTTCCACGGGTCAGACTGAGGCCTCGGTAGTCCTTAGGGATGAGTAAAGGAGACCCCGGCAACTTACAAAAGGAAGGATCTGTCTCCACTGGTTATGGCCAGGCCCCATCTTTTTTGTCTTTCTGAATGGTGATGGTATTTTTTTTTAATGTTTATTTACTTGAGGGGAGGGGGAGAGGAAGGGCAGAGAGAGAAGGAGATGCAGAATCTGAAGCAGGCTCCAGGCTCTGAGCCGTCAGCACAGACCCCGACACGGGGCTCGAACCCACGGACTGTGAGATCATGACCTGAGCTGAAATTGGATGCTTAGCCAACTGAGCCACCCAGGCACCCCATGATGGTATTTTTCAACAGGGGTCCCCAGTACCCACATGCAGGATCCTCACGCATTTATATGTCCACTCATCATTCACTCACTTGTTCATTTGTCCATTTGTGTGTCCACTCACTCTCTCATTCATGTCTTCAGTCCTCTGGCCATTCATCTCCTTCCTTCCTTCCTTCCTTCCTTCCTTCCTTCCTTCCTTCCTTCCTTCATTCATCTCCTAAACGTTGTGCAGAACACTGAGGAAGAGAGATGCTTCAGACACAGGTCTTGCCTCTGGAAGCTCTGAGATTGGGGCACGGGGCACAAGAGCCACAAACACACTCCCACAGCAGAGTAAAAAGTAGTAAATGTCATGAGAAACATACACATGCATCACTGAGCAGTCCCAGAAGAAAAGATTTCTTCCTGGTGAGAAAGGAGGAGATCAGAGGCAGCTTCCTGGAGGAAGCATCATCAGTGGCAGCTCCAGAATTTCTGCATGGAGAGGGGGTGAGGGTGGCAACTTTGGGGGCAGCTTGAAGCTGCATCATCAGGAGAGCACTTTACATAGGACTGAAGAGCAATCCGCTGCCTATATCAGAGAATGAGGTTACAATGCAGATGGGGGGCAAGTTCTCCCACAGAGCCCCTCTTGCGTCTACTACTCAAGAAATGGCATCTGAGCTCATGCTTCGGTAAATGAGAAGGGTTTATTTGGACTCAAGGGAATAGGGAAAGATGAACCCCTGACAGGAGCAAAGGCCTGGATGTGGAAAAGTTCAAGGCAGGTACAGGGAGCCAGGAGTCCTTAGGTTTTGGTGGAGCAGGTAGGAGGGTGGAGTGCGCAATGACCTGGGAAAGGTAAGTTGAGCTCAGAATGCAAGTTCATTCAGCAGATGGTGGGAACCATTGAAGGTCGAGCAAAAGAGTAACAGGGCCAATGCTATTTGGGGGCTCTATCTCCGAAGTAGCATAGAATGAAGAAAAGCACGCAAGCCCGTAGGAGGCTAGTTCCAGGCCCCTCCTAATGTTTAGGGGGGGCAGAGCAACAGCACAAATAGAGGTTCACATGCCACTGGCTAAAATATCTAAAAGTTATAAATCAAATTAACAAATAAAATATTCTATCCCCCTACCGTGACAAAGAGCGCTTCAAAGCCACCGGAAGGGCCAGCTTCAAATGTGTAATTCTCAAATCCTCACACTGGAAGGTGCCTGGGGATGTGCCCCATGGCCCCAAACCCCAATCTGGGGTCTGCTGCCCTTCCTTTCCCATCCCTAGCTCCTTTCCTCACTCCGAGAGGCCTCACGCACACCAGTGGGCACCCAGCCCACACATCCAAACTCTGCACCCTCAGCAAACAGCTACCTCCAGCCACCCTTCAGGCCTAGAGTGACACACACTGGCTGCCCATCTGCCCTTGGGAGCCTGGGGCAGAGGTCTGAGCAAACCCTTGGGGGCAAGCTGGCTTGGGATGAGAGAAGATTCCAGAATCCAGAATGTTATGTGTATGATCTAGAAGGAGAGGTTGCACACTTTGGTTGCGCACATGCCCCTGACCTTTGGCCTTCTCACCCGGGGAGTCTGGAGGACATGCCAAAAGAAGGCCCCAGTGGGGCTTTCTAAAGCCCAAGGCCCTGGATAGACGCCCCCTTAAGGGGGTAAGGGGAGAAGGACCGGGGGAGACGGAATGAGGCCCTGAGCCAGGCCCTGTGAAGAAGGGAGGAGAAATGGCAGATTGCATAGGGCTTGATGAGCAGACAGGTACAGCTGCCAATCCAAGCACTACAAGTGCCATTGGAGCCAGAGCCTGGCTCTCTGATACCTTGGCACATGGGTGGATGGGTGGATGAGCCACCTGCACCCCTTGTGAGAAGCCACATGCGTGACTGTACTGCCCTCCCTCTCCTCTGCCCTCCTTCTGCCCGCTTCTCCAACCCCCAGCCCGCAGCGTCTGGCTGGGCCGTGTGCAGGGCGTCTGGCCCCAGGGACAGGTGGGGTGCACCCAAGTGCACACCTACACAGCTATAAATAGGGAGCCTCCAGCGGCTGCTCGCTCAGCTTCTCTTCCCCAGCTGTGATAGCACTGGAGCCTCCTGAACACCTGGACCATGGACCCCGGGGAATGCACCTGCATGTCTGGTGAGTTAGCATGCCCGCTCTGGGGTCCTGGGACCATGCACCAGCTTCCGATAGGGAGCCCATGGGGCTCTGATGAATATTTCTCTTCCTCCAATTAGGAGCTGCCAGTGGGGTTTGTCTCAGACGGGTGACCTCTGGGGCAGCTCCCACTGGCAACTCCTGCCAGCCTGATTTGTGAGCATTGAGGGGCACTTAGTGTCAGGTCCCTAGGGGCAGCCACCAGAGTTGAGGAGGTGCTGTGGCTCAGCATCTGGCAATCTGGTTTTGGCCCACGGCTGCCATTCACTCCTGACAGTATTTCCAACACTCAGTTTCCTCCTCCAAAAACTAGGGTCACTCGTCCCCAGCTGCCTACCTCCCAGTGTTGTTATGAAAGTATTAAAATCATAAGGCACTTGCAGATGTCAGGGGAGTTATTAGAAGCATACGTGGGCCCCCATGTCTCTGAAACCACTTAATTTCACGTAAGCGCGTAGCATAGGAGGACAGAGGTCAAAGTTTAGAGGCATCTGGTCTTTTATGGCCTTTGGAAATGCTATCAAGAATTCTCACAGCTTCTCTGGTCCTACACAGGACATGTCTATACCCAAAACTTGCCAAAGAGACAGAAGCTTCCAGCATTTTGACACAAAATGATAGGTGGGATGATTTTTTTTTTTTTAAGTGTAGACGGCTTTTGTATGAAAACAAGCTATGGCCGGGGCTCTCAGTTTGAGGTTATTTATGTCCCTGGCTCTTTCACCTGCCCGTTCAGGGTTGCCATCTTGCCTGATGCCTTGAAAAGGTGAGGACGGTATACAAGGCTTCGACAGCCCTGGGGGGACCTTGGGCGTGGTAGACTTGGCCTAGTCTAGTGGTTCTCAAACCTGGACTGTACATCAGAATCATCCGGGTCGCTTTTTAAAATGATTCCCGGGGACCCTGGGTGGCTCAATCAGTTAAGTGTCCGACTTCGGCTCAGGTCACCATCTCACGATTCATGAGTTCAAGTCCCACATCCAGATTCTTCACTGTCAATGAAGAGCCCGCCTTGGACCCTCTGTCCCCCTCTCTCTCTGTCCCTCCCCCCCTCTCAAAAATAAACATTAAAAACTATGATTCCTTCTTCTCTACCCAGACTTATGAATCAGAATATCTCAAGGGTCGGACCCATGAATCTGCAATTTAGCAAGTATCCCGGCTGAAGGCCTGGACACGGCCACCCCAGTTTCCATCCATGGTCTGTGACCTTGAACCATTAAGGGGCCCTGGGCACGCATGTGAGGCTCAGCAGCACCTCCTCCTGTTGCCCAGCCCATCCCCAAGGACAGCCCACGGACCTCACCACCATGGTGATCTGCAGCACACCTTGTGTCCCCGTTCGACCTCAGTCCTTACGCTTGTGGCTTTGTCTTCTCTTCTAGGAGGAATTTGCATCTGTGGAGACAATTGCAAATGCACAACTTGCAACTGTAAAACGTGTCGAAAAAGTGAGTTATGCTAACTGGGGGCACCCCTGGCCAGAAGTCAGGAAAGCCTGTTCTCCCCCTTCCCAACCCTGCAGCCATGGTGGGATAAAGCAGGTTCCAGAGGCTTCCATAGGAAGAGGGCTGTGGGAAGGTCCTGTTGTGGCCAGTGATGAAAAGGATGGAGCAGAGGCCTGGAGTCATGAGCTCTGAGTTTTAGTCTTGATCTGCCACTGACCAATGACCTTGAGCAAACCCTTTCCCCTCTCGGGGCATCTGGCAAATTCTTGATGACACCCGAGATCCCCTCTGGCTCTAACATCCCACAAGCTCCTATCCCAGGTCTTCTGCTAATGTGGACTGAAGCCTGTGGCATGCTCTGCTTTCGCTAAGTGGTGGGAGAGGAAGTGGGAAGATGGGGGTGTGGCCCCCAAACTGACCTGTCTGTCCTCTGACCTTTCCAGGCTGCTGTCCTTGCTGCCCCCCGGGCTGTGCCAAATGTGCCCGGGGCTGCATCTGCAAAGGGGGCTCAGACAAGTGCAGCTGCTGCCCCTGAAATGCATCCGTCGTGCTGAAGGCAAGGCCTGGGAAGCATCTGTACAGAGCATTAGTCGAGAAGTTAGAATTCTTGTACAATAGGTTATGCTTTTTATATATTTGCTCAGATGTGGTGTTGGTGACATTCATGTAAAGTGCTTGCAGTAATAAAGTTTCTGCTCATGGTTGTCTGATGGCTCAGATCACTGTCTTACCCTAACCCAGCAGGACTGAGAAGGGCTGACTCCGTCGTAGACATGGTTGGCGCCAGCCCGCACCCCTTCGCAGGTAGATGGCTGCTAATTACACAAACCTGCAACTCTGCCTCAGGGGGCTCTCTCCTGCTGCACGAGCTTGCTTGATGCCTGCACAGAGCAGGCCAGGAGTACTGGGAAGCCAACGCCCCTGGGGACAGCCCTCTGATGACAAAGAGGAGTTGGTGGAAGAATCCCCCCCACATCTTTACCCCTCCAGTGGGACAAATCTGACAGGTTCCACAGCATGCACCGCCAAGTCCATGGGTGGTAACCTGCTCATTAACATACTCCATATTGGCTTCCTTCCTTCCCTGCCTCACCTCTCCATTTTCCTACCAGTGCTTCCTGGGATCCCCATCCAACAAAACTTCTTGGACAGGGTCTGCTTTGGAACCAACTCAATCTTAGATGGGCTCTCCTGGCATAAAGTTGGCCCAGAATGCCTCATTGCGTGCAGAGTACTGTTTAAGGAACTTTAGCACTGAATCGTCCATGAACTCCTAGGGTAGGATGTCTGTGTGGATCTAAAGAAAACCCCCAAGGCCAAGGGACGGAGGGCACTAGCTCCCTGGTTTGATTATTTGGACCCACTTTGGTACTGGGTGATGGGGCAGATACAGGCCAGGAGGAACTGATGCCGTTCGCTGAAGTTCTTGCATGTCACCGAAGTCAATGTAAAGAGAATCTGAGGTCCTTGCTTCCCTCCCCCCCAACCAGATTGCTGACACAGACATCAGAGCTTTTGCTGCCCTGACCCAAGTCCAACTAAGCTTGATGATTCTAAGTGCTGCCATTATGTCATCATGCAGCGCTTATAATGCATCAGCCAGGGTGCTGAGCATTTTACACACACATTCTCATTTAAGCCCTTCAATAGCCCTTCAAGAGGGTGGGTTGTGTGGAGGAATCCTTGATTAAAAAAAAAAATTACTTATTTTTAAATAGATCTACATACACAATGTACAAAATACAAAAGATACAAAGGGTATGTCTCCTTCACACCTTTGGCCCCCAGTCCCTCCTCCTCAAGACAATGACTGTAACCACTTACTTGTATTCCAGGGACATTCCCTGCCTGTGCAAGCACATGTGACACACTGCATCACACACACACACACACACACACACACACACATACACACATACACACAGCAGTGTACTATGTAGCTGGGGAAACTTGGTGTTTTTCCTTATATAGTAATTTCTCTGCCAAGTCCTTTTTTCCACTTAAGAGAGAAGAATACGTAGAAGGAAAAATAAGATTAAATCACAAAAAGATACGGTGACCAAACAAGAATCAATGGAGGAAACACAATGGGAGACAAAGGGGAAACTCCACACATGTCTCTCTCATGGCAGAGTTGCCACTGAGCCTACCACCTGCCAGAGACTGTGCAGAGCAGGGCCATAAACATCTATAAGACACACTTGCAGGGGTGCCTGGGTGGTTCAGTCAGTTAAGCGTCCGGCTGCAGCTCAGGTCATGATCTCACGGTTCGTGAGTTTGAGTCCCCCGTCGGACTCTGTGCTGACAGCTCAGAGCCTGGAGCCTGCTTTGGATTCTGCGTATCCTTCTCTCTCTGCCCCCCACTGCTCGAGCTCTGTCTCTTTGTCTCTCTCTCAAAAATAAATAAGCGTTAAAAAATTAAAGAAAAAAAAAGAAACACTGGCAACAGTGAGCTTTCCTCTCCCTAAAAACGCACACACTAAAACCCTCACTCAATTTTACATCTGATCTTAGAGAATTCACAGGCCCCCTGAGCCATCTCTGGATCCCGAGGAGATCTTGGTTAAGAATCTATGGCACATGTATGGTATCTATTACTTAAAAGAATAAAGTGGTCTAATAACAGATTAAAATACTGACCACCTACTTCTTGCCAGACAATGTATATTGCCTTCTTTCCTGTTCTTTTGTTATACTATCATTCTGGAATGTCTTTTCATTGTTCTCCTAGGTTAGATCCATTGTTTCCTGGATCCCCCATCATCCTTTATCTTGGGCTCCTTCCTATTTTGCTGGAGTATATCCTCAAGCAATTTTTTACCAAAAGGATGAATTAAGAGGAAGTTTTAAACTCCCTAAACGTCAGAAAGCACCTCTATTTTTCTCTCATGCCTGATTGGTAGTCTGGCTGGATATCCAATTTGAAGTCCGGTATCATTTTTTTTTAGCACGTTAGAAAGCATCGCTCCACTATCTTCTCACATTTGGTGTTGTTGCTATGAACACTAACATGGCCTGTCCTTTCTTTTTCATTGGAAGCTTTTGAAAAATTTCTCAGCCTTTTTGCAATCCTTTTATTGATCTTTGAAAACTGAGTCAATCATATTTTAATATATAAGAACTTCTTCTCTGAACATTTATCATAACACCTCGTTTGTTTGTTTAAATGAAGTCCTTTCCTGAATCTCTCTGATACATTAAATGTTGTTTAATTTTTGTCATAAAGTGTCCTCTTTCTGGAACTATTCCTGCTTCTTTGAGCTACCAGCAGGCTCTGTGGGTGTCAAGGAGGCTTGTTGACTGGCAGGCTTGGTTTAAGCATGCCCAGGCGGGGAGCCGGCAGGCAGGCGTGGCCCACCCCTCAGTGTCAAAACCAAAAGGGCCCTCCTCTGACCCTTTTCTGCGAGCCCTGGCCCCTCCTAGGCTGGTTACTCCATTTCTTCTGAGACACCTCGCAGCCTCAGCCTGGGGAAAACTGGCGGGGTTGTGAAGGAGGCCAACGTGGTGATCATGAGGCTCTTCTAAAGCTACATCTTCTATCGGTCCCCATCCTGGTTTCTGGGACCATTTCTTCTTCTGTCCTCCCATCCTGACTCCTCTAACCAAACCAAAACATAATAAGACAGAACCCCCAAAGTCTCTACTTTTTTGTGATCTGAGCTGTGGCTTCTTCTCCTCCCGTTTACCCATCAATGTGATTCGACTTATTCCAGAAAAACGTTGTAACCTCTCATCCATTGATGTGCTGTCCAAACCATCCTCCCCCACACCAATTCTCACCTCTTTTATTAGTTTTTTTTCTTTTCCCTTCTTTGTTTTTCTTGAGTGTCTTTCAATGGATTCTCAGGAGGAAGGACAAGTAAATGCATGCGCTCAATCCACCATCTTGGGCCAAAATTCCAGGCTGGGCTTTTTAGTGGTATTAATTTTTTATCTTTACGACAACCCTGCAGGATAGGGATTCTTATCTCCATTCTACAGGTGAGAAAACTGAGACTCAAAGAAGTTAAGGATCTCTTCCCACACTCAGCCAGGACTAGTTGAGAGAGACGCTTGAAGACCACAGGGTAAGTAAGATAAGCCAGGGGCGGGTAAGACATGCCGAAGTGAAAAGTGAGCAGACTAGTTACAGGTGGCCGTGAGCAGTAAAACATGAGCAGCACGAGGAAACACCAAGGAAACAGATTTTACATCAAGATAAAGAAGAGCTTTCTGGAGGAAGAGCTGCTGGGAGCAGGAAGGTAGTGTGTCAGGAGGTTGGCACATCATGGATTGTGTGCTTGTACTGCCTAAGGGACAAAGGAGACCCCTGAGAGACTGTGACAGAGTCTGCACCTGCTCAGGACATTCTCCAACTTGGATGGAAACCAGAGGAAGGCTTGGTGGGAAGCAATGAAACGCAGGGCACAGGACGGGGAAGGAAGTTCCGCCCATGGACTGCAGGGGGCGCTCGAGGTCCAGAGGCAGGGGCAAGGAGTAGCTCTGGGCCCTGGGCTTTGTGCAAGAGTTGAGGTCATAATTCTCGCCTCAGTCTGGCTGGGTTTGGGGCCCAAGAGATCCCAGAAAGGGCTTAGAACCCTAGACATGGTTGCAGGGAAGATAAATCAGGCAACACTTTCCAAGGGCCCATTAAAAGGCAATGTGTAAGCCGCCCAGATTCCCAGGACAATGTCCATCTAAGAACCATGAAATCCTCATTTGTCCCAGTTACTTCACTTCTGGAAACCTGTCTAAAGAATTTGCTACAAATTCAAGGGAAAATAAAAAAGCATCACTCAGGAGCGCCTTGGTGGTTCATTCGGTTAAGCATCCGACTTCAGTTCAGGTCATGATCTCCTGGTTGGTGAATCTGAGCCCCACATCAGGCTGTCAGCACAGAGCCTCTGCCTCCCCTCTCTCTCTGCCTCTCTCTCTCTCTCTCTCTCTCAAAAATAAATAAACATTTAAAAAAAAAAAGGCATCACTCACACAAAAAGATTCATTGAAGTACTATCCACAATTGCAAAAACCTGGAAATGGCCTCAAGCCTATGAAATCCTTCAAGTCAGCAATGGCCCTCACACATAACAGGATATGATACAGCCACTAAAAAATGCAAAAACACAGGAAATAATTATGGTAAAATATTAAGTAAATATTAGGCTACAAATTAGTTATGCAGTACGTTTTTGTTTTTGTTTTTGTTTTTTTTTTTAAAGAAGCCACACAGGGGCACCTGGGTGGCTAACTGGTTAGGCATTCAATTCTTGATTTTGGCTCAGGTCATGATCTCACAGTTGGTGGGATCCAACCCCACATCCGGCTCTGGGCTGGCAGCATGGAGCCTGCTTGGGATTCTCTCTCTGTTTCCCTTTCTTTGTCCTCCGCCGCCCCCCTCCCCCCGGCTCGGCTCTCTCTCTCTCAAAAAATAAATAAACATTTATAAATAAATAAACAAATAAAATAAAAAAGAAACCACATAGAATACAAAATATGGAAATGAAATGTTACAATGTTAGCAGTGGTTGTGTTCAAATCACAGATAAAAGATAATTTTTCCTTTTTCTTCTATTTTTCTGGATTTTTCTAAATTTACTGAAGTAGCATTTTTTAAAATAAACAAATACTGTTTGAAAAGGGGAAAAATGTATCCTTTGAGCCAGCAATTCTAGTGTAAGAAATGTTGTCTACTCAGGAAAAAATCATGAATCTGCACACACAAAAGGTACCAAGATGTTTATCACATCATGGGTTATAATAGTGAAGATCTGGAAATGAGAAAAGTGTGTCAAAGTAGGGGACCGCTTAGAATAAATTGTGGGATAAACCTACTAAAATAAAATTGTAGAAATGAAACTAATTTCATGGACAGATGTTCGCAATCTAGTGATAAGCAAGGAAAAAAGTCATTTATACATCAGTGTATACTGCAGGCTTCTATTTTTATATTTGAAAGGATTGTATGTGTATTTTTTAATTTTTTCAAAATTTCTACAATAAACAAAGAAGGAAGAAGTGGGAGAGGGGAGCTAGACCCAGATGTTTTTAAATCCGAAGTGCAGATGGCCTCAATTGTACAATTTATTTTTAGAGGCAAGGAAAAGGCAGAGTTCTTGAAACTGAAATAATCTTGGAAACTTGGGGTCATGTGACTATAATTCAATACACATTCACTAAATGGAGGCTTCCCTCCCTCTCCATACCCAGCCTCACAGTCAACCTCCCCTGGCAAGTGCTCTCACTTACTTTCTTGTATATCAGTCCCCAGACACCTTGGTCAAGGAGGCAGGGCTCGGCATGACTCTCCAATTTTGACAGAGGAGGAACCAGGGGTCCAAGACACCAGCTGGTTGAGGTTGGAAAGCAGGTTCTGATTTCCCTGGCTTCCTTCCCGAGATGTTTGAGTTCCTACAAATCATCCTGGAGTTGTTTACAGGATAAAGTAAAACAGGGTTTCTTCACCTCAGCACTATTGACATGTGAGATTGTCTGGGGCTTAATAGCATCCCTGGCCTCTACCCATTAGATCCCAGTAGCATCACAACCCCTGCCCCCTCCCCCACCGCCGCCACATTGTGACAACTAAAATGTTTTCAGACATTGCCAAATGTCCCCTGGGGGCAAAACTGCCGACCAGGAGAGAAACATTGAAGGAAGGGGAGATGTGAGACAGACCTCGAATGCTAGGTCAAGCTGCGCTGGGGTTGTATATGGAAAAAGGCGATGCTGCCTGTCTCTAGACCTGGGCAGTGGGTGGTGGTGGAAGGGGATCTAATAAGGAAGGGAGAGAGAGATAGGAGGGGAGATTGGTTGATGCAGCAAGGCACGGGCACCAGCATGATCTGCTCTCTCCTGGCAGCGCTTAGTTTACTAAGTGTAGATTTCTTATGAAATGCCTCCTTGCCCAGACAGTGGGTTCCCAGAAAAGACAGGCATTGTCATTGTCCTGCTCACCTTTGCATTTGCCATTCCTGGCACAATGTCTGGATTAAGACAGTGCTCAATAAATGTTTGTGACATGGAAGGAGAGAATTCACCATCATGTCACTCATTTCGCAAAGCAGGATGGTGGGCGCCCCAGGGCAACTTCATTAGTACATATAGAATTTCACCTGACTCTTCATGACCCAGCCTTCAAGGGGTGCCCTAGAAAGGGGTGACCCCAAAGTCAGACTCTCAGTTCTCACATTGATTCATTCACTCAGCCTTCAAAGACATTCCAGGTGTGCAGGGAGCTTGCTAAGCACAGAAGGGAGGAGAGGAAAGAAACTCCTCTCTCAGCCTCTGCCTTTAGGGACCCCCCGAGTCTGTCTAGAAGACTGTAGGACTACTCACTCTCCTCTCCTACAGGGAAGAAAATATCTAGGCAAAACCCCATAGAAGTTCCAAGAAGGGCGGTTATGTCTGGCTGCAGGCAGGACTGAAGACTTCCCGAAGGAGGCAGCATTGAAGCAGGGCCTCGAAGGATATGTAGGATTTTAAGCAAGTGAAAACCATGGCAGGGTATTTCAAAAGGGGTAACATTTCCATGGAGTCAGGAAAGCTTGGGGGGATATTTTGGGGTTAGCGTGAATTACATTCGGTTGCCAGTGCAGGTGAAGGCCAGACTCTACTTGGAAAAGTAGGCCCAGAGGAACTGGAGTCCATCATTTGCTAGTTCCAGACCCCAGAAGATTGCTGAACACACAAGTGTTCATTGAACACTGTTTGTTGAGCACCTATGACATGTTAAGCAATCTGCTTGAAGAATCTCCCTGAATGTTCACTATAACCCAAGAAGGAGTATGATTAACCCCAATGAATAGCTGAGGGAAATAGGAGATTCAAAATCAGGTCTGTCTGACAACAAAGCCAGTCACTCTGAAGGACTTCAGTCTTCCCTCACGGCATGTGGGAAGAAGATTCTGGCAGTAGTGGCAGGGTGGTCTGGGTTATGTGAGCAGTGCAGGACCCCTGTTGCCCTGCTGTGGCTGCCCAGCAGACACCCAGAGTGTCTCCTGCAGTTTGGGAGGGCTTTCTCCTGGTGCCCCAGCTAGAATGGACCCTTCCCTCATCAAAACCACCCCCCTCCCGAGCCACAGAGCTCCTGCCCCCAACACGCACAAGAACTTCCACAAGCGGTGGCCCTTGAACTCCAACCCACCGATGCCCAGCTCAGCTCAGCTTGAGCCCTGATTCGCTCAGGGTTTACTGACTACTCCCCTAGGCCCCTCACTGAGAGCGGATGGCAGACCACCTCTGCTCCTATTCTACTGAGAAGCCCCTTGGGAGAAAACTCTTAGAGGTAGGAGTAAACCCCAGGAATTAGGGTATTGGCATGATTGCGGGGGTCGACCTGGCCACCTTCTGAAACCTGGAAGATTGGAGGCTGCCTTTCCCTGCCTCCTCCTCCCAACACTTCCCATCCCACCAGTGACCAGAGAAAAGAACAGTCTCCTCATGGCCTTTAGAACCCATGCAAAAGGTGCCAATGCCTGGCTAGGAAGGGCACGGGAGGGCAGGGGAGACAGAACCAGAAGCCAAGCTGGACTTGAGCACTCAGGGGACCAGCCTGGTGTAGGGCAATATTTCCCTGACTGCTGTCCTTCGAGAGCCATCTACACGATTTTGGGCATAATCACCTATCACCTGGTCTATTTTTTTTAATTTTTTTTAATGTTTATTTATTTTTGAGAGAGAGACAGACAGACAGAGTGCAAGCAGGGGAGGGGCAGAGAGAGAGGGACACACAGAATCTGAAGCAGGCTCCAGGCTTCGAGCTGTCAGCACAAAGCCTGACATAGGACTCAAACTCTTGAACAGTGAGATATGACCTGAGCTGAAGTCAGAGGCCTAACTGACTGAGCCACCCAGGTGCCCCTCGCCTGGTCTCTTATTACACTTAAATTTATGTTAAAAGGAGATCTTGTATCACTACTCTGGAGGAGAGATTGAACCATTTGCCATAAACGGGAGGTAACCACAGAGACAGATGGTTATTACATTTCTAGGTAAGTTGTTCTATGGCCTGCTGAGGCTGCCTCCCCATCCCTACCCTGACTCCTTACCCTCTCTGTGACCAGGGCCCTTTCTGTTTCCGCTGCCCCTGTGGATAAAACTCACTTAACATTCATTCGACTAATAAAGCCAGATCTCTCCAAGAAATGGCTTTATTTGCAGATAAGCATATCTGCAAACTCTCGTGGCACACCATTGTTTCCCCAGGCTACTGAACTCCTGGTCAATTGCTCAGTCCCCAGATAGTCAATTAGGAGACCCTTGGGGCGCCTGGGTGGCTTAGTTGGTTGAGCGTCCGACTTCGGCTCAGGTCATGATCTCACGGTTCGTGGGTTCGAGCCCCGCATCGGACTCTGTGCTAACCGCTAGCTCAGAACCTGGAGCCTGCTTCGGATTCTGTGTCTCTTTCTCTCTCTGCCCCTCCCCTGTTCACGCTCTATCTCTCTCCATCTCTCAAAAATAAATAAATGTAAAAAACAATTTTTTTTTTTTTTTTAAATCAGGAGACCCCTTTGAGGGCAATGCAACCATCTAATGCTGCCCAGGATCCATTTCAACAAGGGGTGGAACTTGCTCAATTCCTTGCTTTTTTCTGAGATCATCTGGGGATTTTCTGTCCATTATGATCATCCTGAACGATCTCCTCCCTGTTCCCGCCTCCTGGCCCCAATCTAATTGGAAAGAAAAATGTATCCATGAACTCCCTTCTCCCAGGAACCCCTGGGGTTGAGAGTGGGGGCCCAACAGGAGGACTATTGGCTGTGATTTAGCTGGTCCAAGCTGATATCTGGACTCCTGTGGAGGCAGCAGCAATTCAGGGAGCACAGAGCTGGAGCAGACAAGGAGTTGGGCGTCCTGAAGGAGTCATAGGAATCCCAGGCTCCCTGAGGCATCTTCACCGGACCTCCCCAGGCTCACACTCACTTGTACATGGGAAGAGCCAGCAAGGTTAGGGCCCTGCCCGGAGAACTTTCCAAGGGTCATCCAATTTAAGCCTCTGACAAACCTATGAGGCAGGAATTACTATTATTCCCATTTAGGAATCACAAATGGGAACGCTTGAGCAACCCAAGGCACGGAAATATTAAGCAACTTGCTAATAACTTACCACATCACTAGTTGACGGCAGGGGCAGACTGTGAACCCAGCCAGCTTGACCTGAGAGCCAGTCATTCATTTATTCATTCAAGAAATGTGTCTTGAATCTTTCCCATATACAAGACATTGTTCTAGGCACTTCGGACCTGTCCGTGAACAAAAGCAATGATCCCTTACAGGCTTGTGATGCCTACATTCTAGCAGGGGTGACCGACTGCGCATAAACTTTATAGGTCAAGTATTTTAGTTTGTGAGATGGTGTTAAATGCCGTGAAAAAAAGAAAAGACAGAGCGAGGTATGGGGGATCAGGAGTCCTGGCGGTTTGAAGTATGTGTTGCAATTTTAAGTAGGGTGATCATGGTGGGCTTCGTGGAGACAGCAAGATTTGAGCAAAGACTTAGAAGCAAAGAAAAGAGAGAGCCCGTGGATACCCCAGGGGAGGTGCGGCACGGGCAGGAGCATGGACAGATCGTTTTAGGCTGTGAGAATTAATGAAAGGACAGAGGGGAATAAGGTGGGCATGCAGGGGTGCTCTCTGGAGGGACACACCTATATGCAATGTTCTTTGGAGCTCATAGAAGCTGAGAACTGAGAGAGGAGGGCCACCCATGTGAAGAATGGGGGGGTAGGTAGTGTATTTCAGAAGGATGTTGTGGTTTTCAGACCCTTTGATCTCCTGGCAACCCTTGGATGTGCGGGGTACGTGAGTCAGGGGTCTCCAGAGAAACAGAACCAATGTATACACGTGCATATACACATACACGTACAGAACACAACCACATATATATGGATCTTCTTTTTTTTTTTTAATTTTTTAAGTTTGTTTATTTTGAGAGAGCGAGCAAGCAGGGGAAGGGACCCAGAGAGAGAGGGAGAGGGAGAGAGAGAATCCCAAGCAGGCTCCACGATGACAGTGCGGAGCCCACGTGAGATCCTTACCTGAGCCGAAACCAAAAGTTGGACGCTTAACCAACTGAGCCACCCAGGCACCTGATGGATCCTGATATGATATATATATATATAATGTATATAATAAGCACTTATGTTCATATATTTATTATAGGAATTGGCTCACACAATTATGGAAGCTGAGAAGTCCCACAATCTGTCCTCTGAAAACAGGAAAACCAGGGAAGCCGGTGGTGTAATTCGGCCTGAGTCTGGGAGCCTGAGGCCCAGGAACACAAGTGCCTGAGGGCAGGAGAAGATGGATGTCTCCGCTCAGGCAAAGAGCAAATTTGTCCTCTCTTTGCCTTTTTGTTCTATTGGTGCCCAGAATAGATCCGATGATGCCCACCCGCACTGGTGAGGGCGATCTTCTTTACTCAGTCTACCAATTCAAGCGCTATAATCTCTTCGGGAAACATCCTCACAGACACACTCAGAAATAATGTTTTACAGCTCTCTGGACATCCCTTAGCCCAGTCGAGTTCACAGGGAGAGGTGGGGGGGGACTGCTCTCCCACGTCTGAAGCCTCAATCCCAAGGAAGCCTGAGAGGCCTGGGGGGGAAGAGCGGGGGGGCAGCTCTGGCTGAATGTGTTGGCGTGCACATTTCTCTTGCACTGAAAGTCCTAGATATTGAAGCCTTGAGGACTTTAGGCAATTCCAGACTGGGGCCAGAGTGCCCTCAGGCAAAATGAAAACAAACAAACAGGGAATAAACTGTAATGCTAGGGTTGGTGAGGCTCTGGGATCTGAAATTGCATGAAGCCCATGTTGAGAACCAACCTGGCCTTCACCTCATCCCTTGAGGTACCCCGTGATAATGTCTCCTGGGACTCTTGGTTCTCCTCTTCTGGTTTTCTCCTCTCCCACCGTTACTGAAGCTTCGACTCACAAACCAACACTTGTGGGACCTGCAAAGCCCGGGGAAACCAGCTAGCTCAGCTCCTCAGATGAGGCCCTTGGAGGCCCCTGGGGCAGCTCGTATCTTGGAGGAGGGCAGGTTTCCAACCAACATCTGAAAGTGCTCGTCCAGCTCTGATTTGAACAGAGGCTCACTCGGCTCCGGGGACGTTTGAAGCAGGGCTCAGTCTCTGAGTCTCAGTCTCCCCCACTCAGCAAAACCAAAGTCTGAAGGCTCACCAGACCTGTCTTCCTTGGGGCACAGCCTAGGGATCACCTCTAAAGAGGGAAGGATGCAGGTGCTAAGGGGGTGTCTCTTTAAAAGAAGTAGAGGGGCGCCTGGGGGGCTCAGTAGGTTGGGCATCCAACTTGGCTCAGGTCATGATCTCACCGTTCGTGGGTTCGAGCCCCACGTCGGGCTCTGTGCTGACAGCTCAGAGCCTGGAGTCTGCTTTGGATTCTTTGCTTCCCCCCCCCGCCCCCCCCCCCCGCTCTCTCTCAGCTCCTCCCCCATTCATGCTCTGTCTCTCAAAAATAAATAAACATTAAAAAATTTTTTTAAAGAAGTGGAAGCTAGGGTGGGAAGCTGATAAGAGTTCTTTAGGAGAGCTTGTAAAGGAATTTCCATTCTTGAGCAGGCCTAGGGTGTTCCCCTCCAACCTCCACCTTTCAAACACTTTGCAGTGATCCTGGAATAACTTTTCCTTCCTTCCTCCCTTCCTTCCTTCTGCTCTCCCTCTTGTCTTTTCTTGTTTCTTTTCTCCTCTTCTTCTCTTTTCTTCTCTTCGTTCGTTCATTCTTTCTTTCTATTATTCTCTTTTTTAAACTCTGTCTCTAGATAAGCCTTGTCCCTATAAAACCTGATGCAACTTTGTGAAAGGTGCTTGCACCACAAGCAGGTAAAGTGAGGCCTCCCCATGGGGGTCACCACGTGACTGACTGTCTGAAATGCCACCATTAGCAATTCTTTCTTCTACTCCTACAGCCTTTGACCCGTTATCTAACGCTTTCCTTTGCTCCTGTTTCCTGGGGATTGAGTGTCTTCACTTGCTGAGCAAGGACAGTGAGGCTCATAGGAAGGATGTGAACTGTTCTGAGTCTGGCTTCTGGTGGCCACAGGCCACATCACTCCAATCTCTGTCTCCTGTGGTCACACTGCCTCCTCTTCTGTCTATTCTCTGTGTGTCTTACAAGGACACTTGTCATTGGATTTAGGGCCCAATCCAGGATGATCTCATCTCAAGATTCTTAATTTAATGACATCTACAAAGACTCTTTTTCCAAATAAGGTAATAGTCACAAGTTCTGGGATTTGGCATGGATATCTCTTGGGGACTGTATTTTCAGCCTACCACAGGCACAAGGGACTCAGCAGAAGGAAAAGATAAAAGGAGAGCAGCTTCCCTGTGAACCTGGGATGCAGCCACCTAGTACCACCCCTCTTCCCCCCAAACCTCCCATCAGTCGCCCCACCGCTGCCCTTTAGGCTTCCCAGAGCCAGCCCCTCCCAAAACCAATTGGCAAGGCCCTTCCATTGGTGTTAGGATTATATTCCTATTTGATAAGAGATGAGGGAATGGGGGGGGGGGTCCCAGCGCAGCAGGGTGCTCAGCACCCCATTTTGACTAACCTGGCGCCCCAGAATCCTGGAGAGGCAGGCAAGGGCTGGGAAACGTGCCGTGCTGCCGTTTGGGCGAGAAGGGCTCACTTTCTGTCAGGGGCGGCGGCGGCGGCGGCGGCGGCGGACGCGTCCCCAGCGGTGCGCACGGCGGCCCGCACTCGGACGAGCAGGGGGGTGTCCCCTGTGCACGCGGCGGGAAGTCGCCCCCTGCGGGGAGTTGAGGAGCGCCGCGCGCACCGGGTAGTGCACGCACACCGGGTAGTGGCGGGGCGGGGGGGCGCCCGGCCGGGCACAGGGCGGGGGAGGGGGGACGGCTGCCGCAATGCGCGCCTCCGCCTAAGCCTGTGCCCAGATGGAGAGAGGGGGCGCCGCGCGCGAGCGGGCTGTGCATGCGCGCCCCCGCCTGGGGCTATAAAAGCCTCGCCACCTGCTGCCACCAGTGCGTCCAGTTGCCGGGAGAAGCCAGTTCACCTCCTCCAGCGGCAGCTCCTCTGGCCATGGACCCCGAGACCTGCCCATGCCCTACCGGTGAGCCCCCGCCCCCATCCTGCGCCCAGCGCGCCCCTGACTCGCAAAGAATCGGATGCCCTACACCTCCGCTCAAGGACCTTGGGGGGAAGGGACCCTCCATGTTTGCCATTTTTAACCTTGTTGAAGGGTAGACATGGCTATATCCCAAAGGGCACTGAGATTTGGCACCCCACCTCCTCCTTTATGCCTGGCCGCACCCCAGCTTTAGCACCTTAACCCTTCCTGTGGGTTCCCCCTCTAGGTGGTTCCTGCACCTGCAACGGCTCCTGCAAGTGTGAGGGATGCAAATGCACCTCCTGCAAGAAGAGTGAGTGTGGGGACCCTCCCCCCCCCTCCTGCCCCGCTGCTCCCTGAGGTCAGCGTCTGCCAACCCAAGATGGAGAGACCCCTAGTTCCCTGCTACATTGCTTTTAACTCTTACTGGGACAGAACCACCTGGGGAGGCCTTAACATACAGTCTCTCAGGCCTGTCCCCGGTGACTGGTTCAGTATGCCGGTGGCAAGATATTTTTGTATATTCCCAGATTCTAATGGGCAGCTAGGATGGAGACCTGCTACCCCTGTCCAAACCCTCACCTCAAAACCTCTAGGTCCTCAAGAAGGGAGTGGTGCAGCTGGGGACTAGCTCTGGAGTTTGGGTCCCGTGGCCCCTCTCAGGCCTTTGAGGATCCCCTCAATTTGACATGCCCCAAGTCTCCCTGGAAGTAGTGTAATATGCTTGGGGAGTAGGAGGTGGGAGGTGTGTAAGACTCGCCTAGAACCTCCCACCGGTCTCCTGGAACCCCTACACCTGTACCATCTCTGTTCCTCCAAGGTTATCCTTCAAGTCCCTTTTCAAGGCCGTTGTTTACCCTGTGATGTTTTCTCCAGCACAGGTCCAGCACTACCCCTCACCCCATCCCCGGGACTCCCCTGCGCCCACACAAGGGGCTGTGGGCCACCTACTGGGTACTCCTCCCCCGAGGTAGCCCAGCATGCATCTGGTGTGCCACAGATGCTGAGCCAGACTGCGTGTGAGACCAGGAAGGGGACAGCGCCTGGGCCCCTAGCACCCCTCCTTTCCCCCCTCCCTTTTGGTGGAGACAGACACAGGGAGAGGCTGTCGGACTGGGCATTCCCTATCTGGTCCGCAGGCTGCTGCTCCTGCTGCCCTGCGGAGTGTGAGAAATGCGCCAAGGATTGTGTGTGCAAAGGTGGAGAGGGCACCGAGGCTGAGGCCGAGAAGTGTAGCTGCTGCCAGTGAGGACCTGCCCCTCCGTGTGAACCAAGTAGGAGTGCTGGGTGGTCCGGTGCCACCTCTCCTGTGGTGAGGCTTGGCTGTGTGTCCCCTTCCTCTGCCAGCTGCTGGCAAGTGACAATAAACCCTATGAATGGCATAAGCCAAGGACTGGTCTCTTCTTAAAGGGGAAGGAGGTGGGGCTAAGGGGGTACCTAATGGGAGGGAACAGCCCAGTTGAAAAGTGAAATCCTGAGACATGGCCAGTGTTCTCTTTGGGGCTGGGATGGAGCTCTGCAGGTGGGGTACGTTCTCCCCCACCTTCAGTGGCACTGGCCTCCTGCTAAGTCAAGCTCAATTCTGGGGACGGAGGGGAGACTAGACCCATATGTTTGTCTCTTGCTCCCACCTCTCAACCTCCCTTTCTTCATCTGTACAATAGGGTTGGGGGGGATTAAAACCAGGCCCCAGTCCCAGAGCCCTGTGATTTCTGGAATTTTCTAGCTGCTCCTGCAAAGCTGCCCATTGTCAGAGCCATCAGAGGAGAGAGTCCAGGAGGCCCAGGGGCCTGTCTTGGCAAACTGTCAGCTGCGTTTCCAAGGTCACCACCCTGAATAGCCTGTCTCCTCAAAACAGATCGTTCGACTCCTTCCAAATCACTTCATTTGGCCATTTGTCTCCAGCCCCTTTTTCTCCAAGGGCAAGTAGGGTAATAAGAGCTTTTATCCATTGTGGTTATGATCCAGTCCTTGGTGAAAGAGAACACTGAGATCTACCTGGATTGGTTGAGAAGGGAAAAACAGAATTCTGGGAGACAAAAGTTTCCTAGGGAGAGGACACAATCCTGTAAACACATCACTTTTCCTCCAAGTTAGTTTTTCAGGACAGTTCATTCAAAAGCCCACCAGGATTCATTTTTTAAGACCTAATAGGCTGAGTTTAGAAAAACGGTGTGCAAGAAAAGCCGTTTTTGAAAAGGAACAACAAACAGGGTTTACTCTCACCTGCTAGCATTACTTGTTCTAAAGCTCTAGGAAGTGGTGTCAGCTCAGAAATAGATCTGTTGGCCAGAGAGGAGAGTCCAAAAACAGACCCCGTGTAGCTGGGAGTAAGAGATGATCAAGTCAGTGGCAAAAGGAAACACTAGTCTGTGAACAATTGGCTACCCTTTTGCATATCATGTGGAAATTTTTCTGCAATTGACTTAAATACCTAGGTGCAAAATCAAACCTAGAAAAGAATTAGAAGGGGAAAATAGGACAATGTTTATTCCTCTGGGGTGGAGATGATTCTTTTAAATAAGACATAAAAGATTGAACATTTGAGTTCACCTTGTGCTAAGCCTTTTTAAGTACATTGTCTTACTTGATCCTTAAACTCTAAAGGAATGCTGTGATTATTATACCCATTTTACAGATGGGGCAATAGAGCTTAGAGTAATTTGCATGAGGTTGATTAAAGAATAAACTGAGTTATATGTGTTTATTTAAGCAAAAATTGATTTAAATCTGGCAGATAGAAAGGAACTCAAAAGGAGCTGCAGAAAATGAAAGACTTTTACAGGCAGAAGGGAGCAGGAACAATGAAGTTATAATAGGAAAAGAAGAAAGAAAGAAAGAAAGAAAGAAAGAAAGAAAGAAAGAAAGAAAGAAAAGAAAAGAAAAGAAAGAAAAGAAGGAAGGAAGGAAGAAGGAAAAAGGAAGGAAGGAAGGAGGAAGGAAGGAAGGAAGGAGAGAAAGAGAGGGAGGGAGGGAGGAAGAGAGAAAGGAGGGGGAAAAAAGGAAAAAACCAGGTTGATTATTGCACAGTTACTTTCCTTCAGGAGATGGCCTGAGTCTATCAGGCAGATTACCTAACTAGTGCTGATTCAGGCAGTTCCTGATTGACAGTTTTAAGATACCATTTCTAGCAGAACCAAAGCTGTAATTACGTCTCCGTTTGGTGACATGGGGTTTAGCACAAGTGACTCCATTTTGGACCTGTTGTCTTGTTTCTAACAGGTCACATAGCTACAATGTGGTAGCGTCGGGATTTGAATCCAGGCTAACTGACTCAAATCAGCCCCTCACACCTAACCATGCTTTCTTGCCTCTGGCTTGCCTTGCGTTACAAAAAGCATCAAAACACACCTGAATCACCTCACACTCAGGATGATGCTTTTGTCTGTTGAAGCTACTATAACAAAATATTACTGACTGAGTAGCATGTAACAACATTTCTCACGGTTCTGGAGCCTAGAAGCCTGAGATCAGAGCCAGCATGGTCGAATGAAGGCTCTTTTCTGGGTCAAAGATTTCTCATTGTATCCTCACATGGCAGAAGGGACTAGGGAGCTCTGTGGGGTCTCTCTTATAAGAGCACTCATCCCATTTATGAGCGCTCCACCTCATTAACCACCTTCCAAAGGCCCCAAGAAACACAAACCTTCAGACCACAGCAGATGACTACTATCAAAAAACAAAAAAAGCAAGTGTTGGCAAGGATGTGTAGAAACTGGCACCTTGTACAGTTTCCTGTACACTACAGGAAGAAGTGTAAAATGGTGCATCCACTGTGGAAACCGTGTAGCAGCTCTTCAAAAACTTAAAAATAGAATTACCATATAACCCAGGAATTCCACCTTTGGGCATATGCCCAAAAGAATTCAAAGCAGGGTCTCAAAGAGATACTTGTAGACCCATGTTCATAGCAGCATTATTTACAATAGCCAAAAGATAGAAGCAAGATAGATATCCACTGACAGGTGGATGGGGAAACAAAACATAGTATTTACTTAGAGTGGAATATTATTCAACCATTAAAAGGGAAGAAAGTTTGATTGATATTACAATGTGGAGTTGTAAGCCAGTCACAAAAAAAGACAAAGCTGTATGATTCTAGTTATTCCAGACCCGTGTTCATAGCAGCATTATTAACTATGATTCTAATAGTTAGTTATTCTAATAACTAATAACTATGATTCTATTAGTTATTATTCTATTAGTTACTCTAATAACTAATAACTATGATTCTAGTTATTCTAGACCCATGTTCATAGCAGCATTATTAACAATAGCCAAAAGATAGAAGCAAGATAGATATCCACTGACAGGTGGATGGGGAAACAAAACATAGTATTTACTTACAGTGGAATATTATTCAACCATTAAAAGGGAAGAAAGTTCGATTGATACTACAAGGTGGAGTTGTAAGCCAGTCGCTGTATGATTCTAGTTATTCCAGGTACCTAGAGCAGTCAAATTCATTGAGATAGAAAGTAGAATGGTGTTTACCACTGCGTGAGGAGAGGGGGATGGGAAATTATTTAGAGGGTATGGATTCCAGTACTGCAAGATGCAAAGCGTACTGGAGATCTGTGGCACAATGATCTAAATGTATCTGAGGTTGGTGAACTGCACACTTAAAACTGGCTAACAGGGGCTCCTGGCTGGCTTAGTCAGAAAAGCATGTGACTCTTGGTCTCAGGTTCATGAGTTCAAGCCCCACATTAGGTGTAGAGATTACTAAAATTAAAAAAAAATAATAAATAAATAAACTTTAAAAAATTAAATAAAAATGATTAAGATAGTAAAGTTTATATTCTGTGCTTTTACCACAATAAAATAAACAAAGCTGCATGGCAATAGAAAATAGTTGCTATATATGTGTGCTATAGACTGAACTATATCCCGTTCAAATTCATATGCTGAAGCTTGAATCCCCAATATGACTATTTGGAGACAGGGCCTGTGAGGAGGTAATTAGGTTGAATGAGATCACAAGCGGTGGGGCCTTGAGATGATAGGATTAGGATTAGTGTCCTCAGATGAGACACTAGTGAGCTCTCTTGCAAGATGATGTCTGCTACAAGCCAGGAAGAGAGCTCTTGTGGGAAACCAACCCTAGCCACATGCTCATCTGGGACTTCTGGCCTCCAAACTGTGAGAAAATTAATTTCTGTTGTTTAAGCCACCCAGTCTATTTTGTCATGGCAGCCCGAGCTGACAAATACAGTGTGTGTGTGTGTGTGTGTGTGTGTGTGTGTGTGTGTGATGGAGAGGGGGGAGACCAGTATCTATAATATATAAAGAGTTCATACAAATCAATAAGAAATGGACAACATGATTTCCAAGGATATAAATTAGCAGTTCATGGGTAAATAAACTTGAAAGGCCAAAGAACAAATGAAATAATATTCAATCTCATATCTATCAAGGAAATGCCAATTAAAATAACATTTTTTGCCCATCAGCTTGGCAAAAGGGTAAAAGACTTATTTTTATTAAGAGTGAGGGGATAGGGGAATGGTTATGAACCCCTATCCCCTGCTGGAGGGAGTGTAAATTGGTACAGCCACTTTGGATGGCATTTTAACAGTAGCTTCTCAAACGTAAAATGTGTATATCTTCAACCCAGGAAGTTCACCATACCATTAGCAGAAGCCTCAAAACAAACTAAATACCCTTTAGTAGGGAAGTATAAAAATGGTCATAATGACCATCTAATAAAAAGAATGATGTAAGGAGCCCCTGACTGGCTCAGTCAGTTGGGCCTCCAACTCTTGATTTCAGCTCAGGTCATGATCTCTTGGTTCATGAGATCAATCCCTTGTCTGGCTCTATGCTGACAGCATGAAGTCTGCTTGGGGTTCTCTCTCTTTCTTTCTCTCTGCCCCCCCCCTCAAATAAATAAATAAACATAAAAAAAAGAATGATGTAAGGCTCTGGAAGGCTATGGAAAAAACACAACTTATGATTAAGTAAAAAACAAAACAAAAACAAAAACTGCCACCACAAACATTTAAAACAGTACATAGAGTATAATATAAACAGTGCATAGAGTACATAAAAAGGGAAATTTAAAATATATATATATATATACAGTCTGTGGGGCATGGGATTTTCCCATTCAAGGGCATCTTTAGTTTTATTCATATTAACCTTTTTCTTAAATTTTTAAAAATGTTTTATTTTTTGAGAGAGAGACAGAGCATGAGTGTGTGAGGGGCAGAGAGAGAGAGAGAGAGAATCCGAAGCAGGCTCCAGGCTCTCAGCTGTCTGCCCAGAGCCCAATGTGGGGCTTGAACCCATGAACCTCGAGATCATGACCTGAGCCAAAGTGTGACGCTTAATTGACTGAGCCACCCAGCTGCCCCTTTTACAAAGAGACTGCATTCAGTTCTGTTTGGCTAATTTTTCGGTGTGCAAGTGAATACCACAAGTTTGTTGTTGTTGTTTTCACTCAACGCTTTGCCTTGGAGATATATCCATATTAGGACACAGAAAGCTAATAACTGCTGTAGAGTATATCGTGGAATGATTGTATCATAGTTCATTTTAAAATGTTCTGAACAGATGAACGGATGGATATTTAGGTGGCTTTTTCCAACAGGCAGAGCATGGCTTCTTCTTGTGCAGGTGACAGTGAGCTTTTCTGAGTTGTAAGCTGATGTGTCAAACTGCTGGAGCACAAGAAATAGGCCTTTTAATAGATCTTGCCAAAAGTTCTCCCCTGGGATTGTTCCTATTTGTACTCCACCAACAGTGTTGGAGAGTTTTCACTGCCCCATTCCCTCATCAACCCTGAGTACTAACCTTGAATTTTTAGTCAACTTGATGGGTGAAAAATGACATGTTACATTTTACATGCTTTCCTTTCAACAGTAAGGTTGAGCACCTTTCCAATGCTTTATTGGCCATTGGTTGTCATTTTCTGTGAACTACTGATGTATGTCCTTTGTCCATTTGTCTATTCATTTGTTTGTGGTGTTCACATTGATTTGTAGAAGCTCTTTATATATTCTGGCCACTGATCCTTTGTTTTCGATCTGCTTTTTTATTTTGCAGAAAGTTCCCAAAGTTTTTGGCCCTCTGTTAAAATTCGTTTTTCTTGTTTTTTTAACCCCCTTTTCAAGATATAGTTTGCATGCTGTAAAATTCACTCATTGTATATGTACAAATCAATTATATTAGCAAGATTTTAGAATTGTGCCACAATCACCGTAGTATCGTTTTAACATATTTTCATCATCCAGAAGTTCTACTGTGCCCATTTGCAGTTAATCCCTGCTCCCATCCCCAACCCTAGGCAACCAGTGACCTGCTTTCTCTCTGTATGAGTTTGCCTTTCCAGACATTTCATACAAATGGAATAGCATAATGTCTTTGAGAGTCATTGCATGTAGTTGCATGTCTTAGTAATTCATTCTTCTATTGCTGAATAGTGTTCCTTTTTTTAAAAAAAAATGTTTATTTATTTTTGAAAGAGAGAGAGAGGAAGAATGTGTAGGGGAGGGGCAGAGAGAGAGCCCACTCAGTGCAGAGCCTGAGGTGGGGCTCAAACTCCTAAAACTGTGCGATCATGACCTGAGCCAAAGTCAGATCACACTTAACTGACTGAGCTACTCAGGCACCCCTGAATGGTGTTTCATTGTATGGATATACCCCATTGTATTTATCCATTTACCATCCACCCAGCTGATAGATGTTTGAGTTATTTCCACTTTTTGACTACTTCAGATAATAGCTGTGTTCATAGACAGCTATGAACATTTGTGCACGAGTGTTTGTGTGGACATATATTTTTATGTTTCTTGGTTAGATATTTAGGAGTGGAATTGCTGGGTCTTAATGCTAACTCTTGTGTTTACTGTTTGAGGAAATTGCCAAATTGCTTTCCAAAGTGGCTACCATTTTACATTTCCACTAGCAATGGGTGGGGGTTGCACATTTTCTACATCCTCACCAGCAAGCACTCTTAAATGCCTGTATTTTTTTAACATTATTATTTTTTTTTTTCTTTGGAGAGACAGAGAGAGAGAGAGAGCAAGCTGGGGAGGGGCAGAGAGAATCTTAAGCAGGCTTCACTTCCAGCACGGAGCCTGATGGAGGACTTGATCTAACAACCTTGAGACCATGACCTGAGCTGAAATTAAGAGTGGGACACTCTGACTAAGCCACCCAGGTGCCCCAAATGTCTGTATTTTTTATTATAGCCATTCTGGTAAATGTAAAGTGGTACCTTATTGTGTGTGTTTTTTTAATTTAATATTTATTTATTTTTGAGAGACAGAGAGAGAGTGTGAGTGGGGGAGAAGCAGAGAGACACAGAATCTGAAGCAGGATCCAGGCTCTGAGCTGTCAGCACAGAGCCGGATGGGGGGCTCAAACTCACGAGCTGTGAGATCATGACCTGAGCCGAAGTCTGCGTCCAACCAACTGAGCCACCCAGGCGTCCCCTTATCGTGGTTTCAATTTGCATTTCCCGAATACCAATGATGCTGAGCATCTTTTCATGTGCTTAAAAGCCAATCATGTATCTCCTTTGCTGACATGTCTATCCAAATATTTTGTCCATCTTAAAATGTTTTATTGTGGTAAAATGTACCAATAACCAATAACAATGGTACATTTTAACAATTTTTAAGTGTATAGCTTAGTAGGCTTAGATCCATTCACATGGTTGTGCATCTGTCACGACCATCCATCTCCAGAACTTTTCCATCTTCCCAAACTAAATTCTGTCCCCATTAAATAATAATTCTCCATTCTAATCTCTCTCTACAGCTCCTGAAAATTGCCATTCTACTTTCTCTATGAATTTGACTACTAGGTATCTCATTTAACTGGATTCATACAATATTTATTTGTCCTTGCAATACTTATTTCATTTAGCATAATATCTTTAAAGCAAATTCTGACAAATGATATTTGTCAGAATTTCACTCCTTGTTAAAGCTGAATAAATTTTCCATTCTGTGTATATACCACACTTTGTTGATGCATTCCATCCATCAGTGGACATTTGGGTTGTTTCCACCTTTTGGCTATTAGAAACAATGCAATGAATATGGGGATGCATATATTTTTTGAGTTAGTGTTTTCATTTTATTCTGATGAAAACCAGGAAGTGGAATTAGTAGATTATTTGGTAGCTTATTTTTTTTATTATTTTTTAAAGTGGATTTATTTTGAGAGACAGAGAGAGCAGAGGAGGGGCAGAGAGAGAGGTTGAGAGAGAATCCCAGGTTGAGAGAGAATAACAGGCCACGCTGTTAGCGTGGAGCCCGACTCAGGGCTCAAACTCACAAACCATGAGATCATGTCCTGAGCCGAAACCGACTGAGCCACCCAGGTGCCCTTATGGTAGTCTTATTTTTAATTTTTTGAGGAAACTCCATACTGCTTTCCATTGTGGCTACACCAATTTACACCCTTACCAACTCTTGTTGTTTCTTTTCTTTTAGTTAATAGCCATTCTGACAGGTGTCAGGTGATATGTCATTGTGGTTTTGATGTGCGTTTCCTTGATGATTAGGGAGGTTGAGCATTTCTTTATGTGCCTGTATGTCTTCTCTGAAAAAATATCTATTCAGATCCCCTAGCCATTTTTTAATCAGACTGTTTGGTTCTCGGCTATTGGGTTATATGAGTTCTTCACACATTTTGAATATTAACTCCTTATCAGATATATGATTTGCACATATTTTTTCCTGTTTACTAAGTTGCCGTTTCATTTTGTTGACTGTTTCTTCTGCTGCACAAAAGCTTTTTAGTTTAACGGAGTCCCATTTGTTTATTTTTGCTTTCGTTGCTTTTGCTTTTGGTGTCAAATCCAAAAACCAATCATCACCAAGAATAACATCGAGGAGCTTTCCGTCTATGTTTTCTTCTAGGAGTCTTATGGCTTAAGCTCTTACATTCAAATCTTTAATGTATTTTAAGTTATTTTTTGTGTATCATATAAGATAGTGGTCCAGTTTCATGTTTTTGCATGTGGCTGTCCAGTTTTCCCAACATCATTTATTGAAGAGACTGTCCTTTCCCCCAATATTCTTGGCTCCTGTGTTGTAAATTAATTGACCATATATGTGTGAGTTTATTTCTGGGTTTTCTATTCTGTTCCATTCATCAATATGACTGTTTTGATTACTACAGCTTTGTTATATAATTTGAAATCATGGAGGGGCACCTGGGTGGCTCCTTCAGTTAAGCATCCAATTCTTGATTTTGGCTCAGGTCACAATCTCATGGTTGTGAGATCGAGCCCCACATTGGGCTCCATGCTGAGCATGGAACCTGCTTAGGATTCTCTCTCTGTCCCTCCCCCACTCATTTTCTCTCTTTAAATAAATAAATAAATAAACATTTTTAAAATCAGGGATTTCTGGGGTATTCTTTACAGTTTTCCATCATTTGGCTTTTAATGAGTGATCTTTTCCATCTTTCCATGGGATTTTGAGCAGATGTAGGAGACATACATCTCCACTGAGCTGCTGTCCCAACTCGGGCCCCCAAACCATTTCATCATAAAAATATCTGTGAATGCCTAAAACTCACCATGCTCTGTGGTGGACACTGAGGACAGATGAAAAGCAATGGTCTCAGCCCTTCAAGAACTCACAGACGGGTGGGGAGGGTAAAGCCATCACAGACTCTGGAGTGGAATCCTGAATGCTTTAGAGCTGGAAGGAACAAGACCATGGCACCCGGGTTCTCCTCATTTTAGAGTTTGGGAGGGTGAGGATCAGAGAGGGTGAGGAGATACAAACAAAAGCTCTGATGGCTTTAAGAAGGGAGTGACTCCACTAGGTTGCAGATCAGGGAAGACTCCTTAGAGGAGGAGGCATTTGAAATGGGCTCTTTGTGTGTGCCCCCGCCCCCGCCCGGCTCAGTCAGTTAAGCATCATACTCTGGATTATGGCTCAAGTGATGATCTCACGGTTTGCGGGATCAAACCCGTATTGGGCTCTGTGTTGACAGCACAGAGCCTGCTTGAGATTCTCTCTCTCTCTTTCTCTCTCTCTCTTTCTCTGCCCCTCCCCTTCTGGGCTCTCTCTCTCTCTCAAAATAAATAAATAAACATTTTTTAAAAATGAGCTTTTGGGAACAATAGGAGGGAGCAAAAACCTGGGGTATGGAGTGTTACGTGTGTTTGGAGAAGGGTGTGGAATGCCCTGATCCTAGGGCGGAAGTGCTCAGGTGACAGTAAAGGGAAGTCGAGGCCAGATTAGTGAGAAAGGAGTGAGGCCGGAGGTGTTTAGCAGCTCCCTGAATGCAAGCTTTCAAAGCTGGCTCTCCACAAGGCAGGCCTTGCCCTTCAAGGAGCCTCCTTACCGCTGCTGGCAGGACTCAATTTTCCCCATTCCCCTGCATTATTAAGCAACCCACCATGAGCCGGGCACTGTGCCAGGTGCCAGAGCTACGGCAGTGAGCACAGCAGACAGCCCACAGCCCAGTGGGGAGTCCAAGGTTAAACAAAAAAAATCACACACAGCACTAGCTGCTGGGAGAGGCTGCGTGTAGAGGGGCCTGAGTGCACAGCTCTGGAGATAGACTGCCTGGTTGGGCCCTTTCCTGGCCACTGGCTCTCAGCAATGTTGCTTAACCTCTCTGAGCCTATCTCTCCCTCTGCAAAATGTGAGTGCTCACAGCCTCTATTTCTGGAGCTGTCAGAAGAATCAAGCGAGTTCGCACACAAAAAGCACCTAGCACCGGGCCCAGCATCTGGAACGTGGAAATAATAGTTGCTTTATCACAAGTATCTGTCATTGTAAAAAGTGCTACAGAGAAGGCGCATGTTTGCAGGTAATAGACAGACTCAGATATTTTGGGTCGCAGGGACGCTTTTCTGAGGAAATGACCTTTAAGCTGTGACCCAACAGATGAAAGGGACAGGGGTGAAGAGAGCATTTTAGGCAAAGAAAGCAGCAAAGGATGCAAAAAAGCCTGAAGGCAGAAAGCCCTGCCTTTGCCCCAGGTAGCTTCAGTGATGTCACCCTCCACTACTCATGCCCTTGGGTGGCCCCTCCCCTTGAGCGTGGCCTGGACCTACTGACTTCTTCGAACAAATACAATGTTGCAAAAACAATGGAATGTCACTCGAAGTAAAAATGGCTGTGACTTCTGTCTGATCACACTTCGCTGTTACACTCTCACTTGCCCTTTAGCTTACTCACTGTCCTGTTGTGAGACGCTCTATGGAGAGGCCCATGTGGCCAGGACCCAAGGGAGGCCAACAGCTTATGAAGAACCAAAGGCCTTGTCACAATAGTCCCCAAGGCCCCAAATCCTGCCAACAACCCCATGAGGGAGCTTGGAAGGAGATCCTGTCCCAGTTCACTCTTGAGATGACTGTGGCCCTGGCTGACAGCCTGCTTGCTGTCCGTGGGAGACCCTGAGCCTGAGGGCCTAGCTAAGCCTTGCCTGCATTCCTGACCCACAGCAACTATGAGGTAACACGTGTGTTGTCTTAGCTGCTGAGTTTGTTACACAGCAATAGATAACTAATACACCTCCAAAGGGAAGGCAGGGTCAGTGGAAAGAGAAGGAAGAACAAAGATTACTCAGATGGTAACTGTGACAGGCACCATGGAATTATAAGATCTCCCAGGAGGAAGGGACCTAACCTCTTTCAATCCCCCTATCACCAGGCTCTGTTTCTATTGCTCTGGTGACAGGAAAATATCTTCCAAGCTGGTCCCTTTTGGGCATGGTCAGCTCTCATTGCAAGAAAGGCCTTTGCCATCTAGAGCAGAACCTTTATCCCTGCATCCCCACCCTTGGCCAGATTCTGCCCTTGGGACCACAGAGTACAAGCCTAATGTCTTCTTTTCAGCATGGCATAAACATGTGGGCATGGAGCCAGAAAGTCCTGGGTTCAAATCCCAGTGCTGCCGTTTATATTTGTGTGACCCCGAACAGGTCGTGTAACTCCAGGGCCTCGTCTATAAAATGAAGATAATAACAGCATCTGCCTTGTTGAGCTATGCTGAGGTCTGAGTGAAATAAACTCAGGATGTTCTTAACACCAGGCCCGGTACACAGCACATGCTCCATATTTTTCCCCACAACTACTTTGGCAGATTAGAGATACTGCAAATCACTGACTCCTCCCATTAAGACGTGGAGCCTTCCTCTTTTCCCCTTGAATCTGAGCAGCAGGACCTATCACTGCTTGACCAACAGAAAGTGGTGAAACTGATCTGTGCTAGTTTCAGGGCCCAGGGTTTAAGAAACTCACAGCTACTGTTCCTGTGTCTTGGTCCTCTGTCCTTGCACCTTTGGAGCCCTGAATGGAATGGAAGGAGCCTCACTGCCCTGAGGCTGCCATGCTGAAGAGGTCACCTGTGGGAGCTCTGGTCAATAGTTCCAGGGTGCCAGATATGTGAGTGAGGCTGTCTTAGATCTTCCAGACCAGCCCATCCACCAGCTGAATGCCACCAAGTGACCTCAGTCAATAATACATGAAACAAGAGAATCACCCAAATGAACCCTGTTGGAATTCCTGACCCACAAAACCAAGAGGGACAATAAAATGGTTGTTCAAGCTGCTAAGTTTTGGGCAATGTGTTGCATAGCTATAGATAATCAGAGCAACCACTGTCCAAATATCTGAAGGTAACGGTTTTCTTCCAGAATGAACCTGTTCACGCCTCTCAACTCTTGTTCCCATGATGGCGTTTTGAGTCTTAGGACCGTTGTGATCAATGGTTTTCTGGACAGTGGAAGCCCAACAATGAACACACCCCACAGGGTGATCTGACCAACAGTGCCAGTTAGGACTTTATCCAGAATGATTTAACTAAAAAGGAAATGCTTCCAGAACGGCTGGATTCAGGTGTTCCTGTGATGTCAGTCTCCATTTCCTTTATCATGATTTTATTTTCAGGCTCCTCTCCTGGAGACAAAGGCTTTAGAAACTCAGCTTCACATCCTCTCAGATTCAAGTGTAGACAGAAAGAGTAACTTCCATTTTCCCATTATTCTCAGCAAAAGTTTTGGCGATTCTTTTTGGTTCATGGCTGGGTGACCCAATCGGAGCCAATCACTGTGGCCAGGGAGATGGAATGGCCTGGGATCCCAGAGTTGGCGTCTACACCGTCTAACCATATGGACCAAGAGTACAGAGGAGAGATTCTACAAAGGAAAACAAAGAGTACTGCTGCCAGGGAAGAATGAACGGATGGCTGTGTGGAGAACTATAAACATCCACCTCTGAGGTTAAAAGGAGAGTGAAAGTTCACCTCCTTCGCTCTAGATGGCATACTTCTATTAATGCATGCCAGGGCCACATCATTGGCTCACGCTGATGACTCACATCAGATTAGCTGCTGGTGGGGGGTGGGTATTTTTCCTCATCTAATGCTGCTTGGCTTCATGTCCCTCACCCTCTCATCTCCCTCCCTCAGCCCTGCATGCCAGGGCTGCAGACATGGCAAGGTCTTCCCTCTCCAGCGTGTCCCAAACACAGTGAGGCTTTCAGGGGGCATGTAGATGAGCAAGACTAGGGCCAGGCCCCCCTCCCCTTTGCTGATCGGTCATCCCTCCCCTCACAGAGTCAAAATGATTCAAGGCAAACAGCTAAGGCCTGGAAGCAAAGTTTACTGCCAACATGGATGGCCCAGACCCAGTGCTAGACTGGGGGCAAAAACAAGCCTTATTGTCTCTTCATAGCGTTGGATTGTTTCCCCTGGATGGACCAGTGACCACCTGACTAGAAACCAGGAATTTTGCATATAATGTGTGTGTATATGTAAATAACAACAATGAAATCTGTCCACTGCTCCAAGAGCAGAACTTCGATTCTCTAGTTCACAGGGCTGCCGGACACAGATATCTCACACCTTGGCTCTAAACTCAGAGAAAGTTTGCATGTGACCCTCAAATTCTAGTACAATTGGATCATTTGACAGGATGAGTAAACTGAGGCTCAGAGGGACCCTGGCACATAACTGCCCAAAGGTCAATCAGCAAGTGAGTGGCAGTGATCATTAGAATTTAGTCCCTCTGATGGCTCAACTCTCCCGCCCTGCTTGGCATTTTCATTTGAGTGAGCACACAGGGCGGTGGAAAAAGATTTTTTACTTTCATTTTGTAATCGGCCCTAATTCAAGGTGGGGGCTGGGGAGGGAAGGGACGTTCGTGGGATTACTCCTATTAATTCATTTGACAAATATTGAGTAAGCATCTACTGCCAACTTGGCCCTGTGCCCGGGGTCAGAGCCACATTTTGGGGACCAATGACGGTTCCTGTTTTCAGTGATCGGCTGGAATGGGGGAGGGATACAGCTATCAATCCAAGAATCACACAAGTTCCTGCATATTACAGACATGGAAAGTGCCAGGAAGGAAAAGGACAGGATGTTTACCAGCACGTTCCAGAGGCATCCTGACCGAGCATGGGCTTCAGGACGGGTTCTCTAGAGGAAGTGACGTTTCTGCAGGACCTTAGAATCAATGCTACAAGAACAGCCTGTCCTTGCCTGCCTCCTCACTAAACTCTCTGCTGCAGCAACCACATTCCCTGAGTTGCCAGGAACCTTCCAGCAACCAGAGGTTGCTGACTCATCTAATGACACAGTGGACATTCCTAGGACGATGATCTAAGATCCGTTACCCAGAAGTCAGACACACATGAGCAAGGGAGCAGGGTGTGCCCCCTCAGAGAGGAATTTGGTCGGTCCCTCCACTCTTCCCCTCAAAGCACACTGGGGAAGAAAGTTCCTGTGGGGTTTTCCCTTCCACACGTTCCAGAGCGATGCCAACTTTCCATCTGGCTGCTTCTTCTGCAGGCTGGAGTACAACTCCTTCCCCTCCCCTGCCTGGCAAAGACCTTCTCCCCTTCCTCACCTACCTCCTCCCAGGCTGGACTGACGTTCCTCCTCTCTGTTCCCCCTGGCCCTGAATAAACCTCTATCCGGGCCATGATTCTGGTGTCACTTTTCCCTTGTGTACCCACGGGGCTGCCCCCATGACTACGAGTTTTCTGAGCACCAGGCTTGTGGTTTCTTTATCCTTACTCCCCCTTGTTGATGTCTACCTTCCAGTGATCTACCTTTAGCATCTGCTGGACGCTTTGATTTGAATCACCAGGCTCTGCTATGCACTAGCTCTGTGACGTTGAGCAAATTACTTAACCTCTCTGGGCCACCATATCCTCCTCTTTAAAATAAGACTAAGATGGGGCAGGGCGGGGAGTGCCTGGGTGGCTCAGTCAGCTGAGGGGTCAACTTCGGCTCAGGTCATATCTCATAGTTCGTGAGTTCGGGCCCCACATCAGGCTTGCTGCTGTCAGTGCAGAGCCTGCTTTGGATCTTCTGTCTTCCCCTCCCCCATCCCTCTCCTGGTTGCCCGCGTTCTCTCTGTCTCTCTCTCAAAAATAAACATTAAAAAATAAAATAAGGGGCGCCTGGGTGGCTCAGTCGGCTAAGCATCTGACTTCAGCTCAGGTCATGACCTTACGGTTTGTGAGTTCGAGCCCCGTATTGGGCTCTTTGCTGACAGCTTGGAGCCAGAAGCCTGCTTCAGATTCTGTGTCTCCCTCTCTGTCTGCTCTTCCTCTGCTCATGCTCTGTCTCTCTCTCTCTCTCAAAAATAAACATTAAAAATAATAATGATAATAAAATAAGACTAAGGGGTAGTCCTTATGTTGCAGGATTTTTTTTTACCTCTATACCCGGGGTTGGTTGCCTCCCCACTTTGAAGAATGAGGAGGTGCACACAAAATTAGCAGCAAAAGTGTATTAGAGCATAAGCTCAGTGAGGAAGAATAGGAGGAAAGCTCTTTACAGAGAGGGGGCATTCGAAGGTGAATTCCCACAACTATAGGTAAAGGTCCTTCTTTTATAAGGTTCTGGTTGCCTCCCCCTCCCCCTCCCCTTCCCCTTTGTTCCTTTTCAGGTTCTACCCTTATTGGTTTGACAGCTTGTTGTCCATTCCTGGCCACCTCAATTCCATTGTGTGAGGGGTGGTCCATGGCCATATCAGTCCTAGTGGGTCATATGTTTTATAGTCTACTCATTTTTAGTCAGATCTTTTGTCAAATTCCCGAGGGAAACCCGAGGGGCAGTAGGTGGTGTCTGTTACATTCTTTAAAAAAATTTTTTTTTGTCTATTTATTTTTGAGAGAGAGAGAGCGTGCGCAAGCAGGGGAGGGGCAGAGAGAGAGAATCTGAAATAGGCTTCCGGCTCTGAGCTGTCAGCTTGAATGGCAAGATCATGACCAGAGGGGAAGGAGCCACCCAGGCGGCTGGCCTGGGTCTGCTACCTTCTTAAGAGGAATCTTATGCCCGAAGGGGTTTGCTGTGGTCAGACACTCCCAGCATTGTTCCAGAATATGTGTTTTTCCCCACCCAGGGACGTCAGCTCCTAATCTTTCCCTCTCTGCCTATTTTATCCTGTTTTTCCCTATCATACTTCTCTCACAGGGTTATGCTAAAAAAAATTCAACTGAGTAACTTTGAAGATCTAATTGGCTTTATTAAGTGATTCATGAATCAGCATCCCATCCTGCAAGTAGAGGGGAGTTCGGAGGAGTTGTGCAAACAAAATAGAAGGTTTTTATAGGAAAGTGAGCGGGTCAAGAAAGTTATGAGCAAAGGAAAAGAAAGGACTGTTTTAGGCAAGGTCACCTTCCCTTCGGTGGAAGGGCAGGGGTGGGGTGGAAGGGGTTAGTGGGTGTTAGGTGGAAGGGCAGAGTGGCTTACTTCATCTTTCTTTGGGAAATAGAGGCGGCCCCTATGACAGATTCCCTCACTGGTGCTGATCAGAAAATTCCTCATTGACCCTTTAAGACTTAACACTTCTGGGGGAGGTTAAAACTGCAGTTAGGTTAGGTATTTAGCCCCGTTTGGTGACTTGGCCTAAGTGACGCCATTTGGGGTCAGTAGTTTGCTTTTTATTTTATTTTTTAATTATTTATTTATTTATTTTTTGAGAGAGAGAGTGAGAGAGAAAGACAGCGCGAGCAGGGGAGGGGCAGAGAGAGAGGGAGACACAGAATCGGAAGTAGGCTCCAGGCTCTGAGCTGTCAGCACAGAGCCTGACGCGGGGCTCGAACCCACGAATGCGAGATCATGACCTGAGCCGAAGCCGGACGCTCAACCGACTGAGCCCCCCAGACGCCCCAGTAGTTTGCTTTTGAACGGTTGTTAGCCGGGTTAAATGAGAGCAGGCACCGAACACGCTCACTACGGTCCCTATCACACGGTAAAGCCCTCCACACACATTGGATAGATAGGTTGTCCCTAACCATCCGGTGGGTTTACTGTGCTGGTACACAATTATTAAGTCTTGACACGTACAAAGAGGTTTTTGTAGTCTGTCTGTACTTCCAACCGATTTTTCTGTCCAGGTGGGGGCCCCAAGAGCCGC
>CM053563.1:30043875-30311706 GCA_028646485.1 Cryptoprocta ferox
GGACTTTCTTCACATCATGGTCTAGTTCGGGGGGGGGGGACAAGGGACGAGGCTCCACTGTCCCTGGAGGCCCTGTCACTGTGTCTCCAAGCGTCCTGCCGTGTCCTGCAATCAGAAGGGGGCAGGGCAGCCTCTTCCTGGTGGGTAGGACCCAGTTGTCCAGCCAGGGACAGAGCATGCCATCCTCGACCCAGGTTCCTGCAGGGCTGGGGGCAGAGCTGTGCGGGGCCTCCTGGGGAAGGGAGGTCCCTGGTGATGCCAGCTCGGACCCACTGCGCCTTTCTCCCCCAGGCTGCTGCTCCTGCTGCCCCGTGGGCTGTGCCAAGTGTGCCCAGGGCTGCATCTGCAAGGAGGCATCATCGGATAAGTGCAGCTGTTGCGCCTGATGTGGGGGAGCGCCTGTTCCAGATGTAAATAGAGCAACGTTTACAAACCTGCAGTTTTTTTTACTTTTCATATTACCCTGACCTGTTTGCTACATTCCTGTTTCTGTGAAATATTTGAATGACAATAAATTCATCGAGACTCTTCTGGCTCCACGTGTCTGGTGGTGTGTTGGGAAGATGGGACACAGTTCTAGTTGGGCTCAGGGAGAGCTGTTTTGGGGGACGGTGCAGGGGTGGGCGGGCAAAGTTGGGGAAGGGCAGGGTTTCCTGCAGTCTGGCCTGGTCTGCCTCCTTTGAGGCTCTTCTTTTTGACACTTAGCTATGACAGCCTTTCCTCCACCGCTTTCTAGAGTGTTCCTGCCCTTCTTTGTATCTGTGTCACTGCCGGTATTCACTCAGTAGCCACCTATGGTGCATCTAGTGTATACACAGGCACTGGGTTCTCCTTGTTGAGGGAACGTGGAGCTTACAGCCTGCTGGGGAGAGAGAATTTCTGAATCAGAAAAAGCATGTCTGTGACTGAGCATGCTGTGGGGGAGCCCACGTGAGGAGACCTTGCCCTGAGAGCTGCCTTCCTGTTGGAGGGGACTACTTGAGCAAAGGCCCTGATGTGTGATGCGTAGGCCCACATGGCTGGGTGAGTGTGTGAGGGGAGAGTTCTAATGTCACTTTGGAGACCACGTGTCTCCATCTGCCAGACTCCCCACCGGCTTGCACTCTGAGCCACTTGGAGGCAGGAGAGGGGAAGAGAGGGCCACACCAGGGTCCCCCTTTCCTCTTCCCAGCCTCCATTCTGATTTCTTAGGTGTAAGATGGGCTGGGAACCCGGATTTTAACAAAGACCTAAGATGTAACCCACTGAGGCAGTCACATAGAGCATTTAGTGAAAGGAAACGTGCCTCTGCCAGGAAATATTTCCACCCCAGTGGGAATTTGAGACCGACTCCCCCAACATGTGGCTGCCCGTCCTGGGGGCCGAGAGAACATGGAGGTACCAGATTCCTTTCAGTCTGGAGGGAGAGCAGGCAGGCCTTGCCCTACAAGATGTGGCAAGTGTTTTCAGAGAGACCAAAATAGGCTGAAAGGGTGGCCAGCCCCCTTGGGAACTACAGAAACACCACCCCAGTGTGGATGGGCTGCTGTCCTCGCCGCTGTGTCCTAGTGAGAGCCTGGCACAGACCCTGTGGCTCTTGGACAGGAGTGTGGTGTGCTATTGCCGTGTTTGTTCCGGAAGTCCTGCCACCACACAAATGTGCCCAGTTATTTCACAACTGTCTCTCACACAACTGCCAATCCTCTCCATGGAAGGGTACAGAATGTTTTCATTCGACTTGACAAACACAATCATCTAGCCTGCAGCTTTTTACTTTTCAAGTCCTGGGTGAGGTGGCCTCGCTTTATCCCTGAGCCCCATCCCCCCAAGGGTTGGGTGGGGCATGGCCATTACAGTGGCAGTTGAAGATTAATTTACAATCGTTTTTTTAAAAAGTGGATATGGTTGCATCAGAATGGTTCATTTAATTCCAGTAGTTAATACCTTGATTAACTGGTAAAGCAGTTAAACATGACTGCTCTGGGGCAAGATCATCTGGCTAGAACCACAGCTCTACTACTTAGGTAAGTTATGTGGTCTCTTTGTGCCTTATATTTCTCATCTGTAAAGTGGGGGCAGTAAAAGTGTGTACCCATAGGTTTGTTGTGAGGTTAAATGCGGCTAGCATAGACCCTGGCACAAAATAAGTGCTCAGTAAGGCTACTTCCTTCTGGGCCAGGTTCCGTATCTGACGATCGGTAGGTAGATTCATAAATGTTCTCTCCTGGATTCAAAGAGCACTTATTGGACCTCTGCTATATGTAAACCACTGTGCTGGGCACCGAGGAAGATAATATATAAATGAGACCCAATCCCTTCGCAAAGTTGGAAGAAAGTTTATTCAAGTCCCTGTTGAATTCAGGGAGCTTTTATTTATCATTTCTGGACACAGCTGCTGAGCTGGGGGAGAGAGTGACAGAGTCTGAACGTATCTGCCTTTAGGAGAAGGCAGAGAAGACTAGGACAGGCCAAGTGTGAGACAAGCTTAGACAGAGGTGTGAAAGCCTTGGAGGGAGGTGTGATTCAATCTGATCAGGAGGCCAAGAGAAAACCCTATTCATTCATTCATTCATTCATTCATTCATTCATTCGCATGGTCACTTTTGGCCAGAACTGATTGGAGAATTGGTGAGTAGGCTGGATGAGTAGGGGGTTAACTCTTCCTGGAAAGGGAGGAGGCTGGTATGACACCCCTGACCCATATAGATGCTTAGTATTGGATGAACCAATCAGATCTTCTCCCCTGAGGAGCGTAGTTTCCAGGTGCAGGTGGTAGGAACAAAAGGTAACTGGAGCTCTTGCTGTAACTGGACCTACATCATGGGAACAAGGGAATAAGAATGCACCCAAATGGTAGCCATGAGGATGATTAGACCAAGCTACAGACTTGTTTTCTGTGAGCACTGCTGTCCCTCTCAGTCTTACAGAGACTCGGAAAGCTGAGCACCTGCCGGGAGGAGTCCCAGTGACACCTCACTTCCCTCTGAACTCTGAAAGCAAACCCCGTAGCAGTGAGGGTCTGTTGAATGACTGCAACAGTAAAGGTCTCTAGCCAAATTAGGTAAAAAGAAAATTATTTGAAAGGGTATAGGGGACGGTGGAACTGATAGGGAGGGTGGAGAACGAGGCCCAGAAAATGGGCAGGAGCCATGGGATCGGGGGGGTGGGGGTGTCAAGCAGCAGATCGTGTCCCAGAAGCGGCCATTGGCATAGCCATCACCTCCACTTCTGCTGCCCGCGGACACCCTCACCCGCGGAGACTGCCCACTAAGCTCTCTGCCTCATGCCCAAGACCCAAAGTCCCAGGAAGTCCACCTGGCTGGGGTGGGGAAGAGGCATATCTGGTCATCTTTGGATTCCCTGCAGATGCCCCAGACTGACCCAGGCAGGAAACCAGTGAGCCATTCAGGAGAGTTTAACAAGGGTATTTTTTTTTTCTTTTTTTTACCAAGGAGTTAGAAGCAGTAAGAGAATTGAACAGCAGTGGAGGCCCTAGCAGGCCTAGGCCTGAAGAGCCAGAGGAAGGGACTGTCACTGGATGGAGCAGCTGTCGCTGTAGGAGAGGATGCTCCAACAAGAGCTGTGACCTTCGGGTGGCATCCAACCTTGCAAGGGACCCTGGAGAATACATTCTGTAACGTCCTGCCCTCCCCAGTCAGAGGCCCTGGGGTTCCCACCCTCTACCTGGCTCATGGAGGGGAGGGTGGACAGTGGATCTGGGAAATACTAGGCACACCTTGCAAATGGGGGAGTGCCACTGTAAACAAAAGCTGCCTCTCTTCCTTGCACCCTAGAAGAAGCTCACTAATTTAAGGATGAATTCGGCTCAGGGGGCTGGAGGAAGGCAGGGGGTCAAGGATGACAGTAGAAGGCCAGTAATGGGGAGGAGGCATGGTGGGACATTAGAGGTCTCTCAGAAGGCCTGTCTGCAGGTGCTGCCCAGCAAGTTTGCTCAGAGCCCCGTGAGGAGAAGGGTGGAGGAGAAACCGAATCACACACCCATGTCTCTGTGGGACTGTCACCTGGCCCCGCCTATGGCATCACAAAACCCTGAGTGATCCCTGAGGCCCCTCCTGGCTGGCTGAAGGCCCACCCACATCCACCTCCACCCCCCAGGGACAAAGCCATGAGGTCAGCTGAGCCTGTCCCCCACCTTCCCCCACTTCCTACCACCACACCTGGGTCCTTCCTGGCCCTTTCTTTCCTAGGGCAGAGACCGGAAGCGGGGCTCGAACTCACTAACTGTGAGATCATGACCAGGGAGTCAAAGTCAAGAGTGGGACACATAACAGACTGAGCCCCCCAGGTGCCCCTGCAGACTCTTCTATCTAGCAGCGATGGGGAGGTTGGGGTATGTTGTTAAGGTCGGCTGGTTTTTGCCTTGCAGCCAACAGTGGGCATTTCTCAGGAGCCAGAGATCCCTCCTGGTCTCTGCCTTTGCCTGCACAGACTCAGTGATTCTTGAGCCATTAAGGGAGGAGGCTGAGGCAAGGCTGGAGAGCGGGTGTCATCCCTGAAGCCTGGGTGATGTGAAAGGCTCAGTGAACTCCAGAGGATTCCAGAGGTTGCCTAGCAAACTGGGGGATGGCATCTGGGCCCCATGACCAGCCACTCTGGCCTGCCTGACACATCATTGCCATTGCTGGGGTAAGGCTATTGCCATATATAAACCTCTGCTCTGTCTCCAAGACACCTCCTATGCCCACCCATGGCAAAGCTAAGCTACACCCTCTGCCAACAAGCCATTCAGTGATCTAGGATCACCCCAGCTGGGAGCCGTCGATGGATTCACATTGTCCTTCAGAAAGAGAAGGCAATGCTTCACCCAGAAAAGGGACTCTCTGGGGGGGACATTCAGGCTTGTGATGGACATGGGTCAAGTTTGGCTGTCTGGGATACATTCTCTAACTTCCTTCTGTTGAAACCCCCTCCACCCACATTGTGCCCAGCCTCCGAGGGAGGGGAGATCCAAGATTCTAACTAAAAATGGTAGAAGTTCAGACCCTTGTTCCCCAAGGAGCCTCAGCCAATCAGATGTTCCCCTTTGGAACTCAAACATGGACTAGAATGAATTCCGAGGATGTTCCTCACAGGCACATGCCCTGACCAGATTCTTTGGGCCCTGAGACCAGGTCTGTGGATCCTGTGTCCCAACGCTATGGTGTTTCCTGGGCTCCTGCCCTCTTTTCAAGCCTGGTCCCACAGTGCCCCACACCCCTACCCACTTTTTGCCATTCCAGCAAATGACGCCTAGCTTAATTCCATTAAGGAGTTGGTGGGCCAGTGCCCAAGATTGGTCTCCTCAGACCCCCAGAGCCTGAGACTCTGAGGGCAGAACAAGTCCAGGGACCTGGATATCACCTCCCATCCTGGACCACATTCCGTCTTGCCTGGGCCTGTAAGACACACCCATGGGTGAGGTTTTTATCTGGGCAGGTAGGCATTTCCTGCCCTTGGGGCCTGCCACTCTCAGGCCTGGGAAAATTACTTTCTTGGCAGAGATCCATAGTTTGTACCAGTCAGATGAACCTCCTCATATCCCTATGGGCCATATTGGTGCTGGGTCCCTGGTACAGAGGCAGAAACAGGGAAAATCCCCAAGGCAATCTCCCTCAGAAGGAAAGTGCTCAAAGAGGGCATGTGTGCCCTTAACCCCGCTGACTCCCTTTACAGTATGTCCACTTCAGTGTGGGGCCTTGCCTCTCCTGCAGGAGGGGACGGTGCAAGAAAAGGCTTGGAGATGGGAAAAAGAGGCTTGTTCAATCATTTCTCAGATAGAAAGGAGCCGTAGAGGGTTAAGGGGCAAAGAAACAATATGACTGCCGTTGTTCACTTACTCATTCCTGGTACTTCCTCTGTGCTGGGCCAGTGACAAGGACTGATTAGTCATGATGAATTAGACAGCCTTTGCCTTCTAGGGGTCTTCAGTCCACTGGAGGTATGTGGGCAGAGTCAAGTGCACAAATCAACAAAGGGTGATAGAGGGCAGTATGGCATCAAGAAGACTCCCACCTCTGGCCACCACCTCCACGGCAGCCCCGCCGGTCCAAACTGCCATCTGCCCTCACTCTGGTCTCCTACCTGATCTCCCTACTTCTCCCTTGGCCCCCTGGGATCTATACTCATCCCAGCAGCCCGAGGGGTCTTCTGCTCCAAACCCAACATTGGTCTTCATTTCCCTCTGTGTATCAAGTGCTCACAAGGACCGACAGCGTCATAATAGAACCTACAGATGCACATCCTTTTTTGGAATGTTAGATTTTTAAATTTCTGCCAATGAAATGGGTGCAAAATTATAACTCACTGTGACTTTGATTTGCCTTTTCTTGATCACTGTTGGGATGAAACATCTCTTCCTATGTTTATTACCATGTGTTTCTTTTTTTGGAAAATGCCTGTCTACCTCGTGCTCATTAAAAAGAGAAAACAAGTGATGTCCATACTTTATTCAGATTTCCTTAGTTTTTACCTGCTGTCCTTTTTCTGTTCCAGGGAAGATACTACATTGCATCTAACCATCAAGCGTCCTTAGGCAACTCTGGGCTGTGACAGTTTCTCAGACTTTTCTTGTTTTTGATGACCTTGACAGTTTTGAGGAGTCTGATCAGGTGAGAGGGGTGTCCCCTCTATGGAATTTGTCTGCTGTTTTTCTCATTACTAGACTAGGGTTATTGGTTTAGGCAGGGAGGGGTGCTGGCGGGGTAGGTGGGGATCACAGAGTTCCTCATCAGATCTTACCAAGAGTATAATATTATCAACATGACTTATCACTCTTGATGTTGACCTTGACCACCCGGCCAAGGTAATATTTGTCAGGTGTCTCCACTGTAAGGTTATTCTTTTTTGCCCCCATCTCCACACTGTACTTTTTGGAAGGAAGTCACTTTGTACTTGAAGTTAAGCTCCTCGAGAGCCAGTATCTATGTAAATTATTTGGACTTCTACCCAGGAGATTTGTTTCTTTTCTACTTCTTTGTTCAATTATTTATTTATATCAGCATGGGTTTGTGGATATTTATTTTATATTTTGGGTTAGAATCCAGTATCACTTTATTTATTTTATTGCTCAAATTGTCCCAGCTCTGGCCACTGAGAGCTCTTTCAGTTGGCTCTCCTGGATCTTCTTGACACATCCCTATCACGGTGGGTTTTCTTTCTTCTTTTTTAAAGTCACTTCATTACTTTCCATTTGTGCCCATTTTTCCATGGGTTGTTTGTATCCTTCATATTATGTTATAGGCATTCATCAGACACTCTTGAAATTCATCCTTTGTCTGAGTCTTTTGATGGGCAAACATTCTGACTTTTCGTTAAAATTATCAAATTTTATTATATAATCAGTTCTTTTGTGGCTCGTTTAGGAAGTCTTTTGCTTCTGTGAAGTCTGAAAGATATTTGAATACCTAAAAATACCTAAGATATATCTTGTAAAGTTTTGTTTTTAAATTGAAGTCCTTCATCCATCTGGAATAGGATTTCTGTATGTAGTGGTGAGACAAGGATCCAATTTCATATTTCTCCTGGTGAGTAAGTGGGTCCATTTATTGCACGTTCCTTCTCTTTCCCACTGACCTAACTTGACACTTCTGTTAAGTACCAAAGTTCCATAGATACATGGATCCGTTTCTGAGCCTGCTCTTTTTTAAAACAAAGATTTTATTTTTAAGCAATCTCTACACCCAACGAGGGGCTCAAACTCACAATCCTGAGATCAAGAGTCACATGGTCTTCTGATCGAGACAGCTAGGCCCTCTTTTTCTAAAACTTTATAAGAAGCGCTGATGTCTCCCCATGCCTCTATTCCCAAGTCCGTGCTATTCTTCAGAAATATCCTGGCTATCCCTGGCTCTTTCCTCTTCCATATACATTTTAGAATCACCTTATTATAGATCCATGGAAAAATTCCTGTAGGTTCTATTCAGAATTGCATTGACTCTACAGATTGGTTTGGGGAAAGCAGATTTTTTTCCACCCCCAAACAACCAAAAATTATTTTCTCACAGTTCTGGAGGCCAGAAGTTTGAGATCAGAGCGCCAGCATGATCGGGTTCTGGTGAGAGCCTCTTCCTGGCCTGCAGATAGCTGCCTTCTCACTGTGTCCTCGCATGGGAAAGAGAGAGAGCAGACATCTTAAGAATATTAACCCTTCCTACCATGAAATGCTGTAACTTCAGGAAAATGCCGGTAACTGTTTAATGACCAGTTACTTCCCCACAGGAAAAAAAAAATGCATTCATACACATGAATACATACATTTATTATAAAGTTTATTTTTATTTATTTTTTATATTTATTTATTTTGGGGAAAGCATACATGGGTGAGGGGCAGAGAGAGGGAGACAGAGGGTCCAAAGCAGGCTCTGTGCTGACAGGTTGACAGCAGCAAGCCAGATGTGGGGCTCCAACTCAGGAACCGCAAGACTGTGACCTGAGCCGAAGTCGGACGCTCAACCGACTGAGCCACCCAGGTGCCCTGATTTATTATAAATTTTAATGACATAAAGAATACATAGCACACAATTTAGAAAAAAAAAAAAACAAAATATCCAATACTCTTCACCGTACTCTGTGGCATCCATATAGTCTATTGATTTTCACAAAATGCTTTCATTGATTTTTGCTGAACTCTTGTATCTGTAGCCAATCGATAGCTTGCAGTTGATGAATAAATATAGTTCCAATATGAATGCAGGTTCATTTTTTCATTTTCATTAATGAGTAGGATGAAAGCCACATAGGGTCTCTGTTGTGTACCCTTCTTTTGTTTTTTCTTAAACAACCTTTTAAAAATGCAGAATCCTTCTTAGGCAGCTCACAGACAAGCTGGGCTCAGTTTGACTCCCTGGCCATAACTGACTGATCCTTGATATTCCTGAGATTGTTTACATCTACTGTGTCTGGTTGATGAAAATACTACACAGCGGTGTCTTACTGTGCCCCTCTGCCCAGCTGTGTGCTCAGTGACCGAAATGCGAGGCTGGAAATCAGGCAATGTTTACCCTGCCTGAATTGGCAAACACTGAAAACCAGGGCTTGATTTATTGTTTATTGATTGCCTAGACTTAAGAAAGTGATACAGTAAATGCTGATCATGCAGACTGAATCTAAAACATGTAACCATTCCATTATGAGTAGCGCGAAGAATTGAGGGAAAAGAATCTTCTAGTCTTTGAAACTATTACCCAATTCAGCAAATAAATCATTCATATCATTGTAATGAACAAGTAAGGTTGCAACATACACCTTCTGGTGCTGACACCCTCAACTCCCAGTGCAGACCCTCCCTCCTCCCCCCACAGATAGGCACATGACCCAGTCCTGGCCAGCCTGCTTTGTGGGTTCAGGGATGGTCATGTGACCCAGCTCAGGCCAATCAGAGTGAATTCTGTTTCTGCTGGGGCCACTACAGGGAGAAAATGCATCTTAGAGTGAAGCTGACAGAGGAGGGCTGCGCCAAGAACTGGGGAGAGTCCTGTTGTGTTGCTGGGGTACCCACTGCCCATGGGACTGCTTAGAATTTTCCTGGATTTTCGGTTAAGCAAGCCAATATGTGATTACACTCTTTCACTGAAGCCAGTCAGAGTTGGGCTGTTTGATTCTTGTAACTGAGTCTTTGAATGGCCCATTCCAGATCCCGAGCTGCAGCTCTGATCTGGAAGGTACGGACAAGCTAGACCAGGAGGGATGCACAAGGGACCAGACACCGGGAGATCAGTGTCCTATTTTGGATTTACCCTCCTTTGGAGGGCCTGACCTCAAGTCACTTGGTTCTGCTCTTGGGACCTCAGTTTCCCCATCTGTTGTCTCTTCCCAGAAGTGTGCAAAGATAGGCTGAATTAAATAGAAGCCTCTTTGCCAAAGCGCTGACAGTATTATTCCTCCTGTTAGGGCATCTGCATTCAACAGGGAGAGCTCCCAGTGACCGATCACAGAATACATCGTCCTGTAATAGCTCACATCAACAAACGCTTTCTCTTCCACAACTTCCTGGTGGAGGGGTGCTTGTTGTGACCACCCACCGATGACCATGACACAGGAAGGCTCAGGGGAAAGAGTGTGGGGCATGGAGTAAGCCAGCCCTGGGTTTTATTTCTGGCTTATGCCACTTACCACCTATGTGATCTTGGACAAGATATTTAGCTTCCCGGAGCCTCAGTTTATTCATCCATCAAATGAGACTGTGAAGATTTAATAGCAATGCCTAGCATATAGAGGTGCTCAATAAATGTAGATATTATTATGGTAAAGATGTGTGGCTTTCCATCAGATTAATATAAGTTTTGAAGTTTGACAATATCAAATGGGAATACTAACCCACTGCTTTGAAAGACCAAAGAGCCCTTAGATTTACCTACAAGGTTCTGGTTTTGACAAGTGAATGAGTTCATGTATTTCTTCTGGAATTAAAAGCAATTGTTTATGAAATAAAACTGAGATATAAACAAGGTCACACGGTGGATAAATACTCAAGAGGCTCCTGACCCAATGCTGTCCTCAGAGCATCTCTCTAAAGGGCAGTCACATCTCAACTCCAGCCTACTGCGCTATAGAATGTGGGTTCAGTGTAGCCAGACCTTGCAAATTCTCAGGACAAATCAGAAATTGAGCTTTTTATGTAAGATATCCAGGTTTTTAAAAGATCATGTGGAAACTCAAAAGCATTATGCTAATGGAAATAGCCAGACACAAATAGACAAATATTGTATAATTCCACTTACAAGGAGTACTTTGAGTAGTCAACCTCATAGAGACATAGACTAGAATAGAGGTTACGGGGGAGGGGGGTAGAGGAAGAAGGAGAATGGAGAGTTATTGTTTAATAGATACCATGTTTCTGTTTGGGAAGATGAAAAATTTCTGGAAACGGGCGCACAGCATTGTGAATATTCTCAATCCCACTTAATTGCACACATAAAAATGGTTAAAATGGTTAATTCTATGTTATGTATATTTTGCTACAGTAAAAAGAAATTGTATTAAAAGAAAGGAGAGAGAGGGGGAAAAATTGTGTGGAGAAGTCAGAGGACCAGAGTTGGCCAATTTGCAATGCCTGGTTGGGGTATCCCTATTTAGAATGCTAATTTGGCCCATTTCCCTTCCATCTACCCAAATTCTGCTGATCCTTCAAGGACTGGCCCAAATGTCACCCATTTTCATTCCCCAAGGCTGAAGGTCCAGGAACATTGAGCCCACTCTGCTGCATGGCTGAGCTAACCTCTTGAGAAACACATTCTACAGGCCGCCATAGACGCTACCCCATTTTCTTGTCTTCTGGTCCACTTCACCCCGTTTTATTATTTCCCTGGTCATGTAGGCATCAACCTCTGCAGGCTGTCAGTTCCTTGAGGACAGTGATAGGATCTATTTTCTTGTGTTCTCATACAAGTCAGTGTTGCAGCATTGTTGACCGATTCCTCCCTGCCAGACCTGGGGCCAAGCGCCTGGTTACAGAGAGGGGAGACCTAAGGTGCCCCAGTCTCACTTCATCAGGGGCAAGACTTCCTTGTTTGTTGGTTTAATCCTGGGTATCTCAGCCTGGACACCACGGACATTTTGACCTTTGTGGTGGGGGCTGTCCTATGGATCCCCGGCTTCCTCCGGGGAAGATGCCAGTGCTACTAGATGCCAGTAGCACTTCTCTAGTTGTTACAACCAAAAATATTTCCAGAGATTTCCAAATGTCCTCTGGGGATCAAAACAATCCCCAGTTGAGAACTGGTTTAATTCATCAATTTATTTACCCGGTAAGTGCTTCCTTAAAATGAAGATCCAAATCAAGGGGGGAGGGGGGAGTGGAAATCATAGGTTGAAAGCTAGATACATTTTTAAAAAATCAACAACATAATTTGTCTATGGTTAAATCCTAAGTATTCTTCCTCCCAGTGTCATTAATCCCAGCTCAAATCTGCAAATCGGGGTACTCTAGTTTTTTGAAAAGGAATGGACTTCGGTTACTGGGTGTTTGCTGTCACCTGGTGGTCATTTTGTGCATTGCAAGCTGGAGGGGGTTTCATTAGTCCATTCAGTTTCACTGGTCGGACAACCAGCCCATGACAAGGTTAAGACAATTTGACTTGGTTTCCTCAGATGCTAGAAAGCAGTTTGAAGTTCACAGCTAAGACAGGTAAACCCTTTGGAAAGTAGTTCGGAGATCTCAGGAGCTGGTATAAGTAGCGACCTGCCAATTTCCTGAGGTCTTCGTTTGAAATTTTGCCCCCACTTTCCCTACTACTAAAGGTTCTGTTTGGTGTGTTTATAATTTGTGACCAAGTGCGTTTGAATTAATTTTGTGAAGGTATTTTTGAGAATTGCATAGTACACTTGGAGGTAATTAGACATACTTAGGATGTCATAAAATGGGGGCTTCTTGTATGAAAGCACTGTTTTCCAGATTCATCTGAAATTAGAAACTAAGTAGGCCTAAGGTAGGGCCTTAGTGAATGTTAGCAGTTAACAGTGACTGTTACAGCAAGCAGGTCTGTAAAGCTCAGCATCAGGGGTGTCAGAGCTGTCACTGTGATGACTCAGCCTGCTTTCTGACCTTGAGGATGGTGGGTATCCCTGAGATTCGGTTTTCAGGCTTGTGCTATCTCTTATCATCCATCTGGGCCCAGAGAAAATGGTTATTCGGGGCTCAGGCTTGGGCAGAAGCCAAGTTCCACAACTGTTAATACAGATGATATTTAAGAGCAGTAACAACAAAGTTTCAAGAGACTTTGAGAGAATTCAAGAGAGCGAGCCTGTGGTCTGTCATTAACACAGCAGCCAGACTCATTCTGGTAGGACATTGTCACTCCTCTCTCCAACCCCCCAGTGATTCACCATTTTCTCTCACGGTAAAAGCCAAAGTCCTCACATTGGGCCACAAGGCCCTAGGTGACTCTCTCCCATCAACCTGTCACCTACATTTGCTCAAGTCCTGTTCTTCATGAGGATAAAGAATGTTCTGTCTTGGGGCCTTTGCACGTCCTGTTCCCCCCCACCCCACCCCATGCCTGGGATGCACTCTCAGACCAGCTCCCTTCTCCCATCTTCTCCAAGTCTTCACTCAGCCCCCTTCCCCTCCGAAACCCACCCCATCCCCCTTCCCAGCTTTATTTTTGAGCAACTGCTGTCTAATCTCCCATATTTTTTGACACTTTGTCTATCTCCTCGTCATAGAATGCACACTGTATGAAAGCAGGAACTTCTTTTAATGGAAAAATTCTTGCTTACTGCAGACATTTATTGATGGGGTGTGTACACAAGCAATAAGGCAGACAAGGTGGACTTCCAAATTAAAAATCTCTCTCTTTAGAAATAAGTACATTATTTGAAGGAAACCATTTAGAAACCAACATATAGTTATTGTAAAGGATGTCTTAAAATTATGGTAAAAATGTTCAATCTTTTTTGCTTAGTCCGTGAAGCAATATAATAATCTTACGTCTCGGTTTTACAGGCTCAGATGAGATCTGACCTATATTTCCCCTGCTTGGGACCTTGAGGGTTTATTCCGTCAAGGAAGACATAGGAACAATGACAGGCAGCATTGGGTAGTAGTCTTGGACTTGAGAATACCCACGTTGGAGAATGAGTGCCAAGAAATGAACTGTGATTTCTTGGGTGATTCTAACAAAAGCAAGTTTAATCACTGATGTTTCTAGGGCCTGAGGTTCTGTGGTCAGTGTTGGATGCGGGCTCTGAAGGCCTGGTGACAAGCTCTGTCTCTGTCACTCATAGACACGTCACTGGGGGCCAATCCAGTGCCCCAAACAGTGCCCAGCACACAGTAGGTGCTCAGTGAGAAGGAAGCCGGAGTTGGCAATGCAGTCTTGGAGGCACCCGGGGGTGAGAGGAACCGGGAGTCCCAGGTGAGGAGGGAAACGTGAACATGAAGGACCCGCTTCTCTTCTCTTCTGAAGGATTCTGATCTACGTGTATTTTACCAGATGCTTGTTGATGCCCAGGGCCAGGGCTAAGGTGTGGTGTGGGAGGAGCCTGCAGGGAGGGCAGAGGCCAGCACAGAGCGCCCACCCTGGAGAAGCTCATGGCCTAGCGCAGGTGATAGATGCCTCACCGTCCACCTCACACGGGCCGATGTGGTCTGTGCCACCGAGGGGCTCAGAGATCACCAAGGGGGGAGCCACCTGTTCTGGGAAGGAAGGGCTGCAAACCCGGAAGTCTTGATGGGGCCTGAGCAAATGAACTGGATCCGACCAGGAGGAGAAGCGGGGGGAGGGGAGGGGGAAGCATATCTGGGGGCAATGATGATGTTTTAGTTTCTTGTTTCCTCCTTTCCTTCCTCCCCTCACCTTGATTGCTGAAGTCATGTATTTCCTAGTGGTAGAAAATTTATAAAGTAGAGAACTAAAAAAATCTCACACCCAGAGATGGTCCTCACTCACATTTTAGTGTCTATCCATGTAGTCTATTTTTGACATTATTAATTTTTAATCATGCATAATGCACGGATATATTCTTCTTGTAAAAAATGAAGACGTTACAGATAGGTTTCGGGTTCCCTTAGACAGCCAGCCCCACTCCTGGTCCCTTCCCTCCAGCCCTTGCCTCCCAGATGACCACTCCGGCAGGGTAATAAATGTCATTCCAGGCTTTTCTCTATATACCTGGAGATGTAGAGACCTATTTTTAGTTGGAATTATATTTTATATTGCAAATTCAGCATTGTGGCTACCTTTTTTTATAACCTCACGCGAGTGCTTTTTTTATATACTTATACACATAACAAAATATACTGTTTTGTAGTTTTTAAATTTGTTTGTACTGTGTCGCCCATACTGATGTGCAACTTGTGTGCTTAACGATTTAAGGCAAAGGGTTGAGAGTGGAGGCTCTGGAAGCTGATTACATACATTCGAATCCTATATCTACCCCTTCCTAGCTGTGTGAGCTTGGGTGGGCTACTTAACCTCTCTGTGCTTCGACTGCCTCCTTTGTGAAAGAAAGCTGTTAGTTAGTATCTCACTTCCTCAAAGAGTTGTTATGAGGGCAGGTGAGATAATACATATCAATTATTAAAAGTAATCCCTGCCATGAGGGGTGCTACAAATAAATGCTAGAGCTGATAAATTTGTTAATACTTAGGGGACCATTTCATTCCTAAGTGGTGAAATAGCATAGTGGCTACGAGCATGGGCTGTTCAGCCAGGCTGACTGCCGCATGGGTTCAAACCCCAGGACCACCACTGGGCCAATGAACTTTGGGCAAGTTTCTTAATTTTTCTATGCATTATCTATAAAATGGCTTATAGTATGAACATTGTCGGGTGAGGTCATTGTGCCTAAGTATTTAGAAGGGTACGTGCCCTTAAGTGTCAGCTAGTAATTTTCTTTCTGTCTGCTACCTAATATTTCAAAGAATTATTATAGTCGTTTAAAAAGCCATTTGTCTATTAATAGACACTTAGGCCACTTACCCATCTCCTTTCTTGTGCTTGTTTCTCTACCCAGAAGTGGAATTGCTGTGTCATTGGGTATGCACATTTCAATTTCTTTTTTCTTTTTTTTAATTTTTTTAACGTTTATTTATTTTTGAGAGAGAGAGACACAGAGCGTGAGCAGGGGATGGTCAGAGAGAGAGAGAGGGAGACACAGAATCAGAAGCAGGCTCCAGGCTCTGAGCTGTCAGCACAGCTCGAGCCCACGGACTGTGAGATCATGACTTGAGCCGAAGTCGGATGCTCAACCGACTGAGCCACCCAGGCGCCCCTCAATTTCTTAATATTTAAAAAATGTTGGGGCACCTGGGTGGCTCAGTCGGTTAAGTATCCGACTTTGGCTCAGGTCATGATCTCGGGGTTCATGAGTTTGAGCCCTGCATTGAGCTCTCTGCTGTCTGCACAGAGCCAGCTTCGGACCCTATGTCTCCCTCTCTCTCTGCCCACCCCCACCCCACCCCACCTCATGTGCCTGCGCGCACGTGTGTGTACTCTCTCTCTCTCTCGAAAACAAACATTGAAAAAAATTTTTTTAATTAAAAAAATTAAAAATGCACATATAGATTTACTATTTTAAATAGTTGGATTAGTAGTATCAGCCAGTTTTTCCACTTAACTAAATAGCATGAATAATTTTCAACTATCACTGAATATTCGAAGCACTTTCTTCATCTATCTTTCTATAACCATCATGGAAAATTGCAAACATCTACAAAAGTAGAGAGGATAATAAAATGAACCTCCGTACACCCATCCCCACACCCCAACTTCATTAATGTCAACGTTTTCCCATGCTCTGTACGGCACCACAAATAATGGCTCAATATGCACCAGAAGCTTGTGCTATAATTTATTGAGCCTATTCCTTACTGTTAGAAAATTTAGACTTTATTTTTTCACACCGATAATAGGATTTAAATGTCTTACATTTAGTGATAGAGTACAGGAATGTCTTGCCATTCTGTTTTAGGTATTGCCCTGTTCCCTGCTTAGCCTTATTGCAGGGTGATGTCGAAAAGGCCACCAAACGCCGAAGTGGAGCGAGGCAAGATTTTATTTACAGCCGGGCCAAACCTCATCTCCTGATCTTAAGAAGAAAAATGCAGAGAATGGCCCTGAACAAGGGTGGCAGTGGGCTTATATGGACAGTAGCAAGGCAGAATACATCATTATTTAGTTAACCAATTACAATTTACAGCATTTCAAGGTAGCCAATTATATTGTAATACACAGACGTTAGTTTTGGCAGGAATCTATCATTTTAAAGTTTTTTGTCCTTTTAAAATGACCAATCATAGTTAGACACCTAAGATACCACGGGGCAGTGACTAGGTGACTTTCACCTGTTAACCTTGTCTCGGCTAGGTCTTAGTAAAGGAGTGGGGTTTTCTTAACAGAATCTTGAAAAACAGGTTAACCTTTAGGTCACAACGTTATCGAGTTGCATCCTTAGGGTAGAGCCGGGTTGCCCAACCTTTAATTATTTACCAGAATGAGTGTTTAAACCGAACTTATATACATTAAGCTCTCTGATACCTTATAAGTTAACCTATTACATTCCATAAGTAAGTTAACCTATTACAAGCCTAGTGCGGATCCTCTTCTGCCCTTAGGTTTCTCAGATGCAGAGCTGGGGGCAAGGATTCCGTGCACATGACTTTTTGAAGGACAGGGGGAAGCAGAACAGGGAAGGGAAGAGCAGAGCAAGGATGTGTGGTCAGGGACTCCCTAGCTTGACCTTCTCCACCAGGGTGCTCCGGAGTGAAACTCATACCACTGACTTGTCCGGCTACAGGCAGGACAGTGGGCTTTTGCTCCCTCACATCTGTTAGACCCTGGCTGCCCTGGGAGTGGGACTAAACTGCCAGGCATCTTAAGGGGAGGCAGAGGCTGCAGTGTCAGCTACAAGAGGGTGATGGCCTGTGGGGGGCGTGGAATGCCCAAACACCCACATCCTGCATCCCGAAACCTTTGTTGACACTTATGGATAGGTGAGGTTTCATAAGGAGCATCTGTGAGGTTAAAGCAAATCTTCAGAGCTCTTGGATTAAACAGGAAGATTTGGGGTTGGAGAGGCGGGAGGCAGGAAATGAATCTCTCCTCTTTTCATAACTGGCTGCAAAGCCCACGAACGCCCAAGCTCAGACTGCAGCTAGATATGGAACGAGATGAGAGATGGGACCACATGATGGCTCGAATGGAATTTAAGACATAAACAAAAAAATCAGTCAAAGAGCTGCAGGGAATGGGGGGAAGGCAAGGGGGCAGGCAGAGAGATTATTCTGAGCTTCGGCAGATTTATGGGCCTTTGGAAAAGGCCGGCAGGGGGTAAAGGAGGGGCTGAGGGGGTGGGTAGTGAGGTTCTGGAATGGAGCTACGGTTTGTCAGGAAGATTGGTGCACACAGACAGGAGGGCGGCGAGGGACTCTCTTGGCTGCCTCACAGAGTTCAGGTTCAATGTGTTCGAGTTAGGGTGGGCTCTTAAGGGATTAAATAACCTCATCCTTAGAAGGCTGAGCCCTGACCTTCTGACAGACACTGGCATGCCGTCCATCCTGCTGCAAGAGACCCAGGACAGAGAAGGGAGCAGACTTTGCAACTCACACCCCCGAGCTGCATCATACCCACACACATTTCCTTTGGCTGGAAAGTGGACTCTAAGAATCAAAATCTTTAAAAATCTGGGGCTCCAGGAGCATTGGACCACTGTTCCTGCATGGCCTCAATGGGACTATCTCCGTAACGGTGCCCCCTTTAAAGTGTGCATGCCGCAGTCCCCACGACTCCCTAGTGCCTCACACCTGCCTGCTGCACTCATTCACCGGGCCAGCCCCGCAGGGGTGGGGGGGGGTGTGGCCTCCCACTCACCAAGTCTTCGAGAAATCTAACCTCCAGCATCTTTTTTCTTCTCAATCATCTTTTGAGGCTCCATTCCCTGCCTCTGGCTACAGCAATGTGTGTGATGTCCAGGAGAGCAATGAAGAATGGAAGCAGGGGAGGGACAAGGCCAGCATGGAGGGTAAAGATATGAGTCCTGGAACCAGACTGTCTGGGTGCAAATCCCGGCTCCAGTACTAGCTGTGCGCGCTTGGGAAGTTGCTAAACCCCCCTCCTCCACCCCGGGGTCTCAGTTTTCTTATCTATAAAATGGGAATAGTGAAATGAATAGACACATGTAAAGCTCTTAGCAGTGATAATGTGCTCCATAACTGTTAGGGATTATTGTGATCGCTAGCCCTGGTCACTGGCGTCACCGTGCTCCCAGCTGCACAAGGCCACTCCCAGGGGCGTGTACCCCTGGCCCTCTGCTACAGCTGCTCCGGGCTGGCCACCAAGATGCTTTCCCAGCTGTGCTCAGCACTGACCACAGGCCTCTGCAATGGGGCCCTGCCTGCTCCCCCAAAGCCCCAGTAGTAGGTACCAGACCCCTGGGCATTCTTGTGCCCCCTCCATCCGAGGGACCCCTTCCAGGGATTGGCGTGCAATCCCCAATGTCCTTGCACCACCTTGTTGTCCTTTGGATCTCAGGAAGCCGCTCTCTTCAGAGTCACATGGCCTCCACACCTCCTCCAGTTTCCCCGAGGAAGGGAAATGATACAAATGCCAATTCCTGGGCCACAAAAGGTCAGGGATGGCGATTCATACACATACACACACACACACACACACACACACACACACACAGCTTTTCAGATAAAATTACATTCATGTTGGAGCGCCTGGGTGGCTCAGTCGGTTAAGCATCTGAATATTGATTCTGGCTCAGGTCACGATCTCACCGTTCATGAGTTCGAGCTCTCCATCGGGCTCTGCGATGACAGCGCAGAGCCTGCTTGGGATTCTCTCTCTTGCCTTCTCTCTCTTCCCCTCCCTCTCTCAAGGATAAGGAAATAAACTTAAAAAACTTACATTTGCGTTCAGCAAAATGCACAAATCTTAGCCGTTCAGCGTGATGAGTTTGGACGGATGCGCACCCTCATGTGTCCCACACCTCGGTCAAGGTGGAGCATGGCCGTTCTCCAGCACTCCAGTTCTTTCCTCTCGGGACTCACTGCCCTCTCCCACCCAGCAAGCGCTGTTCTGATTTCCATCCCACACTGGCTGGGTCTGCCTATGAACTTCAACTACATGGAATCACGTACTATGTACTTCTTCTGGCTTCTTTTGCTCAGTGCTGTATTTGAAATTCATCCATATTGTTGCATGTATCAGTAGTTTGTTCATTTATATTTCTGAGTATTACTCCACTGTAGGCATGTGCCGCCATTGACTTGTCTGTTCTTTGATAGACATTTGTTTCCAGTTTGGGGCTGTTATGAAGAAAGCTGCTATGAGCATTCTTGTATAAGGCGTCGTGTGGACATATGCTCGCCTCTCTCCTGGGTAGAAACCCAGCAGTGGCATCGCTGGGCCTTTATTCCAGGCTGCCAAACTGTTTTCCAAAGCGGTTGTAGCATTTTGCACTCTTACCAGCCAAATAGGAGAGCTCCAGTTCCTTCACGTGCTTGCCAGCACTGGGTGTTGTCAGGCTTTTAAATTGTAGCCATTCTAGGGGTGCCTGGGTAGCTCAGTTGGTTGAGTGGGCCGACTTCAGCTCAGGTCATGATCTCACGGTTCATGGGTTTGAGCCCCACGTCAGGCTCTGTGCTGACAGCTCAGAGCCTGGAGCCTGCTTCGGATTCTGGGTCTCCCTCTCTCTCTGTCCCTCCCCCTCCCCTGCTCCAGCTCTGTCTCTCTCTGCCTCTCAAAAATGAATAAACATTAAAGAAAATTTAAATTGTAGCCATTCTAGTGGATGTGAATTAGTACCTCATTGTGGTTTTATTTCTATTTCTCTGATGACTAAGGATGTTGACTGGCATTTTAAAAATGCATTTATTGGTGGGCTCCTGGGTGGCTCAGTCGGTTAAGCATCTGACTTCGGCTCAGGTCATGATCTCCCGGTTCATGAGTTCAAGCCCTGTGTCAGGCTCTGTGCTGACAGCTCAGAGCCTGGAGCCCGCTTTGAGTTCTGTGTCTCCCTCTCTCTCTGCCCCTTCCCTGCTCACACTCTGTCTCTCTCTGTCTTTCAAAAATAAATAAACATGAAAAAAATTTTAAATGTGTTTATTGGTATTTTGTAAAGTGTCTATTTCAGTCTTTTGACCATTAAAAAATTAGCTTAGCTTTTTATTATTAACTCTCAGAAGTCCTTTATGTATTCTGGATACACACCCTTCGCCATACACATGTATTAGGAAAATTTCCTTTCAGTTTGTGGCTTTCCTTTTCACTTTCTTAATAGTATCTTTTGATGATCAGAAATGTTAATTGTTGATGAAAACCGGTTGTTTGACTTTGTGCCTTTCGATTAGGGCTAGTTTTCTGTCTAAGAATCTCTGCCTATTAATCATATTTTTACCAGATAATGGTGCATTGTTGGGTATATTCCCCTGCTGGCCACATTCTTCTTAATACACACACACACACACACACACACACACACACACACACTTGCCACATGGAACAAGGAATCCAGAACTTAAGGATCCATGACATGATGGGTCAGAGACAATGGGTTTTCCCCAAATCTCCATACTCCCTTCTTTTATTCGGTAATAAGGACTCAATTATCTGGGACATGTACTTCCAGTTAAGACATTTCCCAACCTACCTTGCAACCAGGGGTAGCCAACATGAGTAAGTTTTGTCTAATGACTAGTAAGTGGAAGTGGATATAAAACTTTAAAAATGTATCCTTAAAGGGGATGATGTGCTCCTTTGGGTTTCTGTCCTCCTTCCTGCCGGTTGGAACCTGGGCATAAGAGCTGGAGCTTAAGCAGCCATTTTGAGCTGTGAGGCAGGATGCTAAGGATGGTGGAGCAAGAATGTAGAAGGAGCTTGAGCCCTTGATGACTTGGGAGCCACCACTGCATCTGAATGGCCTCTCTTCAGGCTTTTCTTATATGACAGAGAAATGCTTTCTTTTCTCGCTCAAGCCAATAGGTGTTGGTGTTGGTATCATTATTGTTTTTAGTTTGTTTTGTGCAGTTGAATCAAATACAAATTCTTGGTTGCTTTCTTGGTTGGGGAGAGGAAGAAAGTCAACTTTTCATACTCTGGACGTGACAACAACAACAACATCAAACCAAACCCCAAACCAGCCACCAAGTAATTTCTCAGGAAGTTACCTTGTTACACCTTACTTGGAAAGGAGTTTAGGGATCTGGAACATTCTCTGCTTGTCTCTTCATGGGGCCTCATTGTACCCTGCCAGTTGGATCTGGATGAGCGTTACTGACTCCCAGATTCAGAAGGTAAATGTCTTGCCCCCCTGTCCCAAACAGGTCACACACAGAATTCAGATCCCCTGACTTTTCCCCCAAGGTATCATGGGGACACCTGGAAACCACAATGGTACTGGAAATGAAATGAAGCGCCTTAGGGGACAAAGGTGAAACCCTTTCCCCCATTCACAGTGGGCTTGACAGGGCCAGGACTGGGGAAATGCAAGCAGATGCCCACTGTTGTGTGCTGTCTATGCACTGACAGGACCTCTTCCCCACCCCCCACTTACCTCTCTAGTCTCACCCGAGACCCTGCTGTGGGGTGTGTTGCTCAACCCCTCTCTAAACAGCAGAACCTCGTTCCCCAAAATCAGTTCTAAAAAGAAAATAGTATCATGGCAAGACCCATGGCTGCAGCATTATACCAGCCTGGGTTCAAATTCTTTTTCTTTTCCTTCCTTCCTTCCTTCCTTCCTTCCTTCCTTCCTTCCTTCCTTCCTTTCTTTCTTTCTTTTTTTTTGGTTCCTTAGCTACGTGACCTTGGGCAACTTCTTCCACTCAGCCTGCTTTCCTCTTCTGAAACATGGGATGCTTTGAAAGGGTTCTTGGCAGGATTAAATTAAACAGCATAAATAAAGTTTTTGGCATATGGAGTTCCTTCCCCCTAACTTTCCCTTTATTATAATAGGGTTCTCCAGTGTTCCTTGTCCCTGAGAAGTGAGAAACTGTTAATTCAATATATTCTAATTATGCACCCTTCTGGGTGTAAAGTATGGTGCTAAGATTATTCACTAGCTAGAGATAAATCAACCCTGATCCAGCAATCCAGGAAGGAGCAGTGCTCTGGTTGTTCAAACACCCATGCGCCCGGCTTGCTGAATGGAAGGCAGGGAGCAAAGAGCCCTTTTTGCCAAAAGAAATGGCAAAATATCCTCCCTAAATGTTGCCAGCTGGTGAAATGCACCAATAAGCTAAGTCAAACCCATTCACACTCACAACACTGACGTTATTTCTGTTCTCAGGTTCTTTTCTTTCTTTCATTCATTTGACACATTGATTAAGTGTTCATTCTATACAAGACCTTGCATTGAAATGAACATATTTTAATTTTATTTGTAGTAATACATTTCAGGGAAAAAATCCAGGAAAGTTGCTTCTTGCCAGGTTAGATATTACAAAAACACCAAAGAAACTGATTATTGTAAAAATCAGCAGGGCGCGTGGCTGACTCAGTTGGCTAAGTTCCTCACTCTTGATCTCAGCTCAGGCCATGATTTCACTGTTCATGAGATCAAGCCCCGCATGGGGCTTCATGCTGACAGCACAGAGCCTGCTTGGGATTCTCCCTCTCCCTCCGTCTCTCCTCCCGCACTCATGCGCTCACTCTCTCTCTTTATCTTTCTCTCTCTCTCTCTCTCTTTCTCTCAAAATAAATAAATATTTTAAAAATTGGGCCATATTGGATAAAAACTCTCAGATCTCTCAGTTGAGCTGCATCATAAAACTCAAGATCAGATTTCTCATACTACAAAATCAAATGCATCATAAAAACGAAAATACTGTGAAGACACTTAAAGATCAAAAAAGCAAAAAAAAATTTCCAGTAAAATATTATCAGCCAGATGGAGAAATAAAGTTTTGTTTTCACCTGAGTGCCCTCTGTCTTGACTTTCTAAGGATGATTTTTAATTTTCTACTCTAAAGTGGGACATCTAAAATTTTTTGGATGTTTATTTATGTTTGAGAGAGAGAGAGAGAGAGAGAGAGAGAGCAAGCAGGGGAAGGGGCAGAGAGAGAGAGAGGGAGACACAGAATCTGAAGCAGGCTCCAGCTCTGAGCTGTTAGCACAGAGCCTGCTGTGGGGCTCGAACTCATGGACGGTGAGATCATTACCTGAGCCGAAGTCGAATGCTAACCGACTAAGCCACCCGGTGCCCCTAATGTGAAATATCTAAGATAGCCATCAGCCATGGGCTGCAGCCTGGTGGATGTGTGTCAGTGATTTTCACAAAGGGAAACTCTGGCATTTACCTGCGTGGTAAACCCGAGCTCTTACCCGAGCTCTGCTGGGTGGCCAGCATTTAGCAGTCTTATCTCTCAAGGCAAGACAAAGTTTGGCCACACGACAGTTTCAGGAAATGCCTCCAATGTCCAGGAACTGGCTGACTGCCAGGACCACACATACATGAGCTGGCCCAGCGGCACCATGCCACACACACCAGTGTCAGGGCACATTTGGGTCAAATGCTAGGGGTGCCACTTCTATTTGAGAAATTCAGGTTCCGCCTTTGAACATAGTTGATAACCTGGGGGGTTGGAGCCTCCATTCTGAGGTCGTGAGGGATTTTTCTCAATTAACGTTATTCACTGAGCGCCCCCTGGTGGACACAAAGCCGCAAACGTCCTGTCACTGCCTTCCAGGGCTTTTAATCTGGTGAAGTTTTGGATAATTGCAATGTCATACTATGCTGGGGATGGGTAGGTATGCACCTTTCTCCCGGTGGGTCAGGGAGGCCTCTGCTTAATTCTAGAGTATTGTGGCAACAGGCCTCGCCAGAAATAAAAACAGTTAACACTTATTGAGCACCTGCTATATGAAAGACTCTGCTCTAAGCCTTAAACGCACATTACTTACTTTAATCCTTAAAACAACACTTCATAGTAGATTCTTCTTCTCCCCTGCTAGAACACCCACAATGTGAAACAGGTGATCCCCTCCCAAAGTAAACTGCAGTGTTCTTGGGTATAGTTACTAAAGAAGGGAGAATGAATGGTGGAAAGCCCCAAGGTCACCCACGGCCACTATTGTTCACCATACTTGTTTGCTGATACTTGCTTTCTCCTGAGTTTGTGGCAAAGGATTGGGTCTTCTGCTTTCTAAGAGTGGTAATAGCTGGAAGTCTGTTTCTGTTTCCTACTTTCATTCTTGGAGACACTTTTCTTTTGTGATTTAAGTCCCCCGCCCCCGCCCCTCCAGCTGCAAACACATTTAATAATCAACCACAACAGAGCCCCTGACAGATGGGCCTTGAAACAGATGGTTCCATTGAAAGGCAGCAATTGAAAATGGAGGGTAATTTGAACCAATCAAGAAGATAGGGTCTCTTGGAGGCAAAGTTTCTACAGACGCTGAAACGGTACCCCTCCAGTTCCTTTGGTATATTTCCACCCCACCCTCCCCTGCCCCCCCCCCCTACGCAGATGAGCCTTCCTGGGGGTGGATCCAACTTTTTTTAAAAAAAAAAAAAAAACATCTGGAATGTTGAAAAGGAAGAGAGAGAAGCCCTGGGGCCTTGTCAATCAATTTCACTTTTCTTTTGGCAAATGCAGCATCAGTGACAAATTGCACAATTTGACATAAACAAAGTTGATAGATGTCGGCAAAGCTGTTTTAAAACAGCAGCAATGCAGAGATGTGTAGGATGGGGTTTTTTCACTCAATAGTCGGTATGTTTAATAACAAATAAAACAACCAGATGTTTAATAAATTCTACCACCTTCACAATGTCATCTGATAGTTAGCTGCTATTGGCTAATGAGAATATGGTATTGGGGCACCTGAGTGGATCAATAGGTTAAGCATCCTACTCTCATTTTGGCTCAGTCATGAACTCACAGTTTTGTGAGTTCGAGTCCTGTGTTGGGCTCTGTGCTGGCGGCGCGGAGCCTTCTTGAGATTCTCTCTTTCCCTCTCCCTCTGCCCCTCCCTTGCGCACACTCTGTCTCTCTCAAAATAAATAAATAAAATTAAAAAAAAAAAGAATGTGGTATTTGTCCCATTCCCAATTCAGGAAATTAGTAGTAAAGTCTATTTGAGGACTTCACTGGATAGCTCTTTTTATTATAGGAGCTTCTTTATTCGTATTTTTTTAAGTGTTTATTTATTTGATTAAGAGAGAATATCCCAGGCAGACTCTGTACTGTCAGCACAGAGCTCGATGCGGGGCTCAAACCCACGAACCGTGAGATCATGACCTGAGCCAAAATCAAGAGCTTAACCAACTGAGTCACCCAGGTGCCCCTATTATAGGAGCTTCTAACATCACCTCTGAGGCTTTCTTGGACTAGGAAATATTGGCCTTGACATCCCAAGAACAGAGAGTATAGTCCCTGGTTTGCCACTTCTTCCCTATGTAACCTTGGGTGAGTCATTAATCCTCCTGGAGTTTAGGTTCCCCACAGAAAATGTGATGATGATCAGCCCTGCCCTGCTTAACCCCGGGTTGTTGCAAAGTTCAAGTGCAATATTAGACGTGAATCACTTTTTCTTTGGTTTGGAGTGTATCGATCTTTTTATCGAGAAATAATTTCGTCTCATAAAGCACACAAATCTCAAAGACTCATCTGAAGTGCAGAGGGAGAAGCTTCCCTTTTAAGCTTTTAATGACTCGTAAAGAATATTGCTGATCACTCAGCCACAGTTTGAGAAGCTTTATGTAATTTGCTGCCACCCACTAAGAAACCATCTCTGGCAGCGCAGTTCAGGATAGGGGGCAATCGTGGCACTGGATTTTGTCTGTCGTTTAAGAAATATTTCTTGCTTTCCTTCACAGTACCACATGCTTGGGATTGTGGGGAAGTCCAAAGAAATAAAACAAGGTTCCAGACTGCAAACAGTCAGGGGAGGGGAAATGCTATGAATTCTGGATAGCAAAACATGTAACATCCCACAGTATAGGGAATATTTCACTTTATTTTTTAAATTTTTATTGTAGTGTAATGAATAATATATGTGTGGTGAAGTGCACAAATCTTAAATGTGCAGCTCAATGAATTTTTAAAAAGTGAATACATCCATGCACTCAGCACCCAGATTAAGAAACAGAACATTAGCAGACCTCAAAAGAGTCTCTCACTTCCTTTCCCAGTCAACAGCCCCTCCGCCCTTCAAAATCACCACTATTTTGACATCTGCCACCATAGGTTAGTTTTGCCTGATTTGAACTTTAGAGAAATGGAGTCCCACTTTTGGGTCTGGTTCTTCTTTACCATTATCCCTGTGAGATTCATTCGTGTTGTTGTTTGTGGATGTGGTTCACTCTCTTAGTTACTGCAGTATTTTGTTATATGCCTGCACCATAATTTATGTATCCATTCTTCTCTTAATGGACGTTTGGGCTGTTTCCGCTTTTGTGTTAGGGTGCTATGAACTTTGTTGTATGTGGCTTTTGGTGAAAATATGTACACGTTGCTGGAAATAGAAAGATGGATCCTACCAACATACGTATATACACGTGTAAAATTGTTGGGTCCTGGAGTACGTGTATATTTAGCTTTCATATATTTTGCGAGTTTTCCAAAGTGGTTGTCCCTATTTCCAACCCCTCAGCAGTATATGATGGTCCCAGGTGCTCCACAACCTTTCAAACATTTTTATTTTTGTGTTAAAGGCACATAACAAAAAAAAAAAATACCGCCTTGACCATTTTCAAGTGTACAGGTCAGGGATATTAAATATTTTCGTAATGTGCAACCGTCACTACCATCCATCTCCATAACACTTCACTTTGTAAAATTGAAACTGTCTCCCCCCCCCCCCCAATCCAGTCCCTGGCAACTACCCTATCCTTCTTTCTCTCTATATTTTGTCTACTCTAAGTACTGTAAGTGTAAATAGAATCATGGTATTACTCTTTTTGCAGCTGGCTTATATCAATTAGTATGTCCTCAAGTTTTACCTATGTTGTAGGATGGGTCAGAATCTTCTTCCTTTTTAAGGCTGAATAATATTCCATTGGATGTATATACCACATTTGATGATCCATTCAACTGTCGCTGGACATTTGAGTTGCTTCCATGCTCTGGCTGTTGTAAGTAATGCTGCTATGAATATGGGTGTGTACGCATGTGTCTTTGAGACCTTCAATTCTTTTGGGTACGTACCCAGAGGTGGACTTGCTGGATCGTATGGAAATTCTATTTTTAATATTTTAGGAATGTCCATACTCTTTTCCAAAGGGGCTGTGCCATTTTACATTCCTATTCTTCACACACCAAGCTTGTTTACCCCTGGAGCCGTCGCTCTTGTTCGTCTGCTTGGAGTGCCTTGCAGCCAAGACTTTGCAAGACTGACCCTTTCTCATCATTGTGTTTCAGCTCAGACAACACCTCTTCAGAGAGGCCTTGGGACGGAACGGGCATTCTCATTCTCATCCTGCTTTTTTGGTCATAGCCCTCTTTACAAACTGGCAGGTCTTTATTGTAATTTTGTGTCTCCCACCAGCTCGACAACTCCATTACAGCAAGGATCTTGTCTGTCGTGGTCCCTGCTGTGCTCCCAGCGCCACTGTGCCCTCGGTCCCGGGCGCTAGGATGGTGCCCCCAGTACCTGGCGCTCAGTAAAAGGTTAGAATTCCGTCCTAGAGATTGAGCACTCGCTCTCGGCCGACTCTAACCAGGAGGGAAGGGTGAGGGCGAAAGCCAAGGGCGAGGGGGGCGTGGCAGCTCAGCCGGAGGCCCGGGCCAGAACCCCGCCCGTGTCCTTGTTCTCCTCCGCGGGTCTCCATAAAGTTTATTTGGCGGCGCGCCGCGCGAGGGCTTCTGGGAGGGCCGACTTCGGCCAATTAGGAAGCGCGGGCGAGCGGCGCGAGAAGCGGCGGCCGCGCTCTCCTGCCGGGACGTGAGCTGCAGAGACTGCTGCGGTGTCAGGTAAGGGTGTCGGTGTCCGTGTCCTTCCCACTCGGGGCTTGTCCTTGAACCAGCCCGGGCCCCCGAGGCTGGGCGGAGCCCGGTCCCCACGCTCGGAGCCACGCTGCTCCCACTTCCCGTTCGCCGTCTGGCAGCCGAGCGCGCTTGACGCCGGCGACTCGTCGCCGGGTCGAACCGTCCCCATCATAGCGTCTGGCAGCGCCCTGGGAGTGCTTTCGGTCGGCTCTCTTTCCGAACACGGAGCTTTGGCCACCTGACTCCCCTCCTCCCTGACTGCGGCGCTCTGCCGCGGCGTCACGCCCACACCCCCACCCCCACCCGCACCCCGTGCTCCGCGAGCCCACCCTAGGCTGGGGCGGCGCCCCTCTCCGCCGCAGCGCTCCGCCTGCACGCTCGCCCCTGCGGACGTACCCTGCCGCCCCTCCAAGGGCGGGGGTGTCGACCCTATTAGCTTTTCCCAACCCTTGGCCTGTCTGCTGTACGGACATCCAGGGGACTGCTGCTCCGCATGTAAGGACATGCTAGAGCTTGGAACCTGGAGGTGGCCTGCACTTTTTTTTGCTCTCGCGGCCGTGCCTGAGTTTACTGGTCTCTTTAAAAAATGACGGGACGGACCCCAGGGATCTTCGGTCCGAGTTTGGACCATCCGTTCACAGATCCGCTGGTTTGCCTCTGTCAAGTGAGATTTTGGGTTTATTTGTTTTTGTTTTGGCCGAATTGCTTTTCGGCATGAGCAAGGGTCACCTTTTGTATGCTGTCTGTGGAATCTGAGAGGGTGTCCTTGGGCAACAGAGCTTTTCTTTCTTTCAGCTGTTCTTTGTACATTTGTGTTTGGGACATACCGATTTTTCATTCATGGTGAATTACTATTCAAGCCTCATAGTTTTAAATACTTTTGTATGAGGCTAGCAGATCCTCTGTTTGTATCTCCCGTGGGGGCTTCTCTCTCGACCTCAACCCAGCTGCCCACTTTCTGTCCCTACCGAGATGGGTGATAGGGAACTCAGATTGAACCTGTCAGGGTAGGCCTAGCAAGCGTCCCATCATCTCTCCTCCCAAACTCTTCTTTCTGGTTTTTTGGTTTGTTTTCCATCTCGGTAATAGGTCTAGACAATAACCTTTGAGTCACCCTTGACTGCTCTCTTTCTTTCTCACTCCACATCAGTGCTTGCCACCCTGGACCGTGTCACCACCACGTCTCACCTGGATTATTGAAATAGCCTCCCATCTGGTAACCCTGCTTCTGCCCTGGCATTCATGCCCTATTTTCAGCACAGCAGCTAGAAGGATCCTTGTGAAACACAGGTCAGATGGTATCACTCCTTTACGAAAAAACCCTCCAGTGGGTTTCCATCTCATTTAAAGACAGATGCCTCCTAGTGAGCAATAAGCCTTTACATAATTGACCCACTGTTACTTTCCCAGTCTGCTGCCCTCCCTTTCCACAAGTCAGACATGTGTTGGCCTCAGGACCTTTCTGCTTACAGTTTGATATCCATGTGGTTTGCTTCCTCACGTTTTTCAGGTTTTTTTTCATGGGTCATGTAGCAAGGCTTTCCTCTGGTCCTGTCTTCCTTGACTGCTTTAGTTCTTCTTAGCAATTATATTTTAGTTATTTACCTTGTGTATTGTTTGTTTTTCCCTTCCAGAATGTGAAGGCAGAGGGTTTCTATCTGTTTTGTTTTCTGATAATCTTCAGCACCTAGATCTGGCCCACAGTAGGTGCTCAATAAATACTAAGTAAACAAATGTTCATGGCACTGTTAGAGACTTTGGAAATACAGTGATGAATTAAACAGTCCTGCCCTCATTGGAGTGATGTTCCTATGGAGGACATCACCAACAATAAACACGCAAATACAGAGTGTAGTATCAGGGCTGTTTTTAAAAGAAGGACAAGGATTTCTGAACAGAGACCTGATTGATTCCCCTGGAAGAGGAATAGCAAGTGCAAAGAGCCTACAGTGGGAACAGTTAGAGAAGTGGTGAGCTTGAGTGTCTGAATCTGTTTCTTGATGGACTAAAGAGAAATACAGATGTTCCAAAGAGGGGGAGAGGTCAGCAGAGAACCAGAGGTGAGGGCCCAAGGGGTATTCAGGGAACAAGCCACTTTAATTCATCAAACATTTATTTGGTATCTATTTAATACTAACCTTGGCTGCTGAGGGTTCAGAGTTGAGCAGTCTGCCTTATAGGAATTTGCCATGTAAAGGAGACAGACTTGGGGAAGAAATAATTACAACTGTTTCACCAGAGAAGAACAGTAACAGAAGGTTTGGAATAGTGTGGGAGGGGTGTGGGGTGGGGAGGACTGCCCTAGCTGACTTTGCAGGATACATAGGAGTTCCCCATGTGACAGTGTAGGTTTGGGATGTGTTAGAGCAGAATATGCAACTGCATATGCAGGAGTACGAAGGGAGGAAACCGCGAGAAGCACCCCCAGGAGTAGAGACTTACTAGGGTATCTTTGGGGGAAGGGGAGTGTGAGATGTGGGTGGTAAAAGTGACAGTGTCAGATTGCACGCACTTCCTTCTGGAGAGGATGCGGAAGGTGTCCCTGGCCAGATTAAGGCAGGGGAGCATTTCAGAAAGACCTCTGGCTAAGGGGAGGGTGAGTTAGAGGAACAAGACGGCTTAGACGGTTGAAGTAGTCAGGAGAAGAGCGTGAGGGTCAGAGCGGGGGCAAGAGAGATGAGGGTTCCCTTTGGCAAAAGGTTTGAGAAGTAGACCTGTATGTCGGCTGGATGTCAGGAGCAGGGGAAGGGGCCCTGGTGTGATTTCCAGGTGGTTTCTGGCTGACTTGCTGGATGCTAATCGTTCTACTGAGAGACTGCAAGCCCAGGAGGAGAAAGTGGTGGTTTTGGTAGCCAAGCGGAGAGAGAAGTGATGAGTTTGGTTTGGGACATGCGTAGTTCGAGGCACCCTGGGTCATCCAGGTGCAGATGTCAGGTGGACAGTTGGAGCTGCTGGTTCAGGGGAGAGAGCTGGCCTGGACATAGAATAGTTTCTACCACACCCTTGTTTTGGTAAATCAGGGTTCTCACTTGGGCCCAGAGAGTCTTAAGAGGTCTTTGGGTGGCCTTTTGGGGGAGGGGTCCTCTGAGCCTCCTGCCATTGTATCTTCAAGGGTGCGTGTGTGGTTCTGTTCTGTGTACATGTGGACACCAACGTTAGACTCACAGAAGTCTGTGGCCATTTGAAAGATTAATAATCGCTGGTAGGGGTTCTAGTTGAAGCCATGGCCAAAGGTGGATCTTATCCAGAGAAATATACAGCGTGGGAATTGGAGGTCCAAGGATAGAAGCTTGGTATTTAAGGGATGGATAGATGTAGAAGCCACAGCAGAGGAGGCTAAGAGAGGGAAAAGCTGGGAAAGCTGGAGGAGAACCAGGAAAAGTCAGGGGAGGAGAGTGTTTCAGGAAGAAAGGAATGATCAGAGTGTCAGAGGCTGAGAGAGGAAGGGTTCAGAGTCCATTGGATTTAGCAGTTAGGTCATTGGTGGCTGCAGAGAATTTCGGAACATAGGGGCCCGAGCAGAAGTTAGGTTGCAGTGGATGATGAATGGATGAGGCATGACAAAGGATGGCCGTCTCTTTGTGAAGAGAGAGTGGGAGCTAGAGGAACGTGTGGAATTGAGGATTTGTTTTTTTAATGTTTGTTTATTTTTTGAGAGAGAGAACACACACCCATGAGCAGGGGAGGGGCAGAGAGAGAGGGAGACACAGAATCTGAAGCAGGTTCCAGGCTCTGAGCTGTCAGCACAGAGCCCGACGCAGGCTCTCACATGGACCGTGAGATCATGACCTAAGCCGAAGTCGGACGCTTAACTGACTGAGTCACCCAGGAGCCCCGAGGATTTGTTTTTAATCTTTTAATTTTAGAATAGTTTTAGATTTGCGGAAAATATGTACAGTTGGTGCAGAGGTCTGTGTACCCCTCACCCAGTTTCCCCTATTGATGAGGAATTATCTTAGGAAAGGAGGAGACACCTTAGGAAAGAGCCAGAGACAGCCATCATTTCCTGAGCTCTGGCCGTGTGCACGTCCCTGGCACGCGCTTTGCCTGTAGAATCTAACGTCATCCTCATCACAGCTCTCTGATGTCTCAGTCTGTTCCCTTTCTGGGTCTTCCTTATTTCAGTAAGTGGCACATTTATGCTCCTGAGTTACTTAGGCCAAAAACCTCGGCATCGTCTTCGACTTCTTTTCTCTCATGCTCTACGTAAGTGATTCGTATTTACGTGAAATCTATTTTTTAAATGTATACCTGAGTCAGTCTCACTTTTTGTCTCTTCCACCGCTATCATCCGGGCCACGCCACTCTCCTGTATCACATCTGGGTGACAGAGCAGCCTCCTGACTGGTCTCCCTGGTTTTACTCTGTGCCCTTCCTCGCTGCAGTCTGTTCTCCATGCAGAAGTGGGAATGAGCCTTTGAAAAGGCCTATCCCTCCAGTAGTTCCTGTCACACATAGACTAAAATCAGACGTTCTTATTACCACGTGCTGTGAAACCTGCACTGTGTGGCCCCTGCCCTAACCCCTTCTCCCACCATTCTTCCCTGTGGTTTTATGCTTCAGTCCTGTGGCCTCTGCTCTTTACAAATGCTAAATTTGCTTTTGCCTTGAAGCTTTTGTGTTCACTGTTTTCCCTTGCAAGAACATTCTTCTCTCAGATACTGATACAGCTCACCCCTTTACTTCAGTCAGGTCTTTGTTCAAAGGTTTCCTTTTTTTAATGTTTATTTATTTATTTTGAGAGAGAGCGAGCAGGTGAGGGAGGGAGGGGCAGTGAGAGAGAGGATGAGAGAGAATCCCAAGCAAGCTCCACAGCTGTCTGCGCAGAGCCCAGCACAAGGCTTGAACTCACGAACTGTGAGATCATGACCTGAGCCAAAACCAAGAGTCAGACGCTTAACCGACTGAGCCACCCAGGCACCCCCGAAGGTTTCCTTTTTAAAGAAGCTGTGCAAAACACCCCAGCTAACACAGTCCCACTGTTCATATTGTTTTATCTCCTTATTAGCACTTACCAGTACCTGGCAGCATTTGTCTATTTGTTCAGTTGTCTGTCTCCTAAGAGACACAAGAGTTTTGAGTCCGAGAACCTGGTCTAGTTTTTCCACAGCTCCATCCCCAGTGCCTTGGAACAGATAGTACCAAGCATATGGGAGATGCTTAAGTAAATATTTGTTAAATGAAGGGAGGAAGATGGGGCTTTAACTTTGGTGGACCCAACAAGGTCAGCATAGGGATTTAAAAAATAAGGAGTGTGGCTGGCTGGGTCCAGGGACCCTGAGGAGGTCCCACAGGACCAGCCAAGAGGGTTCTTGTCTTTCCATCAGATAGAAATCAAACATGAGCCGAGAGCAAGTGAGAGCAGAGTTTATTGAAGACATGGAGTGCAGATACAGAGCATCTGGGAGACTCAGAAAGGAAAGACGAGTGAGTGTCATCTATGTAGGGGGGCTGGGGTTTTTATTGAGGATTGTGATCCATTCTAAGTGTTTTTTTAGGTATCCGGGAACTGGTTAAAATGGACCAGTGTTTAGGTGTCCTCTATAAGTCACTTACGCCCTGGAGCCAGGGGTGTTGGTAAGTCAGTGGTCTGGAAAACATACATGATGGCCTCACCGGTCACTCCTTAGATGTTGTCTGTTGTGCTGGAAGACTCCAAAGAAATCGTTGACTCAAGAATCATTAAGTCAAGAAATCATTCACAAGGAGGACATGCATTATCTGTACTGTAAGGCACGTGTAAGGTGGGGGCACAGGCCCTAGCAAGAATAAAGGCGGCAAAAAAGCAGTCTTTCATGGGTCCCTTCAGTTTCCCTGATCTCAGCTAGATACTCTTGGCAAAGTTTGTGGAAGTTTATTCTGTCATTCAGTGACTATGTCGGGGAATCTAGCTGCTGTTCGAGGACATTGTCAGAGTTTAAAAAAAAGTAAAGCTATAGAATGCTTTAAACTTTAGGCTTTTTGGAGGAGATGGGGAGTCTCGATATAGACAATAATGTAAGACAAATAAAGGAGAGTGATGCCACACGATGGCAAGCTAAGAGGTCCCGATGCTTGTCTCTACATAAAAGCAACAGAACCGCTCCATCTTGACAAAAAAAATAGCTCTGTGAGCGCTCCACAGTGAAATAAGGCAGGTGCAGACGCCCTGCGGAGCACCAAAACTGAGGACTGGCTGCGTGGAAATCTGTAAGGCAGATAAATGAATGGAGTAGAAAAGAATTTAGGTGAGAGGAGATTTTTGTGGGATGGATATTTAGGAAAACCATTTGGTAGGTAGGACTCGAATTGGTGGTAAAACATAATAGCTAAGGATTATTGAGTGGTTACTATGTGGCCTACGAAGAAGATGCAGCTCTTTTTTTTTTTTCCGTTTCACAGAAGGGACCTAGCCAGAGTAATTAACTTGCCCAAAGGCGCCTCACTGGAGAGTGGACGCGCTGGCTGGAGCTCAGGGGTACAGTCGAAGGTGGGAACAATGACGTGAGCAAGGGCATAGAGCAGGGCATACGTAAGGATGGTCAGGGGCAGAGTAAGTGGGGTAACTGGTACATAGGGTCTGATCAAAAGCAGTGTCTCATCCCTGTGAGTGGAAGGCATTGAGGCTTTTGAGCAGGAGCAGCATAGGGAATGTGATGGTGGGAAGATTGGGGCAGCCACAGCAAGCAGAGTGACGTGGGAGGGGCTCGAAGACACATCCTAGTGTCTCTCAAGAACTTGGATTTCAAAGATGGAAGTCCGGCCTCCTGTAATGGTGAAGATGGAAGCAACAGTTAGACTAACTTCACTGTGGAGATCGTCTCCCAATACAGGCAGAAATGCGTATGTTACATTGTATATCGTAAACTTACCGTGGTCACGTATCAATTATATCTGAATAAAGCTGTGAGGAGAAAGCAGTAGAGGACACTGCAGAAATACAAGAACCTTTTGCTATCTAAATCTGTTAGGTAATGAGAGTTTGGATAGCAAATTTGGAGAGTGAAGGATATCTTGTCATCTGAATCTTAAGTATTTGGTTTCCTGAGTTTTTGTTAGGGAGGTTTGGATAGTGAGAAATACCTATCTGCTTTCTCTCAAAAAATACATTTGCATCTCTTTGGTTTCTGAGTCCGGAGGGTGGAGAATACCTGTATGTAAACCATCTGAGGTCACGCGCAGGTGTAAAGGAGAAGGGCGAGTTAAAAACCGAGGAGGGGGTGAAGCCAGGGGACGGATTGGAGGAGACGAGGAGGGCAGGTGGTGGGGGGAGTTGGGGGGTGGATAACTGCCTTTTGAGACATGTCTGGTGTGACAGTTATGTGCTTGAGTGGAAGTGCGTAGGCAGTGCCTGGAAACTCTGGGCTGCAGTGTGAGTGCAGGGAGCAGAGTGGGAGTGTGGATTCGATAGTCGTTGCCATGGAGGATTCAGGGCCAGTGGTGAGACACACACTCTGAAGTAGGGAATGTAGAGCAGTTTAGAAATTAACAAGTTGTTGGGGCACCTGGGTGGCCCAGTCAGTTAAGCGGTTAATTAAGCGTCTTGTCTTGAGCGCGCAGCTCATGGGTTCGAGCCCTGCGTCTGGCTCTGTGCTGACAGCTCAGAGCCTGGAGCCTGTTTCAGATTCTGTGTCTCCCTCTCTCTCTCTCTCTCTCTGCCGCTCTCCTTCACTCTCTCCCTCTCTCTCTGTCTCTCTCTCTCTCAAAAAGAAATAAACATTAAAAATATTAAAAAATTAACAAGTTGTTTAAAGTTAGACAAAGTCACATATAGCCATGGGAAAGAATTCAGACTGACAGGTATAAAATGGAAAATCCCAACTCTTCCCTTTGCTTTTTGTAGGTAATGCTAAGTTAAGCTTCTTGCTATGCTAATGTTTCTTTTCTGTGAATTATCTGTGAACAGTCCTTAAGTGTATAGCTCAGTAAATTTTTACGTATTTATCCGATCATGTGACCACCAACCAACCACATTGAGATGTGGAACCTGTGCAACGTGAGCTGCCATAACAAAATACCATAGACCGGGTGGCTCAAATAGCAGAAGTTTATTTTGTCACAGTTCTGGAGGCTGGGAGTCTGAGATCAGAGTGCCAGCGTGGTCGGTTCCGGGTGAGGCCCTGCTTCCTGGTGGTTAGTTAGATGGCTGCTATCTCACTGTGTGCTCACGTGTTCTTTCCTGGTTGAATGCGGTGGAGGGGTGGGCAGGAAGCGAGCTCCCTGGTGTCCCTAAGTAGGGCGCTAATCCCTTCCTCAGGGCCCCATCTTCATGACCTCATCTGAACCTAATTCCCTTCTAAAGGTCCCTTCTCCAGACACCGTCACATTGGGTCTTTGGGGCTGCGACATAGGAATTTTGGAGGGGCACACTATAGTCCATAGCACACGGAAAGTTTTGTTCTCCTTTCCGATCGGTTACCCCGGTGCCCCCACCCCAGAATAACCAGTGTTCTGATTTCTAGCACCATAGATTTGGTTTTTTTCTGTTCTTAAAATCTGTATAAATGGATCATGCAGTATGTGTTTTTTCTTTAAAATAAATCTGGCTGCTTTAGTTAACCCGTGTGTCGGCAGAAGGTAGCCATGTTCCATGTAGCTGAAGGTGAGTCTTCTCTGTTGCTGTGTAGCATACCAGGGTGTGAGTGTACCGCCACGAAAATCCCAGGTGAGGCAACTCTATCTATACGATGGGTTTAAGATTATTTGGTGGCGGCGGAGGACTCAGACTTATATTAGAATCCGATAAAAGCTGTAGTGCTTTTCTTATATTAAGAAAAACAGGATACATGTATTTCCAGGGGTTCCTAGTGCCTTTGATGTTGGTGTCATGGCCCAGGACAGTAAGCCTTCCTCGGTTTACAGCAGGGTTTCTCAGCCTCAGCATTATCAGTATTTGAGCCATACAGGTCTCTGCTGTGGAGGCCGTGCTGGGCACTGTGGTGTGTTTAGCACCACCCTTGGCCTCTACCCTCTAGATGTCAGTAGAATGTGGCCCCTCTCCCTGAATTTTGACAACCAGAAATGTCTCTAGATTTTGCCAGTGACCTCTGGGGAGGCAAAATTGCCCTCAGTTGAGAAACATTGGTTTAGAGAGGAGAGCCAGAGCCAAAGACCTTTTAGAGGCTGATTTGGTGATCTTTCCTTGCTCATGCCAGTTGTGAGATGTGGCCGGTGTCATGTTGGTGTCATTCATACGGTTCTGTGTAATTCCCATCACCACTAAAATGAGCTGCTCCTTCCAAGGACACATTAAATGAGTGTAAAGATTGACTTAGGGGCGCCTGGTGGCTCAGTTGTTTAGGCATCCGACTTTGACTCAGGTCATGATCTCATGGTTCATGAGTTTGAGCCCTGCATCCGACTCTGTGGTGGCAGCATGGAGCCTGGAGCCTGCTTCGGATCTTTTGTCTCCCTGTCTCTCTGCCCCTCCCCTGCTTGTGTGCTTTCTCTCTCTCTCTCTGTCTCAAAAATAAACATAAAAAAAAAAAAGACTGCTTAAAATATCATACAGTTGTAGGAGCAGGCTCTTAGGAATTACGAGAGCCAACCCCATCACCTCAGTGGCGATGAAACTGCAATCCAGAGAGGGGGAGGGGCCAGCCCTAGGGTCAAAGGCTGATGCGGGGCAGAGCCAGGCTGCGGTGCACAGTTCTTCCTGTCCAGGCCCAGCTTCTGCTCTGCTGTTGCACTGGACAGCCCACTGGACCACTGAGAGTTTATCAGAAACTTCCCTGTGTGGATACTTTATGCTTTTATATGATGCCAGCTTGCTCCTCTTTGCTCACTGGAGATGAACTAATACAAGTGGCATTTGATGTATCAGGAAAGCTGATACTATGCCTTCTTTACTGCAAACACTGAGTCACCCAGGCCAGTGCTAGTACTGAGTCACCCAGGTCTTTCATTTCTCTTCTGTCTAGGGTAATTTATTTTAGTTCTTTGTTTCTCCAGAAGTCTACCTTCTGAGTAATGATTAGATACAAGTCTCTTTTATACTTAGTCTCATGGGACTAGAAAGAATTATCCAACAACAGATTTTTTTCATCCTTTTCCTAAAGACATCTGAAACAATAGTATCTGTTAAGATGCAGTTTTTCTCTTTGGTTGTTGTTTTAATTGACAGCTGACAGATAACAGCAAAAAGTGGAATGATACAGTCATATAACCATGGTTTACATTTTCAAAAGAAGAGAGGAAAGCAGCATCAGTCTTAAACTTTTGATACCTCGGGTGAGGCTTTATTCATGAATCTTTGGTGCTGAATATTGAACACATTTCTCTTTTGTTTTAATCCTATTAAGTCCAATTAATAAGAAGGTTTGAGGGAAAAATTTCTTCTCGAAATTAAATGCTAAATTTCTGTTGAATCACACCTTCATTGTGGAAACTTGGAGTTCTAATAAAAACCATATTTGATAGTGGGTAATATACGTTTAAAAATTATAACTATCAGAAGTTCTTAATGATAATGAAGTTGTGCTTAAATAAGTTATAATTTAGAATCAAATATTTACTAGAAGATTTTTTGAAGCAGAGATGTTTATAATTAAATGACAAAATGTTGCCAAATTGGCAACTTTGGAATAAAAGCTAAAATAACATTTTACAATGATGTAAATCAGTAGAGTTTATAAAATCCTTTCTGTGTATCATCAGCCCCTTGAAGTAGTTAGGAATTATCATCTCCTTTTTATAGATGAGGAAATTGAGAGGAAATATTTGGATTTTATCCCAGGGGTAAATCGACCTACTTTAAGCTAGTAAGTGAACATTGTAGATTTAAACGAGGTAGTTGAGAGTCCAGTCTTCTCCTGTTTACCCATTCTGTTTTAAATATGCATATATGTATTTTTACTTATTTTATTGTCACGTTAAAACTTTTAAGAATAATTTGCAAAAAGGAATACCATCGTTAGTTGTATATTTTGAAGAAAATAGGTGTAAATAGCACCAGTTATTTCCTCTCAAGTATACAAAAAATCCCGCCCCCCCCATCACTGCAACGGCGTCCGCAAAATTCAGCAGTGCTAAAAGTGCATTTCTTAGATTCCAAGATCTTTGTTGTTGAGAGAGATAATATTTGGGTGTGTGGTAATATTAGAATTTCACAGTGAGTACTTAGAAGTAATGCTTGAGTGTATTGAAATTCTGCAGGGAAAATAGTTGGTGTCATTTCCCCATGCAGTCAGTGACTGAGAGAGATTCCTTTGAGACTGAAGGAGAGACAGATGTCCTTGCTTTATCTTTTCATCTCTTTGTTACCCCTTTATATTCCTTGGATAACCGTCTGTTTGGATTGTGGGTGATAAGGAAAAGGGAAAATGCACATGGTTTGATGTGTTGCACTGTCCTTGAAAAGGGCAGGGAGTTCCCGCTAGCATTCTGTGCGTTAGGTCAAAGGAATACTACCTGGGTAGATTTCATCATTTACAAAACAGATTTCTTCCCCGAAATCTGCTGTCTAAATAAACACCTTACAGAGGGAAGGGGAATGACAACAGGCCTGTTGTGTTAATCTTTACACGATGGTGTTTTTACTGCTCGTGAGGGTAGCCGTGCCAGGGGCATATAGCCAGTAGGCATTGAATCTGGATTTACTTACCGTCTCGCTCAGATTGACCTAGGCAAAATAGGGGTTGGCAGACTATAACCGGTAGGCCTGAGAAGCTAAAAAGGGCTTTTACATCTTTAAACCGTTGGGACAAAAATCCGAAGAAGAATATTTTGTGACAAGTGAAAATTCTATGGAATTCATATTTGAGTGGCCATGATGAGAATTTTCTTGGCGCACAGCCGTGCTCATTTGTTTACCTATCATCTAGCTTCAAGCACAGTTGTGCAGGCGCAACAGGATGGCCCACAAAGCCTAAAATCATTTGCTGTCTGGCCCTTTACAGAGAAAGCTTACGGACCCTTGCCCTGCATGCCAGTCTCAAAGACCAGAAGCTGGAAAAGTGTTTAGTAGACAGGATAGGTTGCTATGAGGCTCTTTCATGCTTCTCTTTGTTTCCCGTCAGCTTTGAGGCACTGAAGGTGCTCATTTTTGGAACTATATCCTGTAAGTATCATGGGCTCTGTCAAGAGGACTAGCGTGTCACAGCCACTTCTGAGATGATCCAGTGGTCTTTAAAGCATTCAGTGGTTCCCCAGCGTGGGAGTCCATAAAGCCCTGGGAAAGTGGGAAGGCACATTCTGCTTGTGGCTGGTGCTTTAGAAGAAAAGACACTAATGAACTAATAATTAATACCAGAAAACAGTTGTGTAGACATTTTAATACAATAAGCATGAATACTGTAAGAAACTAAGAATCAGACCATCTGCAAAATCCTGAAGGGGCCACTCTGAGAATCCTGATTTAAAATGGTCTGGAAGTGTTGAGCAGTTTGAATATTTAATTATCCATTTGGAAGGGAAAAATACCCTTCGTGTATTTCCTTCACTGTCACACTACTCTACTTCACCACCACAGCGCTTCACTTTGACACCCAGTGTGTGGGTTTTCCACACATCAGGCAATTTTCAGATTGCCTGCGCACCAGCTGGCCGGTACAGTTTAACTCACTTCTGGCACTGTGTACCTGGAGATCGCCGCGGTCCCCATCGGTTAAGGGTTCAGTCCGCAAAACCGTGCGCCACACCCCCCCCCCCCCCTTTCAGAAGCCAGTGTCAAGGCCAGGTTGTTACATGTGCTGCTGACCTATGGGCTCTGGATCCGATCTGAGGTTCCCGCAACCCTCTCCTCAGGTTTGATTAATTTGCTAGAGGGGCTCACAGAGCTCAGAGAAACGTTTCCTTAGGTTCACCAGTTTATTATAAAGGACACAGATGAATACCCTGATAGGTGCTTAGGGCGGGGTCTGGAAGGACCTGACAGGTCCTTCTGTCAGGAGCTTCTGTCCCTGTGGAACTGGCAAGTGCCACCCTCCCAGCATGTGGTCACCAACCCAGAAGCTCGTCCTTACCTCATTGTCAAAGAGTTTATGTAGAACTTGAGCTGCAGTCCCCTTTCCCTTGCCCAGAGGTTGGTGGCTGGGGCTGAGAGTTCCAGCCCTCTAATCATTTGGTCTTTCTGGTGACTGGCCCCATCCTAAGGCTGTCCAGGATGCCCCCATCCCCAAGTCACCTCCTTAACATCAGCTCAGCGTACTCAAGTGGAGCTCCTTGTATGTTATGAAAGACTCCCAATCTCAGGATATTCCAAGGGTTTTAGGAGCTTTGTGCCAGGAACTGAGACAAACAAATAAATTTTTTATTATACTACACTACTCTTTTCTGGCTTGATTAAATATTTAACATGATTATATTGAGAATGTAAAAATCACCATATTTTTCATAAATAAGACACATCTTAGAGCAAGTGAACTGAAGTTATTTGATGCATTTTTGCTCTGCCTTTTTATTTAGTTCATTTCATCCTATAAGCAATTTGGGGATTTTTTTCCCCCTCTCATTTAAGGATGTATAATGTGCCCAGAAGGGGGCAGTTTTGGGGCAGTGAATGACAGGTGAGTGCTGACTCATTTGAGGAGATAGAAGTCTACTCAGCCCTCAATTTCAGCTGTAGGTAAGAGCTGTCTCTAAAGCCGTGGGCTTTAATTTTTTCCTCTGGTTAATTTTCTCAGCTTCCTCTAGGTGTGGTAAAGAGATCTGGATCACAGGAATTTCACACTAAGAACATTCTTCTAACGTAGTGGGGTGTCCTAGTGTAGCCTCTGAAAAACCTTGGGTTATTGGCTTTCGTTTTGGGAGTAACTTTCTTACTGAAGTGTGATACACAGTCCAAAAAGTACACAAATCATGAGTCCGGCTCAGTGACTTTTCTCAAAGGGAACGCACTGTTAAACAGCACTCAGCTTTAAAAGACCCAGAAAATTACCAGCTTCTCAGAAGCCTCCCTTCTCTCACCCTGCCCCCCCCCCGTGCCCCCCAAGAGTAACCAGTCTTGCTTTCTAACTGCAGTGATAAGGTTGCCTTTCATTTCAAAGCTTTTGGTTGCCCTGGTGTTTGAGGAGGTCTGTGGAGGCTTAGTAGGACTTCTCCTAAGTGGCATGGGAGAGGTTTGATGCTCAGGGCCCTGGTATCCTGAGACGCTCTCTGAAGCACCTGTCAGTGTTTCCAAAGGCCTCTCATAATCAGACTCAGTCATTGCTGACAGAGGAGCCCTGGTGCTGTGGCTTTGTCCTTGCTGGCCTTTTCCCATCCAGCCCCCATTTTGCTGCCTTGACTATTCGACATTCCACTTCCGTGGGTCTTCTGTGTGGCTTCTGGCTCCCTCCTCCATACCTTGCCAAGGCTGCAGCTGGCATCCAGCCTCTGCATGTGTCTTGGCCAGATTTTCCAACATAAAGCTTGGACTCCATCCCTTCCTCCCCAAATTCTCTCTTGGACAAGGCTAGTAGGGTTATTTTCATGATCAGTGTTTAGTATCTTGAGTCAAAATTGATATTTGATTGGTTTAACCCACATATTTTATGGCTAAATTGATATGTATTTTGTAGAAGAGATAAAAGCTTCCTTATATTTATGATATATTAATTGTAAATTAAAAATTTTTAATGAAAAGGGATGGGACGATGACTACATCACAGTATAGATTTGGAAGCCCTAATAACTTTTTTATAAATTAATATCCACTGGTTGAGTTATAATGCCGGATAGATCCAGTTTTTCCCAAATATTGTAATAAATATATAGGTCTCTTCTCTCAGACAGATATGGAACAAGCTTGTTTACTACTCTGCCATTGTATAATGAAATGCTTTCTATATATTTATTCTTTTGGTTTGGAATTCTGTTCACCTGAAAACTGAGCTGTTTCTTCTAAAATTCCACTGGTTTTTGTCTGGGTATTTAGAGGGAAAGTACTAGTCTGGACCAAGTGTGATCTGAATTGATGCCATTTATACTGTCACTGCCTTATGCTGTGCTGCCTCAGAAATGTTAAGTATCAGTTGGTCGTCGGAAGGGAATGTTTTTGCTCTGGTCTTTGCTTGCCAGTGGGTGCTGATTTGGCAGGAGAGTGCAGGAAGCCTTCAAGAAGAACAGACTCTCCACAAATGGAAGAATAAAACTCCTGTTCATTCAACAAATGAGCACCTACTATGTGCCAGGTGCTGTTCTGGAAGCTTGGGATACATTAGTGAACAACACACACACACACACACACACACACACACACACACACAATCCCTGTCCTTGTGCAGCTTATGTTCTAGCGGGGGTGACAGACAGTGAGACGGGGGAGCCTAGGTTGGCATCAAAGGCCAGATGACAGTTTAGCTGAAACAGAGAGACAGGGAGTCAGTCAGGAGCGGATATGGGAGAGGAGCATTCCAGATAAAGGAAACAAGGGGTACAAAGGTTCGGGCAGGAATGTGCCTGACCCATTGTGGGCGTAGCACAGAGGCCCCAGGGGGACTGGAGCCCAGGGAAGGAAAGGGGGACAGGCCTGGAGATGAGTCTGGGAGGTAAGAGGAAGTGAGGTTGCTTCTGTAGGGCTTCACTTTGTACCGAAGGTTTAAGCAGAGGAAGGATGTGGCCTGACTTTGAAAGGATCAGCTAGACTGTAGGAGGCAAGGGCTGAAGCAGGGAGGCCAGGGAAGAGGGATAGTGACTTGAATGGGTGGAGGTGGTAGGAAGAGGTAGATTCTGGGTGCATTTTGCAGGTCGATTTGAAAGGCTGTGTGGGCCTGGATGAGTCACGGAGGCCTTCAAGGATTTGGGCCCAAGCAGCTGAGTCGCGGTGGCTTCACACAGGGAAGGCCACGGAGCAGGTTTTGTGGATGGAAGATTAGAGCTCAGCTTTGGGCACATTAAGTTTAAGATAGTGTTTAGAGATTCAGCTTTTATTTTACCATGGTCAAATAATTCTATTAACTTTTAAAAGTCTTATTTATTGGACCATATTAAAGTAAAATGTGACTTTTATTTTGCATTTTGCACTCAAATCCATCACTCTGAGTCTTTGTATGGGCAACGTCATTTGAGAAGTTGAGCGTTTCTTTTGTCTGAATTTGTCTGACATGGATACAAAGTGTTAGATGTATTTTTCCTGTTTTTTCCTTCTTTTTAATTCATTTCTTTTTTAATGTGTATTCATTTTCTGAGAGAGAGAGCGCGTGCGCGCATGCGTGCACAAGTAGGGGAGGGGCAGAGAGAGGGAGACACAGAATCTGAAGCAGGCTCCACACTTAACCAACTGAGCCACTCAGACACCCCTTTTCTTTCTGTTTTAAGCTTAGAAAAGTTTGTTTCATTCAGTTCTTTATTAAAGGAGTTACAAGATTTTCCTTATGAAAGGAAAAAAGTATCTCCAAGTATTTCCTACTCCTTGGCTCTGTTAGACGAATTATTTTTATCTTAGAGTAAAAAAGGGTGGGGGAGAAGTGGCAGCATATTACTTCTCTTTCCCCTTTCTGGTGAGCGACCATGTTTCTGCTAGTTAGCAGAATGTCATTGGCCCTGTTGGTTTCTGAGGAAAAACATTTCTCTATCAGACAGGAGCTGTTGTTTAAAAATACTCATTTCAGGGGAACTTGGGCGGCTCAGTCGATGAAGTGTCTGACTCTTGATTTCGGCTCAGGTCATGACCTCACGATTTGTGAGATTTAGCCCCACCACGGGCTCTGTGCTGACAGTGCGGAGCTGCTTGGGATTCTGTCTCCCTCTCTCTGCCCCTCCTTCTCTCTCAAAATAAATAAATGCATACATATTTTTAAAAAATACTCTTGTTTCTTCAGTCCCCAAGAATACCCCTTCCTTGTTCTGCCATCCCCATTTTCTGACAGGTAGAGATGGCCAGTTACAGCCTCGTTGCATTGGTTCAAAACAAAACAATGATTATCTAGAAACTTTAGGAAAAAGAGTTAGTGTGTATATGACTTTTTTTTGTCTAAAGATTAAAGAATACCAAAGTGTTTTTATGTTTACCCCAGCTGAGCTATTTTTGTTTTAACCTTGTGCCTTTGCCTGTAAATTTAATATCCTTTAATGTCCACTTAAAAAAAAATCCTCATTCTCCTCCTGTGGATTTATGGTGATAACCATGCCCTTTTAACATTAACCTGTGCTTCATAGCTGAGATATAATTATATGTTACATTACCATTGTAACTACTATTCTCGACTAGTGGTATTTCAAAGATACAGTGGAAGCCATGGGTTTAAAACAAAGAAGAAAAGTATGATTAACAAGAGCTACTATTTAAAAATTTTTTTAAGTAAATAATTTTGTCAATCTTTTAGCAATGTTAAGTTTTTTTTAAATGATAGTGATACTGTTTACATTCTGTGGATTTAAATAGTGGTAGGAGTTACAAACATGCTCTTGTTCAAGAATCTTGCACAAGGAATGTACTGTAAGTATAAGATTCATAAAGGTGTAATATCTATTAAATAGCGGCACTGTTCACAGGACTTTTTCCTCTGTCAACTGTTAGAGAAACAGGTGGTCTTGTTAATAATATTTGTGATTTAGAAGCCAGATGCTGTTTATATTAACACAATTATTAGTAACAGCATTTCTATAAGTCATAGGTCTTGTAACAATTGAGTGTAATACCGTGAATGTCGTCTATAACCAGCAGACATGGATCTCTGCTCTCAGTCACCTTGTAAGTGAAAGAATGGGTGAATGGACTCTTGAACATGAACTTTAAAAGACTCTCTTTTAGGTTAGCGAAGGAACAGGTGTGTGAGAATGAGACCTGTGTTCTTGTGCCCGTCCAGCCACGCTGCAGCCCACACTGCTCTGGGCACCTAACTGAGCTCTGTGTGGACTGGCCTTGCTTCTCCTGTTGACTCAGGACCTCGTAGAGTTGTTGAGAACCATATGATATAAGGGCCCCTAAATTGCCCGCCCTCTGTGGATGGTGGGGTTTTCTAAGGTGGAATAGGAGGTGCCAGGGTCACTGTTCTTTATTCTTTAGCCTTCCCAGAGCTGGCCCCCGAGCCTTCCATTTCCTTGTTGGCTTTGAGTCTGGGGAAGGAGGCAGGAATTCTGGTCTGTCGCTTGATATCTTTGCATTTGTTCTGGTGGCAGAAGTCAATCTTGGGGTTGTCAATATGCACAGAAATGATCTATTTCTTCACAGTCTGACTCATTTTCTCTGTCAGGCCTGTTCTTGGGCTCTGTTCAGGAACAAATCCTGCTTGTTGATGAGCTGTCTCTTTGTCTGTTTACAGAAAGTCCTCATGTTCCGTTTAGCTTGTAACAGACTCAGGCAGCATTCGAAGCCTGGGTTCCCCTTGACTTCAGTCTCTTCTTTTTCCTCCCCCATCTAGGATCTGCATCTCCGATGGATACCGAGGGGTTTGGTGAGCTCCTGCAGCAAGCCGAACAGCTTGCTGCAGAGACTGAGGGCATCTCAGAGCTTCCCCATGTGGAACGGAACCTCCAGGAGATCCAGCAGGCGGGCGAGCGCCTGCGTTCCCGCACCCTCACGCGCACGTCCCAGGAGACGGCAGATGTCAAGGCGTGAGTACTGGTGGGGAGGCAGTGCTGCTGCTGGGTGGCTCAGGGGCAGGATCCCATTCTTTCCTTCCTTGAATTAGGATGCAGTTTGTAAGTGACAGACACAAGCCAGATTCTTGGGAGTTCAGAGAGGTTTTGTAAACAGGGCAGCAGCCTTGCTCTGTCTCCCTGGCCCAGGCTTTCCAGCCTGTCTGCCTGACAAAGCTGTGCTCCCGTATCGCAGGCAGAGGTGGTTAGGATGGGAAAAGGCGAGGAGTTTCATCACACAGAAGCCGGTTACAGTAGTTCCTAACTGGGTTTGCTGACCACAGGGTCCTAAATGGCTCCCGTGGCTGTATTAGTAAATGCGGTTCCACAGATAAGTGTTCAAAGCCAGGGAGCACTCCGGGATGAGCAAACTCGTTAAGAGCACTCAGAAGAGATTGATGAGCCGTCAGTGACAAAAGGCCATTCAGGTGAGGGGTGACTCTTTCTGGTTGTTGTTGGCGACCCCGACAGCTGCTTCTGCAGGGCCTCCGGCGTGCAGGGCCTGCCAGTTACCGTAGATCAGGGAAGGGGGCGGGCCCAGGAGCGCTGCGGAGGAAAGTGCCGACTGGCCAGTGGCTCCTGCTGCCGCACTGCAGCCACCAGGCTGTTGATGGCACAGCTGGGGATTGGGGGCCCCGCCTGCCAGGCCTGGGCCACCTCTGGGGCTACAGCCATGAATCACATGTGGTTCTTCCTCTTAAGGAGCTTGTAATTTTGGGAGACGGGGGAAAAAAACTTTGCTGCTTTCCGTAAGAAATGTGATTTACTGATTACTTGCTGTGTGTCAGAAACCCAGCTAGACTTAAGATTTTACTTAATCCTCACAACGTGTTTTAGGGCTGTTGTCCCCTCATCGCAGTTGAGCAGCGAAGGCCCAGAGAGGGCAGGTAACTGTCAGGTCACAGACCCGGGGAGTGTTGAGCCAGGATTCAAACCTGGGGAGGCTGACTCCATAGCTCTGATGGAAGGGCCATGGGAGGATGGAGGGGAGCTGTTTCTTGTGACCTTGGTGGGTCTGGAAAATCACTGAGATTTTGTGTGGGAGATGTGGGAAATTGTTAATCGTCTGCTCAGTCTTCATTGTTTGAACTCGAGAAAGACCCAAGTGCTGATGTTGCCATGAGGATGTTATTTCGGGTTTATAATAAATGTCACAAGAGTGAGTATAAGGGCCACATTCTTGTCCCAGCTAATCTTGAAAGCTGAATGCTTTGGCTGCTCCACTGAGTTAGTAAGGATGTTGTGGAAATTCTGTAGGTCTCCCCAGAATTTTATTTTTCAAATACTAGTTAGTTTTGATTCCATTGATATTAGTAGAGGTAAATCAGAACTCTGGCAGGGATTTTTTTTTTTTTTTTTTTTTTTTTTTTTTTACTATCCAGCCAGTTGCTCCCCTGCGCTGTTTCCCGACACCCCCACCAGCCTTCAGACAGATCTGCTTGCTTGCCCTCCGTGCAGGCTCCCTCCTGTCGCTGCTGGCCGCCTGCGTCACCCTCAGTCTTGAGCGCAGGCTCTGTGCTTGTGTGCAGGGCTGCTGCGGGAGTGAAGAGACCGCAACGCCAGCTGAGTTGCTATAGTTATAATTTAATTGCATCAGCTTTACAGCCTATTAAGAGCAAAAAGGGAAAATGTTTTCTTGGTAACAATTATCAGTCATGCTCTCTTTCTTGTAAATTTCCATTCTTCCTCATCTCTTTCTACCTTAAATTCATTATTTTAGGGGGGAGGAAGTTGGAACATTGAAAGAATGGGTATAGGGTGGGGCAGGTGCTTAAAAAGAAACCAAAGGGCTGATGACTATATTTTTCCACCTTGATAGGCAGACGTAAAGTGTGATGTGAATATTTTAGCACAGGGTGAAGGCAGAGAAGAGAACTGAGGAGGAAACATTTTCTTACATGAAATAAATTTTGAAAGAAAATGTGTCTTTAAGATTTTAGTTAAGATTAGATTGTAGATTCAAGATTGAATTGTTCTGTGCTGAATTCATTTGTTTAAATATACTTTGTTGGGTTTTTCATTTTAGGGAACAGATTTGAAGGCTTTTTTGCATGTGTGTTTGATATTTTTAAATTGTTAAATTTCTTCACACATGAAGAATATGCATAACATACATAAAGGTGCAAATCAGGGGTTGTCAGCCTGTGATCCACAAGCCAGATCCAGCCCCGCTGCCTGTTAAAGTCTTATTGGAACACGGCCACACTTATTTATGTATTGTCTGTGCTGCTTTTGTGCTATAGTAGCAGAGTTGAGTGGTTATGACAGAGACCGTATGGCCTGCAGAGCCTGAAATATTTACTGTCTGCCTTTTACAGGAGAAGTTTGCTGACGCCTCGTGTAAATAATAATAAAATGAATTGCACATTGCACGGTGAAGACCTAGAATATCATCAGTAGCTGTGAAGCCCTCCCTGGGTACCCATTTTCAATTGCATCCCCTACTCTTTTCCCATCAGAGATGCCTCATTGGATTTTTCCAGTCAGATTCAGAAAGCCAAACAACTTAGAGTTGTACAGAGAGAAAGCCAGCAATCACTCTCTGTCCTTAACTTTATCCCCAGCGTAACCAGTGTTACTAATTTGCTTGTTCTTTCACCCTTCTCTCCACGTTCGTGCAAAGCATGTATGAACATTTATGTGCCCAAAGTTTTACAGTAAATTATAAATTGACTTGAGGTAATACTACTTACTAAGCAACCTTTTTGAGCACTTGCTCTTTGTCAGGCATTGTGCCAGCCACTTTACATGTGTTATATAATTTCTTCTTAAAATAACCCTGTGATATAAGTGTTTATTATCTCTGTTTTATAATTGAGAAACGTCAGACAGCAAGTGGCCAAGCCAGAACTGAAATCCAGCTTGGTCAGTAAGACTCTCTCCCATTCCTATGGCACTTTTGTTTCCGAAGAATTGTCATAGGCGTTCTGACTGGTTGTCACAAGCCTGAGAGGTGAGAGAGGCAGGGGTTTTTCTCTAGATTTAACAGAGGAAGAAAATGAAACTTGGAAAACTGATGTGTCTAAGATTTTCAGGCAGTAAGTGACAGGTAAACCTTGAACCCAGGCCTCCTGACTTTGTTTCTATTTCCCGTGTGCTCTGAGAACACCTTTTGTCCTCCTCCTCTTCTGGGACTAGAGTGTTTGACTCCAGCCTCTGCAGCTTTTTGCTCAGGAGAAGCCGCCCAATTTTGTGGAAATTGGGGCAGGTAGAAGGCCGGGAGCCTTTGGATTTTTCTACCCTAACAAGCTGGAAGTTTCTGGTACAGCCTTTATTTGTAAAGCTGTTACTCTAGATTCCCTGCCCTTTTCCTCAGTTCTCAGTCCTTCTCCTTTTCCCCATCAAAGCTTCTGCCTGTGACCCGACAGTTCCTGCGGGTGCCACCCACTCAGATGACCTTTCTCTTCAGACTACTCTAATTGCCAGGCTTTTCATTTCAAGGCTCTCAACCCTTGTACACCTTAAAATGGCCTGGGCATTGGGCACATTCCCACATACCACTGGTGGAGATATGGCACCTGTGGGACAGAATTTGGCAGTATCTAGCACATTTACCCTTGACCCAGCAGTCCCTCTTCCAGGGGTCCATCCCAAAGATACACTGGCGAAAGTATGGAAGACGTGTCATTGTGGCATAAATATTTGTAATAGCAAAAATTGGAAATGACTCAAGCATCCATCCATGGGAAACTGGTTGGATAGATGTGGTACATCTTTGTGAGGGAGTACTTTTCAGTAGTATAGAAGAATGAGAACTACTATGGAATGACTCCGGGAGATATTGTCAAGTAAAATAGAAAATAAGGTGGAGAAATATGTACGGTACTCTTATTTAAGAAAGCAGATAAAAGATACCCAGTGTTCACAGATCGGAAGACTTAATATTATTAAGGTGTTAATACTTCCCAAATTGATCTGCAGATTCAGTGCAGTCCTCATCAAAATTCCAGCTGGCTTTTATGCAGAAATTGACAAGTTGATCCTAAAATCCATGTGGCAATATAAGAGACCTAGAGCAGCCAGAATAATTTTTAAAAAGCAGAAGAAAGCTGGAAGGCCTATAGTTCCAATTTCATAACTTCAGACAAAACTACCATAATTGACACCATGTGGTACTGGCATCAGGCTAGACAATTGAATAGAAGTATGAGTCCAGAAATAAACCCATGTGTCTATGATCAGCTGATTTTCAACAAGAGTGCCAAGAGCATTCAGTGTTTTTTCAACAAATAATGCGGGGACAACTGAATATCTATATGTAAAAGAATAAAGTTGGACACCTTAACTCTAAATGGAATACAGACCAAACGTAAGAGCTAAAGCTTTAAAACTCCTAGAAGGAAACATAGATCTAAATCTTTTTGACCTTAGGTTACACAGAACCTTGTTAGATAGAAACCAAAAGCACAAGTGACCGAGTAAAACATAGGTAAATTGAACTTCATCAAAATTAAAAAAGTTTTGTACTTCAAAGGACATAATTAAGAAAGAGAACAACCCACAGAGTGGGAGAAAATATTTGCAAATTATTTATCTGACAAGGGACTTGTATCCATAATATCGTAAAGAACTTACAACACAATGAAAACACAACCCAATTTAAAAACGAACACAAGATCTAAATAACTATCTCCAAAGACAGTGTCCAGTCATCAAGCAAATGAAGACATATTCAGCATCACCAGCCATCAGGGAAACGCGAATCAAAGCCACAACACGCCACTTTACACACACACTAGGATAGCTATAATCAAAAGACAGGCCATAGTAAGTGTTGAGGGTGTGGAGAAAATTGAAACTGTCCTATACTGCTGGTGGGATGATTAGTGCCCTGTATAGGTGTGAGGTATGCACTCTGGACTCATTAGTTTACATTTGAAATTTGTACTCGCTGCCTCTTGGAATTTGCTAACCTTGTGGGGGACAGTCCTCCAATGTCAGCAAGGCCCTGGTTGTGAAAGAAAATACAGAAAATAAAAAGAAAATATAGAAAATAAAAAGGCATGATTAATACAAAAAGTAAGCAAACAAAAGGTTACTTACAGTAAAGGGAGGAAATAAAGTAGAGAAAACAGGGACTTTTTTATTTTTAATAAATTTGACTTTGGAATTGGGTAAATATTTTACATTATTATAAAACAAAATTAAATTTCAAAAAAGGAATTCCTAAAAGAGGAAAATAAATGCTTAATCCAGTCGGTGATATAACCACACATAGAGGAACCGTTCCAAGTGGTATCATAATCTGTCTTCAGTCATCATGTTGGAGGTGTTGTTACTGCTGTTTTGGGACTGTCACGTTTATAGTATAGGGTAAAGCAAATAAGTAGTTAGGGTGATGATACTGAGAACTGAAACTTTTGGTGTAGGAGATGCAGATAGAAAATCTGTGAGGTTAACCCCAAACCTTGTGTTTTAAATTTTGAATTGGATGTATCAGTAGAAACTCATGTAATCTATCTTAAAATTGAAACAGAAGTAAAAACTTCATGTCTGGTGTAGCAGTGAGCAGTCCTAGTGCCTCTGAAATCAATTTTTTTTTTTTTTGGTTTATTTGTTTATTTTGAGAGAGACAGAGCATGAGCCGGGGAGGGGCAGAGAGACAGGAGAGGGAGAATCCCAAGCAGGCTCCACACGGTCAGTGCACAGAGCCCAACTTGGCGCTCAAACCCACGAAACTGTGAGATCACGATCTGAGCTGAAGTCCAAGAGTAGGACGCTTAACTGACTGAGCCACCCAGGGCCCCTAAAATCCATTTTTTAATAAAAGCAACTGGGGTTCTTTGGAGAGTTAGCTGACACCAGGGCTGGGGCAGGTGTGTATCAGATGAACATGAAACATCTCGTCGTCTCACATAGTAGGGAGGTTATGAAGGTCTACCTGAGTCCTGTCAAAAGAACTCGGAAACCATCTGCAGAAGATTCCTACTGGCTGAAGAAGAGATGATTTGAGCATCATAAGGATAGTAACCACAATGGATTGAAACATATCAATAAGTGTTTACTATATTTCAATTCATATGTTAATGAATGTTTAAATTCATGAGTTTATAATGACACTAAAACAAAAATCATTAGTCACTTTGAGGTGCTGGAGAACGATCTCCTCATTCAGAGTAACTGTAGTGGATGAAGAAAGTTTCTCTGAAAGGAAATATTCTAGCTGATAAAAATAGAATACCACCATTTTGCAGCCCCTTGGGAATTAATGACTCTCTGCAGTGATCATCCGTATCTGCTAACCTTCCAAAAGAAATAGCCCGATATTACAGACTTCCTGATGCAAGTCTCAAGTAATCTAACCCCCCCCCCCAAAAAAAAAAGTCACCCGAATCCAATCAGACCTTTAGAGCTTACTTTCAATTTAAGGGAAATATAGAGGCTGGAGGAACATGTTAAATGACATTTGGGGGATGCAGTCAGTAGAACCTGTTATGTGAGAAACTACACCCTTGCTACTTTTAGTGTAGTCCCATCAGCTGCAAGCTTTTTAGAAATGGAGAATCTCAGGCCCCATCACAGATCTGCTGAAATCAGAGTCTACATTTTTTTTTTTAAATGTTTACTTATTTTTGAGAGACAGAACGTGAGCAGGGGAAGGGCAGAGAGAGAAGGAGACACAGAATCTGAAGCAGGCTCCAGGCTCTGAGCCATCAGCACAGAGCCCGACACAGGGCTCAGACTCATGAACCGCGAGATCATGACCTGAGCCGAAGTCGGCCGCTTAACCGACTGAGCCACCCAGGTGCCCTCAGAGTCTACATTTTAATATGTGTCACAGGTGATTTACATGTACAATTCAAGTCTGAGTAGTACTACTCTACAGGACAAGTAATCCAGTCTCCAATAAAAAAATTATAAGAAAAAAAATGAGATGGAGGAGCAACCTATAGATTAAAAATGATTTAGGAGGTGTATCGTCATTCACAAGCAGATATCTTATTTGTATCCCATTCAAAAAACCCCACAGATTTTTAAATTATGAAATAATTGGGGGAATAACTTAGATCTACTTCAAAATAATCTGGGTGGTGGAGAGAGGAAAGTAGGTAGGGATGCAGATGAAACAGGGTTGGCTATGACATGTTAATTGTTGAAGCTGGATAATGGGTACAAGGGAAGTTTACTATTTAATTTTGTATTTAAAGTTGTTTTTCTATAATAAGAGATTAAATTTTTTTTAACGTTTGTTTATTTTTGAGAGACAGAGACAGAGCACAAGCAGGGGAGGGGGAGAGAAAGAGGGAGACACAGAATCCGAAGCAGGCTCCAGGCCTGAGCTGTTAGCAGAGCCTGACGTGGGGCTCGAACCCCTGAACTGTGAGCTCATGACCTGAGCTGAAGTCGGATGCTTAACCACCTAAGCCTCCCAGGTACCCCATGGTTTTCTATAAGCGTTTAAAAAGGAGGACCCATTAAGATGACTATAATCAAAAAGATAATAAATATTGGTGAGGATGTAGAAAAAATTGGAACCCTTGTGTATCACTCATGGGAATATAAAATGGTGTAACTGCTTTGGAAAACCATCTGACAGTTCCTCAGAAGGTTAAACAGAGAATTATTGTATGATCTAGCAGTTCTACTTGAAGGTATATATCCAAGAAAAATGAAAACATATATTCATACAAACATTTGTACGTGAATGTTTATGGCAGCATTTTCATAATAGCTCCAGAGTGGAAACAACCCAAATGCCTATCAGCTGATGAATGGATACATTCATAAATATAAAATGTGATGTATCCATATAATGGAATACTGTTCAATTATAAGAAGAAATGAAGTACTGATACAGGTTGCAACATGGATGAATCTTGAAAAAACATTATGCTAAATAAAAGAAGCTAGTTGCAAAAGGCCATGTATTGTATGATTCTGTTTATATGAAATATCCAGAATAGGCAGATCTGTAGAGACAGAAAATAGATTAATGGTTGCTAGTGGTTGGGGGGAGTTTAGGAAGGGACATGAGGAATAATTGCTGGTGGGAAAGGGGTTTGTTTTGGGGGGTGATGAAGATGTACTAAAATTATGACGATGGTTATACAGCTCTGTAAATACACTGAAACCAACTAAATTGTACACTTTAAATGGGTGAATTGTATGGTATGTGGATTATATCTCAGTAAAGCTATTAAAAATGGAAGGAAGGTGTTACCCTGCTGCCCATGCTCCAGGCTTCACCCAACACTATTCAGATCACTGGGAGGAAAATTGCCTGGGTGATTCTAATGTGTAGCCAGGGCTGGGAACTGCTGTATTAGAAAGTTAGCTATTACGGATTATTAGAAGAGGGGCAAGATTATCTATCTGACACGGTAGCCTGGAGGAGAAGCCTCAGAGATTCTCGTTGACCCGTCTACGTGGAAGAGAAACAGCTCTACAGCGGGGACCCCTCTGGGTGCACGTCTGTTTCTGTAGTACTTAGAAGACTAGAAGTAAACACCAAGTCCTTTCTCTTCTCCAATACGTCTGTTAGTTCAGGGTTGGAAATCTTAGGTGTCACACCTGTAGGTGTTAGGGTTCCTTGTGCTGCCGAGTGGTCTAGCTTCTTCTGAGTTACTCGGAAGGACCATAGACTTTCTCGGGATTCGGGGTACTAAATCATCATCCACGAGCAACAACCTAAGCATCTATTTCCCCCAAGTTTCTTTCTTCCAGAGAGTGTTCTAGATATTAGTGAGACTCTGATTCTTTTGGAAAAACTCGTCCATGTTACATTGCCCCAGATAAGTAGAAATAAAACCAGCTGGGGGTGCCTGGGTGGCTCATTCGGTTGAGCGTCCGACTTCGGCTCAGGTCATGATCTCACGGTTCGTGGGTTCGAGCCCCGCGTCGGGCTCTGTGCTGACCGCTAGCTCAGAGCCTGGAGCCTGCTTCGGATTCTGTGTCTCTTTCTCTCTCTGCCCCTCCCCTGTTCACGCTCTGTCTCTCAAAAATAAATAAAATGTAAAAAAATAAATAAAACCAGTTGTGTTATTCCTATCTCTCTTCAAAAGCATTTACTAGTCAGGTGACAGGCTCCTATATTATTGGATTGGGCGACAGAGAGGGAGCTTGAAGATGTAGTAGATATGATGCTTGCCATTTATTTAATATTTATTTTGAGAGAGAGTGTGCTCGCACATTCACAGGAGTAGGAAAGGAGCAGAGAGGGAATCCTAAGCGTGCTGTCAGCACAGAGCCAGATGCGGGGCTCGATCCCACGAAGTGTGAGATCACGACCTGAGTCAAAATCAAGAGTCGAACGCTCAACTGACCGAGCCACCCGGGTGCCCCCACGATTTGACCTTTAAAGAGAAGCCATGGAGAACTAGCTTTGGATCCGTGTTTGACTGTACTTTGCAAATCATTGATGGCCCCAGACTTAGTTTTCTCAACTGATGAATCAAGTTTCTACTAGGTTAACTCCTGAAGCTTCTAAAATTTGTGATTCACTATGCTCTGTCTTTATAGAGGCTGTGAATACAGGATGGTGGTTAAGAGTTTGTGCCCTGGAGCCTGATGACCTGGCTCTGCCGTTTCCTGCCTCTGTGACTTTGAACAAGTCAGTTAGCCTCTTTGTACCTTCGTTCCCCCATCTGTAAAATGGGGATTGAGAATAGCACCTCCCTTATGATTTACTTTGCTGTAAAATGTTTGTAATAGTCTAGCCTATCATTTTACTGATATTCTATCATTTTATTTAGGCAAGTTCTTCAGTGTAATTCAGGCATGATCATAACTATCGCTTCTTACCAGATGCAGTACTGTGTTATTCCATGTGATAGATCTTTATGGAAAGGCATAAAAAGCCATATAAAAGTGTCTGGGCAGTACATAGGAGGTTTTGAATAAAAAAATACTCTGTAGTATTTCATGAAGCATATTAGATGTCCTAATCCTGCTTTTTTCTCTCCTTGCCCTGAATACTCACGTAGGTCAGTTCTCCTCGGGTCTCGGGGACTTGACATATCCCACATCTCCCAGCGTTTGGAGAGTCTCAGTGCGGCCACCACCTTTGAGCCTCTTGAGCCTGTGAAGGATACAGACATTCAGGTAAGAGCTGCCAGGTGGCAGGACTGGTGCAGGTGGAACCCTAGCGTGCAAACCAGGCGGAAGGCCCTGGCCCTTTGTTGACTAGGCGATTTAGGAATGCTAGATTTCTTCCTGAGAGATTAAGAGAGTGGAAGACCCAGCTTTGGAGGTATAGTGGGGACCATTGGTTACTTTTAGAGTGCTCTGAGAGGCTGAATTTAGGAAAGCAATTTCGACCCGCACTTTTTAGATTATTGTAATTATGAGAACAGATTTTTCTTCCTTCCTTGGGCTTAATCCAAGGCACAGAGACATTAGTTATAAGTGTCTCAAATAAAGTTATTTGAGATCCATTCTTTGCTGGATCTCAAATAACTTTACTCTTCGTCTTCCACATTTCTTTTCTACCTCTTACTTATATTGGTTGGCCGAGAGCTGGGGAAAACTTAGAATACTATTTACTGAAATGTACTCATCGATTTCTAGGAAGTATTTGGCTGCATTAGTGGCACCAGGAAATGGTCTAATAGAGCACTCCAGTCTCATTTAACCTAACATGCCACTGGCATAATTGATTGCTGTTTTGATCTAATCAGAAACTGGTATGTGCGTGTGTGCGTGCATGCACACACAGACACATGTTGTTAAGGAAAACCTTGTGATTCATTTGGCTTTGAGGGATTGGGAGGCTGCATTCATGTTAAGAGTGAAGGGACAGTGAACTATCATTTTAATTATTGATTTACCTTTGAAATGAAAGGATGCAGGTTCTATAAAAGCAAACCATTGTACAGATGGGTACTGATTGTGTTATGATTTGAGCTCAAGTTGAATTAATACTCTCTACCCCACTATCCTTCCCAAGAACTATTTTTATCCATCTAATGGCCACAGTTCTACTGCATTTATTCCAGTTTAGTAACCGAAAACCCTGTGTTTGTGTTGAGAGTTAAATATTTTTCTTGTTACTGATGTGTTCCCATAGTCACCAGGTTTTTAAAAATTTTGTGTACTGAATCACATTTGCTTGTCACCTTATAGATGCCTGCTCATTTCCATGTAATCTTTTTTTTTAATTTTAATGTTTTATTTATTTTTGAGAGAGAGAGAGAGAGAGAGACAGCACACGAGCAGGGGAGGGGCAGAGAGAAAGGGAAATACTGAATCTGAAGCAGGTTCCAGGCTCTGAGCTGTCAGCACAGAGCCCGACGTGGGGCTCAAACTCACCAACTGTGAGATCATGACTTGAGGTGAAGTCAGATGCTTAACTGCCTGACCCACCCAGGCGCCGCTCCATGTAATCTTAAAATGGCATGTATGTGTAACTGTTGTTTTTGTTTTGTTTATTTTTAGCTGTACCTTTTTGTCCCTTCTCTTTTACTGCTTGATGCTCTATAAACCAATGCTTACAGCAAGGATGAGGTGGGCAAAAGGGATAGAACTCAAATTAATTTGAATAGTCATATATTTTGAAGAGTATCCCTAATAGAGTGGAAGAAATGACACTCACTAAAAGGTGGTTTGTGTGTTTTTAATGTTTAAAATTCCAAGGAAGTTGTTTATTTTTAAAACTAACATCTTTTAAATGTCCTTTGGCATATCTGTAGTACGTTTGGAATTCTCAGCACATTTAGTGATGCGCTTCATGAATTCCTCTGATGTACTGCTCCATTTTTTTATTTGAGATATTAATGACAGGTTTATAAATGTATCGAGTCATGACCATCTTCTAACCTTCTGTTTAATGCATGAACGCCCCCATTAGATGGTTTCCCAGCAGCGTATGCTCGGTCACATCAAAGAGAGTTTCTTAGTTTGGAATGAGCATGGCTAAGAGTTTTGGTCCTGCACCACTGGGAAATCTTTGAACTTTGAGAGGAAGGGTGCTTCCATATCAAAATTTTACCTCAAGCTTTTTCCAGAATAGCTTCAAAAATGCAAAGTGGTCAGTCCAAGATAACTTTGGATTAATTGGGAATTGGTCATCTAGACCTAAAGTAAAGATTTAAGACTTACTAGTTTGAAAATATTCTGTTGATTCCATCTTCTGGCCAACAAAGGCTTTAAAGGAGAAGATTTAAGTTTTAAAGGGCTGAGGCCTTGGCTTAACCTGAGATGGTTCTAGTATTGATAGGGGTTAAAAGGTTTGCATTGTGGGGCTCACCTGACCTGTACTTAAACCTCCTGCACACACAGTATCTTCTGGTTTAGTACAAGAAGTACACGTCTTGTTTAGTAGTTAGATGTAAGAGCCAAGGCAGCTTTCACCCTGAACATGGAGCCTTCTTCCTTTTCATTCTTCGCATTGCATTGTTGGTTATCCAAGAAGAGTTAACTTGGTCATTTTCAGTTTTTTGCTTTTAGAAAAGCCACATATACTTTTTGATAGACTTTTTTCCTCATTTATCTTAACAGCTTTATTTATGTTATTTTTTTAAATTTTGATTTATTTTCGAGAGAGAGAGTGCGCATGGGCACGGGGGAGGGGCAGAAAGCGAGAGGGAGACCAGGAGTCCGAAGCAGGCTGTGAACTGTCAGCGCAGAGCCCACCTTGGGGCTCAAACTCACGAAATGAGATCATGACTTAGGCCGAAGTTGGACACTTAACCGACTGAGCCACTTCAGCACCCCTTAACAGCTTTACTGACATATAATCCACATAACCATAAATCTAATGGACTTTTGTGTATAAATTTTTCCAACCAGTGCAGTTTTCGAGATGAGAATGCATCCTAATCCCATGTGCCAAGTACCAGAGTGAATTTATTATGTCAGTTTATGAATTCATAGAAGGAAATGCTGAAGGATCCTTTGACAGATGCTGTCCAAGACTTTGTACCATCCATTGTTTATATTACTTACAAGCTTGAAAAGGTATTTCCTCTTGTGTACATATACATATAGATACGTGTGTAGTCCTTTTCTATGTGATAAACATTGATTCTGTTTCCTTCTGTTTCTAATGGAAAGCTTGAAATTCATACAGGGTTTTCACTGCTACTGTTATGTTGTTTGTCATAATCCATGATGTTGGCATGCAGTGAGAATGCAATTTTAAAAGACTGCAGTGGCCAGCAAAGGTAACCTATTAAAAAAAATGTACTTTATGTATGGCTAATGCTAGGAGAATTTTTTTAAATGTTTATTGGTTTTCTTTTTTGGAAATGGTCATAAAGAAGGCCTGCATGTTTGTGTAATAGCAGTGAAGAGCAGTGACTGTTGACAGAGCAGGGCACTGTGGTGACTGTACTGCTCTGTGCTGAGTGACTTCATGGTGCTCACAAGCCCAAGACTTCTCACAGGGATTCACTTGCTCACTTCTGTCTTTGGAAGGAAAATATCAAGGGCAGATTGCACATCTTGACTATGATCTGAACAGACCTTACGTACCACGGATGATGTGTATTATATAGTAATAAAGTGCGAATGTACACAGTTTGGTTATATTGTGGGCTTTTCACTAAATTACATGTATATTTCAAGAAGGCTGTGCGGAAATTGCCTGAGTTGGCCATAAAAATGGGAGCTGCAGTTTCTCTGCATTAGGCTGTATTATTTCTAAATGGCATGGGACCAAAGTATAATAATATTATTGCGGAACTTTGTTGTATTAGATTCCTAGGGCTGTCACAAGTTTCCACAAACTTAGTGGCCTAAAACGTTAGAAATTTGTCCTCTCACAGTTCTGGACTCTAGAACTTTGAAATCAAGGTGTTGGCAACACCATGCTCCCTCTGAAGGCTGCGGGGGGGGATCTTTCCTCTTCTAACTTTTGGTGGCATCAAGCCGTTTCTTACCTCCAGGGTCTGCCGCCATCTCCACAAGATTTTCCTCCTCTGTGTCCGGTCTCCCTCTCCTTTCTCTTATATAAAAGATACCAGTCACTGGGTGTAGGGCCCACCCTGTACCCAGGATGATCTCGTCTTGGGATCCTTATCTTAGTCACATTTGCAAAGATCATATTTCCAAATAAGGTCGTATGCACAGATACTAGGACTTAGGACTTGGACATACCTTTCTGGTGAGTGACACGGGTGATCCACTACACGTACAGTGCCAGAAATTTTAAGACTAAATTAACTGTAATTAATGAAACATTGTCAAATCTAATTCTTTCATAGCTGAATGGAGTATTGGGCTAAGACATCTATTGCTAGTTGTTCCAGTGATTGCAGACCTCAACCAAATAGCTGACTTCACCCTCATCATTCTCCTTTGGGCCTTTGGGAAGGACTCATCTCTGATTCCAGAGTTCAGTAGTAGTTACTCTTTCCAAACAGACTAACATTCCCATGTGTTTAAGATATTTCTTTTTTCTTTTTAAGTTTATTTATTTATTTTGAGAGAGAGAGAGTGTGTGTGTGTGTGTGTGTGTGTGTGTGAGTGAGTGGGTGTGCATGTGTAGGGAAGGGCAGAGAGGAAGAGAGAGAGAGTCCCAAGCAGTCTCCATGCTGCACAGGGCTCGATCTCATGAACTGTGAGATCATGACCTGAGCCAAAATCAAGAGTCAGACACTTAACTGACTGAGCCACCCAGGGGCCCCAAGAGATATCTATAGAGATGTTTTTCAAATAGAAACAGTTTGCTTTTCTAATAAATACTAGTGCTTGGAGTATGTATAGGTGGGATTAACTTGTGATACTTTACTGCAGTAGAAGGAGCTATCTTGTGTGTGTGCATGCATGTGTGTGTGGGTAGGTGTGTGCATGTGTATATTTGTACTTCAGCCACCTGTCTTTCGCCTGGAGTAATGCCTCTGAAATGTCCGAGGCCTCATTTGTGAGGCTCTCCTCATGTGAGCCTCTTCCATGGCCTTCTCAGATCTCTCCCCACAGCCTCCAAGTACAGGGTGTCGGTTTTACTGCCTAGGGAAAAAACAGAACTTTCCAAATGTTTCTTCACAAAGTAAACAGAAATTGGGCTTATGTTCGAATTAATTTAGCAGCCCATTCATAAATTGATTCTTACCTGTTGAGATTCTTCTACCAAAAAAAATAAAACCCCAAAAAGAAGGATCCTGTACCGAAGGTCTTCATAATCTGTGTAAATGTCCAGATGGAAATCTGTCCTGTCCTGTATGAGTAAAGAGAAAATGAAGTCTTAAATAGTGGATAAAATAACTGAATCAAAGTTGGAGCCAGAGAAACTGATTTATCAATTACAAGACTAATGATGCAATAATAATTCGCTTGTCAGAAACTTGTCTTGCCTACCACACTGCATCCATAACAAAATATTCATCGTTTCCTTCCTTTTTCTGCCCTGGGCCTTGGCAATGTAGAGTATGCTCAGACCACTCTTAGCTTATGTTTTAAATAATCAGAAGAAACTAAATAACTTTGGTAAGTATAAAAATGAATCACTGCTTGTGTAACCCATTATCACCTAAATTGTTATTTTCCTGGTTTATCTTTTAATTTTATATCTTCAGAATGAAGAGACTGCTGCTTAAATGGAGCTATATATAACAGCTAAGCAGAAAAGTGGTTGTGTTGCTTACTAATTGTGTGTTTGTAGTGCTGGCAAGTTGTTAGTGGGGAATTGGTTCCAGAAATCCTGTGGCAGTTTGTTTGTTGGAAAGAGGGTCAGACTTGGCCTAGAGTGATTAGTGTGATAATAGCAGCTCTTCAGGAATATTACTGGCAAAATATTAATATTGAGGAAGAAGTGTGGTAAGCGTCCCCTCGCTTAAGCCAACTGCGGGAAGGTGCAGTCTGAAGGGATGAACACTATCTGAACTCTGGGATTATTTTCAAATAGTCCTTTTTATTTGTTTCTAGAAATTGAAACTACTGAGCATGTGTACTGAGGAGGGAGGTCTGACCAGACCAGATGAGACGAAATTTGCTTTCGTAGATTTAAGGAAGAGATGGGATTCGTTCATTAAGAGTTGCATCTGTTTGCATGCTGTTAATTTGCCTAACCGTCCTGAGAAATGTTTTAAGTGGGCAGAATATACCTGTCTCCCATATTGTTTCTGCTCTTAGTATGCCTGAGCAGCCTTTTCTGTGGTGGTGAGCAGCCCCAGTTGGATGATTAGACATTTTGAATTGATGGGACTCTGAAGGAATAAGATCTTGCTCTTTAAATGTTTTCACATAATATAAAAATATAAGCGAATCTAACAGTATGAAGGTTTTTAGTTAAGCATTTGTTTTTATTGACCTCCTTGCTTATGTTCCTCTTTCCCCTAAAAGAGTCAATGGGAAGTTAATGGTAACCTTGCTTTTGAGTTTTTAGAGAACTTTAATGGATATTTGAATCTTGCCCTTTTGCAGCTTGTAACAGCCGCTTATCCTGGACTTAAATCAAACAACCTATAGTTAATGCTCTTGGGTTCACTAGCTAATGAATCCAATTCTCGCGGGATCCAAAGCCCTGCTAGTTTGAGGGAAACCTGAGGGAAACCTTTTCCTGGAACAAACACCAGGTACATTTTAGGCCAGCATTCAGTTGCAGTGGCCAGACTGCGTACGGAGAAGACCTCCATTTCACTGTGCGCCGGCTTCTTGTTCAGGGCGGTCATGGTGCCAGGCTTTGTCTCTCGTGTGAACAGTGCGGTGTCCACGTCACCCCCAGTTAACAAACATGTTTCCTATTCCTTGTCGTTAAAATCTGACCCTGCGTGAATCTCAGAGCTGGTGAAAACCAGTAAACATGTAAAAAAGAAAAAATCGTGTCTTCCCAGAGGCAAGTTAATGTGCCATCCTGTTTTTTGTTTGTAATTAGGTATTCTGATCCCGATGCTGGGGTAAGTACCGAAATGATTTAATTTTTCTGCCTGTCTGTGATAAGGGAAAAGGTAGGCATTGTGGTCTGGTGGAAAGTATGCAATTACATTAAAGTATCCTGTGAATGGAATTAAAAATGGTAACTTTGGAATAAAAATGGGTGTTAAAGGCATCGTCTGTGGAAAATGTGAAAAACTGCTTTTATGTGAGCCAAGGATATAAGATTTCAGCCTTTTTACTTATCCATTCACACTTACTCCTGAATGCAGGCCTTTCAGAACAAGCAAGTAAATGGATGCTGAATGCGTTCTGAGCAAGCAGGAAATGACAGGCTTCTTTGTCTTCTCAGAGGTTTCTTATATCCTGTAGTGAGCAAGGGAATATCAATTACCAACTAAAGAAGAAAGAAGTTGGAATGGTTCTCTAAAAGTGTTTTAGAAGAAGCCCATGGCTAAAATATTTATCTAACAATTTAATAGAGCACTTCAAATATTGGCCAGGCCCTGGTGCCTTTGAACCAGAGTTGAATCGTCCCCTCCCTCCTTCACGAGCTTCTCTCTTAACCTGCCAATATCGATTGATGCCCCAGCACTCGAGATGGGGAGCATATATTGTCATCTTTAGTCTGGTGTCTTTAAAACTTGCTTGGTTTCAGGAACCAGAAATGGGCATGTCTTTTATCTGCTGAACTATTTGATATTGGAGCGAGCGTAATTTAAATGGGAGTTAAAACATCATTGAATATCGAATGCATTACTGTACGCCAGTCTGTCGTTCTCAAATGGCAGCCCTTGACCCTGTGTTATCACTTTGATCCGCTTGCTACGGCACCCTGTGATCTCTTATTTCCGTTTTGGAATGTTCGATCCAAAGCTTTCCAGGCCTGTAGTCTGATGTGGCTCCTTCCGTTGTTTGCAGTTGCAAAGTGTGGTTCTTCAGTTACAAAACTTTGGGGTCCAGGTTCCTACTGTTTCCACTAAAAATCCACATTCTGTGAAGGAAGTGAGGGAGCTCAGATAGGGGAGACACCTGGTTTTGCTTCTTTCTGTTTGCTTGTTGGGGACCAGGAACAGAAGCTGAGAGAAGGGAGGGGCAGCATCCTTCACAGACAAGACCTGTATTAGAATTTCTTTTGCTGCAGAGCTCCCAGACCTAGTATGTATTGCTTTCTTTGTAAGCTTTCTCCCGTTTCACAGATGCTTGGCTTCCATCTTGCACTTCAGATTCAGACAGGTTCACTGAACCCCCCACGCTCAGGTTGCTGGCCGCCAAGCCGAGGCTGAGGCCCTCAATTCTGACAGCCCCAGGTCCACAGCACGAACAGCAGCGGTGCCCGCCCCGCTTCAATTATCTGGGAGGACCGCAGGACGAGGCCTCGCTTCTCACTGTGAAGAGGATGTGAGGCTGAGATGCCATCAGCCAGATCCTGCCTGTGCTTGTCAGAGAGCCGCAGCCCTTGAAGCACCGAAGCAGAGCTGGGTGTGACCCGGCTTCCGAGAACTTGTATAGAAAGAAGGCTTGTCAAATGGGACCTATTTACAACCAGGACTAGGCAATTCGTTTAATTTATAAAACAAAGAGAAGGATTAGGTCAGCAGAATGCAAGTAGGAGGGTGGATTTACTGGCTGATTTTTATTATTACTACTTGATTTGGTTTCTTTCTTTAAAAGGCATGAGTAGAAGGATAGGAGGGAGAGTTTCTTCTACTCCTTCCTTTTCCTAAAAAAAATGTTTGTCTATTTTAAAATGCTGTCACTATCTTAGGGACAGGCAGAAATGGCCATGAAGGTTATAACGCACTTGATTTGTTCACGGTACCAAAATACCCTGGTGTGATACTATCTGGAAGCACTTTCTCTCTTACTAGGTTTTCTCTTAATCCACAGTGCATATCAGTTTTGCATATTGTATTAGATAGGACCAGTGCAGGGCCTTGTGATCCTTGGCCGTTGATGGGCATTTGCAGTAGCACCTGGTTCTGTGATGAGGCCCCAAACTGCCCCAGAGGTCTTCACAGCGAAGAAGTATAGTGGTGGGTGTTTACTGAATCCGTGCCTCCCAAACAAGGTTTTCCCCCCACCCTAGTTTGTCTCAGGCTGAGAGATACTCTTAGAAAAATACAGTAAAAATGAATTACTAGGAGAAAAAAAATGAAATAGAAGACATACAAAGTATAAGCCTTAGTTTTTCAGATTCCATTCAGTAGACGTAAAATCACTCCATCAGTTGCTGTAAGAGTTCTAAATGCTTATTCTCTGTTTTTGTACTTATCTGTCTCAGACCACACTTTGAGTAGTGCTAGTTTAAATAGTTATATTTCCCCCCTCTCCCCCAACCTATCCTCTTTCTCCCTTTCCTTCTTTACTTTCCTTCCTTACTTTCCATCCTTACTTTCTTTCCTTTCTTTAGTTTAAGTGTTTCCTGCTGGTGCTCTGAATCATTGCACTAAAGACAAGTTTGAATTCCTATCTTCTGTTTTACCCCAGCTAAAATTGAGGAGTCAGAGCTAAGGTTTACTGAACATTTATTGCATCAAATCACTATACTAGGGGCGCTTTGGTGGTTCAGTTGGTTAAGTGTCCGACTTGGTTCCAGTTCAGGGCATGATCTCGAGGTTTTTGTGTTCGAGCCCCACATCAGGCTCTGTGCTGATGGCGCAGAGCCTGCTCGGGCTTCTCTCTCTCCCTCTTTCTCTGCCTCTCCCCTGCTTGCTCGCTCGCTCGCTCGCTCGCTCTCTCTCACTCAAAAATAAATAAACTTTAAAAATAATTTTTAAAAAAGACTGTACTAAACACTTCCTGGGTTTCCAGTAACTATTTCAGGTGTATACTATTGTTAACTGCGTTTCACTGACTGGGAAACCTAAGGCCTGCAGAGGCTAGATATGCCCAACTTGAACTTCCTTCTGTTGGTTTGAGTTCAGTACTGTGCCCTTAGTCCCCTAGGTTTTAAATTTCACTTGTAGATCAAGACTGTTTAGTAAAGAAGTGAATTTTCAAGACATATTTGAAAGAGTAAAGTAGTTGAAGTATTTTAATAGAAGAATTGCTCAGTGATGCTCATTTAGAGCAAAATAAAGACTAGAAAGCCCACAGTAAATGGATGTGGTAGGCATAGCTCTTATTTATATATGCTTAGTAGTCAAATCATGTTGACTGAGGAACGAAGCTGGAACATGCTTTCTAACCCTATAAAGGATGTATAAATACACTGCTGCTGGCTTAGGGGTGAGTGGGGTGGAAGATGAGTTTTGCAGGGAAGCCAAACGTGCTTCATCTGTGTATCTCCAGGTGCTTGCTTTTTTGCCATAGTTTTGTGCTTGCTGAGCTGTCAGTTTAATTTACTGTCTAAAGCTCAGCCTATTATTTCTCAGGTTCGCTGCCCTACAGGTATACTGTAAAAGGTTTCTGTGAAATCCTAGAGTAGCTTTTAGTTTCGAAATGCCAATGCTTTGTGCTTGTGAAAATAGGTTGTGTTCAGCTTCTTGCTTGATCATCTTTGTTTTGTTTTGCTTTGCTTCTGAAGCAGAGCTTGAGTTAGAAGAATGATGCTAGAAGCAATTTAAAGGGCACATCAAGTTTTTTACTGTAATCCTGAACTATTGATTGTTGACTTATTTGTAGGTTTAATGCAGGCCCATTTCCTTACTTAGCGTCTGACTGGCCATTAAGCTCTGGCAGTGTGCCGGAATGTTGAAATCTTGCATCTTATAATATGATTTGACTGTCTAAGGGTATTATGTGTATTTGGTTTTTACAGACACAGACAAGGCCCTCAGCTTTGTGTGTGCTCCAGAATACAGGGAAGAATTTCTCAACAGCAAAATTATTCACTTCTAGGAGACAACAGAACCGTGAGGTGACCTGGAGTCATGCAAATTGGTACTCTTTGGACTAACTGGCTCTTATAAATAAATGCAGACTAACAACAGAATCTTGAAGAGAAGGCCAAGCAGGGAGCTGAAAAGACATGGTGGTGTTCCATAGTAGGTCACTGTTAGGCACTCCCATGTGAGTAGCCCTCAGCGTGTGCCTGGGGCACTCTCCTGTATGAAGTTGAAATTAGAATCTAGCCAAGGAGCTGGTAAAGTGTTCTGCTTAAGGAGGGAGCTAGGCTTAGAGAGGTTGGAAGAGAAGTAATCTTGTCTGCAAAAGACTTTTACCCTCTTTCACAACCTGGACACCTCTTGACTGGAAGAGAAGGTGAAGCCTGAGGGAGTCAACGACAAGAAAATATTAAATTTGGGATTTTGAGAGTGTGAGTAGGAACTGAATGGCTTTAGGAGAGAAAATTCAGTTTTCCCCCTAATTACAAAAGTAAGACATGCTTCATTCAGAGAATGTGGAAAATGGCCCCCAAGTACACTTTCTTGACTGGCTGTATTGCCCCTTCAAGTTGTCAGAACAGCCAGCATTTGGAAGTGTTGGGTTGTTTTGACCAGGTAGTTGAGACTATAGAACATCAGTTTGGAGTGACAAGGAAAATTGATTTAATGGAGAGATGAAGGGTGTGTTAGAGATCGGCTATAAAAATGACCCTCATAGTGCGGAATTGGTCAATTCTTACAAAATGACGTATAGTCTTTTCCTTTATTCTGTAAAGGAAAAGCTTCCTAACGTGTGAAGGGGGATTTGAGACATGCCGGTCTCATGAATAACTGTTATGTCATTCCACTTCTCCCCTCAGACCATTTGAAAGAATGGTTATCTGTGACTTTGTCCTAATTTGGAAGATGTAGGGGAAAGGAACAGGCCAGGAATATTATTTGAACTCTGAATGGTACACCATAATAATAATTCTGTTTGTGTGATACTTTGCAGTGGGCTTTGCCCATCACCGTCCTCTTCCTCGTGGTGAAATGGGTTGAATGGGTGTTGGCATTCTCTTTATTTAGGAGAAGATATTGAAACCAAGATGGAGAGATTACTTACTATCAAAGGTGGATCTTGAACCCTGACACTTCTTAATGCCTTGCCCTGTGTCCTTATTTTTTTTTAAATTTTTAAAAATGTTTTATTTATCCTTGAGAGAGACAGAGACAGAGCATGAGCGAAGGAGGGGCAGGGCGAGAGAGGGACACAGAATCCAAAGCAGGTTCCAGGCTCTGAGCTGTCAGCACAGAGCCTTTCGCGGAGCTCGAACTCACAAGCCGTGAGATCATGACCTGAGCCGAAGTTGAATGCTCAACTGACTGAGCCACCCAGGCGCCCCTTGTCCTGTGTCCTTATTATCATGCCTTGCTGAGGAAGGCCTAGGGTGGGGGGTGACTAGTTGGGTAAATTGCAGGTTTGTTTTTTTGTTTGTTTTTTTGCAAAGACACTAAGCTAGGTCTTTTGTCACTGGTCGTTTCTTGATGTTTTGGTCTTATCTTTCCTTAGCTGTTTCTTCGAAGTTACGTTTCCATGTATTCCTTTCTGTATGGAAGATTTGCGAGTTGCCGAAGTCAGTTGTAGAGACGAAAATGTTGCTCAGAAGAGTAACACCGTGAACTGGATGGTGGCAGACCTCACTTTCCCGTCTGCAGCACACTTTGGAACAGAAATGATTACTGGTGTTTGTTGCTGCTGCTGAGTAGTTTCCAAATGCCCTTTCTGTGAAGGGGACTCGGTGTCTTGAGACGCGCCATACCAGATAGAGCCTATCAGCTGTGTTTTTGCTGTCTGAGTAGGTCTTTGGTGCCAGGCAACTGCAAAGTGACCACCTGGAATGCATGTCATATTTGAAACTTTAGGTGGATTGGACTGTCAGGATTGAGAGCCAATTAGGGCTGAGGTTTTCTCTTGGTTTCGTTTTTGCCAGCTTTTGCTTTCTATTCCTCCCACCCTCCCTCCTGGTTTCTTTCCTTCCTTTAGGCTGTCCTCCCTTCCATTCTTTTTGTCTGTTGTTTTTATCTTTTCTCCTGTCTTCCTTTCCTTCTCTCGTTCTTTCTGTCCTCTGTGTCCCACTTTCTCTGCTCCTCTCCCCCCGAACGTTTCAGACTGGCTGTCCCATCAGGGGCAGCTATTGCTAGTGGGGGAGTGTACCTCCTTTCCCCCAAGCATCTGTGAACTGTGACATCATGGCTGTGAGGACGGTTCCCTCGGCCTGCAGCGTGCACCACCGCGGCTGTCTTGCCGTGTGGAGTGAGCCTAGCCCGGGCGCGCGAGGTTGAGCTGGGCCAGGTGGAGAGATTGGCTCTGTGTGAACCTGGCCTGGCTGGCTGCCTCTTCCTCACATGCTCTCACTACTTCTGTTTTCAGTTGCACTTGCAAACCCCCAAGCAGCGGAACTTCGTTTTATCCATCTACTTGACCTGCCTGTGTTTGCTCTTGTAATAGAGCAAAGCTGATGTTGAGGTGCATCTCCTTATATTGGGCCCTTTGCTATAGTCTCTGCTGATATTCTGCTTTTGTTTTGTTTTGTTTTGTTTTGTGGTGCCTGCCTCCGCTTGATATTGAGGATATGTAAGAATTTTCTGTACTTAGCAAACTAAGGTTTTGGGCGAGGGTGTTACAACCTATTCATTCTTTTTGAGAATTGGTTTTACATTAAAGCCAGATCCTAAGAAGAGGGAGTTATGGGGAAGAAAATGACCAAAGGAAGGAGAATATTTGAAATTCTTTCTCATGTTTTAGGAATTAAGTTAAAAATTAATCTAGCTCCCAGTTTCATATGTGCTCTTCTCCATTTGTTAACTATTCATCCAACTAGCTCGTTTCTTGGTGGGGGAGGAGGAGTGTTAGGGAATGGGGTTTATTTTGGAGCAGCAGACATATTGCAGAGCCCTTCAGGCGTCTTAAGTTTTTCGCTGGGGGTTAGGAAGGGAAAGGAGCTGCAAATCTCATCTCTGTTTTCATATTAGCTTTCTGCCTCAGGTTGGTTTTAATTTCCTACTCCATTCCTCTCATGCCCTGAATGCTTTTGGCAAACAGAAAGAAAAGTCTTTGTTGGTTATTCTAAAGGGTGGTGCCCAGACTAGCAGCATCAACATCACCACAAATTTATGAGGATTGCAGATTCTCGAGCCCCAGCCCCAGCCCTACTAAATCCAAATCTCTGGAGGCGAGGCCCAGAATCTGTTCAACAAGGCCCCCAGTTTGAGATGGACCAAATTACGTGATGGCAAAAGGCTAGTGTAGGTATGTCCTGCTTTTCTAGGCATCTCTACTAGCTTTTAAACTTCATCCACCTGTGGACCAACCACCCTGCACTTGGAGCCTGCAAAGCAGGGTGTTCATCTTTTCAGGGTTTGAGTTCATGAAGAAGTTGTAACCACCCTTGTTTGTATCTTTGCTTCATGAAGGACACAGTGGTCAATAAAATGTATCTGAGAAACATATATATTAAAAACTTATGACTTCTAATTGGTCATTGATTACTTTTTCACTATGGAGGTATCGACTCTGATGCTGAGGCTGTCGCTCAAAATACACTGCCTAAAAAGCAGACAGAGCCCAGAGGGGAATGAAGAAGGGAGGGAGACAGGAAAGGGAAGTGGAGGGATTAATAATCCCATCTTTGTTAATCATCATTATCCTCTCTGATCGCTGTGAGCGGATGTGCTGTTGCTTCTGCAGATGTTAATAATTCATGGATGGACTATGCCAAAGGGAGGCCTTAAATCTGGTCTCTCAGCAGATTAAATACACCGTCTGCCATCAGTAGGAGCCAGGAGAGATGAAAGATGGACTTGTTGTTTTTATTCATTAACCTGATTTTCTCTGCCTTTCTCTTCAGCTCCTCTCATCCTCATTTTGTTTACCTTTACATTTGCTTCTCTGTGTGCCCTCCTCCTGCATTGAGTGAGTCCTGGGGATCTTGGGTCTACTGTTAATGACATTAGATTTTACTTTTCCTTCGCTGCTAGTAACAACAGATGCCATGAGAGAAAGCAGAGAGGCAGAATAAGTATTTCCTTGGAAATGTCTAAATCAGTCTGCATATTTGAAAAATGTATTAAAATGTGCAGCCTGTGTCTTAGAAATCATTTGAAATGGCTTCTCTTTGTTTTGAAGAGTAATTCTATTATATAGGCAGTTGAAGATACCCTTAACATTCGTACTTCACGTAGGTCTGGTGTCATTTCCCCATTTGATAGGTGAGGAGCCTGAGACAAGAACTGAATGGCTTGTGCAGGGCTACCTAGAACCCAGTTCTTTGACTCCAAGACCAGTATGCTTTCCACTAGACTTAATTCCCTCTTCCTTTTAGACATCATATGTAGATAGCCTTAAGAGGCATTTTACCCATATTTCGCCATACTCATTTCGTTAGTAAGGCTTAAACAGAAATTAATTAGATTAAGTTCGAATAATACGTAGGTAGCCAGCTTCCTAGGAACACTTCTGATTAATTTCTAAATGTACATTTGCCAAGAGGCACCAGAGTCAGAGAAGGCTGGTGTCAATCTGCACTTGTGTAAACATTTCTGGAGCTTCTGAATGAAACCCCTCAGCAGTTTATAGGTTAATCAATAAATATATGGTAAGCACTTAACCCTGTACATGATGCTTTGTTAAGCACCCTAAGTGGGTATGATACAGTCCCCATCTTTACTAGATTTTTCAGTGTTTTAGGTTTAGCTGAGGGGATTTGGCTACCTGCCGTGCTCCAGTATCAACTTAAGGATGGCATAGTGGTAGAACTGGAAATGTTTTAGCCACCATAGTGGTTTGCTGAAGGACTTAGTGGTAAGAAGCATGTTAATAAAACTGGACCGTTGTCTTTAAAATGATTTCCACCCATGTCACTGCTGGAAGGCTGGCAGAGAGAAGAACAGTATGGGAAAAGCAGATTCTAAAATCAGGCTAATTTTCATAAAAAATTTCAGAACTGCAGGTCCTTTGTGTTCCTGTTGTAGAGGTGAGAGGCATGCAGCCCAGAGACGAAAACCTGACCAGGTGTTTTATAAGGCAACATAAGTTCCTGGGGCCTAGACAGGGCCACCTGTCTCACTTGCCTTGGCCGTCTGTCCTGACCTGGAGAGGTGGGGGGTGAAAGGCAGGGCCTCCTCTCCCCACTCCCACCTCTCTCGGATGGCCAGCATCCTGTGTGGCTCCACCACATGCGGTCTACTTCACATTCATTCTACTGCTATTCTCATATAAGTTTTCCTCTCATTATTTTTTTTTATAATTTTCTTAAGGTTTGCATCCTTGAATGTAATTTTATTACATCTTAATGCCACATTTTATTTATTGCATTGAGGAATGCCATCTTCAACTTTACAATAGGATTAATGAGAAAATAGAATCCTGCCTACAATTTTCCTTCATAGAAAAATTCCAGGAACTGTATTTTGTATGGCACTGAATTTGAAAATCTGACCAGATAATGGAATACAGTTTTTTCCTGTTTAAGTCATTGAGGATTGGATAATTTTAGTAATCCTTTTCTTTCTATTGAGGAGCCTTTTTTTAAAAATCACTTTCTGATCTTACAGTGTTTTCTAGCTAATAGTAGAAATAGAAAATATGTGCAGAAAAAAAATTACATGAAAATTAAAGTTTTAGTGTCTTTTATCTAAAATAATAGTAATAATATGATGAACCTTGCTTTAGTAAGCAAATCCAAACTCTGAATATCTGCATTTATAAAGGAAATCTTGGGGCGATATTTGGCTGTAGAATTCCTTCAAATAACAGCTTCCCTAATCAATTAAAAATAGAATTTGTTTAAAAGAATTCTATTTACAGTCAACCTGGTAAGAAATACATCTGTTGTGTAAAGTACATGGGTAACAAGAACTAGTAAGCTAGAAGCCCGTCTTTGGTATCCACCATTATCCCCACATATAACTGAGGATGCCATGGAATCTGGGGCTCAAGCACATACTCCAGCAGCTTTTCTCGGTACAGCATCTCGTACTGCTGCGCAGAGTTCTGTAAGCAAGAAACCCAGATCCTGAACCCAGGACCTAGACCAGGTCACTCTGTGACCTTGGCCAGAATCTGAGTTTCTCTGTCCCTTATCTTCTTAGTCTGTGCCACAGGGAAATAAATGAATTGCTCCTGAAATTTCATGGCTATGACTCTAATGAGTCTTCATATACTTTATTATTTAATATATATATATTTATTGAGATAGAACTTCTTCACATAGTCTACACGTTCTTGCCAAAATTGCTTGTTCTCTCTAAATACTGAGGCTGATAGATGCTGTGAGAGAGAGAGAGACAGACAGACAGACAGACAGTCACAGACTGATAGCTCTCCTCATTCTGAGTTTCTGAGATCTGGGACTGCAGCGAGTTGCCTTGGAGGAATATTGAAGGAGAGATGCTTCCTCCTTGCATTTCACCCTATTCCCATTAGTAACTGCATTTACTGGGGAACTACTTCCTGAAAATGTGTTTGAAGTGGAAATCTAACTTCTGAAATTTTGTTCACCCTGGTGTGTTAAGTTTGGGCCTACTTCTACAGCCTACTCCCACCCTTTTTGATTTATAGGCACACAAGAGGCAGAACCCTGATCTGGGGCAGCAGAAACTCCTTAGCTTCTCCGTGCAGAGGGAGCTTTCTTTTCCCTGTTTTTTCCTTGACCCCTGGGCTGTCGAGTTTGCAGATGAGCATCAGAACCTTAATTTATTTTACTGCTAAATAATGACATGCGGAAATCAGCTGATTTTTATTGACTGTCTAAATCTAGTGGCCCTCACTTAAAACAATACTCAAGGTGAAATGTCATTGATAAAAGTAGCAGATTGCTTTTTCATTCTCAGCTGATTTGTCAGGACAGATCAGCTATGAATGCCACGCCACTGACTTTGGGCCAGGACCATCTCATCTTCCCTGAACCTCCTTGGCACTAGATAGATGCAACGGAGAAGGAAGCCGACTTTGGGAATTGAATACTGTTGGTAATGATGCTTAGTCACAGAGAAGAGTTCGGTGCCTCAGCACATTGGCCAAGAACCACTTCAGCATCCATCTTACTACCTAAGGCTGCAGTGATCTCAGGGAGCTAAAGAGATTTGAAAGAACAAACAACAAGCGAAAGTAATGTTTAGGTCCTCTCTAAGTACTTGCCTGTGTCTACCTCGGTGGGGTCTAGTGAACACAAATACAAATCAGTGAAGTGGTTTTGTTGAGTGCCCACTAAAGACCGTGCTATGGTAGGCATTGATGATGATCAGGATAAACATAAATTCTGGATACGGTCCTCTGGAAGTTCATTGTCTTCTACTTGGAGATTCAAGACTGACTAACATTGCTATAATAGGACCAAACCGTCCAAGACCATGTAAAATGACAGACAGAATTGAATGGGAATGATAAGAGGTTCTTGATGGCTTGGGACTTCAGAGGAGAGGAGTGGAGAATGATGAATGAATTCTGGGGTAGTTGGGGAAGACCCTCTGGAACAGACAGGATTTGAATGGGCCTTTGAAAGATTAAATGGGCATAGTTTACAGGAAGTGAAAGAGGATATGAGAATAATAGCCTGACCAAAGTCAGGGAGGTGAGAACAGAAGTTATGTGCTAAGAAATGAAATCTGTCAGGGAGGGGGTATCAGATGTGGAAGGAGTGACTGCCAAGCAGTGGAGTGTAGGCAGTACATGCTGTTGAAAGTTTTGGAGCAGGTAAATGTCAAGAAGAAGGAGGGTGGTGTGGAAACCCATGGAAGTTGGCTTGGCCAGTGGAAGGGATACCTGCTGAGGTGGCGTTCAGAGACAATTGTAATAATCCAGACATGGTGATGACACCAGGACCAGGTGGGTTGGTGAGAAAACGCAGAGGAAAAGATAATGTGAGAGATGCTTGGAATAAACCATCTTCCACACTTGGTGTCTGATGGGCTTAAGAAGGATGTTCAGAAATAACTTGAAGTTTGTAACGAGGGGAAGGATTGGTGCTGTTGGTCGAGGCAGAGAAGTTAGGAAGATTAACTGGATTGAGTGTTGAGATTTCATTTCAGTTTTTGATGTTCTGGCAAGACATCCCCATGGAAATGCCCCTGAAACATTTAGAGATAGAATAAGAAGCACTGTTCAGAAAATAGCTCCAGACAGAATTTTCCAGAGCCTCTGGTCTAGAGGTAAGAATTGTGGCAGTGAAAATGAATGTATCGGAGGGGGAATTGTTGAGCATGGGGCAAAGGAACAAGGTCTCAGCGAGGAGAGAGGAGCCAGGAGGAGGTTGGTGATGGAGGGGAAGGGAAGCTGGATCCAGCTATGCCTTAGAAGGCTCGGGGGTAGGGCACAGTAATTGCCCAACCTCACATGGCCTTTCATTCCTAACTCTTAAAAGCACTTACCCACCAGTGATACTACTTTATCTTCCCAGCAGCCCAGTGAACCTGGCAGAAGGTAGAACAGAGCTCACCAGGGATCTGTCAAAGTCTGATTTCTGGATAAAACCCTGCATATTGTCATGGTACTTTAGAGCTTTATAGTTGTTCACTTGAATGTGGTAATTTCACCTGGCGATTATTATTATAATTTTACCTAAACCACAGAATTTCAATGGCTTCCCTTTTCTGTTCTATAATCCTGTTTATTAATGATAACGGGTAGAAAAAAAAGAAGGGATACATACTAACACCACACCTTCCACAATGTCTCATCCTCGCTGGGTTTCAAGTGTAGGCCTAGGAAATTGGCCCCCTTTTTTTCCTGCTCAGAAATCTTTCAAACCAGTTAACCACACGAAGGTCAGAGAGTCTTCAGTCTGGATACCTTAAGTTGGATAACATGTTCCTACTTTTGTAGGAAAAATCTTTGTCTGTCCTATGCCTGTCGTTTGCTGAGAAGTTCTTTCATGGACTGATTGGTAGGATCTGTAGAGAGATGGATATAGAAATAACAAATTTGAAGCTTTTCTATGGAAGAGTCTCATTATAGTGAATTCTAAGGAACTGGGTAAAGGCGTGCTTTGTTGGATTTTGCATAGAATACTGTTTGAGAATTCAAGCCCTCACCTGAAATGAGGAGATCTTTCAAATACACAAATCCACTTTGTGCCCGTAAGCTCCATCTGTCTTTACACTTTTGGGTGTCCAGATTTTTTATGTAGTGGGTATGTGGTGTGCAACTAGCTGTTGTAGTTCACAATAGTGTGGTGCACAGAGGGTTTTGAAATGTGGTGTCGATCCCTTTGGTATAAAGGATCAAACATGATCTCCATTTGTATAAACAAGCCCATTTTTATCCCATATATTAGTAAATGCCAGGTCTACTAGTTGTCTACCCTTTTTTCTTCTAGTTTTTGGTGCTTGGGTCTATATAAAGGCAAAACAAAAATAAATAATAGACTACCGAAAAAACATTTAGGAATTGATCACTTTATGTTCAGCTAGTGATAAAACAAGTAGAGAAGTGCCTCCTTTGTAAGGTGGCTGCTTTTCAGTGTTTTTATGATCTCCGTGTACATATTCAGGCCCCTGGGGTCTGAGGCAGGTTGGTTAACACTTATTTGTACCCTCTGCTCCAGGGTCCTTTGCATTCAGAATATTCTGCAACTCATCTGTTTTTCTAGATTGGAGGAAGACAGAGTCCAAACTTGTTCACAATTTATTCTAACATAAAGAAATATCCTGTTAATTTATTTATTGGCCGTACTGTTGGAGAAAAATGTCTTAATAGTGACACACTGAGGTGGGTTTTTTTTTTTATTTTTTTATTTTTTTTAATAATGAAAGTGGGTTTTCTCACTCTCCTGTAGTGAACTTCAGATGCCTCCCTTGGGAATAGGTTTTAACCATCTGTAAAATGGTTTGACTTAAGCAAACGGAGGCTTGGGGTTTCTTTTTTTTCTTGCCCCTTCATCCGCAGGGCAGAGACTCCTATTGCATACCGACTCTGTTCCAATGCAGTATTTATTTGATCAGAAACAAAAGAGTTTGCTTCTTGCACTGGTTCAGAGAGAGGTCCCCCAGGATTGTCTTTTGTTCCATAATTGGAGCATAAGCTGAGCCTGGTTAATTTCAAAGCTACCCCCAACACACGTTCCCTTCCTCCCTCCTCCCTTCCTCCTGCCGTTTCTGAGCTGCTAGTGGTACCTTCTATTGGTCTGGAACAACAGCAACAACAGAAAAAGCTTGCAAAGCTTGAATTGTTGAATGTTAGCTACAACTACTGTGATATCTGCTATGGCACCTAATAGCACTGTTGGTGCAGTTAATTTTAAGTTAGGGGAAGAAACAAAACTAGAATGCTCTTCCGCTTTACAGCGCTAGTTAACACATGCACCTCCAAATTATGCATTTGGTGTTACCACAATGAATAAAACAAAGGAAATCACGAGTTGATTTTTATGTTAGTAGCAGAAGTTCTTTCATCGTTATGCACTGTTCATACACCAGTGTGTTCTATGTTCATTCTTTTTCGGTTATATTTTTCATAAAGGCAGCAATGTCTGCAACATCTCAACTCGGAGCATTTAATTGGCTAAAGTTCTGATGTAAGAAATAATAAGTCAATTATATTAATTGTTTTTCTTTCAAAGCAACAAAGTCTAACTTGGTTCTGCTTCTTTAAATATCAGAATGAGGACTGTAGATGAATAAGAAGTCTAAGTAGCCAAATTCTAGATGCTAAGTAGCCAAGTTAATATTTGTATGAAAATATATTGCAGAATTGGCAGATATCATGTGTCATTCTGGTTCTGCAGTATAGGTATTGGTTTTGCAACCAACAGATTGCAATTGTAGGGTTTGTGTTTTTTGTTTTTGAAGATGGAAGGGTATTTCTCTTGATTTTTTTTTTTTTTTGTCCTGCAATCTGCACAGTAATGACAGTCCACTACCTGACTAGCCTGACTTTAATCCTCTGATGCATGCTTCTTCGTGCAGTTTGATCTTTGCTTTTTCACAAGCTTTCCTGCAATTGCACAGTTCTTTGCTACATTGATTTTCTTTTAGTGACAATGAAAAGCATACGTTAGTATTTTAATGTAATCTTTGATTTTCAGGTTATACATTAAAACACAGAGGGGGAAAAATCCTTGTCTGAGGAGCTCTTTTAAAAACCATTATGGTAGAATGGGAATATTCATTACTTACACATCATATATTTTTCCCTAAATGTTGTACAAAGAAGTGACAGTTGAGCCGAGCATATGTTAATAAAAGGTCTGCATTTTCCTGTGTCACTGACAGTTTCATTGGCTGTATATTCCTGAAATGCAAAATAGCCTCAGTTCTGTTCAAAGCTATAATTAATCTGAATAGTTATTTAAACAGTATTGAAATCTTTTAACTACTGAGAGGCCAAACATTTAAGATGGTGAATGTACTGTTCTGTTTGAAGGACGGTGCAGTTGATGAGGGCACAGCGATCTGAGATGCTTGTGTATGTTGGATCTACACATCCTATAGGCTAAGATGGCAGAATCTGTCTGCTGCTGTGTAAAATCTTTTAACTACCATTTATTTTAGCATCATGGCATGTGCAAATTCCTGCTGCTCAGTTAAGGGACCAGCTTCACAACTGGTGTTACAATCTGTGGCCACAGCATTGCATCACAATGCAGCAAATGCATTTTCCACATTAACCAAACATGACAGCTGAAGCGATTATTACCCATGCAAGATGTCGGAAGTCATCAAAAATTCACATCAGAGTAATTGCAGTGGCTTGGGTCGGAAAAAGAAAAGTATCATAGCATTCCTTGCCTACATGTTGTCTCTCCCCCTCTTAAATCTTAACTTGGTACAGTCCGTTAACAATAAAATACCCTTCTGTAACCTATAAACTGTTACTCCCATCAGTTTGTGCTTTCAAACTGATAGCTGACTTCTCTGAATTTGTGCAGAGCAGCACGAAAGATGACGCTGTGCCCCAGGGGCTGCAGGACACCCTTTTTAAGGGGACCCTGCCGTCTCATTGTCTAATTGGGCTCTTTCCTGCTTCAGTCATGTCACATTTGCAGGGTGTTCTCTCTTCCTTTCTTTTCTTTCTCTCCATCTCTCTCCTCTCTCCCTACCTCTTCCTCCCCCCACACCCCCTCAATTCTGGCTGTCGGGAGTGGGAAAAACTTGAGCACTGGTTCCAGTGGAGCTCATCCCACATAGAAGGTATGGAGGAGCTGCGGTGACCAACAGCATCGACTGGTCTGTAACTCCTAAAATTTGAGAGCTGCAGGTAGGATTACCTATGTTTTGTCAAGAAATTAGGATAAATGTGCCCTGGTAAATTGACAGACAGCATGTTGTTGCAGTACCTTTGAAAGACAAGATCTTGGCTTGTTTAAAATTTCAAGGTAAATTCAGAAGATTTAACTCCTTTGATAGAAAAAGTACTTGATTCTCCTGAGAACTGTTCAGATTTGTGCCTTGTCATTCTAATATTTTTCCTTAAAAAATCCATTGGGTGGGGCAGAGAGGTATTTGCTTAAAGATTTAAATAAGTTGGCTATTTCAGATTTTTGCAGACTTCATCTTTAATAAAGTAGTGTGGACTTTTTTAAGGATTTTTTTTTTAAATGCATGTAAAGTGCAGAATTCTTATATGAGGTAAAATATTAAAATAGAATTTCTTTTTGCTAAAACTAGATCCTTTCGGATTATAGGTGCCTGTGTGTGTGTGTGTGTGTGTGTGTAGGATGCCTTAATTCAGTCATTTCTATTTTGTTATAGGGAAAAAGTACTATTGGAGGTATTTGGGATTATCTATCTCACAGGAAATGCTTTAGCATAAGGCTTTAAATAAGAAGAATTAAATAGTAACACCAAGATGTGGATTTTTAAGTATTTTCAAGTATAGGCAATTTAAATTAAGGTAGTTACTTTTCCTTTCTTAAATTCATCCTCAAAAGAGCCCGAGTCCTTTAAGTCTATTTCACATTTTTGGTGCAGAGAATGTGATTTCAGTACATGAGATGAAAACTTCCTAAGTCATGTAAGCATTATCTGGAGGGTAATAAAATGATAAATGATGCCTGTAACACTTTGAGTACCTTGGTTAATAATATCAGAGATGAAAATGCTTTCAATTCAGCATTAAAAAGCAGCTTGCTTGTTGTCTTCCCTTACAAACGACAGAAAAAGACAGTGATGTGTAAGCTTTTTTATCCCAAGGAATGTATTGTACCATGGGACCTGTAGGGTCTGGACTTCTTTCTGAAGCAGGGACTTGGAAATTGCTCACCTAGTTGAGAGATTAAGCTCTCTTCAGAGGTGGGGGACTTTCTGTACTCTTAACAATAGGAAGACTTAAAGAGCTGTCAAGTGGGGGATGGAGGAGAGCTGCTCAGGGAAGGGAGAGGAACTGAGAATTTTGCTCATCTCAGCATTGGAGGTCTGGATTTACCTACGACTAAGATTCCTTTAAAACTCTGACCCAGTGCAGCATTGCAAAGAATTGATTTCTGAGATGAGACAATGAGCTGTGGTTTGCATTTTGTAAAGATGGAGGAAACCTCTAACACTGACCCTGTATGGGAGATGACTCAATTATCCGTGCCTTGGTACAATTGCAAATTATTTTCCTTTGTCTGAAGTGGGTGGATGCCAGCGCCTTCATCAGAGCTCCTTAATTTAATGTATGGAAAATGTCTCAGCCACCATTTTTAACAATTAGCTGTATCATGGTTGAGGTGAGCTGCATTCTGAAGGCAGCTGCAGGGCCATTTCATTTACATTCAGCTCGGTGGCACAAGAGCTTTGTGACTGTAAAACTCAGAAAATGAATTTGCACACCGCATAGAAGAGTTCTCTAAGAGGGTGGAGAATATTCTCAGAAAGAAAATGGAATCCTTTTGTCTACAGTAAGTATTTCTCATATACTCCTATAGCGGAGAGAGATTGAAAATTCGTCTTTGGTTGAAGGGGCAAAATAGACTTTTAAATGAATGCTGCAAATATTAAAGGTGTAACACAGAGGTTCTTGGATGCATTTTTCTATGTGTGTGTCAGAAACCAAGTGTAAGATACATATACCTATGTATATATATATGTTTGGAATATAGGTTCTATGAATGATTTTAACACATGCTTTTAATTCATTCTTCTTTGGTAATTTAAGTTAATGAGAGGTATGAATTTATCACTAGTCAAAAGGTGAAAATGACACTTGGGATTAAAAAAAATCCAAATATGTTATATTTAAGAGTTCAGGCTTCTTTTTCATGATCTTTTACAGTTTGTTTTTCAATCCTAAAGAAAATTGCTAGATTTTAGTTTAGTTTTTGTTTTGTTTTTAGAAGAAAACCCTTCCATGTTAATGATCTGTAGTAGCTGATTGAAATATATAAGAAAAAGCATTTTAACAAAACAAGATTTTGTCCTAAAAGATCAATAGGTTGAGACTTTCACTGTCTTTATGGGGATAATTCTTAGTGTCTTCTGTTTAATTAATAGTTGTGACTTCAAAGCTACTTGTGGAAAACTCTTGTTTGTGATTGTAAGCTTAGAGATCTTGATTCTTAAAATTAATTGGATTTGACTGGCTTATTCCTTTGTTCCTTTATGCTGTTACTAAGAGGAAATAAGTGGATTTTAACTTTGACTTGTGTGTTTATTTTTTTTAAAGGCACTTAACCCTGAAGAATGTATAGTAACTGTATTTTACAGTAAACTGTACCATGAAGAATTTGCTCAGAATGTTTTAGTAATCGTTTCAGGAGTTGAATCTTCACAGAACTGAGTATGCGAGAATCCTTTTAACTTGATATCAAATTTATAAAGCCAGCTGCTCCTGCAAGTCTTACTGCACTAGCTATTATTCGTCCTACTCACTGAATGCTGGTTTTCTCTAATTGAGAGATGTTTTTGAAACTAAGGTAGGGGAGGATTTTCATATGAGTCTTTTCATTGAAGTAGGAAGGCTCACTTATCCTAAGCCGTGTTCAGAATCCTACAAAGATTCCATAAATCTTACATAAATCTCAGGGTTGCAGCATAAGCACCTAGATCTCAATATAATTTTTGTAATCCTGGGAAGGACATTTAATATATTAATTGTTTAGAGATGCGGTAGAATGGAAAGAAAGGGGTTCTTACCCCTTGATTTTTACAAGGCTTGCACTTAGAAATAAAAGAGTTTTGGGGCAGCAAACTAGAACTCCCATTTTAACTGCAGCTTTGCTTGCATAAAATGGTTGGGTGAATGGCGTGAAGGGTGTCACAAAGCCTTCCTTTGAAATTTTTAAAGTAAAATTTGGCTGAAGATTCTGGTCTTATTTTCTTCCCCTGGCTTTATGTAAATCATGTACGAGGCACTCTGGGGAGATAGCAGAGACTCCGTTGCTTTCCAGTTTCTTTGCCTCTACTCTACCATGGTCTACTCAAGTTTGGCTCCTGGGAAGAGGCTCTCCTTTCTCATACTGTAGGGGAGTCCCAAATCTCTTCAGTCTAGAAACTCTTTGGTTTTCTCATGCAATTTTACTCTCGCTGCTAATAAAGAGTCAGGGGCTCGCTCTTTTTGCTACAAAAAAAAAAAAAAATGTATTCATATCAAACCTTTGAATGCTCTGGCAGTGCCATAATGTAGATAAGCAGACATGTCGGCCCGCCCGCTAGAAACATTCCGTGGCACTAAGATGGCAGTGAGGAAGGACTAAAATGGCGTCACCAGGAACACTGTGATAAGAGGTGGAGCGCATTCTTTAATCAAGTTTGAGGACACCTCTAGTAGCACTGCTTTGCCAATTTACAATTATTTTTTTGTTCTGTTAGAAGATAGAAATTTTGAGATTTTCCTGAAGTAAAGACTTAATTAGCATTTATATCTAAATAGCTTCCAATTGTTGCTTTTAAGAAATTGGTGACAGATATGGATAAAATAAATTTTAAATAGATATTTTATAGCAGCGCTTTTGAAACTCCTTGCTTTGTGTTTTCTTCTTTTTTTAAAAAAAATGTAGAAACATAACTTCTTCCAGTAGAGGATGGATTTTAGAAAACAGGACAGTATGATTCTCCTTTGTGGCAAGATGAAGCTAGCATTCCTCTGAGAAGATGTTACTTGTTTTGAGTCTGGTTTTCATTCTAGCTCTGTGTAGGCTTTGGTTATTTTTATATATAAAATATATGTTGCCACCTTCAAAAACAAAGTTCATTTCTTTTGTGATTCATGGTATGGATTATTTTGGAAGTGAACTGTAGTCATGGTGGTAGTGACCATGCTAATTTCTTACCTCTTCCCATCTCTCATGAGGTTGGAATTTCGGGAGCTGGCCTCAGAGTTCAATAAGTATAATCAGCTCATCTTGCTGTTAAAGTAAGGTCTACAATAGTTAAATAACTTTCTCAAGGTCATACATCTGGAAAGCAGTCGATTTGCCCTAAATTCAGGCCACCTGACTCCTTATCTTTGCTGTGCTATGTATGCTGCCGTCTACATCTGAGTCCCCATCTTTCCCTTTGTGGGCTCGCTGGTGACTGATGGGCCTAATGGATGGAGCTTTCGGCAAAACCTATCTTTACCTCAGCAGTCTAGAGCTCATGGAGGTGTTCCTACTCAGTCTTGCCAGAAAGGGCTTATAATTGAACTGTGCCTGGAGTCTTCCCAGGCCCGTGTCGTCGTTGATATGCATGTATAAATTTATCACTTGTAAACAAACATTGAAAAAGAAGACATTTTGCAGGTCGAGCTTTTATATCCATTATGTTGTCTCAGCTCAGAGGAGGAAGTGCTCATCTCCTGGGATGGGCACGAGCGTCACGTCCGTCTGCCCTGAGCTTCGAGGGAGCCGGGCCTTCTGACGTGCCCTCCCGGCAGACATTCCTCCGGCTGTGGGTGTGAGGGTCCCGCAGTGCAGGCTTGCCCCTTTGCCTGGTGGGGGTGGGCTGGGCGAAAGGTCAGTTTCAGACTACTTGTATTCGTAAAATGGCCTTGCTCTCTCTCCTGTTTGTATTCGCCACTCCAGCTAAGCAGTGTTTTCTGTTTTCTGTACCCGTGGTGATTAGCGGTGAGTGGCGTATCCTGTGGTGTTCCCTCAACTCTGACAGGGTAAAGTCACACCGTTTCCAAGCTTGAGGTTTTAGAGAGTGCAGTCGTAAGTACCGTTAGGGCAGAAGTGGACCCATGACAAATTCCACGGGAGACCATGGAAGTTACAAAAGAACAGTCTCTCGCTTGTTTTAGTACACTCCAGACAAATGTTTGAAAAAGAATTTCTGAATAAGAAGAAGCTGCAGCAAAACCAAAGCTCCCTCTTCTGTGACAGCCATGGTGATCCGTGCTCAAGTCCCATAGGCATAGGCAGTGCTGCATAGCGGGAGGGGCTGTGATTTTTGACTGCAGTGTGACTGACACCGTGTGCCAGTAGGGAGTTAATACGACGCGTGGTTCTCAAGCACTGTCTTCACTAGCAGCGCGCCTTGTGCTTGCTAAGTAGAACCTAATCCTGAGTGCTGTGGAAATGGCCTGGCAAAAACCACTCGGTTCCCACCTGACTGGCTCGGAGACACACCCTATGCTGTCTGCTCTCACAACCCCCAAATCTTGCTTTTGTTGCCTGTTTCCAAAGGGAAAAGACACTGGATAGCAAAGCTGGGGATCCGTGGCTTGTTGTTCTTTTTTTGTTTTTTAAATATAATACGAGGTTGTTTTAATGAATTCTTTTAGAGTGGGTTTGGGGGATAGTGGGGGGGGGACGTTGGCCATGATAAAGGCCATTATTGAAGCTTGCCCATTTTATACTGCAGTGCGGTTTGAGTACCCTAAGTTCTTTGAATGTGGACTGATCCATCTCCAAGATGGAAATCAGTTCCTCAAAGATACATTAAAACATTTTTATCATTGCTTAATGTATATTCTCCTTATCTTACCTTACTGTCACTTCAGGTGACTATGGGATTAATATTTTTTCGATCTGTTCATACCCTTGAACAGGAGAGGGTCCTGGTGCTGGTTTTTAAAGCCAGACATACTTTGCCACACTGTTGCATACCATTTGCAAAACTAGATTGAAGTTTTCATTTTTAGAATTCCCCCTGTTCTTATGTCCCCAAAGGTTAGCCCCAGCAAGTGTACTGGTTTTTTTTGGGGCGGGGGGAGATGTGCAGGGAGATAAAATGTTCAGAGTTGCCGTCCTTGCTTTCTCCCATGCGGCCCCCTCGACAGTCTGAGAACAGTTGGCTGGCCGCCCTCCCTCCATCTCTTGTCTTGGCTTCTAGTGTTCCTGTTCCTCCCTGCCCCACTTCTAATAGTGGAGAGAGAGGAGGATGGCCAGCAGAGGCCCAGCCACTGCGGCGTGGCACGTCCTGCTGCATCATGGCCCCTCTCACTCGGACGCCGGCTCTGGCTAGCTTTTCATGAAATGCTGAGGTTATCAGCACTGAGCAAGCCACATCATCTCCCCAGACCTCTTGTGACCAGCGGGGGAAAGTTATTTATGCAACCCTGAAAGGTTACTGCAGGGCTTTGCTGGATTTGGGAGGAGGAGAGGGGTGTTCTGCTGAAAACATTTTTTTTTCTCCCTGGTGCCTAAATGGCCCTCGTTTATGATTTTACTCATTTATGTTGCGCCCTTACTACCTAATCCCCCTCTGCACGTAGTCTTCCAATGACTGAGCCGAACAGAGTGCTTTCCTTTTCCTGGACGGCCGGAGATCGGTAACAGATGACAGGACTGCCCTGGGCTCCCTGCAAGGGCACAGCTGGGTTTGCAGCAATAGCACAAGAGATTTAAATGGCCCTCTCAGGGAGGCAGCCCTTAATTCAGCCTTACTTTGCAAGGACAGTAACCCAAAGTGCTAATAAGCAGCCCACGCTTCATGACTTGGTGTAGAAATAGGAAGAGGCATCTAGTAGATGTGTGCCTACATTATGTTGACAAGGGAGGTGTGCTGTGCCCTCCTGCACCCCTCACTACTGCACACAGGAATGGCATGTCCCCGTTCTCAAAAGCTTTTCCCTTCTGGGTCATGGTGAGTCCCGCCTCTTACTTACTTTCTTTACTCAGCACAGAAAATCTTGGAAGTTGGGTTTTTGTTGTATGGTAATTACTTTTCCTCCTCTTCCTGCCCTTCATTCTTCTGTGGGTTGGAGAAGATAATAGGAAGGGGTCCACAAAAGGCAATTAGGTGGACTTGTGTGAATGGGCACAGACAAGGGAGATGGAATTTCATCACGCCTGGAGTGGCACGCCCTTGAAGAGACCAGGCATGCTAGCCCCCTTAAGTCAGTGCTGTCCGGAAGGCCTTAGGCAGATCCAGAAGCAGGCACTACTCAGAGCTGTGTATTCTTAGGTTTAGAATCTCCTTGGACACATTGAGTTAGCTTTAATCTGTGAGAATTTGTAGACTGTCCTTTAAACCAATTTGAATTATGGGAGCAAGTGATTGGTTTTGCCTTAATGGACCCAAATCCGTCACCTAATTGTGTGACCCTTTGTTTAGCTCAGTAGTAGAAACCACGTACAAAATGGGACCCTGAAGCCTGACAGTGACAGATGGCCTGGTGCCCATGCAGCGCCATATTACAGTGACGCGGCCTGCCACCTGTGGCTCCAGAGCTGCCTGCAGGCCTGTGGATCTGCTGCGCTGGCAAATGGTGGGGCTCACAGCCACTCTTGCAGGGTCTGCCGCCACCTGCTGCACGAGTGGGGCCAGACTTGTGCAGAAGTGCTCAGTGAGAGGCCCTCCAGCAGCATTAAGATATGGTGTGGCTGGTGACGTCAGCTGCCAGCTTAGCACTGCTTTTTGTAGGGGTTTTTTAAAGACATCTATGTGTCTGCTTTTTAAAATATGATGCAGTCTGTGCAGAAACAATTTAAAAGTATTAAACTTTTGTAGAAAACAGGCTATGGGGTTGACTCTAAATACCTGAGTTGCAGGATAAAGCCTGGATTTGCTATTCCTACCGTATTCCTTGCAAAAGAAGATTTCACTGCCTTTTGGGTGTTTTAGGCTGACATCTTATGTATTCTTACTTTGTTGCGTTCAATATTTCTCTGATGAAATAGCCAAACATGCTGTAAAACCATACGGAATTCCCCCAAATTTTGAAAATGTTTACATTTAAAAATTTCTCTGTTCATCTTTTAGGCTTTATCAGTAATGAACATCTCTTTGCACCTGCAAATTCCTCGAGGCGTTCTCCGTGGGCACCACAAGGGAGCTAATGAAAAGCGTGTCCACGCCATCTGATAGGCCCAGCGGCTCTGAGCACTGGCAGGCTTTCCGTTGTGCCCATCTGAAAACAGCATCTTGCTTTGTCCTTCCTCACTTTCTCCTGAAGTAGCACTTTCACTTTTATAAAAATTTCACCCACAGGAAGGTTTCAGAAGAGGTCATTTGTTCAGAAATTGGGAAGAAGGGAAATTTCAGAGAGGTTAAGGGAATAGGTATTTTTACAATGAGCTGAAGCAAAATAATGGATATAACTTACACTCCTGCCTTTATAGAAATCAGACACTTCTCCATTTCACTATCTAAAGGTAATGGCTACTTGCCGTGCTTATTGGAATTCTTGTTTCCATCTTGGAACAGACCCTCTTGATTATTCGGTCTTTTAAGTTTATTTTTTGATCTGCTTAGTTTTCTTTTCCTTGTTTCATTACCTTCCTAGCCGTTGCTTGTGTCTTGGCAATGTTTTTATAATCCACAATGACTATTTTCTACTGTCACTGCTTACTTGTGTTATTATTTGGATTTGGAATGTTGGTTACCGATCTCCTCTTAACTTGTACGTTGTATGTATTAAATGAGAGAAGATACAGGCTTTTAAAGGGCTCACCGTGTGTTTTTGTCATATGCCTGCTGTGAGGGCTTCACTTTAAATTTTGACAGAGTAGATTGCAGGTTGATCTTTTGAAGGGGAAGAGACATGGAATGGTCTTTTGTGTTTTGAGGACCATGTAAAATATGGCTTCTGCCATATTATTGTATCTTTTTTGTTTTATTTTTCAACGGCCAGGAAATCTGTGTTCACAGTCTTCAGTTCAGACTGTTTATGTAACTGTCCGGGAGAGCGCATCTTCCTTGTAGATGGGAAGCACTTTCCTTTTTTGCCATCTTACTTTCCTAGCGAAAATGGAAACAGGAATTCTTCTCCTAGAGACCCTTGTTCCTTACAGTTCTCCCTTTGGGGAAGCAAGGAAGCTAAGAGAATTTAGCCATTTGACAAAAGCATCCTCGTGCCCACTCCCTTCTTCTGCAGTAGGAGTTAGCTGCCGCTTGTATTCTGAAACCCAGTCTGCCTGGTGACTAAAAATTAGGCCGTTTCACGCCTTTCCCAGCATGCGCCATTTCAAAGCTCGTTTGGCTCTCGGGTCCCTGCGATGTAACCACACATTTGATGGGAGAATTGGCTTACCTTGCGGTTATGTTCTCGGTGGTTCTTGGTTAGTACAGGTATCCTTTGCTTTTCAAAGGTTTGCGTTATGCCACTTTGCTCTTATAAAAGACCTACTTTAGTACCTGGTTGCTAACCAGAAGAAATTCAAAGAGAACTTTTGTTTCTGTGAGAGAGGTGAAAAGCAAAAATAGGCTTCAGCATCTGTTTTCTAGCAAGCAGTTAGAGAGGCAGCGCGTACCGCGCAGTGGCGGTGAGAGCAGCACCACCAGACTCCTTCCCTAGGAGCCACGCCGGCCTTGCGGCCTCACGGCCTCAGCCGCCAGAGTTTTGAACCGTATCTGTGAGCTTTTGTGCTTTATCTTGATTTATTTTGTGCGTCCATTAAGAAGCTGTGCCCCGAGGTATCAGAACAACCTATAGAGAGGTTATTTTTGGGTCTGGGAAAACTCAGAATTTTTTTTTCATAGGTATTAATGGTAATTGCTTCTTCGCTTTATGTGTTTTTGACTTACGAAAGGTTTCAAAGGAATGTTCTACTTTCAAATAGCAGAAGAAACCTTTATACATTGCAGGGCAACCCACTTCCTCTGTTAAAGACGGAGCGCATGGCTGGAGGTCTTGGACAGCTGCACAGTGTTTATCATTCCGCAGCAATAAACAGTCATAGTATCTTGAGATGCTATAGAGTTGATTGACATCTAGAACAACGATTTCCAGCTTTTTGTGTCTGTGACCCTTAGTAAGAATCGTATTTTACGCCATGACCCACTTTATACATACAAATACTCTCAATTATATAATCAAAAGGAAAGTGTCACAGCACAGTGCTTCCCTGTACCACGTGTCTCTGTTGCATTTTATTTCATTAAAAAAAATGCTGATCGATTTCACGTGACCCAGTTATGAGTTCTGACCCACATTTTGAGAAACAGCATTCTAAAGGAATGCCACCAACTTGATATTTATTGTCTCATTCCTCCCCTAATTATGTGTCATAAGGGGAAGAAATGAATTAATATGCAATCATAAGATCTGTTTCTTCGACCTTGCTTTGCTGTGATAGAGAGAGTATGGTAGAATGGAAAAAGGTAGAAAAGGGAGTCAGAAAATTTGGTGTCCAAGTCCAGGCTTTGCAATTAACCAACTAGGTGATCTTAATCATATGGAACCGCAGCATCATAGGGTTGATAGGAGCTCTAGAACCGTCTCATCCGGGCCTTTCAACATTTAAACCTATTAATTAAGGACATGCGTTAACGTAAGATCCAGTTAAGCTGCACTGAGAGACAGTTTAGTATTGGGTTAAAAGCCAGGACTAGAACCAGACGTGTGTAACGCACACTTAGCTCAGAGTCATCCCCATAGCCATGGAAGGGTTCGCCCTTGGACTGGTATAACAGTATTCTCTGAGCCTTCACCTTCATCATTTGTAAAGGGGAACTAATAGCGGATCAAGAAAACAAACTTAAACTTTGCGTCCCTCCTGGACTCCCGTCTTTTTAGACAGAAAAGGAAGTTTATTTTCTTGATTTAGAAGTGTACCATTCCCTAAGTATCTCAGTAACATTTGGTCTGTTGAGAACTGTGTTTGAATTTTGCCTCTTCCTTATCCTGGTTGGGGTCCCGTGGTCCAGTTAGTTACATGCTGAGATTCTGTTTCTTACCTGTAAAATGGGGAAGGGGGTGGATGGGGGGAGAGTGGAGTGATCATGTCTGTTCTTTCATATTGTTAAAAGATTAGCCATAATGTCTTTGAATTGCTTAGAGCAGTGTCTGGCCCTTAATTGCATGCTGAATGGGAACTATAATTCGTTACAGAAAGCTTGAAACCAAAACACATTCAAGGAGCCAGTTAGAAGAGGGTCAGTTTCCAGGACTCTGGCACGGAGGAGCAGTATACAGATGGGGAAGTCAGGAGTAGTTATCTTACTTAGCAGGCCAGCAGATGTTTGTGGAGTGTTCTTTTACTGAGTGGGCCAACAGTAGACGGGTTAAGTGGGAGACTGTGAGCAATTAAAACGCGCTTGTTGGCAAAAAGAGGGGACGTTAGTGATAGGGTGTTCTGAGGGTCACAGCTAGATGGCTGGCATCTTCAGTTGGGAGGCGGGCTGTTGGGCCTTCTCCGTGACCAGGGTCTTGTAACAGGGAGCCCCACCCCATGAGAAAAGGCACCTCCCAGTTCACCTTTCAAGCCCTCAGTCCTAGAGAAAGCGCATTCTCTGATGAGCTCTAAAGGCATACTTCTGGGTGTAAGAGGTGCCTCACAGAAGGAATTGGAAGGAAAGGAAACGCATGTGGGAAAGGGAAGTTAAGGGAGAGATCTGTGCGAAGCTTGGGCTGAGGCAGGTATTTTTCTGCCCGACTAGTTCTTTAATTTGTTATTTTCCCTTGAGGTATGTGTTCTTTAAAGGAAAGTAACTGCCACTAGATGGCACACGGATCCCAGCACTCTTCCAACTGCATAAATTATTATTCTTTTAAAAATTCTTCTCAGAAGATAGGTCACCAATGTGTTGTTTTTGACAATAAAATATGATAGGTGGCCTTTTAGTGTTTCATTTTAGAGAAGAATAAAGGGTGAGAAATTGAAAATCAAAATCTGTGTATCCTGGGGGTCTGGTTTGTGCTATAGAAGAAAGCCCAGTTGTTGAGGTATGTAACGGCCCATGGTCTTTGTTCATAGGAAGATGATGTCTAAGATCTGATTCTCATGCACAAGCGGTTGATTTATTTATTAGTGAGACTTTTGGAATGTAGGTTTATAACGAATATTTTCAAGAGGAGCGTAACCTGCCCCTAAAGCAACATCTGTTTTTCTTTCTTTCATCACTACTTGACATTTCATCTCTTAGAAAATTTGGAATTGTGTTTCTTACAGAAAATTATGTTGCTTTTAAACAAATGTATCTGATTATTGCTTTGGATCTGTGTTTTAATTGTGTGTGTATGTACCTAGGTTAAATGTAGACGTGGCTACGTTAAAGGAATGGGATGGGTTGGTCACTGGGAAGAGCAGAGGAAGCCGAGAGAGGGCACGGGGCCCTTGGCACAGTCCCTCCCACCCCAACTGAACAGAAAAAAAGGGAGAGCACGCCTGGTGAGGCAGTGGTTATCACCTCCCTACCCCAGAGGTGACTGTGTAGATAGTCTACCTCCCAGAGCAGTGGCCGGGAAGAGGTGCAGCAAAGCACAGTCTGTGTCTACCCTTTGTTTGCAAGCAGCATTCAGTGATAATTCCATAGCTTTGTTTATAAACTGTGATGCTAAAACCTTTTGCTTTAGCCATGAAAGACTGCTTATGAAAGGGAAATTATAGTAAAGGTGTGTTGACTTGATTCATTTGCTGTGAAGGGTATAAACAGGATCTGTTAAAATCCTTCCCGTCATCTCATGTCTGGTTCCTCATCATCTCACATCTGGCCAGAGGCAGGATGTGGTGATAAGCCGCTTCCTTCTGAATGCACCACACAGAGTCCTAACTTAATGTGCTCTGGTTTAGTGTGGCCACTGCATTAGCAAGCAAGTGTCCGATGCCTTTCCCCACCCTGCCTCCCCACCACCAAAGAGCAATGCAGGTATTTGGGGCAGCCTTCATGTTGTGCCCTCAGAGCTCCCACGGGGACTGCCCAGAGGAGCCTGCGAGGGAACTATTTCCTGGGCTCCTGGCCTTTACCCTTTCACTCCAGTGTGCTGCCAGGTTGGGGTGTGACAGGTGTGGGGGAATCATGGGCCAATACCTAAGAGATCAGGGAAACCTAGAAGATTAGTACTATTTTATTTAAACTTATATGCCCAACTGTAGTACCTCCCCACCCCCACCCCCATTTTTTTTGCTTTTTTCCCAAGAATCAGCAACTTCATATCTGGGACTGCTTGAATAACATTTTAAAACGTTATAGTTGTTAAAATATAATAGGTGATCAAAAATTAACCCTGGGGCACCTAGGTGGCTCAGTACGTTAAGCATCTGACTCCTGATTTGGGCTTTGAGTTCGAGCCTTGCTTCGGGCTCCATGCTAACAGTGCAGAGCCTGCTTGGGATTCTCTCTCCTCTCTCTGCCCCTCCCGAGCTTGTGTCCTCTTTCTCTCTCTCAAAATAAATAAATAAACTTAAAAAGATTGACTAACCATGCAGTAAAATTGTAAAACTGTCAAATAATGGTTTTTTGAATATAGCATGTCTTAAAAACTTTAGCTTATTAATTCTACTTTGTATTATATTCCCTCATAGAGTTCATATTCCTGGGCATTTCTCTCTTTGATGTCACCAACAAATCTAAGTGATTCTAATAATAAAGCTACATGTATTGAATCTTGAGTCAAGCACTTGATTGCATTATCTCATTTAATATTCATTTTACATATGAGTAAACTAAGGTTCAGAGAGACTTTGCACGATTCATGCCATCAGTAAATGGAGGCAACATGATTTGAAACTAGGTCTGCCATTGTGTTACTGTGTAGTTGCACTTTGTAGGCATTTAGCCCCTTGCATATTTAACCAGCCTTGTGGACTGTCTTTTCACCCCACCCATATTAAACAAGCAGCTGATGTCATCAGGCCTGAAATAGGGAGTACACGTAGCAAAACCCCAGAAGAAATGTGTAGATTCTGGGGGGAGGGTATCCCAGCCATTGACAAATAAGGAGAAAACACCCAGGTGAATGAATGGTGATGCTTCTACTGTGGTAGGAAGAAACTGAAGAATGAAGTGAAGGCAACAGAGAAATCTAGACCAGGAAGCACTGTGACTGGGCGCATAGGCAACGCCATATCTATAATGTGGACCGGTCAGAAACACTGAAGAGCAGTCTTGGCTGTTTGTTCACATTTTATATGTTTACAGGACATGGGACTCATGCTGCTGCTCCATGGGGACTTTACCTTCTAATGGTCATCACGTGCTTCCCAGAATGAAAGGAACTAGGAAACATCTGGAAAAACCATCTGTTCTGATGGTTTTGAGTTAAGAAATTTCTGTCAGGGTGAAGGTGGGCAGGATAACAGATACCCTTAGATTATTTTTTTTCCCCTCTACAGTATACTTTTGATGATTTGAAGGTTAATTTTAACCCAGGTTGTGTCATTTCTTCCCCTTTCCTAGGGTTTCCTGAAGAATGAGAAGGACAATGCCCTGCTGTCTGCCATTGAAGAGTCCCGGAAGAGGGTAAGAAACAGCCCTAGATGAACTGCGAGGGCAGCAGTGTACGCTCTGGAAGCTGGAGCCTGTGTCCTAGGCCCAGCTCTCCTCCTTGGTTAATTCGCCAGAGGGAGTTCTAGGGAGTTTGAGGAAGATACCGTGCTTTTGTCTGTATGTGTGTTTAGTAACTGAAACATATCTGAAACATACATCCATTGGCCAGTTAATTATTAAATTAATCTTAACATGGAAGGGCCAGCCAATTCATTGTTACAGTGTAAGTGATATTTTGATTTCTACTGAATCAGCAGTTCAGAAAAGCAGGTATGACCATCAATAATTTTCCTTTATTTCTTTTCCTTCCCTTTTATCATAAATTTGACTTTCTGTGTTACCTTTTATATTAACAATTTCCCCAAGCTCTTAAAACAAAAACAGCAAAACAGCTTGGTGCTCCAAAGATGATAACTAAGTTGGCCAGAGCCGCCATTATATGAGCAGCAGTGCTTTGCGTCAGGCATTCCCTCCACATACTCCAAGATCGTTTACTAACATGTGTTCTCTCCAGTTTTCTCGGACAAGAATTAAAAGAACCTCTCCAAAACATCCCATTGTGGAGTAAGAGATTTTGTAGGCCACCGGAGTCCTTTAGGGAGGGAGGAGGAAGGTTAGCAGTCATGTGAACTTGGTTCTAAAAATGCAGCTCTTCCCTGGAAGGAGGCTGGGGAGGGTTCACGCTCGTCTGCTAACAGTGGCCGTCTTTGCAAAAGTGAATAGGGGTGAAGGGGAAACCTCCGTTGTGCTGTTTAGTTTATAACTCTTACATCAAGTAAAATATGTTTATGTATTATTTATATAGTTTAAAAATAATAAAGAAGAAATACTGCTTCTCAGTGTGCTTTATTAAAATATTCTGTGCAGGTGGAAATGTCTCAGGAGGGCTGATGTGAGTGAGATAGGGCAGCAGGGGGCTCACCAGCTCTAATTTATAAGAAGATGTTCCAAAGATGTTCCATTTCTTTAAATGACTGATACATTTAATTGTCAGAGTAATAATCCCTAAAATTTCATTAAGTATATTTTTGGCCATAGTATTTATTCCTGGAAATAGAGAAATTCACTTGATTCAGATTTGAAAAAAAAAAAAATTTTAATGCTTTTTTTTTTTGTTCACACTTTGAGTGAGTTACTCACCAACATCGATTCTCCAGCTGTAGAGAACCAGTGAAATTAAATTAGGATTGTCAAATGCCACTGAGCCTTATTAATCCATTTACCCTGCGGAATGTGTTTCTGGAATTGGCAGCCTCTGAACGTTGTGCCATACTGAGACTAAATGTGCAGCCAGCCAAAACATTTAAGTGACATACCACAGTGCAAAAGGCGTGCACATGTGTTTGCGAGGGAGACGTTCCGGTGTCGGGAGCCGGCATGGGGAGGGGGGACCTTTCACCTGTCTGCACGCCAGGAAGGAGACTAACCACTGAGCAGGACTCATTTTCAAACAACAGGTGAGCAGCTTCCTGGCATTTTGGTGGTAATTTCATGTTTGAATAACTTGCCAATGTCCTGCTGAAATGCCAAGAAAACAAGCTACAAAACCACAAATGTGTCCTATCTTTTTCCATTTGGTGCATCCCAGCAAAAACAGAACAACATTATCAGAACATATGTAGAGTTTCTAAAAGCCAGCAACAGCTCGATAATAAGCGGGTGCGAAGTCAAAGCATATTGCCCTCTTCCCTTTATGAAACTGGGGTTCGTGTGCTCCCCAACTGTTTTTAATTCAGTTGCCCAGTTCTCTTCCTGCCTTCCTTTCATAACTGTCTTCAAAGAGATTTACACACGTAACTTGAAAGATTCCAATTTAATTTATAATTTCTCCCCTGCTCTGTCATCTTCTGTGGTTTGTCTTTCCTTCCTTTTAATTTCCACACATCCGCACACCCTTCGAGGTTAGCCCTTTTCTCTTCCCTTGGATTTCTTCCCTCGTCCCTACTGTTGCCTACCTTTCACTTTGCCTCAGACCGTCCCTGTCCTTCTCTTAGTTGTCAGTTTAGTAGTCCTGTCGATTCTCTCACTAGCTCTTCTCGTTGACACTCTTCTTTGTACCTAATCCGGTGGTTCCGATGTGGGTCTACAGGGAATCGGCTGGAATAGGGCAGATGGGTGGCTGATCATCCCTGATTAGCCCACACATTCAGTGTTCTTTAGCTCTAATGTAATTAAGATAAGCTGAGGGTTGCATGGCCAAAGGAAGAGAATTTTAATGTTGGGCCATTTATTTTTAGCTGAGGCTCCTTATCACACTAATGATGAATGGAACCATAGTGCTGTTCATTCAGGTTGCGGTGCTGTTTCTAAATGAGTAGCCTGGCATACTGCTCAGATGTATCTGAAGATTCGAGCCCAGAAAACTGCCAGTTTTCAGAGTACTTCCTGTGTTCTTGAAACAGGAGTTCTTGGCACATAGATGGGCAGCCTCATGAACAGGTGTTGCTTAATTCCCACTCTTAATTCCTGTTAGGGATCACTCTGACCCTTAAATGATGCTGGAAGTCTGTCCCCATGCATCCTTCTCAGCAGTGTCTCTGGGTAGTATATTGTCTGGCTTCCTCAGTTGCTTTTACTACTGTCATTCTTCACCAGCCAGAGGACTTGACCTTAAGAAAAACTCTTGTGTCCCTCTGGTGTCCTGGGTCAATACTACCGCTTAGTCAGTGCTAAGAAAGCTGTACGGTCCGCCAGTCGCCCCCCCCCCCCTTATTTCTGCCCGTCCTGGTCCTCGTGCCACATCGCCCCTCAATTTCCATGCTGGGAGAGGCTCACCGCCGAGGGGTTGTTGGTTTGACAACTCAGTGAGAAGAGTTGAGACGAAACTGCGGTTCACTGGTGTGCAATTCTTGGTTATCGTCTAGGGAGACCACCCTTCTCCCACCCGACACCGCCTTTCTGTCCAGCTCTGTTCAAAATGCCGAGCTCTCATATCTCAGTTCACTAAGGTGACGAGAGAAAGTGACTGTTGCCTTGGATATTTTTTCACTCCAGGCTAACTGACTGGAATGGTTCATTCTACCTGACTCAAGTGAGAAGCAAACCAGGTGGAAGACTGTTTTTAAAGTTTGTGATTGTCATTTCTCCTTGTGTCTTCAGAATACATATTAGAGAGGAGATTCATTGATAGATGGACCAAAATCAGACTTGCAGGATATGCCAGGCTTCTTCCTAATCATTTTGGGGTGTGTCTGGTATCTCCCCTTCTCACATTTTGATAAATATTGGTTCATACTCAGACATCCCATTTGTAGAAAGAGTGTATGTGATTTTTCTAACAGTTTCCCAGAGCTCATGTATATGGATATTATCAGTATAAATTATGTGTTGCCAAAAATAAAATAGGCATTGGTGCTGATACTCATTCCCTTGGTGCTGCCTAATTAGATGCCAATCTGGTTGCAAATGAAATGGCTTTTTGAAAACTGGGCTTAAGCTGATGGGAAACATGGTCTGCCAATTAAAGAATAATAGGCTAAGAGCTTAGGTCATGATTTAGTGTATCTTGAAGTTGCTTTCACTTATTTCTTCAGAAGGTTTTGTTTTGTCTTCTCCTTCCCTCCCTTCTCCCTTTTCCCTTCCTTCCTTCCTTCCTTCCTTCCTTCCTTCCTTCCTTCTTTTCTTTCTTCCTTCCTTCCTTCCTTTCTTTCTTTTTCTTTCTTTCTTTCCTTCTTTCTCTTTCTTTCTTTCCTTCTTTCTCTCTCTCTTTCTTTTTCCTTTTCCTTTTCCTTTTCTTTCTGAGCACCTTTGTTTTGGCAACAACCTGCCGTATCACCACTAGATGGAAGTGAGGTTTGCCAGACATTTCAGTAGTGACTTTGAGTAGAGTGGTAGGAAACCTGATTGTAGAAGGCTCTGCTCTTCTTTTACTGGTTTGCGTCCTCCTATGAAAATATTACTGTCTCCCAAAAAAATAAAGACACTGGGAAAATCTTTCGTTTTTGTCTTTTCTTAGATGCTTACTAAAAACCATTGATATATAAAATCCAATTAAAAATACTTCAGTTTAAACTGTGATGCGCTATCAATTGTAATATGTAGCCTCATTTCAGAGGTTTAAAAAGATATTTATCTTAATGAGCAAACGAAAAGATGTTCAACATCGCTATTCATTAGGGAAATGTAAATCAAAACCACGAGATAACAAACTCACACCCATTAGGATGGCTACTATCAAAAAGGAAAAAAAAAGCTCAGAAAATAGTAAGTGTTGGCAAGGGGGCAAGGGTGTAGAGAAACTAGAGCCTTTGTGCATTGTTGGGGGGAATATAAAATGCATTCTCTGTGGAAACAGCATTCAGTCCATCAAAAAAGTAAACATAGGATTAACCATGTGAGCCAGCAGTTCCACTTCTGGGTATATACCCCGAAGAATTGAAGAGAGATCTGTACATCCATGTTCATAGCACATCACTCACAATAACCGAAAGGTAGAAGCAGCTCAAGTGTCCATGGGTAGATGGACGAACAAGATGTGGCATATGCATACAATGGAATATTAGCCTTAAAAAGGAAGGAAATGCTGCATATGCTACAGCACAGATGAACTTTGAGGAAATGATACCAAATGGAATAAGCCAACCAAAAAAGGCAAACACTGTATGATTCCACTTATATGAGGTACCTAGAAGTAGTTGAAGTCCTAGAGATGGAAAGTGGTGTTTCCCAGGGGCTGGGGGAAGGAGAAATGGAGAGTTAGTGTTTAATTGGGGGCAGGATTTCAGTTTTGTGAGATGAAAAGAGTCATGGAGTTTTATGGTGGTAGTGACTGCACGACAGTCTGAATGTCCTAATATCCTGAACTGTACACTCAAAAATGGCTAAGAGGTAAATTTTATGTGTATTTACATTTAAAACAAGCTTTTTAACGTGTTAGACACTAAGGATAATTTTTAAAGTAGATTGCTTTTGCTCTACTTACGAAAAGATGATAATCTGAGGGGCTTTGAGTTTCTGTTGAACTTGAAACCGTGTTGTTTCCCCGTTTGGGTCATCTCCCTCTGTTCCTCTCTGACAGACCTTTGGCATGGCTGAGGAGTACCATCGAGAGTCCATGCTGGTCGAGTGGGAGCAAGTGAAACAGCGGATCCTCCACACACTGCTGGCATCAGGAGAAGATGCGCTGGACTTTACTCAAGAAAACGAGGTAGGTTGAGTCCAAAAGATAAACCACTACTGGGGCACCTCGGGGCTCAGTCGGTTGAGCATCCGACTTTGGCTCAGGTCATGATCTCGCAGTTTGTGAGTTCCAGCCCCGCATCAGGCTCTGTGCTCACAGCTCGGAGCCTGGAGCCTGCTTGGGATTCTATGTCTCCTTCTCTCTCTTCTGCTTCCCCACTCATTCTCTCTCTCTCTCTCTCTCTCTCAAAAAATGAATAAACATAAAAAACAACTTAAAAAAAAAGATAAACCACTAATAAAAATGTGAGGTCAAGGAATGCATATCTACTAGACTACTGGCAGTCTTGGCACAGATGATCACTCTCTCCCCCTAGAGACACTTTCTTCACTTGGCCTCCAGGATACCCACATTTGCTGGTATTTCTTTCAGCATGCCTGGCTATTTCTGCTCAGCCTCCTTTGCTGAATTTTTCTGACTCCTTGACCTCTAGATATTTGAGTGTCTGGGACTTAATCCTTGACCTGTTCTTACTGCCTTGTTGATCTCATCTGTAACTTTAAATACCATTTTCTATGCTGAAGACTCAGATTTACCCTGCAGCCCCAAACCCCAGACTCATTTATCTGGTGGCCTTCTTGACTCTGCTGGCATGTTTCCTAGCCATCTCAAGCTAAACACGTCCATGACTGAGTCATGATAGCAACTGCCCGCCACCTCCCTTTCCATGCCGGCCTGCCAGCCTTCTCTCTTCACAGAGTTTATCATCTCTATAAATGGCATTTCCAGGTTTTCACTTGCTTGAATCAAAAACTTCGGATTCATTTGTGTAATAATGTGAGCAACGGACTCATAATGGCCATTCCTTACTATTGTTATAAAAATAGTTTCAGATGATTTAGAGGTGCAGATTCAAAAGTATGATATAAAAATTACCATGTAAGACATTTCAAGTAATAATTACCATTGCTTCCTGGTAAATCTTTTTCCCACAATTTGTTTCTTGGCGAGTTAGCGTTTGTTTCTCACAAGGACAACAGCTGAGGGTCAGAGAGACATATAATATATTGGTGAGACCCAGGACTGTTGGCTTTAGACCATCATTCTGTTGAAGTCTGGGTCAAAGGTGGGTGGCTTGGCAGTTTATCATGCCTGCGGGGTAATAACTTCATACATCCCATATCCACACATCTGTTCCTGACTTAAAAACCAGTTTTTTCCATTAAGTTAGCCCCCAAATAAATGCTAATGACTTTTGTCTTAGGAAATTACTTATTAAGGACCCTGTTCTACATTTCTTACACTCAAAGACTTCAAAGACTAAGATCAGAGTCTTTGGGAAAGAATTACTGTATAAACCCCTTGGCCAGCCTAATGTTTCATTCTCTATTTCTTGTGAGTCTGAATAGATAAGTGGCACAGCTCATGGTTTTATAAACTTCATTTTTTAAAATGGTGTTAATAGGTTGTGGTCTGTATTGGGATTTGGAAGCAATTATAAGCTGCTAATGAGATGTTCTTTTTTGATTGCTCTTTTCTTAAAAATAGGTTAGTCTATTTAGTAGACTTTTCTTCCTTGACCTCCAGTCCCCTTGGAACAAAGTTATCGATAGTTTTGCTATTCTCCATTGTGACACTTAACAGAATGGATAGCTTTGCTGTGGAAGCTGGCAAGGGATACAGATGGTTCTCTCATCAGGTTACCTAGGGAATTGCTATTTTCTGGAAACTTCTAGGTTTTGTTTGTTGCTGTTGTTTTGAACTTCTTTCCTGAAGTGTAACATATATACAGAAAAGTGCTCACATTGTAAGTATGCTGTTGGGGAATTATCACAAATGGCACATACCCAGATGAAGAAACAGATCACTACCAGCACCCCAACAGCCCTCCTTGTGTGCCTTTCCAGTCACTGCCTCTCACCACCACCATCAAGGGAACCAATGTCCTGACTTCTAACATCATAGTTTAATTCTGCCTCGTTTTTTTTGAACTTTATATAAATGAAGTCATACAGCATATGCTCTTGTTCCTGGCTTCTTTGGCTTAACATTCTATATACTGGTGCATGTAGTTGTGAGCCATTCACTCTCATGGCTGAGTAGTATAACTATAATCTATTTATCCGTTCTTGGGTTGATGGACATTTGGATAGTTTCCAGTTCTTTGCTTTTATGAATAGTGCTATTGTGAACATTCTTGTACGTGTCTTTTGGTGAACATATGTTTGCATCTCTGTTGGGTACAGCTAAGAGGCTGGGTCAGAGGATGTGCCTGTGTTCAGCTTTGGTAGGTGCTGCCAGACGGTTTTCCACAATGGTTGTATTGCTGTACCCTCCCACCAGCAGTATGTGAGAATTCCATTTGTTCCATACCCTTGCCACGCTTGGCTTTTTTTTTTTTTTTTTTTTTGGTCTTTTTTTAATTTAACCAGAGCTTCTCCCTTGTAATTTTCTTCAAAATGATAGAAAGGTGATGTTATCTCCAGTTGGGCAGACATTTTCCACTACACTATTGCTAGGAAGCCACATGGTATGAAGGCCAGAGATAGGCTTTGGAATCCCCGGACCTGGGTGTCCTTACTGTCAGTGGCCTCTCTGGAAGAGGTGTCCTGAGGAATGGAGAGCGTGTGCGCGGTGCCTCTCCCGGAACAGCAGAGACTGCGCACGCAGCGCATGCCAGCAGTACTTATAGTGGGGTTAGTGTTTGGTAAGCTACATATTAAGTTTATTTTTATCATTTCAATATGGATCTGTCCCTTTTTAGGGATTTCCCTTCATTTATAAAGTATCTGTAGGAATGTGGGGCATCTGGGTGGCTCAGTCCGTTAAGCATCCCACTCTTGAGTTCAACTCAGGTCATGATCTCATTGTTCATGAGATCGAGCCTGATGTGGGGTTCTGTGCTGGTAGCACAGAGCCTGCTTGGGATTCTCTCTCTTCCTTTCTCTCTGTCTCTCAAAATAAATAAGTAAACATAAAAAAAAAGAACACATGTGCTTTGAAGCAAGGAAGAGGCTTTTGGAATCCCCGTGCCTGGACGTGCATGTGTCTAGTGGGAGGAGACGCACCCCCCAGTGCTACACCGCTTGCGTGGCAGCACATAGGGTTGGAGCAGTGTTGGGAAGCTTTGATACATCTTAGCCAACTTTTAGAACAGTATTTAAAAGTCAACTTTTATCTAAATTCTGTGCAGTCTAGCGCCTGTGTTGGTTTTAGACATAGTCAGTAGATGGTTCTGGAATGTATTGTCTGGCGAATGACTGAGCCTCACAAGAAACAGGCTCCACTGAGAAGCTAAGTTGTAGCTTAATTGCAGATAGTGAAGGTAACATTTCACATCATGATGTGCGAACAATGCATGTTGAATATAATGTCTCATTTGATAGTGGACTTAATACCAAATTTCATTAATTTCCAGTCACAAAACTCTTCCACATTTTAACATCTCTGAAATTAGGGTGTGTCTTAAATCCAGTGTCATAATTTAGTTGACAACATTTTTTTCTTTCCTAGTGGTGCATAAATAACATGTCTTAATAATAGATGATGTATTAGATGCATTGCAATACAATGAAATAGAGACCAACAGAGTTTAATTGGAAAACTCCAGACTGTATGATTCCAAACTGTATTTAAGATTCCCTGGCACTTTCCTGGGATGGGGAGTGGGGGGAGGGGGGGAGTTATTGTGCATATAGGAATTTGAATAGGGTTTCAAGTGTAGAAGGTGCTCTGCAGTTCTTTCAAAAAGAAGTTTAAAAAATCCAAACAGGCTCTGAGGCACCTGAGTGGCTCAGTTGGTTAAGTGTCTGACTTCAGCTCAGGTCATGATCTTACGGTTCGTGGGTTTGAGCCCCACGACAGGCTCTGTGCTGACAGCTCAGAGCCTGGAGCCTGCTTGGGATTCTGTGTCTCCCTCTCTCTCTCTGCCCCTCCCCCACTTGTACTCGCTCTCTGTCAAAAATAAACAATATTAAAAAAATTCAAAGAGGCCCTTCATTTTAATGTCATACTGTATCATACCTGAGTACTTTTTGCACAGTATGCTGATTGTAGAGGTATATAGATGCACTTTTGAGAACTCTGCCGCTGCCGCCCCCCCCCCCACGCAGACATAACCTCCGACAGTGGTGCACACACTGTCCTGCCAGTCCCCTTATGTACCCATGTGCACACTGGTCCATGTACGTTCATCAGATCGATACCAGATTCTACAATTTACCATTATTGCTTTGATTTTTTTGAGCTTATTTTGGAGCCTTTTCTAGGTTAGTACATGTAGGTGTCTGCCATTTTTTAGTGGCTCTATAGGTTTCATTACATAATGGCCCAAGTGCTCTTCCCACTTTGTCCATGAAGAATGAGGCTCCAAAGAAGTTAGATGTCATTACCAAAGTTCACATAGTTGGATTGCATTTAAAACCTCAATCCTCTGGTCCCCAGTTGGTGTTTTTTTCCTAGTAGTGCTTCTGTGTACAGATTTTGTAGCCAGCCATTGTGAATTAATCACTTTAGTTGCATTTTGCTTATGTAAAACCAAAAATTCCACTTGGAAATTAAAAACTCTTCCTTCTGTAGTATAGATCATATATATATATATGTGTATATATATATATATATATATATAATATAATTTTTTTTTTTTTACTTCATACTTATTTTGCCAGGAATGCTAGTTACATTCCTATTAGAATGTGCCCTTCTTGGGAAAAGAGTTATTTATACGTGGATATTCTTTGTACAAAAGGAATTGCTTCATAAAAGCTTGCCATTCCCTCCTGCCACCCTCCAACCACTTCCTACCTGATCTGGAATGCTCTCCTATTGTTTTGGGAATATCGTCTACTCTGAGAAGACTCTTCTCATGTCTGTGCTCCCAGAGGCTACTGTTTCTTACATATCGTATCTCTAGACTCTGGATGAGTCCCTCTCTGGCCCTGCCCTCTCGTCTTCCCTGCCTTTCTGGTCTCTGATTCTCTGCCCCTGTCGTCCTCACTGTGGGGCCATCAGGCCCCAGTGCAGACAAACCCAAATGTCCAAGGGGTTCGGACTGTTATTCCCACACAGCATACAGGTGGCTGCTTGCCCAGCCCTCAAGCAGCTCTTGGGTTTGAAATTCCAGTGAATGTTTGCTGGTTCCTCAGCTCAGGAATGTGCGTGTACAAACCCTGTTTCTGGGATAATGGACTTTATGTGCTGTGAGATGGAGACTTGGCCAAGGGCAAATGAAGGAAAGCTACCCTTGAAAACAAGAGCATTAGGCAAAATTAATTTAAATGGAAATTTCAAGGCTGAAAACCAACTGCATTTTAAACGGATAATTTTAAAAATTAGGTTTTAGTACTGGAAAATATTTCTCAAGGCTGTTTATGTATATGTAGCTGAAACAACTATGTCCTTGCAGAAATGTTTTAGTGTTGTTTTCCCCTTTTTATCCTCTTAGTCATTCCTCTTGCTTAGGCTACTGGAATTAACAAGTTTAGTGCTCTGTGTTTTTAAAAAGACTTGGGGATCATCAGTGTTCATGTGGTTAGTTCTGTTGCAGAAGGGTGGCTGACTGTCGAATAGAACAGTCCTCAACTCTGTGTTACTGGAACACTCAGAGTTAGTCCAGGAAGAGAAAATGAGCTGCTGGCGGGGCGGGGGTCTGTTCATACAAGGATTGTGTTTATTTTAGAAAAATGAGATGAGAATTTCCAGCCAGCACAGAGTACAGTATTGTTATGTTTCTGTAGTGTCCATATCTATCCGTTGTTGTTCAGTATAGGATTTATTCCTACGTTCATCATGGTTGTTTATTTTGTGTTTAAAAAGTGGTAATAGCTAGTGTTTATTAGCCAAGTATTGGGCCCTGTGCTGAGTTCTTTCTACTTACTCCTCACAACACTGCTGTGCGGTAAATACTATTTTTCTCCTTGTTTAATCTTTATTACAAACCCAAGGTGGATACTATGACCTCCCCTGTTTTACAGCTAAAGAAACCAAGGCAGTATACGCGATCAAGATCACATGGCTAGTGGGTACTGGAGACAGGATTTCTAACCACTGCTCTCTGGTTCTTTGATGGCTGTCCTTGGAAAGTTGCCCTGGGCTGCCCTGGCGGACACTGCAGGGCCAGAATGTGCACTCAAACCATGGCTCCACAGCCTCCAATCAGAGTGACCTTGGACAGACTGCTTTCTGTGTGCTTTGGTGTCTTCATCTGTAAAACTGATAGAATAACAGTACATCATCCTACAGCGTTGTGAGACTTCAGACAGTGCTTAGCCTATAGTAGTGCTCAGGAAGTGTAGCTGTTATTATAACCTGGCGGTTTTCACCACTTCTGTGTTTCAGATAGGAATGCTTTCAGCTGTGAGTAACAAAATCCGTTTCGGCGGCTTGCCTCAGGATTTCTTTTTCTCACCAAACAAGAAGTCTGTGGGTGTGGAGAGTGTGGGCCTCCATTCAGTTGTTCCGCAGTGCCATCACACGCAGCGCCTCTCTCTGTTCGGCCCCGTCCTCGGCACATCACTTGCTTCAGGCTCGCAGGATGGCAGCGGCAGCCCTACTCGGCCCATTGACACCAGGAGCAGGCGGGGGCAGTGAGAGGCCATGCCAGGCTCTTCATTCTCCCTTTATCGGAAAGCACAGAAGCTGTCCCCAAGATGTACTCCAGACTCCTGCTTCATCTCGTGGGCTAGAACTAGGGTTCACGGCCACTCCTAGCTGCAGTAGAGGCTGGGAGAAGGGTATATTCGATAGCGTGTAGAGGTCAGCTCACGGGGGCCTATTGTTAAATTTTCAGAACTTTTGCCATCTATCCAATACTCCTTGGGGTAGTTTGAAATCGGCCATGGTGGGAGTACTTATATCATGGAAATCAGCCAACACTACAGATCAGGCCCCTTCCCCCAAGCTGGTTGTTAAACATTCACCAGCACGCTGTTTGGTATCTTTCACTCCATATGCCAGACTGAAAGGAAGCAGGGAGTGGAGGTGAGAAGCAGGGATTGGAAGTGGTCATTGGGTCATCCAGCAAGCAGCATCTGCCAAAGTCAGCAGACTGTTTTTAATAGCAGGGGGTGCAGAAAATCAGAGCTGAGGAGGCCCTTCTGAGGCTGGCTAGGGCGTCCCTGTCATTCGACTGGTGGGAACGTGAGGCTCCAAGAGAATGTGCTCTGCCCTGAACCCCAGAGCCAGAGAGTCAAACGAGTGTGCCAGTTCATTCTTCAGGCCTTGAGGGCTTATGTCTCACCTGTCTGCCTCCTGCCCGCTCTCCTCTCTGCGCTACTCCCCGTGTTTGCCCACACAAACTCCTTTTACCAGCTTTGGTAGTGCCAGGAAGTTTTGCTGCTGTCTACTGTCTGTTTCCCAGAAAGCCCATTTTAAACTCTCCCACCGTGTTTTTTTTTTTTTTTAAAGATTTTAGAGAAATACAACATCGAATTTTTTTAAATGTTTATTTATCTATTAGAGGGGGTGCAGAGAGAAGGAGAGAGAGAATCCCCAAGCAGGCCCTGCGCTGTCAGCACAGAGCCCAACATGGGGCTTTATCTTAGAACCGTGAAATCATGACCTGAGCCGAAAGCAAGAGTCAGACGCTTAGCCAACTGAGCCACCCAGGTGCCCCAGCATTGAATTTTTTTTAGTGACAGAAACTTGAAGAATTTGCTGTAGCACAGTATAAACTAATGTAGTGGAAATTTCAGAATATACCTGATTTTGACCTATACTTGTTTAGAGTAGGGAATGGAGCTTAGCTAAAGATTTTTTTTCTTTAAAAAAAAAAAAAAAAAAAAACCAGTGTAATCAACTTTTCCATATGTTTGTGTCTGATTGCCCCCATGGATGGTAAGCTGTCTGGGGACAGGCTCCCTGGGTTGGCCTCTTGTCATCTCTGTGGGTGTGGCACTTGCACTCATCTATGCACTCAGCAAACATTTACTGAATGAATGAATGAATGAATGCCCAACTTAGGCCAGCTTCGTATCTTCAGGTGTGGAAAGTGAATCAGCATCTGTTCCCTTAGTGTGGGCTCTGGATTGGAAATGCCGGAATCTTCGTATTGTAACCCTTTAAGCCTCAGCTCCTTAACTGTCTGATGTGACTGACGGAAGGAAACAGGAGGCCCAGAAATAACAGCTTCACAGGTGTGAAGACCTGGAGGGAGAGGTTGGGGTGGGGCTTGGGATTGAACCGATTGCTGGAAAGGTGTGCGTTTCCAGGAACAGTCATTGAGATCTCCTTACAGTTTATCTACCCTCCTGCTATCTTCGAGTTGGGTTTCCTGCTTTCTCCCTTCTCGTGTATTCATAGGAAGGGAGTATCGTCTTATCGAAACCCCTCACATCATCATTTTGAGGAAGTCTGGCTAGGCAAGAGACTTCTCACAGCTTTGATAAAGACACGCGTGTGTTTATAGGATTTTTTTTCTTTACATGACTAAATGCTGTTCTTAATGCTGCCTGTGTATTTACCTACAGCCAAGTTACATCAGTGATGGGGGACCCCCTGGTCGAAGCTCTCTGGATAGCATTGAGATGGCCTACGCCCGGCAGGTGAGCATTCTCTCAGAGAAGATCGAAACCAGGAAAATTCTGTGTGGGTGCTCAGAGTAGTAAAAGAGAACCAAGACTTCATGTGAAAGACCCTGAAAGCAAGTTGGGTTTTTGTTCAGAGGACTGGTTAATATTTTACCACCTTGGTCCCTGGAGAATTCCATCAAATCGGGTAATAGAATGACTCACATTTGACTTAGGGAAATGGAAAGCTGCCCTCTGCACTGACCCTAGGTGCCTCATTTTGCATTTGGTAGTAGCCCACGTACAGTACAGCCTTGAGTAATTGCACTGCTTAGCAAGTGGAGTTCTCTATTAACCTGAATTACGTAGTAGGCTGATGGTGTTCTCAGAAATCTTTCTTCACCCCTTGTTGTTGATAGAAATTTTCCAAATGCTTTTCTGCCTTGGTAAGCATCGTGCACTTACCACTCTCTGATATTGTTGTTCTGGAGAAGCTCATGATGTTTTAGGGGCCGTGGCTCTGGTTACATGTGATGGTCACACAGTGGCGTAGGGGTGGGTGGAGATGCTCTGTGGTGAGCACAGGGACTATTGGACTGAAGCTGCCCTAAGGAGACAGTACAGACCTGGAATTGACTTTTTGAATAAAAGAGTGCTGGCTGCATGTGTGTTTTATTCTAATTTGCTGCTTTCCTACGCAAAATAGTATCAAGAAGGGGAAACCATCTTGCTTCTTGACTTGAGGGTGGTGAGCTTGCACCCCTTGTTAAAAAAAATTTCTAAATGCTTTTTTTTAAGTCTCCTTCCGGAAACCATTGTTGGTCCCTCTCCTTCCAGCTCCCTTGTGTTTTACTAGTAGGCCTTCATTTATTTTCTGCTCCATGTTTTAGATTGCCCTCTTTCTCCCCGCCACACCTCCATCCTTTAAATTTTACCTCTGTATGTGGCTGACCCCTCCCACTGCCATAGCCACCACCAGAGTTCGGGCGTCATGAAATTGTAAGCTTGTGAGTAGAGGAGCTGTGCCTCTTCTCTGTCTGTGAAAGTAAGACTCCATGAAACTAACATTTCCCAGACTTGGGGCACCATGTCCTGTTTACGTGGCTGTCCCACCAGCAGAGAGTAAATCTTTATATCTTCTGTTGAACAAAAGTCCTTACAAAGGGGAGGCCCCTAATCAATGCACAGTGAGGGAGTAAACACCACCTTATCATGTAAAAACCATTTTATTTCATCTTTATAAAGCCCCTGGAGACTACACGATACTGTTCCTATACGCAGTCGAGGGCAGTGAGGGTCAGTGGGGTTCTGATCTATCGTCTAACCTCACTGCTGTGTTCAGGCCTTGGTAGGGCAAGGACTTTACAGGCAAGGAGTAGAACCTACGAGTTCTTAATGTCATTATTTAAGCTTTTTTTTTTTTTTTTTTTAAATAAAATTCGAAGTAATAGTGGTTTTCCCATACCTTAAACATCACATAGTTCCCTTTTCTTGAGAAAATTTTCCTAAGGAGCAGGGATTCCTTCCTGGAGAAATAGGTACTCCAGACATACGGTGACTGTTTTTCTAACCCATGTGGAGGGCTGCAGCCTGACACTCCTTACTCAGTCCACCAGCCTTGGCCTGGAGCCATTCAGTCCTTTTGCCAGCAAAGATCACCACACTTTGTCTCTGGTTCCTAGGAGAGCAGCAGCCGGAGTCTTCCCATCATCCTGTCTTCCCCTTTGGTCCTTGCCTGCCGGGACTGGGGGTCTGCTGGGCTGAGAGGTGCAATAGTGCCTGCCGTCTCCTCCACCAGGACCACGCTCCTTCCGTTCTTCAGCTGTTAGGAAGGCTGGGGTGGCAGTTAGCTGGGGTGTGTTGAAGCTGCCGCCCAAAGCTCAAAGGCACATCTGGGAAGCTGGCCAGAGGCCTTGACCTCCAAGCAGTCTGGATAGCTCAGCCACACTGAGGAAGGAAAGGCTGGCTGAAACTGCTGCTGCTGACTGTTGGGGCAGAAAGCTGGCTTCAGAACTGGCTTAAAGAGGTCTTAAAAAGAAGAGGAGAAAATAGAAATTGTGCCGTTTACTTTGCTTTTCATTTCAGATTTATATCTATAACGAGAAGATTGTAAATGGGCACCTGCAGCCCAACCTCGTGGACCTCTGTGCGTCCGTCGCAGAGCTGGATGATAAGGTAGTGCCTGGAGCTAGCCCAGGGAGAGATGTGCTGTCCGGTGTTCAGATGGGATTAGCAGCCTGCTGACCTGGCAGAAATGTGCTCCAGAGACACCCTGCTCCCTGGAATAAAATGTTAACTGTCCTTCAGAGTTTTATTTTAAATAACTTTGGGGTGGTTTTTTGATGCTGATGCTATGTACGTGTATTTTTAATGCATCTTCAGAAGGCCCAGCCGGGATCAGTTAATGGTCACGAGAGGTCTCCTTTGAGCCGTATTGCTTTGAAGTCCTGCCAGGCTTCAACTCTTCCTTCCCCAGTTTCCCTCCTTACACTCATGGACTCTTTTACAAGAGCTGAATTGTAAAGGTGATGTGAGGGTTTCCTACCCGGGAGCCCATTGAACTTGACTCACATGTGGTCTTTAGGTGCATTCTTTGTATGCTGCTGGCTCCCTTCCTCTCTGACTCCCCATTTTATTCCTGTCCCTCAATTCTTATCCCTGGCCATTTTTCTCACCCTGGGAGGAAAAAAGCAGGTGGGCGGATTGGTAGGTGGCCCGGAGGAATGGGAGAGGGAGGGAAGGATATTATGGAAGCAAACACTCAATACAGAGTTTATAAGTATTACTATTATTTTGGTCCTTAAAAATGGACCCAACTTTTTTTTCCTTAATAATCAAATAGAAGGCAATGCAAGCAAATCTAAGGAAGAAAGTTAAGAATCCACCTACCATCTCACCACTTAGAGTCACATTTGGGTAGATTTTCTGCAGTTTTAGTTTCTGAGAAAGACCGTGAAAACAGGATTTTCTCTCTTCCTGTGGAAGAAGTGTAAGCCTGCTTGTCTCCAGTCGGTGCTGTCTTCTAAGGATTCTTAACTTTAGAATATTGCAGAGCATTCAGGGAATCCATTTTTTAGGAGAGATTTACAGCCAGGAGGATTCTTGGGAGAGGGAGTCCCATATGTGTGGCAGTAACACAAGGGAGAGAATGCCCATTCCTTTCCTGGGAGGCTCTCATGGAGGCGTCTTTTGAAGGGAGTGAGTGGGAAGGAAAATGGGAGGCTGTGACACTCACAAAATGGGGTAAGAGCAGTGGCCCCTGGAGAGTCTCTGGGAGGACAAAAACTATATTATTTAGGTTAAAATCTTTATTTTAAGCTGTAAGAAACTCAAATGACCTTGTAAGGACTGAAATGCAGCTACTTGAGTTTAAACTCCTGGAGCTTTGGACAATTATAAATGTATTCACTCTCTTGTAAGGAGTAACCCGCTGAGATTCAGTGTTCCTTTTACTGTCGTGTGGTCTCAGTTATGTGGGTGGTTATGTCAGACCTGGAGTAGTAATTGATCTGAAGACCCACTCGGGACAGGAGGGTGCTCCTCAAGATGACAGCAGGGCACAGGTGCCTCTTCTGTACTGAGCTTAAAGCCTGAGGGCCTCAGACGAAGGACACAAACCTCTTCCCCCTCCTTACCTTCTCCGCCTTTGAGGTCAGAGCCTCGAAGAGCCAGACCGTTTCTCCAGCCCTGCAGCATTGTCACGTGCAGTTTCACTTATGTGCAGAACATCTCTGACATGTGGAACATGGTGAAGCAAATGACAGATGTGTTGTTGGTGCCGGCCACTGATGCCCTGAAGAGCCGCAGCAGTGTGGAAGTGCGCATGGACTTGGTCCGGCAGGCCTTGGTCTACCTCGAGCAGAGGTAAGGCAGCCCTGGCCCAGCGGGGCTGGCTTCGGAGCCCCCGGAAGTCAGCTCTTCCTTGTGTTCAGTAGTCCTTGGGCTGAGCGCCCTGTCCCTGGTGTAATTTAACCAAGGTTGAGCGTGGCTGAGAGATACAATCCTGCTTTCAGAAACACTTCTTTACCAGGACTGTTTCTGCAGCAGTGTAAAGTTATGGTGAATGCGAGTGCTGTCAGACTTTTCATTTTCTCTTTCTCTGCTCTCTGTCCCTCAGTATGGAGACATCATGATTATGAGGCCGTGTTGCCTTAGGTCAGGATCCTGTTCCCTAATGTACTTCAGCCATTACTCCTTAGACTCTTTTGTTTTCTCTCAGTATTTTAATTTTTACACCTGGCAATATTATCACCTTGGAGCCTTAGGAAGAGTCCTTGAACCTTTATTTTCCTTCTGGCTCTATTCTGTTAATCCCTATGCATCTGGATCCTTTCCAGCTGCTAATGCCTGTGATTTGTGCCTGGGTTTCTTTGCCACCTCCTCACTAATTGGAGTTGGTCCCTGAGGGGGTTGTGGCTGTGCCCTTGTGCCCTAACTATCGTCCCCCTCATTCGTAGGTTCTATGCCATTCATCCCTCCCTGTGAACACTCCTTCCAGCTCTGAACTTGCCAGCAGGGCTTGTCATGAGTGTGCAATACACCCTCTTTATTTAAGAGACAGGGTGCTGGGCCTCTGCTAGTTCGGGAAGAGAAAGCCAAGTTGAATACACTTGCTAAATTGCAGCTCTTTGCCAATGAGCTGTGCAGCTGCCGGTCCCCTTGTAGTGTGGTTGCCCTTTATCAACAAAATAATGCTTCATTAGGAAATCCTAAGATTTCCTTGTGAATTAACCGAGGTAATTCAGACTTGGTATAACAGAGAATAGATTTTTATCAAATACTATAATAATTATACAATAGCCACATGAGATGATGAACACCATCAGACATAAACTTCCCTTGTTAAGAAAAATCTGGAACTCCAAATGTTTTTTATTCTTTTTTACATAGGCACAAAAGAGCTTACAAAGTATTATAATAGGCTTTTGCTAAATGTTTATAATGTAAGTTTTGGGTATATTGATCTGGAGCTGTGCAGACCCTAATGTGTATGGTGATGTCCTATAAGCAGCAGAGCAAGAGTCACAATTTCCTACAATATATAAGACCTTGAGGATGAAATTGTTTTTAATGTTTGTTTTTGAGTGGGGGGAGGAGGGGCAGAGAGAGAGGGAGGCACAGACTCTGAAGCAGGCTCCAGGCTCCGAGCCGTCAGCACAGAGCCCGATGCAGGACTCAAACCCATGAACCACGAGATCGTGACCTGAGCTGAAGTGGGACACTTAACCCACTGAGCCACCCAGGTGCCCCTAGGATGTTTTTTAATGGGTATATGACTGCTCATGACTGCTTCGTCTTGAGTAAACCCACTCTTCAACATTGGTGCTTGACTTCACCAATGGAACAAAGCGTTTCTTGATTTTATATCTGGTAAGCCATTCCATTTCATTTATTATTCTTTTCATTTCACTTATTTAATTTTATATATTTATTTGTCTTAAAAAATTTTTTTCCCTTAATTCCTTTGGCAGCACTTGGAGCTACTTGGACGTTTGCTGTCCACAAGTACTGTCCCCCTACTGCCCTTCTTTTCTAGGGGCGTCACTCCCTGGCGGCATCCTTTTCAAGGATTTGTTGTCATCTCTTGATAAAGGGACTATTTCGTGATCATTATACTCGCTTTTAAAGTATTTTTGCTCATGCGAATCCTGGTAGCATGGCAAAGTAGACCCAGCCCCAAACGGTTCTTTGCAGATAAGGCTGAAAATGTTGAGAAAATGTAGGACTGGTACAGAAAATGCCAGAGGCTTCTGTACCTTTTCACATTTCCTCCCCCCCCGCCCCCACTTTTCCATATATGAATATTTTGTTTGATTTCATTTTTTGCAGTTATGATCCAAATGTGTACAGTATGTGGTTTTATGTAGTTTGCTTTTTAAAATCTTTATCAGTATCATTTTACATAACTGCATCAAATTTCCATTGAGTCTTTTTTTTTTTTTTGTAACTGACATTTAGATGTTTCTATCTTTCTCACACCCTCTTTCTGTTATTTTACTTAATCTGGTGTTGAATATCTTTGTGCATATGGAGCACCTGATTTTTTGAGTCAGTCTCTTTTGTTTTGGACAAGAAACATATTTAGAAAGTTCTTTATTCTGTTAACCCCATATTTGAATATCTGTAACTAGAACCAGTTAATCTTAGTAGGGAAGCACTTTAAAAATACTACAGATTTTAAGGAATTGCAGGGTTTGAAGAAGCATACTAGCAAATAAGTGAAAAGGAAATGATAGAAAATCCTTTGCAACCATCGGTGTGATCATTGGTTCAGCAAGGACATCAGTAGAAACTGAAACCATTAAGTAGAAGTCTGTTGGTGAGCAGAATGTTCACATCACTTCCAAGTATTTCCCCACAGGGTACTTCTCAATTTCAGAGGGAAAGGCATTTTTACGGTGGTGAAATCTGGTGACTGACACTTTTAAGCAAGTGATCAAACCAAATATTACCTGCCGTGTTGTGCGGCTCAGTGGGCACTACCGGCATCAGCTGTGTGGGATTCTTGGCAACAAAGTTGAGTCTTAATTAAATCCTGAGGAAACGGTCTAGCTTGTGGGACATTCTGCCCAACAGCTGGCCTGGATTCTTTTTCAAAGGTCAGTGTCGTGAAAAATGGTGGTAGAATTACCCCTGAGTAAAGGAAATGGAAGTGACATGAGAACCAAGCGCCTGCATTTCCTCCTTGATTGGATCCTAGACTTGGAGGGAAAAATACACACTGTAAAGGACATTATGAGGAAATTTGAACGTGGCTTATATTTTAGATAGTAACAGTGTGTTGATGTTCAGTGTCTTGCTGTCATAATGGTATTGAGATTGGGTTGGGAGAATGCCCTAGTTCTTCTGAGGTACATGGTGAAATCCTTACAGATGAAGTAGCCCCCGCTTTCTGTATTTTTAAACATTTTCAAATGGTTCAGAAAACAGGTGGGTGTGTATATGCGTGCATGTGTGTATGTACATGTATGTATATATGTTTATATCTACAGAGAGAAAAACAGGTACACAAAGGCTAGTAACAATCGATGAATCTCGGTAAAGGGTATATGAGCATTCATTGGGCTATTCTTTTTGATTTTTTGTAGGTTTGAAGTTTTTCAAAAGAGAAAGTTTAAAAAGAATGGACCAAAGCACTCGGCTGCGAGCTGAAGCAGTCTGTGCACTAGGCCTTAATGCATTGGAAGTCTGCAATTACGTTCCTCTAGGGATGCTTTTGAGCATCCACAGTGATGAAAGATCTTTACAGTGCTCCGCTCCTCCCCGAATGAGTAACGTAGTTTGCTTCGTGAAGCATGCACTGTTTCCTCCACGGTGTTAGGTTTGAAGTGCAGGCGTGCCCTAGAGAGTTCACAGTCTAAGGTCAGGGATGTGGATACAGAGACCTGTATGTGTTTTCAACCTTTTTTTTTTTTCCTTTTCAATTTTTCCAGTTATAAGAATTACACCCTTGTGACTGTCTTTGGAAACTTGCATCAAGCCCAGCTAGGCGGGGTGCCTGGGACTTACCAGTTGGTTCGAAGTTTCTTAAACATTAAACTTCCGGCTCCCTTGCCTGGACTTCAGGTACTGGCGTCTTTCTCTGTGTGATGAGTTACATGCCTGGAGCCGTCTCTCTGATAGGCATTTGCTGTTAAGATGAGGGTATGTGTGGAAATGGCTCTGTGGAAAAGAGACCAGAGTGGGGCTAGGAGAGAGGCTGGGGGATCGTGGGAGGCCAGTATTGTGGGAGTCCAGGTGATGAGCTGATGGTGGCCGCTCAGCTCGGTGGAGGAGGGCTCGGGGAGGAGGTCATTGGGTTCTTGACATGTACAGAAAGTAGGCCCAGTAGGACTTGTTGAAGACTTGGGTGTGGGTGTGACAGGCAGAGTTAGGGATGACCCTCGAGATTGTTGGTGCAAACATCTGGAAGGATGGAGTTCGGTATAGTTCCTAGAATGTGACTGTTTTCAGCTCATAGTCCAGTTGGGGGAATTATCTTATAGACTTAATGCCCTGTGCAAAGCAGCACTAAACTGGAGCTTTGAGCCAAGGTGGTGGAATACAGAGGAGGCTGTCTTCATAAAGGAGGTGAGGGTCACACTGTGCTTGAAAAATAGGGGCTCACCTGCCACAGGTAGTAAAGCGTATCTAGCATAGCATATCGGGTGTGAGGTAGGGCTTGGCAAACCTAGGACCAGCCGGTGAAAGCCTTGAGTGTCAGGCTAAGCTCTTTGGATGTAAATACCTCAGAGGGGTTCAAGTGGAGAAGTGATACGATCAGATCTGGTTTTAGAAAGAGTCCTGTGGAGGGAAGGGTTGAGGGACCAAGGAAGGAAGTCTGAGGCCCACCGCTCTGGAGGAGTTGGGGAGAAGCGGAGAGAAAAGCCATCCCAGGCTTCCGTGCAGATGATGACAGAAGTGCTTGGAAGACAGACAGGCTTCCGTCCCGGGAGAGTGGGAGTGGAGCTGCCTTCTCAGATCCCCCGTGTCTGAAACAAAGCTAGTCAGTGAACGAATAGCTAACAAATGAATGGGAATGCCCGTGTCCCTTTGACTGCTCGTTAGTAGTGAACGCTTTATAAACTCAAGTCTAATAATGGTGGTCTCTTATTGGTCAGTAAACTTTAGCCCTTGCTTTGTGGGGGTTGCAAGAACGCACGTCTGTGAATTATCACAGAGCATGTCACCCAGTTACTGGCTGCTGGGATTCCAAGGTGAACCCACGGAATGGCTTTCAATCAGGTGGGACATATAGTGTCCTCAAGGAAAAGCTCGAGAGCCAGGCTGCATTCACCAGCTTGGACAAGTTACTTAACGTCTCTGTGCTTCAGTTTCCTTGTTTACAAAACAGGGAGGTCCCTACCTAATGGGGTGGTTGCAAAGCTGAAGTGACTTACTATGAGGAGAGGTGAATGTATCAGAAAGCCATCAGCTGGCTTTTTTGCCTGCTTATTTGAGCATCTTTCCTCTTTTAGGACGGAGAGGTGGAAGGCCATCCTGTATGGGCTTTAATTTATTACTGCATGCGTTGTGGGGACCTGCTTGCCGCCTCGCAAGTGGTTAACCGAGCCCAGCACCAGCTGGGAGAGTTTAAGACCTGGTTCCAGGAGTACACGAACAGCAAGGACAGAAGGTAAGGCGGATGCGGTGGTGCGGCCAGAAGACGGCGCGTGGAGTGAGCAGGCGGCCTCCACTGGCGTTGGCTCTTTGTGCCCTGTGCATCGCTCAGAATAAGTTTCTCCGTGGGAAAAAAAATGAAGTCTAGACAGCGAGTAGAACTCTCCTGAGAGTAACAGTTGAAAACATTAAAAGAGCCCCGTTCCGATACTGAGGCATTTGTGTTTGGGGATTTCTCCGTTCCGGTGTGGGAGGGAGGCGGCGGGGTTGGGAGCACGAGTTTCCGTATCCTGTAAATCCCAGGCATGTCTAGGATGCTTTGTTTAAAAGCTCTGCTGCCTTACACTTCATTTAACACCCAGTGCTTTCCTGCTTGGCCCAATATGAAAATACGTTGTCACACACTTCGTGGCTCAAAGGCTACAATGAAAAAAGTTAGTCATTTTGAAATGTAATCGTTGAAACTGGGTTGTTTGTTTGTTTGTTTTTAGTTCTTTTCCATTAAGGAACTGCTGAGGATTAATGTAATTGGGCTAAGTTCATATTCACTGAAACCCAGTTGAAATAAATGTACATGTGGCAGTGGTTACTCGGCTTTCTCCTGTGGAATACGAGCGATACTTTTCAAGGCAGTTCTTTAGGCAGTGTCAGTGATGCCATGTCCAGAGATTGACACAAACCACAAGCCTCTGTCTTGCTCCTATTAGTGAATTTAAAGTAGGGTTCATGGTATAGGGTTCCCCCAGAAAGAGACCCCGAGGCAAGGATTTGAGTGCAAGTCATTAGGGAGGTAATCTTACATGTATAAGGAAGCAAGGCGGTCAGAGAGGGGCCGAGACAGTTAAGGTAAGGACTCCCTTTTGTCCCTCACGGCTCGAGGGCTGCTGGGGAGTGGGGTGGAGTATTCATTCCCCAGCGTTTCTGGCGTGCCCCTGAAGGCCTCTGCGAGAGGAAGCCGGCAGGCAGAGAGACGAAGGTGTTGGTGGCTGCACGTCAGATGAAAATGGTGGCAGCCGGGCGGTGTGGTTGGGGGCGGCGTCTGTGAAGGAAGGCTTCGTACCACTGCTGTGTTGTCGGGACCCGGGGTGCTTTCAGGTCCCCCTGATGGTCTTCGGCGTGTGCACCTATGCTGTCTGTTCCCTTGTGTCTTTAGGTTGTCGCCAGCCACAGAGAACAAGCTCCGACTGCATTACCGCAGGGCCCTCAGGAACAACACGGACCCCTACAAGCGGGCCGTGTACTGTATCATTGGCAGATGCGACATCACCGACAACCAGAGCGAAGTCGCTGACAAAACCGAGGACTACCTGTGGCTGAAGGCAGGCACCACTTCCCTTGCCTGAGCAGGGCATTAACCCCTTCCCTCTGCTTGTGTTCCGCACACACATTTTAACTGCTTGATGTGTGATGCCAGTTGGGTGATAGGGCTGGTGGATCTCCTGTCTCTTGACCCCGTTTTTCGTTGTGTAATTCTCAACCGGTAACCACAGCCATTAGCACAGCCTCGCGCTGCTGAGCAGCTGCAGGTCTGCATGCCTGGCTCAGGAAGTAGTTTGTACCAATGCATGTGTTTCTCTTGGGGGTTTAGTTGAACCAAGTGTGTTTTGATGACGACGGCACCAGCTCCCCACAAGACAGGCTCACTCTTTCACAGTTCCAGAAACAGTTGTTGGAAGACTATGGTAAGATTATCCTGAACAGAACCACCTTCTCTGTCTTGTCCACCTAAGGGCACAACTTAGATTTCCTCTAGGAACGTCCTTCATCCCTGAACTCCGGATCTTCAGAACACAACACAATACAACAATGATTTCAAATTCAAGTAGAGGCCATGTGAGCTCAAGCAGTGTATGTGACTTACATGGTCATATACAGTACGCTGTTTTTCTCCAGTTCCTTGAACTGCTCTGGTAGACATTTGCTTAGGGAGAGACAGAGACAGGACTTGGCTATTGCTTCCTTGTGGGTCTCGTAATGACTATATCTGAGCACAGATGAGGGGGACCTAGCTCTCCCTCCTCACTCTTTCTGTTTAAGAATTCTGGAAACAAAAGAAGATCCCAACTAGTGGCCGGCATTTGTTGAATTCACAAACCTGTGAATCTGAGTGAACTGAAGTATCTTTGAAATCTTCGTTCCTCTCCTTACTGAGTGACTCTTAGCAGGGCACAGGAGATAACCAGCCTCTTTTATATATCATCTTAAGGTCCTGAACTCTGTTTCTCTCCCACTGAGTGCAAGCAGTTTGGGTTTTACAGCACGACTCCACTTGCCAGTTGTATTGTGAGGTCTGGGGAAGGTTGTGGAACCAGGTCATGGTTCATGTTGCAGTCCACTGTGTCTGGGGCCCCCTCTATCCCATCTGCAGGCCTTCTAAGCACATGGGGCTTCTGCCTGGGGTCGGGGCAGCTAATAGTCTGGCTCCCGAGTCATCTGCGTCTCCTCTCCCCCAGGAGAGTCCCACTTCACGGTGAACCAGCAGCCCTTCCTGTACTTCCAAGTCCTCTTCCTGACAGCACAGTTCGAGGCTGCCATCGCTTTTCTCTTCCGCATGGAGCGGCTGCGCTGTCATGCTGTCCACGTGGCCCTGGTGCTCTTTGAGCTGAAGCTGCTTTTAAAATCCTCGGGACAGAGTGCTCAGCTCCGTGAGTATTTGTTGGCAGTGGCATCCCCAGAACACATCCCCCATCAGGCGGCAGCACACCCACAACTGCCACCGCCAAGGATTTGGGCAGATGGTACAAATCGTGGCAGGGCAGTGGAGACAGCACTGTACCGAGTGCTAGCTCTGTGGCCAGTCGGTCAGACTGCCTGGAGAACGGAGCGGGACGCGGTCCCTGGAGTCCTGAGTCACATCCCGTTACGGCCCTAATTGGAAACCCCAGCCGCACCTTCTGTGTGCACTTGCCTGGGGTGGGAGAGGCTGAGAGGGGCAGAAGATACATGTGGGTGGATGCCTGCAGATGCCTTCGCGGTGCAGCCAACTCTCCCCTGAGCATGAGCCATAATGGTCAGCCGTCCCCACCTTGTCACTCCGAGAGCAGCGCACTAGTAGCGGCCTGCAGAATGTCATGTCCTCCCCCTCGCTTGGGAAGAAGCCGAGGGACAGGGTGGCGCGGCTTACGTTGGCAAACGCTGGCCAGGCTGCAGGAATAGGTGCCTCGGGGTCTTGGATTCAGCTTCCGTGATTCCTGGTTGCCTGGGGCAGAGAGGCAGGGGGGTCGTGACCAGTTCTGTCCCCCACGGTACAGTCAGCCACGAGCCTGGAGACCCTCCCTGCATGCGGCGGCTGAACTTTGTGCGGCTCCTCATGCTCTACACCCGGAAGTTTGAGTCCACAGACCCGAGAGAGGCGCTCCAGTACTTTTACTTCCTCAGGTACAACTCACTTTTGACCATTGACTTCAGCTGGTTTTGATCTCTGTCATCCTGAGAACTCGTAGAGACCTCAGGTCCACGCCAGAAACCATGTGCTTTTGTCCCCTTCCAGGGACGAGAAAGATAGTCAAGGAGAAAACATGTTTTTGCGCTGCGTGAGTGAGCTTGTGATAGAAAGTCGAGAGGTACGCCGGTCCCTGCTCTCTCCCACCCACGATTTGCAGTGTGCACGCCCATGCTGACGTGACGCTGTGTGGTCACGCCAGCATGGCTGTGGCAGATATGGCGTGGGGCGGGCGGGGGAGGGTCAGTTGTCTTTGCCTTCTTGGTTTCTGATCACGAAAATTCAGTCTTACACTGTTTTCTGATTTATGTAAAACTTCTCCTGCCTCCCCTGTTCTCTTCCTCTCTTTTGTCTCCAGAGAATTGTGGATTGTGTGTCTATCCTTATCCAGTAAATTGAGTAAACTTCTTTTTGTCTCCACAGTTTGATATGATTCTTGGGAAACTAGAGAATGATGGAAGTAGAAAGGTGGGTTAAATGCACCTCTAGAGATGTGCTGGTTTGCATTTAGGGATGTATAATTGCCAAAAGAAAGTAGTTAGATTTTAGGATTCAAAGGAATAAAGATGCAAATCCTAATGAAATTGTAGTTTAAACAACAAAGAACAAAAATCACAGGCCACAAATGATGCCCTTGATTTTAACACACATTTCTATTTCCCTTTAAAATACGTAAATTTATAATGAGATAGCTTTTTTGTTGTTAGTCATCTCTGCATTCGATATGGGGCTCGAACCCACAACCCTGAGATCAAGAGTCACAGGCTCCACCGACTGAGCCAGCCAGACGCTCTGATTAGATAGCTTTTTTATTATGTCCAGAGGACTCCTCTGTTCATGCCTGCCGATTTTTGAGCTAAGAAGGCTGCATTTCTGCCTTCTTGGCTCAGAAAATATGCAAGAAAAGGAATTGTTTACTGCACCTACTCTCCCCAGATAGGAAGGTTAGAAATATGCTTGACCTCCCTCAGAAGGTAGTTCTGAGGACTGTGCCTGCGAGCCTTAGTGATTCCCTGAGGCCCGTCGTGTGCAGTGGGAGCCATAGCAGAAGGGGCAGGGGCCCTGGTGCCAGAAGCCAGTCCTGGCCCCGCTCAGGCATTCTCCCGGTGGCCTTGGGACAGTCACCTGGCTCTCTCAGGGACTCCCTTTCCTCACTTGTAAAAATGGGTGGTTTGGACCCAGCAATCTGAAGACAAGCTCACAATGTTCACACTCTCTGGCTCAGAAGAAAGGACAGTGACAGTACTGGTGACGATGGCCATGCCTCTAGAGCAGTGACATTTGCCAAGCACTGTGCTGAATGTTTTATAGGCATTTTTTAATTTAATCACCAGAATAATGATCCAACAAGGTGTTTTTCAAGTAAGGAAAAGAAAACAAGAGTGGTTAATTATTTTCCTCAGGATCATACAGCTAGTAAGAAGGGGAGCTGGAATTTGAATCCACTCCTCTCCTGTGCTGCCTCCGGGGTGGCAGGAGCAGGTCACCCCGACATGGCCCAGTGCTGAGGAAGAATCGGAATGGCCTGTCCGATGTCACTCTGTCCACCCTAGCTCTTCTGTGTTTCCTGAGGCCTCTCATGCTCTCCTGACCATTTGGTTGCTGTTGCATGTTGATAGTGATTTTTAAAAAAAATATCCTGATGCCACTTGCCATATATTTTTTCAGCACCGAATTTCTTTTGCCGTCTGTCTTAGAAAACAAATATCTAGAATCTTTCAGGTATTTTCTCTGAACCCCCTGATTTTTCCCCCTCGTGCCTACTCATCAGATTTAAAATCATTGACTGTTTCATCCACCCTCTGGATCGTTTTGGACAATCAGACAGCACAGATGTCTTATTGCTGACTCCTCTGTGCTGCCCGTGAGTCTGCTTCTTCATCTGCAGTTTCCTTGGTCCCTTTCAAATGTTTAATAGGACCTTACATCTTCCAGAATGCCAGAGTCTAGCGGGTGAAATATATGCATTGCCCAGGGCAAGCATTTTCAGTTAAAGTAGTTTTCAGATCCCAACTGCTTCTGTGTGTTTAAATTAACATTTCTGTGCACCCATCTCTCTCCTCCTCCCCTCCGTAATTTGTCTTGTCAGCCTGGAGTCATAGATAAGTTTACCAGTGACACAAAGCCTATTATCAACAAAGTTGCTTCTGTGGCAGAAAATAAAGGACTGTTTGAAGAAGCAGCAAAGCTCTATGACCTTGCCAAGGTAAAACGTGCTCTTTTGCTTCTTCTGTACTCCATAGAGCTGTCGGCCTGTCGGCATTAAATGCGCAAACAGCTTGACAACGCCACTGTGGCACCGCTCTCCTGGTGAGGCGTTTTCTCCTAGTGCTTAGGCAGTTAGTGGTCTGGTCAGGGTGAAATTCCCATTTTACAGAATTATCTCTGCCCATAAGGTCTCTCTGGCCGAACAAGAGCAGCGTATCACACGGATATCTTGGAGGCCTTGGGCTCCAGTCTCCCTTGGCGGCAGAATAAGCATCCATCACATTTCGATGGTGAGGCTTTGGGAGAAAATGCCTTCGTGCTTACCCTTCCGGTGGCCACAGACATGCTGGTGAGCACTGTGTGCTAGGGAAGGCACTTCGAGAGAACTCGAATAAGTACTTCGACCTGAGAACATATGCTGACTGCTGATGATTGCGTGGCCTAAAAAACATTATGCTCCTTCTTTTATAAACTGAGAAAAGTGGGCCAAAAGAAGGTGTATAATTCTTTTTTTGGGAGGGGGGGATTTAAAGATGTTTTGGTTGAGGTCTTTAATAAGATGTAGAAAAACGTGCAAACATTAATTGCACAGCTTGATAAGTTCTCCATAGGTATGTGTCCGCAACCAACTTCCAGATCAAGGTACAGATCGTTTCAATCCATCACCCAGAACGTTCCCGCTTTTGGTTATTTTGTTTTTCCTTTTCTCTTATACTGATTATTTAATCGATTCCTTTCTTAATTTTAAAATAACTGAACAGAATGCTGACAAGGTGCTAGAGCTGATGAACAGACTACTCAGCCCTGTCGTCCCCCAGATCAGTGCGCCCCAATCCAGCAAGGAGAGGCTGAAGAACATGGCGCTCTCCATCGCTGAACGGTAAGGCCGAGAGCTGGCTCTAGGGCCAGGCCGCCCGTGCCCACCACCTGCGTCTTCCGCTTTACTAGTCACATCAGGTGGCCTCCCAGAGACTCCCCATCCCACCAGTACTGCTTGAGAGTTCCTGTTGGCCTCCTCATAACCAGTACTTGGCGCTCTCAGACTTTTAAAGTTTTGCTAGAAAGAAGTGTATGAAAGCGTGTGTCAGCATTCTAATCCTGCACATTAAGTTTAACTCTAGGCATTGTACTCATCTGTATATAGTTAGAAGCCATCTCAAAGACCTTCTGGAGCAAAGCTAGTGATAGATGGATGGGGGAATTCGTAGAGGTGGTAGTGGCCAGTGTTTAAGAACCACCTTCCTTCCTTTTTTGGTGAGATAACTGAGTTATCAGACTTTATTTGGTGGAGCTCCCAGGCTGAGGCCACAGTCATTACCTTTGGTGCCCTCTTACAGATAGATACTCCTAGTAAAGTGACCCAGAGAAAACTGGGTTGGAGATGCTTTCCTGGGGTAGCACAGAAGAAGACTCCTTATCAAATAATCCATTTAGCAAACACTCTCCAGTGGTGGCCACTGGGCTTTTGACCCATCAGAACCTTTCACCCTCCCTGGAGATTTGGATGCTTGATGGTGGCTGAGGCTAGAGAGCCATGCTTCATGTAGAATATTTACAGATGGATTCATATCAAATCCACCATCAACGTCTTGGCCATTGGATAAGAAGTGCTATTTTCTACTTCTTAATTCACCTCATCTACAGATTTCAAGAGGTTTTGACATTTTTCAAATGCTATCCTAAAGTTACGAATTGCATAGAAATTCGTAACTATCCCTGTCTCCCCTTCCCTCTTTTTTGTCTTTCAGGTATAGGGCTCAGGGAATCAGTGCAAATAAATTTGTGGACTCCACATTCTATCTTCTGTTGGACTTGATCACCTTTTTTGACGAGTATCACAGCGGTCATATTGACAGAGCCTTTGATGTAAGTTTTAAGGGGGCATTTGAAGTGCAGGTTAATGTATGCCCTTGGAAATTCAAAACACTTCATGGGATTCATCTAAAACAAAGGAAGTGTTACCAACGTGCCTGTTACGTGAAGGAGACAAGTATGATCCTGGGAATTGAAAGGGGATTTCTGTGTCACTCTTCTTTCTCCTCCCTCCCTCCTTCCCCGCCGCCCCCATTCCTTTCCTCATTAGTCTGAAAATGGAGAGGTTTCTTGGAGTAACTTGAAATCTCTGAATTTTATAATTGCCTCAGAAAATGTGGATGGGAATTTAGTCAGAAAATTGGAACCAAAGCTTTTGTGTGTTTGAGGGAAGTCGTATTTTCTATTAAAAAAGCCCTTTGTAACATGTGAGATGCTGACTGACTGTTCAAGGAGACAAGATGACTGATGGTTATATCATATGCGGCCGGTGGGGTTTTGTTTTAAACAGATAATTGATCGTTTGAAGCTGGTGCCCCTGAATCAGGAAAGCGTGGAAGAGAGAGTGGCTGCCTTCAGAAATTTCAGTGATGAAGTGAGTCCTTTTCTTCTTGCGTTACGGAATTTTTTCCCCACTTCTGCTGAAAGCTTTTTTGTTTTGTTTTAGTGTAGTGAGGACATTAAGAGTCCCAGTACAGTAACCATCCAGACTGAGCTTTCTTTTTTTTTCTTTAAAAAAAAAAAAAATTTTTTTTAATGTTTTATTTATTTTTGAGAGAGAGAGAGAGAGAGAGAGAGAAACAGTGTGAGCAGGGGAGGGTCAGAGAGAGAGGGAGACACAGAATATGAAGACAGGCTCCAGGCTCATGAGCTAGCTGTCAGCACAGAGCCTGACGCGGGGCTCGAACCCACGGACCGTGAGATCATGACCTGGGCCGAAGCCAGACGCTCAATCGACTGAGCCACCCAGGCGCCCCAGACTGAGTTTTCTAAGCCGAGTCCAATATCAGATATCCTGGGTTGGTTTTCTGTGAGTACACATGTGCCCATCAGGTCATTGTCCAAATTCCCGACTCAGAAACACAGTCTCCATAGTGATTAGACGTTTTTTGGGGGCACAGATTCCTGGTTGATCCTGTGTGGTCTGGTTTAATTCTGCATTATCTATTTGTTCGAGAGGGGGGTCTCAGTGCTTAACTCTGATCTTTAAGTAGTTCCACTGGGTGTATGAAACATGCACCATGATACACTTCCTTCTTTCGCTTCTCTGAACTGTTTTTCTTGATGAGCAGAACGGTGACCGTGGACTCAGTTGCCAGCCCACGAGCCCCAGAGCCCCTGTCTCTCTGCAGCTGTGGGACGTGACGGGCCTGGGCATATACATGGGCTGTCGGCCCCAGGGCTTGGTGCTTTCTCCTTACTTCATGTGTTTTTCTCTGTGCAGATCAGGCACAACCTCTCAGAAGTGCTTCTCGCCACCATGAACATCTTGTTCACACAGTTTAAGAGGCTCAAAGGGACAAGTCCATCCTCGGCATCCAGGCCCCAGCGAGTCATCGAGGACCGTGACTCTGTAAGATCCCAGCGTTGGCCAGAGCCATCGCTGAGAACCACCTTTCTGGTCTGCCGTTCCTGGCACCTCATGAGACCCATCCCTGCACATGACCCCGAATGCTCTCTTTCCTTACTGCCTAGCAGCTGGGTAGACCTGGTGTCAGGCTCTCCGAAGAAATCAAACGTTAATGAGATTGCCGCTCCTCTCGAGCTTTAAAAAAAAAAAAAAAGTGAAGTCTGCAAATACCACGTTTTAAGAAATCAAACAGAATACTAATTTGTAGTGATTCCACAGGAATTTCGTACACATTTTAAAATTGGAAGGTCATTTTGTGAGTCTCAGCTCAGCACTTTGATCAGAACCATAAGTACTTCTGGTCAACACATGAATTTGACTCAGAATTTGTTTTTGCCATCATCTGAACCTCACGGTGACCCCAGAGAGGTACCTTAACTTAAGGCAGTGATTGCCACCCCATTTTGCAGCTGAGGGAACTGAGGCCTGGGGTCAGGAAGCAGTTTGCTTTCACAGGCCCCTCAGGTGACGGCGAAGGAGCCGTGACTGGAAGCTGAGCCATCTGACACACGGCCGGGGAGGGGCCCTGGCCGTGGGGCCTCCGGCGTTGGGTGGCCCAAGCCAGCTCCAGGTAGATGGAAGCCTGCAACTCACATGGCTTTGTCCAGTCGATTTGACAAAAGGGCAAAGGTGCTTGACCCCATTAAAAGTACCTTTCCCTTAACTTCCCTACCATGTTTGAAATCCTGCCTTCTGCCTCCAAGCATATCTGTGGGCTCTCTCAGCTGTGCCCCGACAGGCACCATCATGACAGAGCTGCTGTCTAGTGAGTGACGGTGGAAATTTTCACCTTCAGCAGTGTAGGTAGCAGTGCTCGGAATGGTCCATGAGTGGTAGGCCCGTCTGCGGGTGCCCCAGAGGCAACTGCTGGTCTGCCATCCACCCTTGGGCAGGCGAGAGCCTGGAGCACATAAAATATACACGTCAGGAGACACAGTGAGCTCACTGTGCCTGGGCCTTGGCAGACGAGTGTTGAGGTGGTGGACGTTTCTGGCGCTCTGTGGGCTGCTCATTAGGGTGGGGGGGCCTTCCCCAAGGTGGGGTTTCTGTGTGTCTTAAACTCTCTTTTTTAGGCACTTGGTTTTTACATCCCATGAATAAAGCCATTCTCCTGTCTTCCTCTCACCCACTACTCCTTTTCTATGAAAGGTAGGGATGAGCAGGGTCACAGAGAGACTTCTGTGTAAAAGCTCCCTGCCTGAGAAGTGGCTTCATGGTGTCAAGTTGCAGAGTTGCCCAAACACTGCTGAAGTTCACTTACAGTAGCTTCAAATCAGGCATGAGAGCCTGTGCACTTTTAAAGAAAATCTAAAGGGTACTCTCATCATAAAATAAAAATTTCTTTTGGTTTGGACATTAATTAGGAACATATACTTGCCAGTTTATTTTCATCTATCAGGTAAAAAGCACGTGGCTTTCAGTTTTCTTCTTGCATGGTCCTTAGGAAGCCTAGTAAGTGACCCCTGAGTAATCCTTAAAAGTCTTGTTACTGGTCTAAAAGAAGTTTGTAGGCTCTTCCTCTCTACTGCAGATCCAGTTTACTTTCTTGCTGCTGTAAGCATCCAACACATCTCAACATGGGACAGCCTGAAGCTGTTCTAAGTTTCTTTATTCCATGTTTAGTAATTTTTCACCTGGAAATCAGGGTGAAGGTTGTCCTTTTTTTTTTTTTTTCCTTCCCCCCCGTTATTGGAATTACCCAAATTAAAGTCTTTTTCCCTCCTGGAACAATCTAGGAAACTCATAAATATTATTATCTAGGAATGGAGGGCTCAGCACTTAGGTCAGGAAGGAAGAAATAGGAGGTGTGGAATGAAGGAAAAGGGAAGAAGCAGGAGAGGAAGAGAGCCAGAATGGGACTGGACCCACTTCGTGGGGGGAGGGGGAGTCGTCTGAGAGGTTCAGACCCCCACAGAGGCAGGTGGGCAGGAACCAGCCAGGAGGGAGCGAGAGGCTCGGAGAAGGAGAGCAGGCCGTCTGAGGCACGGGGCTAGGTCAGGAGCTGGTCACATGCGTCAGGCGAGGCAGCTTGCCCGGAAACCCTGTCTGTCTTTTGCTTAGTAGAAGGGCTTTGGACCTGGGGCCCCAGTGGATGAGCTTTGCGAAGTCTGCACCTTACGGGGAATGTGACAGTTAAGAGTAAGACTCCCATCCACCCACCAGAAATCTGCTCCCTGACACCAGGCGTTAGAAAATGGAAGAACATGGTCCCCAGTATTGTATCCAGACTCAAAAGCTCATTGGTTTTCTTCTCTTCCTCTCAGCAACTCCGAAGCCAAGCCCGAGCCCTGATTACCTTTGCTGGGATGATCCCCTACCGGACGTCTGGGGACACCAACGCAAGGCTGGTGCAGATGGAGGTCCTCATGAATTAAGTGCAGTGCCCTGAGGCGCTTCTGGGACTGCACGCTGTCAGTACCTCAGGCGCGTGGGCCCACTGGGTGGGGCTTCTGGTTTTGTTTCTGTTGTGTTTTGTTTTGTTTTTTTGTATTATGTATTTTTGTCAGCACCCAATAAATTTCTTTGATTTGTATTTCTTTTCACATTCTTTTATTTTCTTTTTTTTTTTTCCTTTGAAATTTTGTTTAAATTTTTATTTGTGTGGGAGGAAATGTCACTAGTGCTTGGGACAGAGAATGATAGGCTTATACAGGCATCTGTGATTTGGTTAAAGTTGACCTTAAATGATTAAAACTTGAACCAAAACGAGCAAGGAAATGAAGCCTTTGGGAGTTGCTTTTATTTAGATACAGTAATCCTTATGGCAGGGTCACGGCCCATGGTTTACATTTTCTTTTGTGAAAGCCACCTTCAGCCGTGGGCGAGTTAGGATCTGTGTGTGAACTAGCGACTGCTCCGTGGCCCCTCTTCTCTCGGGTGTGCCTTGGGGTCCAGGTGATCCCAGACCGTCCCCCAGATCATCTGCTCTGACTCCAAGATTAATTAGTTTGCTGTTCTGTTGAAATCCCACCGGAAATGAAAACAGCCCTAGAACATAGCGTTCAAAGGGAGCATCGTAGGCTTCTCGGCTGGAGCTTGAGGAAGGGCAGACCTCTACGCCTCTTCCTCTGAAGCTGCCCCGCCGAGGCGCCCGCCTGGGCCTGCGCACGCCCCTCTTCCACAGGACGTCTGGGCTCTCTTTTGCCTTCTCTGGTGGTCGGTTCCTCTACTTGGGCAACCCACCTTTCCCTCTTCCCCACTCATGGAGCCCACTGGCCGGGCAAGCTCGTGGGCCGCGTTCTGAGTGCTGACTTACAGAACGCAGACACCGTTGGGCAGCAGCACTTGAGGGTGTGCGGTCCCTGAGCAGAGGTTGTCTGCCATCGTTGACTCTGTTGCTCCCGCCACCAGTCCCGAAGCCCTGTACAAAACCAGAGAGGACACCAGGACCGTTGTGTGTTCCAGAGAGGGCCAGGCGGGCCACAGGAAGCCGGGCCGCCATCAGCCCCTCTGCTGCTACAGACCGCTCCTGGGGCCGGCTCTCCCAGAAGGAGGTTAGCGGGGCCCGGAGTCTCCACAGGTGCTTTTCCTCCTAGAGAGAAGTGTCTCTCTCTCATCACACGGCATGGTTACCCTTGCTAGCCTGTGGTGGTTAAAGTAGTTGTTAACGGTCTCCTTTTGGGAAAGCACTAATCTTTCCCAAAATGATAATGGGCCCATCTGCTGTTCATCAGATGGATTCCACCACGCATCAAGGACGTGGCCCGAGGGCTGGCAGGGGCTGCAGCTGCCTCCCTCCCGTCCCCCCTGTTCACCCTGGAGCACTCGCCTCCAGTGGACCTTCACCAGGAAAGTCTCAGAAGATGAGCCCTGCAGGGGACTTGATTTAGCAAGTTGTACCCTGTTGGTAGGCACTAATTTATATTTTTTAAAACAAGTCACACGGTGCTTTAACGGTGCTTTTTACAAAAAGAGTACTCCGTGGCTTTGCATAAAGGGTGACTTAGCATTCTGCTTGTAAGTACTGGATCTCTCTCGCAGACATGTAGCAGTGCCACAGACGTGAGGAGGCTGAGGTTAGATGCGTGTTTGCTCCCTGGTTCACCGCTTCTTTGTCCTTCCCACCACGGGAATTACCTGCGAACTTGCCGTTCCTTGCATCGTGCAGCCCTGCCAGCTCCAAATAGTACTGCCCGTGAGCACTGCATGGGAGGGAGGGGGTTCCACCCTTCAACCTGGGGATGAGACGCAAAGTCGGAAGACAGGAAAGTGGCCAGACCTTGAGCCTCCCTGATGGAGGGGGGAGCCGTGTGGGAGGAAAGCAGTCCCTGGTTGGCACTGAGGACTTGCCCAGAGACAGCCATCTGTAGGAGAAATAAGATAACGAGGTTCATAGCAGAAGGATCTGACTCCCGGAGCAAATCCCAGGGCCTGTCCTGTTGGCTGGTTCCGTGGTGGCGCATGGCCCGCTCTGTGTAGAGACTCGACAGATTGGAGCCGGAATCTGCAAGGCATAGAACAGGTTCCCGTGCACCCATGGCTGCAGCTTGTGCCCAGAGATCATCCTGTAACAGATCGTCAGGTGTCGTCAGGTGGAAGCCATCCTCAGGTCACCCATTCAGGGAACTAAATCCTTTCCCTCGATGGTGGTCCATGATGTTACCACTTACGCAGAGAAACAGAAGTAGCACTGGGAACCTTGCATCTTCTGGGGATGAGATTCCAGTCTTTCTAACAAAATCAAGGGCACTGGGAGACTGACAGTGCTCGCCTTAGAGGGGCTCACAGTCTACTCAGAGACACTCGGAGGGAAGTACGGACTTGACCAGGTCCTTTTCAGAGGCCTTGAGATTTGATTTCAAGGATTCTGTTCCTTTTATTCATTTATCTATTTATTCATTTGTTTTTAAGTAAAGCAGCTCCAGCTGCCTAACTTCAAAGGGGGAGACGAGAGGAACTGGCGAGCTCTGAGAACAGATCCTTTGGTTTTATGGCTAGGGTGCTGGACAGGCTCCTCGAAGAGCAGGCAGTCCCCGTTCACACTGGGGCCGGGATGTAGCCCTGCTCCTGCCCCTCTAGAACTTACGGTTTAATTAGAGACTTTTAATGGCAGCATAGCAGCCATTGTTATTCTTTAGATGCATCATACACACAGTATTATAAACTTTTCCCCTACAAGGTTTCCCCAAAAAAAGGGGAGGGGACTGACTATTCACCCTGGATTATCACCCCTGCCTTCCCTGTCTGAGTGACCTCTCCTGGCCAAACCCTTAGCACTAAATTTAACAGTTATGTGCGGATGTGCCAGCATCCAACCACCATAGACTGGATCTCCGCGATCCTTGTTTCTCCGTTAGGCATCAGAAGTTTTGTCCATCCCATTAGGGAACTCACATCACTGCCAAGCTCGTACCACAAAGGGGGCGACTCCAGTGTGCCAGACGCCTGAATAAAACCCTAGGCTGCTGGGTTGCCTCAGACCTGCCCAGTGCTGGCAAGCCCCACACTGAGTAGACTCTCCCTTAGCATCAGTCAGCCACAGAGATTGGGCCCTGTGTCCAGCAAATTGGGAGAAAGTGTGCATTTTATGGTATCATTCAAAGTGCTCACTTTATATCCGTAAAATTAGGTTCTTGCACCTGTGTTTTGGAAATGTCAGGAAGAAATCAGCAACTTATTAAAACGGGAATTGTGTGGCCCTTAAGAAAAATGAAGCTTTTGTGGGGGGCAGGTCCTGAATGTTCCCCATTTCTTCATTCTTCCAGGCTGAATTCAGAAGTCTCTTGCATCCAGCCCATCTTCGGACAGTTTCATAGTAAATTAGTACCCCTCACAGGGCAGGGAGAGGAGGAAAGTAAATCTGTCTTCTTGCCCTTGTTTCTAACTGCAGTGGCTGGTGGAAAAAAACGTAAAGCCACTAACTAGAATGTTTTAAAAATTAAACACAAGTGATTTATTTGTGCCTTGCCTTGCCTTGTTAGGTAACTGATATGGCTGGCTAGGGTCCAGGGCCTGGCTGAACAAGCCCCAGGAATCTGCCAGTCCAAGTTCAGCTCAGCAGTTACAAAGCCCTTGCATGTGCTGGGCCATGCTCCGTCGCTGGGGATAAGCCAGGGTGCTCAAGTCGCCCTCCCAGAGTTGTGCAACAAGTCTAAGAAAGTGGGCTTTTTTTTTTTCTAGGCCTCTTCTTGCCACAATCACCTAAGTGGAAATACTGGTGGTTTGAAGTCACTAACCCAGGAAAGGAGAAAAATTTTTATCCTAACCTTGATTGTCGAAATAGCTTCTGTGTGCCTTCTGGGTGTACAGCCTACGATGGATTGCTCAGCAAATGTTTGAACAGATTCTTTGCTTTGGCTTCCTGTGTCAGCCCCCTCCCCACATCCTCTTCCCAGCTCCGTGTGCCTGGAGTCAGACTCCCTGTTTCCTACTAGAGGCATTCAGTCTGAAAGAAGGTGGAGCGAGGAGTGTCTCTTGGGGTCAGATGAAACACAGCTGATCCTTCCAAGACGGAAGAGTACAGAGCTGCGCGGTATGCAGGGACATGTGGAGAGGAAGGAGGTGGAAATGTGATTTCCTGTTAACAAGAAAGGCCAGATCGTCAGAAAAGGGGATAGTGAGGGCAGGCTGAAACCCAACATCGCATTGGCACCCTCTCCTCCTTGTTGCCTTTCCCCTTGGGATTTTTGACAGTGCCTCAGACAGCGGCTTCTGTTCGAGCAGGAAGCGGGGTACCAGTGGTCCTAGAGAGGACTTCTAGGGGAAACAGACATACCGTAGCCCCTTGGATGGCCCCGGCCTAGCTGGGCTAGACAGGCTCTCAGGTGGCCTCCAAGGCCCCATGGCCTACAGCTGAGGTCCCATCATCTGAGCCCGATTCAGTAAGTAAAAACACAGGACATACAGTTACATTTAAATTTCCGATAGACAATGAGTACGTTCTTGGCTATAAGTATGTCCCAATTTTCTTTGGCTGCCCTATCGGGGCACTTGCCTCTGCTGGCTTTTGCTGCCTAGAGGCTTCTGCGTTGGGCCAAGGCTCCAGGAGCTCTCCAGCCAAATTGGATTACCCTGATTTGTTGCGCTGTTTGTGCTTCTGTGGGCAGCGGAAATGACAGTGAGATATGAAGTCACTTGAGAGAGCGCAGTGACTGGAATTCAGTTTCGAAGAGCCAGGCAGGCTGGCTGCGTGGGAGACTTGTGGGCGCCGGTTGACCCCAGCTGCTATCATCCACTGGGTAAATTTCCATCAGGAATTTCAAATGTGTATTTTATAAAGGAAAGAAGGAGGCAAAGTACAGCCTTTTCTCACTTGGTCAGTAACTTTTATTACAAACACTGTGGGGAGAATTCTTTGCTTTATTCCGTTATTGCCTTTTGTCTTTGCTTTTCTGACATTGTGGCTGTGTGGTGTTTGTGGGGAGAAGGGACTGGGGCGGGGGTAGTCAGTGTATGTGTTGTTCTGCATGTTCCTTTCTGGTACAGTAACTTCTGCATTTACTTTGTTTAGGATGGTTCTTTCACCACTGCCCCTGTCTATAGCCAGTAAATTTCTGGAATGTTCTCCCAAAATGCCATGTGCTCCCTTTGTTCTGTCCTTCAGTGGAGCCAAAACCTCTCTTGAGCCTTCTTTCCTGGGAATGTTCTTAGCTGAGGCACAGCCCGGGGCTCCTCACAAGGCAGCAGAAGTGCCTCTTCCCAGCCTTTGGGGATGACTGAGACAGGCCCCTTCTCTACTCCTTGCGAGGAAGGCTACGGCCTGCCCAGTCCCTGGGTCTGCGAAGCCCCCGCAGGTGTGTGTAAGTACAGGACTCCCATCCCAGTTCCGTAGCCTTGCTCTCCCCGACTGGCCTCGGAGCTCAGTCCCCCGGTCGGGGGTCTGAGGACGGTCAGAGTCTGGCTGGAGGTGCAGTGGGGCGATGATAAGAGCATCTGCTGATCAACCCAGCATGTGGCATGCGTTCTGGAACTGAGAACTGCTAAAAGTCTGTGACTGTGTATTTCGGACGCTCAACGGGCAGTGTTTGACATGGGAGTTGGGAGCCAGTTACTGGCCTTGGGGAAGGGGAGACGGGACTGGGGGGGGGGGCGGGTGTGTGCTATGTTTTGGTCAGATGGTGGAAGAGACATGGGCCTGGTTGGTCACAGGACAGACATCTCCTGCTCTCTTGGACAGGGTCTGCCTGTGTTTCTGACCAGGAGAGGCGTACTCAGGGTCTGGGTGTGGGTTTGGCTTGGGAATATGCAAATGGCTGAGGAGGTAGGATGTGTCCATCTCTCTCCGCCACGGGGACCTTGTCCTGGGGAGAGGTTCTGAAGGGATTCTGCTCCAGCTGCCTGGTGGCTTAGGGGTTCTGTCCCAGAAGGGGCTTCACAGGACAGTTTCAGCCCATTCCCTTTGCATGGGGGTCCCTCAGCTTGTTCTTGGCCCTGGGGCTTATGGGAAACCATTGCCTGATGAATCACCTGGGAATTGGGGCCTCATACAAGTGCCCCACGCCCCATTGTTGTGCTTAATGGTGTCTCCCAGGAATCTGCAGCACCTCCCCGAACAGGCACAAGTGAGCCCGAGCTTGCGAGGGAAACTGGACGGGGCTGGAAGCAGATGGACAGATGGCCCCTGTGGCAGAGCGTGACCCTGTTTTCTCGGTCTCAGAGTAGAGGTTTACAGCAGAGCCCTCTGTTTAAACCTTGTAAGACGCCAGCTGGCTGGCGAGGGAAGATGACAGGGCCACTGGTCACCCCCGATGAGGACCCCTTGTGAACTTTCATGCCGATCAGTCTGACAGATAAGCTGGCTTGTATTTTCAGGCAAATTAAACCAAACTAAAGGGCACTTGGGTTCCTCAAATACAGATGTTTGCCGCGTGGCCCTCTGGTGGCCAGCGGCTGTCATTAGCACAAACTGCCAAAGAAGGATTTCCAGACTCCCCTGACAACTCAGTCCTGCAAAGGAAAGAGCTCAGCAACAGTGGGGACGTGGAGAGGGCAGGGCGAGGAAGATTGGGAAAACAGCCCCAAGACCGAAGGCTTTCAGTGCACGGAGACCTGAATGGCACGAGCCAGCAGCAGCTCCACCAGGCCTTGGGCCCCGGCAGGTACCAGAGACACCCACACACCTTGGAGCAAGCCTGAAAGTTGGGCTAAAGCCCCTTCTTCACCTTTAGGTGATGGAACGACTGAGGACAAGTCATCTGACTGCTCTGAACCAGTTTGCTCAGGTATAAGGCAGGGACACCAGTTCCTATTCCACCAGCCTATTAGGAAGATTTAGGCAGTTTATAGAAATCACCTACCTATTGCCTGTCACAGTGTGGGCCCCCAATAAAAGTTAATGTTGGCCACCCTGCTCCCAGCCTTGTTTACACGGGTCTGTCTCTAGGGCTCTAGGCATGTCCTCTACCATTTTGCTTCTGTCCTTCACAGTAGGTTTTTCATATGGGTGTGGAGTAGATCGATTACCCCCACACCAGGGATGGCATTTTTTTTTCCAAGAAACAAAATTAAGTCCAGATTGGTAGGCTAAAACTTTGCTCTTAGGCGACATTGTCATGTCAAGTTCAACTTATGATTCCTGTTGATTCAGTAGGTGCTAAATGGAGAATGTGGGAGCAGCTACCCGGTGCCATGGGCACACAGTGGTGAAATGAACCCAGGTCCCAGCCCTCAAGGAGTTGAGTTACTGGAGTGAGGTCCACAGCAAAGGTCCTCTTCCCACACAACCTCTCTCAACCACTCAGCACCCACCCAAGGCCTCAGGGCCCGGAGCTGTGGGGCAATTTCTGAGACTGAGGCACAGTCCCTGCTTTCTTCAGCTCACAGTGTGGTTGGGGAAAAGAGAGAAGCAGGCGTGTGTGCTTGTGCCCACAGACCCACCATAAGAAAACAGGAAGCCCTAAGAAATGCCGCAAGAAAAAGCCAGATCAAGAAGATCCAAGGCAGGCTCTCCTGTGGCTGGGGGATGTGGGAGCCATGTGCAAGTGACCAGGATTCAGACCCGCAGACGGGGGACGGGGGGCGAGGGGGGGTGTCGCTGACATGCTAGCCCAGGACACTGAGAACAGCAGCTCCTCCCTTAGCCCCGTCCCAGTGGTGTCACGCAACTGTTCATCTCTCCTAAGACCTTGAAGCAGGAGCAACGCAGGACTCAGGTGAGTTGAGGGGGCCTGGAGCCAGGTGGAGACCTGCCAGGGGCAGTAGGCCTCGTGTTCAGCCCGTCCTGGCCAAGCACCTTATTCAAGAGGTGAGTATGTGGGACTGGGGCAGGGGGAGCATCTGGGGGATGTATGGGCCATAAGGCAGAGAGATGGGGGGTAGTCTGATTTGGGCGCACACTTGTCTTACAAATCAATAATTTAAAGGCTACTTACTTGCTGGCCTTGGGCAATGAATTCAGCACAAAGGGATGGTGGCCTTCTTATGCACCCACATGTCTATCCAGGAGAAAAACTTTTTAGAAACATTTTACAATATGGAAGACAGTTTTTAAGAAACTCTAAAACAGCATTACCCTTATCGAAGAGGAGCCAGACTTTGGGCTGTACACAGCCTCAGTCAACCCACATTTCCTCTAGCTCACAGCTTGGGCTCTGCCGGTCTCAGCCCTGGCTACGTATGAAGGTCACCCGGGGAGTTCTTAAAACTACTGCTGTCCACGCCCTTGTCCCCTGAACTTCTGCCTTAGTGGGCCTGGGGAGGGACCTGGGCAGTAACTGAGGTGTTTTTAAACGCTCCCCGGATTATTTTCTCTGGGTCAAGAACGCTTGTTCTGACTGAACACAGGGAGTAAAGAAGTAGGGCTCCAGGTCTAAGTGTGGAAGTGCTTCCCCCACCCTTTTCAATAAATCCTAGAATGTCTGAGATACACTAGATAGGAAGATAAAAATTCTAACTGGTTAGGAAATATGTGCATCGTACCCAAGCTCACTGGGTCAGCGTGCCCATTGTGTACCCATTGTGTGCCCAAGGTCCACGGCAGTGGTCCAGCATGGTCTTCGATGCTAGGTGGTTAACCAGTAAAGATGGCCTCCGTTGAAGAGCGGCACTGGGTGTGTGGGGTGGGTGGTGGTGCCCATTTCGCAGGAAATCACAGGTGAGTGACCATCTGACAACTCTGATTGAGTCCCTGGTAGTGTCCAACTGCCCCCAGTCTTCCTGTGCTCACCGTCGGCAGGCACCTGCCATGACTGGGGCTTGCCCAGGCCTCTCTGGTGCATGTGCCCAGTGGTGCTGCCAATGGAACTCCCTAGGGGTAGGGACTCAACTTCCACTCCACATGCAGCCGCTCAAACTTCCTGCTAGGGGGCTGCATGCCCTGCGGGACCCCCACTCTGCCATAGTGACACAGTCTGGAGGGGAGATTCCCCTAGGATCCAGCCCCCTCCCCACTGTAGCACAAATGCAGCCTGAGTGGCAGGTGCCATCCTGCAACCTGACCCCTGGGGGGGTGCTAGGTGACCTCGGCAGAATATCATTGGGACTCTGCCTTGGGATATTAAGGTGACCAGCTGCTTATTTCAAGTATCTGGGGAAGAGGCAACCATTGAGGGGAGAAGCCTGTCTCACTCCGAGCTTCTAGGATCCTCTGAACATCTCCTGCCTTTTTACACACAGCTCCTGCCAAACAAAGTCTGAGCTCTGAGAACTGCAAAAGACCAATGCTGCCTCTCTGGGTTTCTGCTTCCTAATTCACTGCTCCCCTGCCCCAACCTGTTTTTGTTGAATAAACCTGAGCAGCTGCCCTTACCAGAAAGTACTGCCTTAAACAGTCAAGAATGGGTTGGTTTCTCCTCCCTTTCTTTCCTGGTAGCTAAGGAGCTGAGATAAAATTACATACATATCATTTACATGGCAGAGCGCTATTAATATCCTCTGTAATGCTTCTTTCACTCCCTCTCTTGCTCATCAAAAAACCCATTGACTGAGAGGTATTATCCATTTGATGATGAAATGTAGGCATACAGGGACAGGCCTGAGGTCACGAGGTAGGTGGTGCACGGCCAGGTCCAGGCCTGTCTAGGCTCACGTTCTTCCCACTACCTCCCTGTGTGGGTTTGGGGGACCGGGTGGAGGACCCGAGCTTTTGAAGGCAGCTCCGTGATTCTAGACCCCTTGATCCCAGGTGTGGGAGCTCCTGGGCTCCATTAAAGAGCCCAGTAAAGAGTGTTCTGATTAGAAATACATGTGGAATTCAAAATCGAGCAGAATACCCATGTTTCCTATTGCTTTCAGGAAAGGCAAAAAGGGTTACAGTCGAGTTAGAAAAGCTAAAGGATGTATTTAAAAATGAAAGGCTAGTCTCTACAGCTCAGGGGTTAGAATGCTGTCTTTTAGAAGTGAGAGATTGGAGGCAGGAGATGGGTTTCTTGGTCTCTTGGAGAGCACATTGTCAGAACCAGCAAAATAGAAGGACGCCTGGTCATATCTGTTACTATAGGACTGACTCTGTGTCAGAATTATAGCTTCAGTTCGTATTGGTGCGGCCAGACTGAGCTTGGGCCACCTTACATTGGTGATCCTCTCAGCTAAGCCTGGATGGAGGGGTAGAGAGTTGATGGAGATTTCTTTTCCTCATGAGACAAGGAAGATGGGGAAAACGGAAATCTCACTCTTTCATCAGATAGTGACTACTGATCATAATTGTGCTTTTTGCCTTGCCTGCCAGGAAGCTCCAAGCTGACATATGACACTCTCCCTCCTTAAATGACTGCTTATTTCTTTTTTACCTTTGTTCTAACTGTGCTATTTCGTACATCCCATGGCCCCAGCTGAGGCAGCCATCCCTCCTCTGAACCCAGGTAGTATTTTATCCAGGGATTTATGCCGTTATGCCTTGGGTCATGGTTACGGTTGGCTTTGCCTCTTCTGATGAACTATATGCTTCTTGAAGATAGTGATCATGCCTTGTCCTTCTGTGTATCCTCCAAACTCATCAGACTGTGTCTAATACATTATTAATATCTCCATTTGCTTGTAGAATGAATGTGGGCTCTATACGTTAAAAAAGGGGGGGGGCAGTCTGACCACGAGGGAAACAAACAAGAGTCCTTCCTTTAACAATGAAAATATCTTACCAAGCATGTTTCCCCTTCTGCTATAGCTGCTGGCAGCTTCGTGACACTTCAGTGTCGAGCTGCTAGAACACTGCCTGGGAGAAGGACCAGGACTGCAGCAGACACACTTTCGTGGTCCCTAAGGCTCATGAGTAATCTCAGTTTCTTGAGATTGCTAGAGCAATCTAGCCCCTGTTGCTAGAGAGGTTGCAGCTTCCCAGCGCCTGGTACCCTCTGCAGCTGTGTTGCCCTCCCCGCCCGGTACAGGGTTTTGAGTGTGCTCTCCTCTTCCCTGTTGCCATCCAGTCTGTGAGCCCCCCGAGGGCAGGGACCCTGCCTCCATCGGTCACAGCCCTGGCACCGCACTGGGCCCGGGCAGCCGCCGGTCGGGAGGATGCTTGCATGGGGCTCGTTGCCGTCCCAAAGCCGCGGAGCCACATCCAGAGGAGGAAGCCGGCGGAGTTCTGGTATCGTTGCTGCAGCTGGTGTTGTGAATCAGGCCGACGAGCAGCGCATCCTCTTACCCGGCTATTTCACGACACCAGGGTTGCATCATACCCATCCTCTCCAGGCGAGCCTCGTGGGACCGGGCGGCCAAGGACATGGGGACCGGGTGAGGTGGGAGCGGCGAGTCTGTGTGTGAAAGATTGTTCTCTTTAGCTTACTGGATCTCAGTCGGCGTGCTCCTCGGGATCCCCCGGGGAGCCTTCCAGAAACACTGATGCCAGCCCCTCACCCCCAACTCGGCCCCAAGCCCCTAGAATCTCCAGGCTGGGGTCACAGAGTCAGCCTTTGTTAGGGGTTCTGGCGTGACGCCCGAGCCCACATGCAGTCAGGGGTGAGCCTGGGGGCTCCTAAGCCAGGCTGCTGTCTGTTCCTGCCCGGCCCTCCCTGGCCGGGTTCCTTCTGCCCTGCCCTGCTCACCAGCAGCTTCCCGGAAATAGATGGCATCCCATTCCAGGCCCCTTAGCCGGCACTGCCAGGCCTCCCCGCTCAGAAACGGTGCTGTCCTCCCCTCCCAACCCCCCAACCCGTCCCCCAGGGTCCTTCCTGGGCCCTTCTCTCGAACCCCTGCCCTATATGCGTCCATGTACTGGGCCTGTCAGCTCTGCCTTCACGATACAGGTCCCAACACTCCTCACCCCCCTGCCACCCACAGCCGCTGGCCTGGCCTGGCCACCACCATGGGGCGCCTGCGGTAGCCCCTGACTACCCTCCCATCCCTTGCCTCCCTCGGTCCATCCTCCAGACAACAGCCAGAGGGATCTCTGGCAAATAGAGATATGACCGTCACGTAATGGAATATAAAGCTTCCGACCCTGGCTTACGAGGCCCACTGTCCCCCTGCATGTCTCAGACCCGCCTCCTCAGTCCTCTGCTCAACCACACCAGCCTTCTTGCTGTCTTGGAGTCCCAACTACGCTCCTATCCTAGGGCCTTTGGCATGCTCTCCCTTCCTTCTAGAAGCCTGAACTCATACCTGCTCGCATACAGGGGGCTCCTTCTCACTGCTGGGGCCTAGCTCGAATTTCTCATTCTCAGGCCTAAGTGCCCCTCCTAAAAAATTTTTTTTAAAGCTTTGTTTTCTTAATAGCGCCTACCACTAAATGTGTTATGATGATGGTTTGTTTACTTACTGTCTATCTCCCCACTAGAATGTGAGCTCTTGGAGGGCAGGGTCTTTGTCTTGTTCTCCATGGTGCTTCCTTTGCCTACCACAGGGCCTGGTATGCAGTAGGCACTCAATAAACGTGTGTGACTGAAGAAACACCTCATATTCCCCCCTTTCTTCCCTCCTCCCCTGACCCCCATGGCATTGTGTGCTCTGGCCCTGGCCACCTCTCCCCTTGCACTGACCCCAGGCCCTAGAATCCCCTCCTTCTCCGGGGCAGCCACCCCTCTCCTAGCCAGTTGCTCATTTGTCTGCCAGCCTAGGTTGTGAGTTCCAGTGCCTGGTACACAGGAGGAGCCCAATAAATGCTTGAGTGGCTCTGTGGCCATGCAGACAGAAGGCTCTGAGATGCAGAGGTTGCAGCAGGCCCTCCTGTCCTCACCTTATCAGCCCTGTGTCTGGAATTTTCGCTTCTATAGAGTCTTCCACTGAGTCTTTCATCCTTTACTGCCTCTGTTCTCCATCCCCACGAGAACCGGGAGACGCAAGCAGCCTTTAGTCTCTCTGCCGGGGACTGACGCTGGCCAGGTGAGCCACGACTGACCCAGTGCAGGTGGCTTTCCCATTTTACTGCCGAGGCAACTGAGGCACGCCCCAGTCAGTTTCCATGTGCTCAGTCACATGAAAACTGAGGCCTGGGGTGTGAGCCTGAGACTCACATCACAGGGCTTCCTTCAGGGTGCATCTGATTTTGAGTCCGGGATCCCAGACCTGCAGGACTTGGGGGCCCGCGTGGAAGCTGCTGTCCTGCAAGGTGGGTGTTGTGTCTGACCCAGCACTGTGTCCCCCACCTGGAAGGTGTCTCCAATCAGATGACTTTCCATCCACGTATAGGAATCCACTTTCCTGGGGGTCTGTGCTTTGCAAGGAGTTCTGACAGTCCCTTCAGCTTGTTCTATTGATAAACCTTCAAGGGGTCCTGTTAACTCTCACCTCACCCCAGAGAGACGCAGAGAGGCAGGAGCAGCTTCTTGAAGCAGCTCGGGGGGCTAGAAGGGACCTTGGGGCTCCCCTAGGCTTAGGTTTCATGGAGGGAGGAAGAAGTGACTTGCCCAAGGTCACCTGGCAATTTTGTGGCCCCTCTCTCTGCCTGTGGTGCCTGTGCTGCTGGAAACCAGTCCTGGCCCCTCCTGGCACCTTCCCCTCCTGAGATGGGCATCAGGAAATTTCCACAGCTGCTCCAGGGTGGAGAGTGTGGGATGGGTGGAAGGGGGTGTTAGGCAGCTGTGACTTTCAGTTTAAAAGTGAGAGCGTGATAAGATCTGCCCCCAAGGCCCTATGGGAGGGAATGAGTAACCTGCCAGCCTCTCCCTGCCCAGACGGGGTGGGGGCTGCAGGGAAGGTGGAAAACTGACCTGGAGACCTCACATCTTAGGCTTCGGCCCCACTGGTGCAGGTTGGAGACACACGTCTCCAGAAGCCTCTCTGTGGAGCGGCTAGAAATCCTGGGAAGGGGGTAGGCAAGCCTGGGAGTCATTAAGAGGAGCCCCGAGGAGAGTCTTTTAAAAAAATTAACACATATAAGAATATATAAGTTTTGCAAATAGATACACAGTGATCACAACCTTTTGGGTTTGTCATCGAGGGCCTGTCATCCTCGGCTCACCTCCATGTGTGACTCAGCCCAGGAGCTGCCCCGTGTGTGACTCAGGGTAAGACTGTCAGCCAAAGATTTCTACGGCAGCTGTTCTTTGCCTCTTTGCTTCTGGGTCCCCTTCATTATTCATTCAACAAGTGTTTCTTGAGTACTTACTCTGTGCTGTTCTAGTTGCTTGAGATTATCTGTGAACAGAATAGGCACAGATCCCTGTCTGTGTGGGCTTAGCTCTAGTAGCAAAGTGTACGTCCCCCTTCCCAGAAAAATGCACTGAGGGAGGAAAACTTGTCCGCAATTTTGTGGGGCTCCCAAACCCCCGTTCAAGTACCTTCATCTTGGAGGGTGACTCCTGGACACAGTTTACTATCTAACACAGTCTAAGCATTTCTACCTGCCCGCTTCCAGGAGGGAGGGAGAGAAATGTGTCCTTCTTTGTCCCTCCCAAGGATGGCTGGCCCCTGAGCATATGCCCAGCTCAGAAGCCTGGAGCTGGTGGTGGCCTCGAGGTCACCATCCATCCCCTGCCTCAGAGAAACCACTCGTCCTCCAAGGCTCTGGTCAGGGGGCTGTCCCGTCCCCTGCTGTCCCCCCCCACCCCACCCTCCTGCAGGGGAATCTCTCCCCATTGCTGCCCTCACTACACAGCTGAGCTGGTCTGTTTCCATGTCCCTTTTCCCCACTAACTCAGCAGCACCTCGAGCGCAGGGACCCCTTCCCTCCGGTGGCACATCGGGTGCCCACCACACTAACTCATCTCTCTTAACCCCCTTCTGATTTCAGCCCCCACCCCTGCAATGGCTCAGTGCCTCTGGTGACTGGAGGGCAGCCCAAGCCCCCCCACCCTACACCCATGCGTTCAAGGTGTGGCCTCGGGGCAGCTGGCAAAAAACAGGAGCCTGATCTGGGCCAGCACTGGAATGGGGGCTCTGCTCAATGTCGCCGTGGGAGTCGGGGGGGGGGGGCTGTCTGTCTGGGCTGGGCTGGGGGAAATACTGCCTCCTTGGGCCCTATAACTCAGGCTCTGTGGTGCATGTGCGGGCTGGGTACCCAGCTGCCCTGCAGCCACAAGTCAGCCCCAGGGGCTCTTCAGTCCACAGGTGACTACAGACCTCACCTGTCGCATGCTGAATTCTGGTTTTGGGGTGCTTGTACATAACGGTTTATATGCTCTGAGATGTCCTTGGAAGGACATGCACGAGGACAGAGAGAGGTCCGAGTAAGAGAGACTAACCTTTTCTACACGTGTGTGTATCTTTTTAAATGTCATACCGTTCATCTATGCACAAATACTAAATAACTAAAAAATACAACTCAATACTATGTAAAATGCGAGGTTTTTGAACCTACATAGCATGGGGACACAGGTCATTAGGCTTTCTCTAGGGTCCCTCATAGGGTTCCTAAGTGTCCCCTCCGGTGGGCACTGCTTCCTAGGGTCCTGCAGACGTCCTCAGCTCTCAGACTCAGAAGAGCCTCTCGGGGACCCGGGGGCTGGGCGTGTTTGCCCCCTTCCCGCTCTGCATCCGGCTCTGGTCCAGCTCAGCCCTCCCGGTCCCAGGCGGGGCTGCTATCTCAGCGATCAGATGGCGGGGAGGACAGCGGTGAGCGCGTGTTCCACCTCCCACCCTGTCCAGGGACCCTGCTCGCCAGCCGTGGGCGGTTTGGGCCAAACTCCCTGCCTCCTCCCTGCTGTGGGCCCAGCCTATAAAGCCACCCAGCACGTCCCCGCCGACCCTGGCCCCCTCCCCGGACACCCAGAGCCGCAATGGCAGAGCTGCCGGGCTCCGAGCTGCCGGGGGACCCCACGCTGTGCGGCGGACGCTTCACCATCAGCACGTTGCTGGGGGGCGATGAGCCCCCACCGCCGGCGGCCTATGACAGCAGCCACCCCAGCCACCTGACCCACGGCAGCACCCTCTACATGCGCACCTTCGGCTACAACACTATCGATGTGGTGCCCGCCTATGAGCACTATGCCAACAGCGCCCTGCCCGGAGAGCCCCGAAAGGTCCGGCCCACGCTGGCCGATCTGCACTCTTTCCTCAAGGTAAGCACCATCTCGAAGGCCGGCCACTTTCCTGCTGTGTGACACTGACCCAGGTACTTAACTTCTCTGAGCCTTGGCTCTGTCCTCTGTGCCATGGGGATAAACAAGTGTCTTCTTCATGGGTTAAGGATGAAATGAAATGTGGGCATGGAGGCTATAGAGCTCTGGGCATATGTTGTGATGTTTATTGCCCAGTCACTGATAACCCAATCAAGCAATCTTGGCCCCCTAGAGAGGTGATGAGCTCCCAGTCAGTGGAGGTGCACAAACCTGAAAGAGGCTGCACACACCTGAAAGAGATAGGGAGATGGGAATGAGGAAGGTCTGTAGGGGAGAGGAGCCTTGCTGGGTTTGCTGCCTGGGGGGCTGGACCATGGAGGGTGCAAGATGGAGGCTGGACTGTCATGACCCCCGCCTGCCTGACCTGTGGCCTCTGGGCTTCCAGCAGGAAGGCAGCCATCTACATGCCTTGGGCTTTGACAGCCGGCCTAGCCATGAGATGACCGATGGGCTGGTGGAAGACGAGGCAGGCACCAACAGTGAGAAGAACCCTGAGGAGCCCGTGCGCTTTGGCTGGGTCAAGGGAGTGATGGTGAGTAGGGTGCGGATGGGATGCCCAGGAATGGGAGTGGGGACACAGTTCCATCCAGGCTCAGCTCTGACTCTCGGATCTTAACGGCCACGGTAGACCCAACGTCCAGCCTGGGTCTCAGCGATTTTCCCCGGTTTTGTGCTTCTCAATGCCCAGGGTGATACCTTGCCCTGGGAAAGATCTCTGGATACTCATTTATCCTACAGCCTGGGACAAGTTATTTAACCCGTCTGTGCCTCAGTTTCTTCATCTGTAAATGATGTGCGATAAATGAGTTAATAGATGGAAATTGCTTGGATCAATGTTTTTGCTTGGATCAATGTTTATACCCTGGAATTATTAGAAGAAACTGTTTTCCCCTACAGCCACCAGGGGGCAGCACTAAACACAGAATGCACAGACGTGTTTTTCTCATTCTCAGTGACGGGAAGGGGAAGGTTTCCTGTGGCCTAGAGCACCAGTAAGTCCTCAAACAGCAAAGAAGCAAGGCATTACAGGACCTTACAGAGGGAGGCGCATGAGATTTAGAAGAAGGCTTTGGTCCTGCTCTGGAAGGCAGGAGGCCTGGGTGCTGACCTTACTCTGACCAGCTGCCTACTGCCTCCATTTCTCCCTCTGAACTGTGAGCTCCCCTCCAGCCCAGCAGCTCACATATGGAGTCTGGATCTTCCTCCTGAGCTGTGGCGGCCAGAGCCTGGCATGGCCCCATTCAGTATCTCAGAGCATATAGAGGGTCTAGACGTCTCCCCGCCTTGTAAATGCCACATGTTCCTGCCCTTCCCCAAGACTTGGCTGGGGCCACAGACCACAGCAGCACCCCCACCTCCCTGGAAGTTCAGTGTCTGCTGTGGCCTCTGGCTTTGCTTTAAATTTGGAAGCTGAAGTCACAGCAACTTGACTGCTGTTTCTGCTTGCATGTGAGGCATCGGCTGAGCTGGCTTTTGCTGAGTTGCCCCTAGATGCCAGGCCCTGCGCCAGCAGCTGGCCACTGGGACCCTGGCTGGGGCTGCCAGATGCAGGATCCTGGGCTGGGAGCTGGGGGAGGGGTGATAATGCTTGCAGCCCATCCTCAGACCCCAGTGGGAGGGCAGGAAAGTGAGTCTCTGGGTACCCCCCCTCCCTGCCCCACTGAATTAGAACAGCATTGAAGTAGGAACCCATTGCACTGAGTAGAGCCAAGAAAGGACCCAGGTGTCCCCTAGGCCATGCCTTGGGACAGGGACTTGTGTGTTGGCTTTGGGGTATCCGGCCCACCCAGGTGACCGCCGACCCCTTTCTCTTCCCAGATTCGCTGCATGCTCAATATCTGGGGCGTGATCCTCTACCTGAGGCTCCCCTGGATCACAGCCCAGGCGGGCATCGGTGAGTGCCACCTCCTGGGGGAAGGGGAAGGGCGTGCCTGAGACCTGATCCTTCCCGGCCACAATCCTGAACTTGGGCTGCAGAGACCACAGGCCCCTGCAGTGTCAGAGGATAGGGAGGTGTGACAGAGGAGTCTGCCCGTGAAGTCGACAGGCCTGAGGTCTCTCCCTGGTTCCATTTGCCCTCAGTAGGTCACTGAACCTCTCGGAGCCAATCTCTCCTGTCCAGCATCCAGCTTAGGAACTTCCGCTCGGGACAGACACCAAGGTTCAGATGCTGGCTCTGAGGCTGTGTGACCTTGGACAAGTTTCTTAACCTCTCTGAGCCTTGGTTTCCTCATCAGTGAAATGGGAGTGATAACTGTCCCTGCCCCACAGACCTACCAGAGGGTTTCTATGGTGCAGGTAAAACACCATAGGATTTGGTCCCCAAAGGTGCTCATCGCCTGGGTAACTATTACATTACTTTTTATTACTAAAGGAGGGTACCTTCCCTTCCATCCCTAATGATCCTTTATGTACTGGTTCATCAGCTCCCTGGCTGTTTAGAATATACCAGGAGGTAGACAGATACCCATTTTTCAGATGAGAAAACCAAGGCTCAGAGAAGGAAGGTGACTTAGGTGGCGTGGCAAACCAGCTGGCTAACTTAGGTTCCTCACATGCTCCTCTTCTGGGAAATGCGCCATCTGAGTTTTCTGGTGACCACATCCCCATCCCCCTCCACAGTCCTGACCTGGATTATTATCCTGCTCTCTGTCACCGTGACCTCCATCACGGGCCTCTCCATCTCGGCCATTTCCACCAACGGCAAGGTCAAGTCAGGTGGGCCCCACCCCACCCCGAGCGCCCTCCTCTTTCTGGTCGCTCCCCCAGTCTCCACCCTGGGAAAGGGTCTCCAAGCCACTCCCACCCACCCCACCCCCGCCAAAACGGGGACGCCCCAGGCTGCTCCCTTTGGTTCCAGGTGAAGGCTTTGGGCACCCACGGATGGCCTCGGTTATCTCCTGTGCTGTGGGCCCCGTGGGTCCCGTGGTTACCCTTTCCCAGCTTCAGCTTCCGCCTGCCCCAAGCCCACCCCAGCCAGCGGATCTTTGGTGTCACGGATCTGGCTGTGTCCTTGATAGGTGGCACCTACTTCCTCATCTCCCGGAGTCTCGGCCCAGAGCTAGGGGGCTCCATCGGCCTCATTTTCGCTTTTGCCAATGCGGTGGGTGTGGCCATGCACACTGTGGGCTTCGCAGAGACCGTGCGGGACCTGCTCCAGGTAACTGGGGGCTGGACCCTCGGCAGAGGGAGCCCGGGGGAGCCCCCCTGGCTCTCCCCTACCCAACCTGGGCCAGGCCTTCTTGCTCCTCTGCCCAACTTTGCCCGCCAGGCCACAGTCTGCTTGCTGCGGGTGACCGTGGTGATCCTATGACATAGAGACCGTTCCCAGAAGTCCCCTCAGGGGTGTGTGTTGCCTTTAGGGCCAAACTGTCCAGGCCGACGCAGCACGGCTGTGGACATTCTATGGGCAGGGGGCACCGGGACGGAGGTGAATCGAGGCGGAGGGGTCTGCAGGGGTGGGGTGTGCAGAGGGCAGCCTGCAGCCCGGCCTGCCCCCACCCTAGGAGTACGGCACGCCCATCGTGGACCCCACCAATGACATTCGCATCATCGGCGTGGTCACCGTCACCGTGCTGCTGGCCATCTCCCTGGCTGGCATGGAGTGGGAGTCCAAGGTGAGGAGGGGATGCTGGGAGTGGTCAGGTGAACAAGGGGGAGTCGCGGGCCCGGGTCCTGGCCCTGGCCCTGCCTCCTCTCACTAGGCCTTTCAGCTCTGCTGTTGTGACGAAGGGACCCTGCAGGGCGGGGCCTGGAGCAGGACTCCCAGAGGCTCAGGCACCCAGCCTGTTTCTATCCTGTGGCCGCTCCATCCCTGGGCGTGGCCCCCATGCACCTGCTCCACGGCGGCCACCACGTCCGCAGTCCAGTCAGCAGGAAGGGGAGCAGGTGAAAAGGAGGGAATTCCCCTTCCCTTTCCTTTTCTGGCTCCGCCTGGAAGTTGCTCATAACCCTCTGCTTCCAGGCCATCAACTAGAACTTGATCTCACGGCCACACCTAAGCTGCCAGCAGGGTAGGGAGACGTGGTCCTCATGTGGACCTGTATCCAGCCAAAATTTCGTGGCTTAGCACCATGGGATGAGGGCAGAAGAAATACCACCCGCCGCCTCTCGCCTCTCCCCCTCACTCTGGCTTCCTCTGCCGGCCCCCTCGCCATCTCGGAGTGTCCCAGGCTTATGCCCCCAATCATTTTGCTGCTCATTCATCCTCCTCCTTTAAGGACCCTTGAAGATACCTTGCAGGCCACTCTGCTAAAGTCGTCTCCCCCCCCCCCTCAGTCCCCATCACACCTTCGTTCTTACTCTAGAGCTGTGTTCCTGATTTATCAGCAAGACAAGACAAGAGCCTTGCTACATTGCCAACTCCTATGCTGCACAGCTTGCAGCATAATGGGTGCTGAATGAATGAATGAATGAGAAAGGGATCCTGGACAGGCTCTGTCCTGCGGGGGGGGCTCCCAGAGCAGGTAGGGTCAGGCCATCTGACCTCCAGGGTCCTTTACCCCCCAGGCCCAGGTGCTTTTCTTCCTCGTCATCATGATCTCCTTTGCCAACTACTTAGTGGGGACGCTGATCCCGCCATCAGAGGACAAGGCCTCCAAAGGCTTCTTCAGCTACCGGGGTATGTGCAAGTTGGGGCCCCTGCCCATGGCTCTGGGGCCAGGTACAGTCTGCCCACCAACTGGGCCCATTCTGGGAGCGTCGGGAAGATGAGATACCCCCCGCCCCAGCTCCCAGGGCCTGGAGCTGCCAGAGGCCTGGAGCTGGGCCCAACCGGCCAGGTGGCCCTCATTCAGGCTTTGGTCTTCCAGCGGACATTTTTGTCCAGAACTTGGTGCCCGACTGGCGGGGTGCAGATGGCAGCTTCTTTGGGATGTTCTCCATCTTCTTCCCCTCAGCCACGGGCATCCTGGCAGGGGCCAACATCTCCGGGGACCTCAAGGTGAGCACGACACCCCCCGTCTGGCTTCCTGGCTGTGTTCCACCAGGCTCTCCCACAGGCACTGAACTTGGCACTGAGACTGTGGGCCCAGAGCTTCTAAAACCCAGTCCAGTCCAACCCACCTCAAACCCAGTCAGTCCAAACCAACTCCGCTCATGCCCCTCAGTTCTGAGGTTTGTTGGTGGGCACCAGCGATACTCTGGGGCCTGGAGGACGAAGTGCCCTCCCTAATTCCCGGGCCAGTCTCCTCCCTACATCCCGGGACTCTCAGCCCAAGGGGAAGACTGAGCGAGCTTGACCTTCCAAAGCTGCAGCCGGTTCATGCTTCTTTGCAGGGCCGACATCTTCCCAGGGCCCTCGCTTGTGTCCATGTGGGCAGTCTCCCCGGCTCAGAGTCCGAGGCTCCGACCCACCAATGCCATTACTGTGACCCCTGCTCCGGCCCTGAGGATCTGCTGCTTTCCTCCTGTTGCCTGTCCCTCCTCCTTGTCTTTGCCTCTGCCGTGCTCCCTCCCTGGGATGCCTTAGGCTTCTTTCCCCTGAGAAGTTCTGTTTCTCTTTCAAATAACCCCTCCATCCTTAAATCTCCCCTGGCCCTTCATAAGCATAAGGACGTCAGGCCATTTACATGTCTCTTTCCCCTTCCAGTTCTCTTGATCTGTAGAACTAGGCCCGCTTCTGTGTCCCCATTCCCAGCTAAGAGTCAGACACATGCCAGGGGCTCAGTGCATGTTTGTTGAGTGGATAGAGGTGAAACGTACTGAATGGGAGGCTTAGAGCGAAGTACAAAGTGCTAGAAAGCGGGAGAGAAGGGCAGACGGCTATTGGCAGGGGCTCTGGCAAAACCTCTGGGTGGAGGTAGGGCTGGAGCTGGGCTTTGAAAGCCGAGGCAGCCGGTGGTGTCTTGGCCAGGGTGGCATCAAGGAGATAGGTGATGAGCGGGTGGGGTGGTCGGTGAGAGCCCGGCTCTGTGCTTGGAGCCCGTTCTCCCAGCCTCCGCTCCCACTTGACAGGTGCTCCTTGATGCATTTTTGTAGTGTTTATTTATTTGTTTTTGAGGTGGGGGCAGAGAGAGCGGGAGAGAGAGACTCCCAACCGGGCTCCACACTGTCTGTACAGAGCCCAACACAGGGCTCGAACTCACAAACTGTGACATCATGACCCGAGCCAAAACCAAGAGTCGGACTGAGCCACCAAGGCACCCCTCCTTGATGCATTTTCTTACATGACTTAAGAATTGTGACGTGGGGACTGTCTCCACCCGGCCTGGCTCTAACTGGGTCCGCCCGGGTGGTGCACAGTGCAGCCTGGGAATCCCAGAGTGGCCGTGTTTGCCCTTGCCCGGTTCCTCTTCCTTCTCTGGGTGTCCTAAATGCCTGCAAGTCCTAAAGCGGCCCTTCCCTCCTGCATCCAGCCCTCTCTGCCCACTTTATGAGACAGCACATCCTCAACAGGAGAGAAGCTCCCATTCATGGAGGCTTTATGCAAGTCCCTAAAAACCTCCCTGGGCTTCAGCCCCCCACCCCCACCTCGCAGAGCAGGGAATAAGGATTCTGTGTGCTAATCCGTGTGAAGTGCTTACAACAGTGCCCAGCATGGAGGAAGTGCTAACGGCTAGTTGTCAAGACTGTGGTCATTTTTACCATGTGGCCGCAGGGTACAATATCCTCAGGGAGCTCGTGTCCTCATCACGCCCATGTTACAGAGGGGCAAACCAAGCACAGAGAGGGCTGGGGTTGCCCAGGACCACACACACAGGTGGCAGAGGAGCTGGAATGCAAGTTTCTGGAACAAAGAGGCCTCAATGTCATCCTAAGTTTATCACTGAGCGGATATGTTTTGAGCACCTGCTTTGTGCCAGAGCCTTGTGGACACCGAGGTAAACAAAACAGACACGGACACTCTTGTGAGAGAGACAATGGACCGAAAAATCAGTAGGATGTGAAGTTTGAGTGGCTTCTGGGTGGTGCTGGGGAGAAAAACAAAGCAGAGAGAGGGTAGGGAATCCCTGGGGCCGGGGGTGGGGGAGCTGGTGCAAATTCACACGAGGTAGCCAGAGACCTCAGAGAAAGTGACACTTAAAGGGGTGACATCGGGGGCGCCTGGGTGGCTCAGTCGGTTAAGCGTTCAACTTCAGCTCAGGTCATGATCTCACAGTCTGTGGGTTCGAGACCCGCGTCAGGCTCTGTGCTGACAGCTCAGAGCCTGGAGCCTGCTTCGGATTCTGTGTCTCCTTCTCTCTCTGTCCCTCCCCTGACTCGTGCTCTGTCTGTCTCTCAGAAACAAACGAACAAACAAACAAAACCCAGACATTTACTCTTGCACAGTTCTGGAAGCCAAAGCCCAAAACAAAGGTGTTAAGGACCATGCTCCCTCTGAAGGCTTGAAGGGAGAATCCTTCCTTTCTTCTCCCAGCTTCTGGGGGCTCCGACAATCCTTGGCACGGAGCTGCCTCTCTCTAGTCTCTGCGACTGTCTTCAGGCAGCCTTCTTCCCTCTGTGTGTCCTGGCCTCTTCTCCCAGGGACACTAGCCATCGGATTTAAGGCCCACCCAGCTGGGCATGATCTCATCTTGACTAATGACATTTGCGAAGACCTTATTTCCAAATAAGGCAATATCCTGAGGTTCTGAGCAAACACGAATTTTTGGAGATACAGTGGAGGGGGGAAGTTGAGCCGGTCTGTTGGCCTTGGGACCAGGGACTCTGTGTGTTGACCTGGTTCAGGCCACCCTGGGACCCAGGGAAGAGCTTCGGGGCCCCCAAGGCAGAGACCTTGGCAGATCTGGAAGCTCCGGGTCCCGCAGCCTTGCCCCAGCTCCACACCTCTGCTCCCACGTGGCTCTGGCCTGCCTCAGCCTTCCTCCCACCCCAGGGCCTTCAGAGCCACCTCAGCCGTCCCCTCTGCTGGGAGGCCCTCCTCGGTGCTGCGGTGTGCCGCCCTCCCTCCTTCCCTCTGTTCTCCAGCACACTTCCGTCTGCCCCAGGCAGGTGCTATCCACCCTGTGTTGGCAGGACCTCCTTCCTTTGGGTGCTGGGACCTCAACGGCGGGGTCCAGGGCTTGGTCATCACTGAGTGACCGTCGCTTCCAGCTCAGGCTCCTGAGTGTTTGAGGCAGAGAACTGGTTGTTGCCAGCTTTGTTCCGACCTGCCTGTGACGCCAAATGATGTCACCGTCCCTCCAAGCTCTGTAATTTGTGGCTCTACCTGCCAGCTGTGCAGGATGGCCCCGGGAAAGCTGGGGAGGTGAATGGACTTCCCAGGGCCCACGTGGCCCGCCTCTGGGGCTGGGGTCTACGCCTGGAGGGGGGACCCTGCTGTACGAATCCCAGCCTGTGTTACTCCACCCAGTACCAGCCCCCCGGGCTGGAGGATGTAGACTTGGTGTGGTCAGGGCAGTGCCGCCCCCAGCTCTGCACCGCTTCTTGGCCTCAGTTTCCCCACCAGCTGGGTGGGGACACCCTGGCCACTGTCCGGGAAGTTATGTTTGAGGAAGTGTCTAGAGGAGTGGAATACACGATGTGTATGTGTGAAGATTTGTTATTTCTGCTAGGAAAATGCCAGCAGAGTTTTTCCTCAGAGGAGAGAGAGTTTGGGGCTGCCTGCCCCCCGGCCTCAGGCAAGAGTAGGGCCTGGAAGGAGGCGCACAGGCTGCCTGACGCCTTCCTCTCTTCCTCCCCCTCCCCCAGGACCCTGCTGTAGCCATCCCCAAGGGAACGCTCATGGCCATTTTCTGGACCACTGTCTCCTACCTGGCCATCTCGGCCACCATTGGTGAGTAGCTGCCCAGATGGCTGGAAGGGTCACGCGGCGCAGGTGGCTCAGCTCTTGACCAGGGAGACCTGGGCCAGTAGGACATGGGAACCTCAGGAAGTGGGTCCTCGAACCTTCTTTTTGGGGACAATCAGTGGTGACCTGAACATCTTCATGGGGGGGGTAGTTTGTGGTGGAGATGGGGGACGTCAGACCAGGCTCCTCTGGTCCCTTCAAACCTGACGTTACAGATTCAAGAGTGAGAGAAAATCCTAGAGGACAAATTATACTCTGACCCAAGGACTGATAATAATAACAATAACAATGATGGTGGTGGTGGTGAAGACGATACTAGCCACCGACTTAACTGTATGCCCAGCCCTTTACAAGCCTCATCACATTTAATCCAGCCATTGCCACTTCTGCCATTTTACAGAGGAGAAAACCAGGGCTCAGAGAGGTTAAGTGACCTGCCCAGGGTCATACAGCCACTGAGTGGCAGAGCCAGGCTTTGAACCCAGGCATGGGCTGTTGACACTTGCCTGTCACTGAGATCCTCACAGGCACTCTTGCTCCCAGTAACCACCTTGTGCGGTAAGCTGCTCACAGATGGCCAAGGGACATGGCCCAGGTCTCAGCCAGTCAGGTCTCTGCTTTAAGAAGGACACGGTGACCTTACGGGGTCACTTTAGGTTACTGTGCCTCTGTAGAATGGCATGGACAACAAAAGCAATAGTGATACTTGCTTCCCAGCGTTGCGTAAAGTACTGAGCACAGTGCCTGGTACATCGTAAAGGTTCCTGCATGTTAGCGATTTTCACTGCCATTATTATTATTATTATTATTATTATTATCATCATCATCAGTTATGATGATGGCCCCTCAGGCAGCATGGTGGGTGGGAGGAGGGGAGGAAGGAGGGAAGGGAGGGAGGGAGGGAGGCCTCCCCAAGCCTTGCTCCCTCTTCAGGTTCCTGCGTGGTTCGCGATGCCTCCGGGGTCCTGAATGACACAGTGACCCCCGGCTCGGGTGCCTGTGAGGGGTTGGCCTGTGGCTACGGCTGGAACTTCACCGAGTGTTCCCACCAGCACAGCTGCCACTACGGCCTCATCAACTACTACCAGGTACACACACGCGGCTGGGTCCCAGGCTCAGGGGAAAGAGGTTCAGGCTCGGGTGGAGACCCTGGGCCTAGTCCCTTATTCAGTGGGTGCTGGGATCTCCGGGCAAGCGGTATGGACTCGGAGGCCTCAGGATGTAGCCCCTGCCTGCAGCGAGGGCTCCAGGCATGAGGGGCTCCACCATGAGAGGCCTGAACCCCATGTCCCTGCAGACAATGAGCATGGTGTCCGGCTTTGCGCCCCTGATCACGGCCGGCATCTTTGGGGCCACCCTCTCCTCTGCCCTGGCCTGCCTCGTCTCTGCCGCCAAGGTCTTCCAGGTAAGGCTGCAGAACCGGGGTGGGAGTGTCAGAAGGCCTGGGGGCAAGGGTCCCCAGGTGACTCCTACAAAGGTCTGGAGGTATCATGGGACAGGGACGTCTAGGCTGAAGGGAAAAGGGGACTAGTGAGCAAACTCACAGGAAGCAGCCCCCTTCCCATGCTGTGCTTCCAAGGGCACCTGCATTTCCCACCCCAGAGTCTCCCTTGTGCAGCCCGGTGCCCTGTTTGGAATTCCTCTGACCCAGTTTCACCCGCATGCAGCCAACCCCCTCTCCTTTTGCCCCCTTGCTATCTCCCTGGTGAGGTAGGGACGGGCAGGGAGATGACTCCGTTTTAAGAGACAGAAGCCAGGGGGCGCCTGGGTGGTTCAGTCAGTTAAGCGTCTGACTTCAGCTCAGATCATGATCTCACAGTTGGTTCATGAGTTTGAGCCCCACGTGGGGCTCTGTGCTGAGAGCTCAGAGCCTGGAGCCTGCTTCCGATTCTATGTCGCCTTCTCTCTCTGCCTCTCTCCCACTCATGGGTTGTCTCTCAAAAATAAATAAACATTTAAAGAGAGAGAGAGAGAGAGAGAGAGAGAGAAGCCAGGGGCAAGTACCCTGCTGAGGTGGAGGGAGGAAGCAGGGCCTGGGGGGGGGGCTGCAAGGCAGGGGAGGGGGACCCGCCTGGGGTGAGCGCGTCTTCCTGTGCCCACAGTGTCTGTGCGAGGACCAGCTGTACCCGCTGATCGGCTTCTTCGGCAAGGGCTACGGCAAGAACAAGGAGCCCGTGCGCGGCTACCTGCTGGCCTACGCCATCGCCGTGGCCTTCATCATCATCGGTGAGAGACTGCCAGGGCGCAGAGGCTTGCGAGGGCCGCAGGGCTCCCCTCTGTGCTGCTCACCGTGGTGCCCAGTGCCCAGCTGGGCCTGGCGGGGAGTGGGCATCCCCGAATAACCCTCTCTGGGAGAAGACTTGGGAGGGTCATGCGGTACCCGCCCCTCCCCCACCTCCAGACCGGGTGGCTCCCACACCACACCAGGCAGGTGGCCCACTCTATTTTGTTAGAAGGGACCCTACCTGCTTTTCCTGCTTCTGTATCCCCGTGTCCTGGCACGTTGCCCCCACCCCCAGACTCCAGGTCTGAATTAGCCCCCAGGACAACTTTGGAGCACAGGACAGCTTCCGGGAGCTGGTACAAACAGCTGGATCAACGTCTCTGTAGGTGGATAAACTCATTTCTCCGCCCCTGAGCTGCCAACTCCCTTGGACTTCAAGATAGAAGGTGCCCAAGAGAAAAGATCCCAGTTAATCAGTTAGATTGACTTTCTTTTTTTTTCTTTTTTTTAGATTTTTTTAAGTTTATTTATTTATTTTTGAGAGAGAGAGAGAGAACCAGTGGAGAGGGGCAGAGAGAGGGGGAGACAGAGGATCCAAAGTGGGCTCTGAGCTGTCAGCAGACGATGCAGGGCTCAAACTCACAGACTGTGAGGTCATGACCTGGGCTTGAAGTTGGACACTTAACCGACTGAGCCACACAGGAGCCCCAGATTGTCTCTCTATCCTGGCTTTGCCATAAGTTAGCCGTATTTCTTTGGACAAATCATTTTTTACCTTCCTGAGCCTTGGTCTCCTCATTTGCAGAATGGGAGCCACGGTGCACAGCAGGTGTATCACAGATGGGCAGGAAGAGACTTGTGCGCGCGCACACACACACACATGCACACGCATGCATTCGTAAATGCACACACGCCCCAGTACTTCCTGATTTACTTACCCAACAAGTCAGAACTTAGTAGGAGAAGGATGGCCGCACCAGGCAAGGGCAGTGGCCATTGCAGGGGCGGAGCGGGGCGGGGTTTCTGCCGGTGGTCCGTGGTCCTGCTCCCCATGCTGGCATCAGCAATCCCTGGGACTTACCCTACCACTCTACTCACCTCCACTCCAAGGAGCCTTTCCAGCCACTGACTACTCTGGATCCTGAACCAGATAAGAGGCAGCAGGGCCGCCCCCAGGGGATGGAAATGATTAGGGAGGCCTGGTGTTCCCCAGACACATCTCTGCTTCCTGCTCACCCTCCAGCACCACCCCCCCCTCCAACTCAGATGTGATGTCCTTTTCTCTGAGCGGTTCTGACCCCACTTCAGACTGAGAACAGTCATTTCAGACGCTCTGGGGCAGGGCTCCTGTGGCGACTCAGTGGAATTGTGCACACAGGCCCTGATGCGTAAGAGGTGCTTACCTTGTTTTGGGATCCCCCAGAAGCAGGCCCTGAGATGAGGATACGCATGCACAAGTTTGGGGTTCCCTGGGCAGTGGCCGAGGAGTGAGGCAGGGAAGGGAAAGAGCCAGTTCTTGAGTGCGTTTCCACTGTGGGTGGCACTGTGTGTGTCCGTGGGTGGCACTGTGTGTGTCCTGTGGTCTCAGGGTTTCAGATAAAAGACGTTATATGTCATGTGTCTTGGGTCACACTGTAAAGTATATTTCTTACTGTAATTTGTGTGACAAGAAAAAGGGTGACAGCCACTGTCCTTGGTTATCCCATAGCATCTCCCGCTGCTCTCCATCCTCTTAAGAGCTGGCATTTTACAGTTAACAAAACATTGGCCACTTGAGGGTCACAAAAGGATGGACCCATTTCACAGATGAGAAGGCTGAGACTCACTGGGCCTCCATGGCCTGTCTGGCATCCCCCAACTGCGAGGGAGGGCACCAGGTATCTCCCTGGCTGGTTGCCCAACAGACTGTCCTCTCTCTCCCTCGGGTCCTTGAAGCTGAGCTCAACACCATTGCCCCCATCATATCCAACTTCTTCCTGTGCTCCTACGCCCTCATCAACTTCAGCTGTTTCCACGCCTCCATCACCAACTCGCCCGGTAAGCAGCCTGCTCAACCCCTCTGTGGGAGGAGGCCCCTGGGGCTGGGGCATGAGTGGGGGAGCGGAAGGCATGGGTGCAGCTGGGCAGACCAAGGTCACCTCCCAAGTTGAAACCAATTCAATGAACCATTGAAATCATCATCATAATAGCTATCCTTTCTCAAGCCCTGACAACGTACACTGAACATGGATTCATACATGGTTTCCAGGGTGCAGAGATTTTTCTAGTGCCTTCCTCCACCAATTTTACAGGAGTCAGGAGTCTGACTCCCAGGAAAGGAGGGGAATGGCCCAAAGTCACGGACAGGGTTGCTGTAGGTTGTACACTGCACAACTCTCTGGGTGCCGCCCATATACGTCATCGACTTCTATGTTTATCCTGATAACCTTCTAGCAGATGGCGGTGAAGAGTCTCGAGAAAGCCTTTTTCTGATTATCCCCAAATCCCCAATGCGCTGGTCACCAGGCCACCTTTGCCTTAGGCCGGGTGCTGTGGTGCCCCACAGTCGTGCCCGGGGGCAGCTGTCAGTAGTGGCAGGCCTGGCACGGCCCGGTGGCATGGAGCCCCACAGAACCACATCCTTCCTCGCCCTCTCACCCCCTTGGCTCCCTGAGAGACACAGGAGCAGGTGCTGTTGCTGACGTGTGGCCGTATTTGGCCAGAGCCGGATGCCTCCTCCTTGGTGTAGACTGACGTGGCCGAGTGCCAGCCGAAGCAGGCACGCGGTCCTCCCCAGAGCCTCCAGGCCCAGCCCCAGGAGACCCGGGTGGTGGGCACAGGCCGGGACCCTGGCTCTGGGCACTGCTGGCGTTGCCAGCCAGGCGCTTCCCAGCAGCCCTGGCCCAGGGGGAAGCTCGAGTGTGAGCCGTGTCCCCTGCCCAGGGTGGAGACCCTCGTTCCGATACTACAGCAAGTGGACGGCGCTGTTTGGGGCGGTCATCTCCGTGGTCATCATGTTCCTCCTCACCTGGTGGGCAGCCCTCATCGCCATCGGCGTCGTTCTCTTCCTCCTGCTCTACGTGATCTACAAGAAGCCAGGTGTGCGGTCTAGGCTGCCCAGGGGCTCGGGTGCCCCTTCTCCCTCTGAGGGCGCCACGCATGCCATCCCGCCCTTCAGCCCACCTAGAGGGCCTGCGCCAGGCTCCGTGCTCTCAGGGGCCCTGCTCTGACCCTTCAGCCTCGTCCCTCCCCATAGGAGGAGGAGCCTATGGGAAATGTGTGCACTCAGACCCCACGTCTCTAGTTCTGGACCACCCCCAACCTCACGGCCTGCTGGTGTGCACACCTGGGCCTGAGGGACAGCCAGGGGCTGGCTGACCAAAGGGCAGGTGGACACCATGTGGTGTCCACATGCACGCCAGCAAGGATCCTGGGCTGACTGTGGTCTGGGGACAGGATGCAAAAATGCAGGAAAGCCTAGAATTCTAAATTTGAACCTGGCTTTCCAGGTCCTTGTCTGCTTGTCAAGGGAGGAGACTATTTGGTAGAGTTTAATACTATGAAGTATCACGTTTAAATACGTAGCCATTGGATATGTGCAAACATCAGGAAGAGATCTGCAGGCTGTCCACCCACCAGCCAGCCGTGCCCCGACGGTACTTGATTCCTAAAGAAGGTCAACAGTCCCTCCCTTGGCACCTAGTTTCTCCCGCGGATTTCTAATCTTGTGCTCACCCCTCATGCTCAGAGGTGAACTGGGGCTCCTCGGTCCAGGCCGGCTCCTACAACCTGGCCCTGAGCTCCTCGGTGGGCCTCAACGAGGTGGAGGAGCACATCAAGAACTACCGGTGAGCGAAGCCCCGTCCCCGCTCTGGGAGGCTCCAGGCCAAGCTCCGGCACCTGCCCAGGGCGGACCCAGGGTGGGCGCAGTCCTTGCTCAGAGAGGGAACAGAGGTGGAGGAGAACCGCCCTGCGGTGGGGAGACGAGGTTGACGTTGCTCAATGGGGACCAAGCAAGTCTAGTGACCTCTCTGTAGCTGAGTTTCCACAGCAGGATATGCTCTTTCAAATGCACAGGGCTACGTAAGGGCGATGGGGGTTGCCATCCCCAGCACAGCCGTAGTCAGGCTGACTGTGACAGACCCCTCCTTGGTGAGGAGAATCGTGTATCCAGGACCCCTTCCCACCAGACCGTAATGCTAACAGTCGTGTTTATGTCGTGTTGCTACACCAAGTGCCTTTCCCATCTCACCACAACCCTCTGGGGCTTGTGAAATTACTCACCCCAGTCACTGATGAGAACACTGAGGCACAGAGAAATTAAATAACTGGCCTGAGATCGCACAGCTGGTGAGTGACCAATTTTGGGTCCAACTGAATCTGGTAGTGGCCCTTGACCAGAGGCGGAGTCTCCCGCCCGTGTGGAGCACTGTAAGTGCTATGCCTCCCCACTCCCAGTCTTCATACTTGCCAGCACCTGCGTTTCGCACCCAGACCCCTGTGGGCTCATGCCCTTTTCCCTTCCCCTCCTCAGCCCCCAGTGCCTAGTGCTCACGGGGCCCCCGAACTTCCGCCCGGCCCTGGTCGACTTCGTGGGCACCTTCACCCGGAACCTCAGCCTGATGATCTGTGGCCACGTGCTCATTGTGAGTGGCCCCTGTAGGTGGGGCGGGGCCGTACCCTTCCTTCCCCTACCCTGCTCCCTCCCTCCCTTCTCTTCTTTCCCTGCCCTAACTCCATAGGGGAAAATGGGCACCTTGGGGTGCGGCCGAGCCCATGGGGCAGCCTCCAGGGAGGAAGGGGGCTGAATCTCGTTCAGGCCAGAGGGTGAAGGAAGGCAGCCCCTGAGGTCACCTGCCCCCATCCCCTGCAGGGACCCCGCAAACAGAGGATGCCTGAGCTCCGGCTCATCGCCAATGGGCACACCAAGTGGCTGAACAAGAGGAAGATCAAGGCCTTCTACTCAGACGTCATTGCCGAGGACCTCCGTAGCGGTGTACAGATTCTCATGCAGGTGCCACGGGCTTTGTGGGACAACCTGGAAGGCAGGATGTCCTAAGGGGCTAGTTGAAGCTCCTTTTGTTGCGACAGGAGTCCCCACCTTCCTTGCCTTTCCAGATATGCTAATTCGGGGCACTTTCTAAGGGTGCCCAGGGCCTGGGGGAAACTGACCTGGAAGTCTGTGGGGATGGTGTGAGCTTGAGCAGTTCTTGTTTTTCTTTTTTAATATAATTTACAGATAGCAAAGTGAAAAAATATTAAGTGCATAGCCTGATAAATGTTTAGATAAGCAGATACCACCCACTAGTGTAAAGCCAGTGCTCAGATCAAGTTCTGGAGTGTTCCGGCAGGCAATTCATTTTACTTCTCAGGTTTCTCATCTGTAAAATGGGATAAAATAACAGTTGTTAATTCTGAGCCAACATATGGGAGTCCTTTCCAATAATTCTAAATATTTCTCAAGGGGCGCCTGGGTGGCTCAGTCTGTTAAGCGTCAGACTTTGGGTCAGGTCATGATCTCATAGTGGTTCATGGGTTTGAGCCCCACATCGAGGTCTGTGCTGACAGCTCAGAGCCTGGAGCCTGCTTCGGATTCTGTGTCTCCCTCTCTCTCTGCCTCTCCTCTGCTCACACTCTGTCTCTGTCTCTCTCTCTCAACAATAAATAAACATTAAAATCTTTTTTAATATTTCTCAAGAGTTTTAAAAAAGAACATATAGGGTCTTTTGGGGCAGGTATGAAAATATTTTGAGAGTAGATAGAAGTGAGGTTACACAACGTTCCAAATATCCTAAATTCCACCCAATAATACACCCTTTAAAATGGTTAATTCCGTGTTATGTGAATTTCACATCAAGAATTTTTTTTAACATTTTCAAACACTAAAAAAAGAAATACAAAAGATGTGTGGGTAAGATGGCCTGGGGATGCTCTAAAGCTTGACATCCAAATTCAAGTGTCTCGTTATGAGAAGTAACCTTCTGGAGAAGCCGGAACTGGAATACTCCAGAGCTAACGGGACGGTCGAGTCATCGTAGCTTCTGGTTGTGGCTTCTCCTTTCTCACGGGTGTGTCCAGGCGGGCAGGACCCTGATCCGGCAGGATGGAATTCCTGAGCCCTCGCCACCTGGTGGAGAGGGCAGCTGGGGCTGAGAGAGCCCCACCCCAGAACAGGGCCCTGGTGGGGCATGAGGCCTGGTCCTTCCCCTCACCCCCCACCCCCACCCCTGCAGGCCACAGGTCTCGGGAGAATGAAGCCCAACATTCTGGTGGTTGGGTTCAAGAAGAACTGGCAGTCGGCGCACCCGGCCACAGTGGAGGACTACATTGGCATCCTGCAGTGAGTGAGGGCATGAGGCAGGCAGGCCCTGGGGGCTGTTGACCTGGCCTTGGGAATCAGTGGGTGTTATAAGAAGTTGGTTCAAAGCTCAGGAAGACAAACCCACTGAGGGCTCGCCTCTCTGACCTATGGGGCCTGGACACCAAGATGGGCGGGGAACGGGGCAGGGGACACAGGGAAGGGGCCCGGCCGGGTGTGGGACGATGGGGAGCAGGGCCGGAGTAAGCCGCTGTCACTTGGCTCCAGCCCGCTGTGCCCAGGCAGAAATGTGGGCCCAGGCCCAGTGTTGCCAGGTCTTCTGGTTTTTCAGAGAAGTTGAAGATGTGGGGTTTTAGGTGAAAATCTTGTACCCACCAGTGGGCTACAGAAGGCCTCCCAGGAAGCGGCCATGTGGGGACTTCCTGGGGATTTCAGGGTGAACTCCAAACCCTTTCTCCATCACCTCTCGCTGTGCATCGGCCAGCAAATGCCTGCCTGGGTTGCTCTTCTGTGTGGATGTGGTGTAAGGAACCAGCGTGCAGGAGCATTTCCAGAACAGAGGCTGAGGGCTGGGGGCCCGGGACCTGCTTCCAGGTCTGCTGTGAACCGGCTGCCTGACCCTGAGCCGTGCCCCTCAGCCTCTGAACAGTCATAGCAGGAGGTGGTGGACTATCTGTTTCCAGGACCCGCCCCCCCCCACCGCTTCTGTGCTCCAAGACCCCAAAATGCTGGGGCCTGAGAAGACCCTGTCCCAGAGATGTGTAACTAAACGAACCCATGGGGGCGATGCTTAGCTCCTCAGATCAAGTCCTACTGGTGGTCTCTGGGGCAGTAAATATACTTCTGGGGCAAGAGTCTTCTAGACATTCCATAAAGACAAGCCTTTGCTGCCTTCCTGAGCAAGTCCATTCCTGTGTGCGTGTCTGCCCTCAGGGTTCTGTCTCAGCCATTTGACTCCAAACCCAGCTGGCCACTGCCTTAGTGTGCAATCATGGGCAGGTTACTCCCCAAAACTCAAGTCTTGCATCTGTAAAATGGGGCTAGTGATTTCCAAGCCCACCTCTGTTGGCAGGGTTGTGCGGATTATCCAAATGTATCGGGAGGACATGGCCTGCCTCGAACACTGGCCTGACTTGGTTTCCCTCTGTGACCAGGGCTCACGGCATCCACAGTGCCACAGACCATAGAGCCAGGGGGTCCTGGGGGACTCTCCAGTTCTGCTTGCATGTCATGGAGAGGAGGAGACGGGCCCGGAGAGAAGGAAGGGCATGGTGGGAGGCAAGGCCAACTCTAGACATCTGGTCTCCTGGGGGCTGGGGGCTGGGCCTGGGAGGAGCCTGACCCCACATCTTCTCCTCCCAGCGATGCTTTTGATTTCAACTACGGTGTGTGTGTCATGAGGATGCGTGAGGGGCTCAACATGTCAGAAGTGATGCAGGCACACAGTGAGTACACGCCCCACCGCTTGGCCTGCCTGTCAAAACCCAGAACAGGAGCCCAGAAAGTTCTAGAACCCAATTTTTTTTAAGTGGTGGAGGGAAGAGAGGGGGAAAAGAGTAAGGAATAAAAGCTTATAGATTCATAAACAGTTAGCTTTTGACGGCCTCTTAGAACTCATCAGGTTTCCCCATGAGGAAACTGAGGCCCAAAAAGGGGAAGTGATCAGTTCAAGGTCACACTTCCAGCTGGGAACAGAAACGAGACTGGAACTCAGAGCTCCCCAATCACTATCAGGGTTTTTGCGACCAGATGAGATAAGGATCTAATAGGGAAAAGAGGGGAGAAGGGAGAATGCCCACATAAAGACACCGGAATATGAAAATACGCAGACGAGGGCCACAGAGACTGGACATCTCCAAGAACATCTTTGGGGCACCGAGTGTTACATTTAGTCACACAGGAATCTGCAGACCCTGAATTAGTCATATGTACAGGGCCGAAAGCAATAATTTATAGTCTAGAAAACAAATGGGGGTGACACAGGGGGCACTGACAGGTGCGGACGCTACCTTTCTGGCAGGTGGGGCCTGGGTCGTGCTGATCTATGTCACCCCGTGCAGACAGCATGCCTGGCACCCCGCAGCTGGGCAAGGAATACTGATGCAGCCAGTATTTACAGAGCACAGACATGCTCCTGACAGACACTGTGCCAGGCGCTAGGGGCACCGCAGGGAACAAAACAAAGTCTGCCCCTGGGACGCCGATGTTCCCACAGCAAGTGCAGTGATCCCACTGCCATTTTATTTTATTTTATTTTATTTTATTTATTTTATTTTATTTTATTTTTTTATTTTTTTAACTTTTACTTATTTTTGAGAGACTGAGAGAGACAGAGCAGAGTGGGGGAGGAGCAGAGAGAGAGGGAGACACAGAATCTGAAGTAGGCTCCAGGCTCTGAGCTGTCAGCACAAAGCCCGACGCGGGGCTCGAACCCACGAGATCATGACGGGAGCCAAAGTCGGACCCTCAACCGACTGAGCCACCCAGGCGCCCGGTCCCCACAAGTCATTTTAGACGGTGACACCATCACAGGGCACGTGGTCAGAAAGGCCTCTCAGACGACGGGGACTTTTGCTGAGAAGAGGGGATGCTGTGAGGGCTCGTGGCTCAGGGGCAGGGGCCAGGTCAGTGGAAGGTGAAGAGTCAGGACTTTCTGTCTAGTTTAAGGGGGAGCCTGGAAGATGAGGACCTGGGAAGTGCCATGCGCAAGGAGTGCCTGGGGACAAAGCTGTCCCCTCTCTCTTGCAGTTAACCCGGTTTTTGACCCAGCGGAGGACAGCAAAGAAGCCAGCACCAGTGGGGCCAGGCCATCTGTCTCAGGCACACGTCAGTCCTCACCCCACTCAGAGGCTCAAGGCGCGCTCACCTCATGGGGCGGCTAGTGGTGGACCATGAGGGAAGCTGGGCAAGGGCAGGAGGGCAAGGGCAGGAGGTGCTCGAGGACCTTGGGGTTGGGTAACTGGGGGCCAGAGCAGGCGGACTTGGGCAGTATTCAACATCAACAGCCGTCCTCGGGATTCAGTATCCTGATATTGTGGGAACCCACCAGCTGGCTCTGTGGCCCATGTCCGACCCCTCCAAGGGCATGTGGCCACTCTCAGGTATCACAGGCCGGGAGGAGAGGAGTAGGCGTCTCCTTCAGTCCCTTCCCACTGATGCTCCGGGAGGGAGGGGAACAGTGTAGGGGCTGGGGGCTTTTTAAGAGAATGGTCCCTGCTCTTCAGTGCCCGCCAGAATCCTGGGAGGGAGACGCTAGGAGCGAGGGAGGGGCACGTCCCAGCCCTGCATGTCTGGGACCCCTGCTCCCGGTCCACCTGTCTGAGGAATCAGGTGTGAAGGTCCCACTGTCAGGAGAGCCGTTGGTGATCTGGGCCAGTCCCCACCATGCATGCCCTGAGCAGGGTGCTTCAGACCGCTGTGTGCACGGCCTGGGGGACAGTGAGCCCACCTCACAGTGCAGCTGGCTCTCTTTTCAGACAGACGCAGGCATATGAATGTGCACTTCTCTGAGGTGACCTGCCCCTCTGCTCCCACAGTGGACCCCGAGGCCCTGGTTCGGGAGGAGCAGGCCAGCACCATCTTCCAGTCTGAGCAGGGCAAGAAGACCATAGACATCTACTGGCTATTTGACGATGGAGGTCAGTGCCCCCACCCCCCAACCCGGACACCAGCTCTCCTCAAGGCTGTCTTCCCTCCATGCCCTACCCTTCCTGGCCACTCTGGGCAAGGCTCCTGGAGGGACCTCGGGGCCCAGCAATGGGAATAGGGGCCTTCGGGCCCACCTCTGGGCTTGGGAGAACCTGGCTGGGCACCTCTCTTGGCCCCCAGATTTTCAGCTGTAAAATGGAGCAGTTTGTAGGAGGAGCCGAGGTTGGCATGGGATGGAATGTTCAGACGAGATGGGGCTTAGGGACCACAGGCACCTGCCATAACTGGGGGAGACGGGCCAGTGCGCAGAAACGTGGTAGGAATGTTCTTCTGTCCCCAAAGAAATATACCCTCTCCCACACAGACAGAAACTGTTTCGCCTCCAGTCGTGTGTATCCTACTGATGAAAGCTAACCGAGAGAGAACGCTGACACTCGCCTGACACTCAGGGCTTTCTGTGGGCTAACCTAATGCAAGCCCTAGGTAGGAACTAGTATGAGACGCCTTTACAAATAAGGAAACTGAGGCACGGAGTGGTGAAGTAACTTGTCCAGGGTTAGGCAGTGATAAGTGACAGCTGGTCTTCGGCCTTCTATGGAGAGATGACAAGGAAGGATGAGATTTCCCATCCACTGGTCAAATCTTTCATCTACAAAAATGCCAGCAATCCAGATTTTTACATGAAAAGCCCCCAATTATTATAAACATTTTTGAATGTTTACTTATTTTTGAGACAGAGAGAGACAGACTGCAAGCAGGGGAGGGGCAGGGAGAGAGGGAGACACAGAATCCGAAGCAGGCTCCAGGCTCTGAGTTGTCAGCACAGAGCCCGATGCGGGGCTCGAACCCATGAACTGTGAGATCATGACCTGAGCCGAAGTCAGACGCTTAACCGACTGAGCCATCCAGGCGCCCTGAAAAGCTCCCAATTATTAAATGTCAGCTCACTTATTTGAAAACATCACACAGATGAGAAAGAATGAAATCCTGCCATTTGCAGCAACGTGGATGGAACTGGAAGGTATTATGCTGAGTGAAATAAGTCAGTGAGAAAAGACAGGTATCATATGTTTTCACTCATGTGTGGATCTTGAGAAACTTAACAGAAGACCATGGGGAAAGGGAAGGGGAAAAAATAGTTTCAAACAGAGAGGGAGGGAGGCGAACCATAAGAGACTCTTAAACACAGAGAACAATCTGAGGGTTGATGGAGGGGGGAGGGGGGAGGGGAAAATGGGTGATGGGCATGGAGGAGGGCACCTGTTGGGATGAGCACCGGGTGTCGAATGTAAGCGATGAAACATGGGAATCTACCCCAAAAACCAAGAGCACGCTTTTCACACTGTATGTTAGCCAATTTGACAATAAATTATATTTATAAATTAATTAATTAAATAAATAAACAAACAAACAAACAAATAAATAAAACATCATGCAGGCCAAATGAACCCCAGCCCACAGAGCCCTGTGCGCTGCTCTGGTTTAGTCTAGCACCCTCATTATACAGATGAGGAAACTGAGGCCCAGAGAGGAGATGAGGTTTGCCAGTGGCAGAGCGGGGCGGGAACCCGGAGAGTGTCCTATCCTGAGAGCAATTCCCTCTTGATTTACGGGGACCCTCCTTGCCAGGCCTCACCCTCCTCATCCCCTATCTCCTCGGCCGCAAGAAGAGATGGAGCAAATGCAGGATCCGTGTGTTCGTGGGGGGACAGATCAACAGGATGGACCAGGAGAGAAAGGCGTAAGTGGAGGTCGCTGGTCCAGCGTCATCCCAGCTCTCCCCAGGTGTGCCTCACCCCTGCTCCCCCCTACCTGCACCACTGTCCCAGGTAGACTCAGCTCTCTCAGGGGCACAGCAGTGGTGAGCGAGCTCTGGGCAGGAGCAGGCTTCGGTGTCCCGTCCCCCCCCTTTAATAAGCTGCAGGCGCTGTAGTTCCAGCCATGATGGGGAGGGGTGTTGCATTTTAAAACCACAAAATCTGCTCAAGGAGCAAGGAGAGATCTGTGTGAAATGAAGGATGGAGAAGTCCCCTCCTGCTGAGAAATGAGGTGGGGCTGAGGGTCCTTCAGGGCGACATCCCCCCAAGCCTGGGATGCTGTTCCTGGTGAGACAGATGACTTGAGTGGCCAGGAGATGGGGCAGCAAATCCTACTGAATTTCTTGGTAAGAAGTGACGTTTAAGTCTCCTCCAATTGTGTGGCTCATTCCACAGGAGAAGGGCTCTCTGATGAGGAACCCATCTAATCTGTCTCAACGACAAAGGACAGGCCTGGCTGGGGGGGAGGTTGGGGTGGGGGGGACTTGGCTGGCAACGGCAGCTGGCCAGAATTTAGCCACAGTGGTTTGTTGGGGTTATCGATCGCCTCTTTCCGGCAAGAGGTGCCGGTTCTCTTTTGAACATTGCCACATGACGTTCCTTTTAAGATGCGGCTGCGTAAGAACGTGAGTTGATTTAAGTTGAAAAGGAAGTCAAGGGTAAGGCAGGTAAACACGTGTGCAGTCGGGCCGGTGGCTCCTGTGTGCCTAGAGTCGGGCCACGGTTGTTTGAGCGCAAGAGCAAGGTCAAGTGAGGTGAAAGGTCATAGGATGGAAGACCGCTGGATGGGGCAGACAGGTTGGGAATGATGGGTGGCTTGCTCAAGGTCGTGCAATTAATTAGTTAGCAAAGAGAAGAAACTCGGCCCAACTCTGCAACAATGCCAGCCACGATGCCCCGGGGTCGGGGCCTTGTGGCCCGTGCCACCGCGGTCCTACACCAGGACTACGTCCCCACGTCGCCTTCTCAGTCGCCCCTTGTGTGACTTAAGGGCGACCAGCAATCCCATCTCCTCGTCCTCGCCCCTGCTGAGAGCTTCTGTACCGGAAGGCTCTTCTCAGCAGCGCCGAGGAGAGCGTGGCTTGGAAAGAGCAGCGTCTAGCTTCTCTGTGATCTCCAGAAGCCAGGAAGGGCTTTGCCAGCCCAGCTGCCGGTTCCAGCCCCGAATGGAAGCCGGGCTCAGCGGGTTTAGTTGAGCTCAAGACCATGGCACCGTGGGGTCACGGGATGTCCTGCATGAGAAGGTTGTGGAATATCCTCTGCCTCCCAACTGTCCCTCCACCAGGCCAAGGCCTCTTCCCCCCTCCTTGTGACCCTAAGGCCAGGCTTGCACTGCCTCCTGCCACCCCCACACTGCACACCAACACATCTGCCCCCAGCTCTACTTCCTAAGTTCACTCCCAAGTTCAGGGACCAGCAGCGGCTTGATACGTGGGCCCCAGCCTGATCCTTAAGGTTTATCTCCCCCCCCCCCTTTGCCTCCCCCAGCTAGCCACTCACTGCTCCCACTTCACCTCCTGCACCCCGACGCTCTCACTCATTTGGACTCCCACCCCCATGCACTCAAACCCTGCTAGCTCGTTCTGGAGTATCCCCAAAGCCCTGCCCCATCCAGGGATTCTGATGCAGTGGGTGGGCTAGAACCAAGTCAGGTATATTATTTAGAAAGCTCCAGTGTGGACACCCCACCCCCTTATAATAATCTTATACACCATGTACTATCTAGCTAGCTTGCCACCTCCTCTGTAAAGCCCTCCCTGACTGCCACAAACGGTAGTTGGCACCTCCTCCCCTGTTGCATGCAAAGCCAGTGCTGTGGCTTGTTACTCCTCATTCTGTACTTAGTTCTTGTGTGGTACCTCCATCTCCTTAGCCCACGCTGTAATTTCCTGTGGTTTACCTTCCCGTCCCTTAGACCCTTGCTTCTCAAAGTGTGGTCCGTGGAGCGGAAGCATCACATCACCTGGGGGCTTGTCAGAATGCAGAATCCCAGCCCCCAGCCCAGACCAGATGAACTGGACTCTGTATTGTGACAAGGTCCCCAGCAGATGTAGAGACACATTAAAATGTAAGGTGTCTTAGTACAGAAATGGCCACCAGACACTTGGGGAAATCCTGCTCCATTACGTTTCCATATTGCTGGTCCTCATCTGACCTACTTTATCAATATTCGGCTCTTGTCCTGAATGCAAACTCCCTGAGAGCAGGGTTTGATCTGCTGCCCTCACTGCTCCGTGTCCTCAGTAGACACCAAGACAAATCCACTGGATGGAAGAACGTGTGTTTAAACGTCTCCATCTTCCAGGATCATTTCTCTGCTGAGCAAGTTCCGACTGGGATTCCACGAAGTTCACGTCCTTCCTGACATCAACCAGAAGCCGCGGGCTGAGCAGTAAGTTCTCTGTGGTGACTTAACTTCCCAGGCAGAAGGACCAGCTGCGTGCCCCGCAGACCCCTGTGCGTGTTGCCCCTTGGTGTCCAGTGAGCCACGGGCAGGCAGCCACTAGACAAGGCTCGGGGGAGAAAGAGGAAAGGTAGGAGTTTGCAGCCACTTCTTTTTCTGCCAGTGTTTCTTCCTTTGCATATCAGAGCTCTGGGCTTTGCCAGAAACACAGCTGGGCTGGAGGACAGTGAATGTTCACGTTTGTGCTTTTCTTAGATCAAGTGTTTACACGCTGGTACACGTCCCCGTTCTGCCACTTGAGGGGAGGCAGGTGTTTCATCTTCGAGGGACCCCACCCCCACCCACCCCACGGACCTGCAAGGGGCCTGCGGGGGGATGTCTGGCTTCACACTTCCCACTGCTTGCTACTCATAAATTTCTCAATTTTCTCCAGCACCCTGAATGTTTTCATAAAGCAGTGGTTCTCAAACCTTGGCCTGTGTCAGAATCACATGGAAGGGCTTATGACAACACAGCTTGCTGGGTCCCCCTCCCCCGCCCCGCCCCAAGATTCCGAGTCAGCAGATCTGGGTTAGTGCCTGAGAACCTGCATTGCTAATAAGCTCTCAGGTGCTGGGCCAGGCACCCCGCTTTGAGACCCACTGTCTTAAAGGCAGTGCCGAGTCGATATTCAAAAATGCCGCATTAGGGGCGCCTGGGTGGCTCAGTCGGTTAAGCGACTGGCTTCACTCAGGTCATGATCTCGCGGTTAGTGAGTTCGAGCCCCATGTTGGGCTCTGTGCTGACAGTTCAGAGCTGGAGCCTGCTTAGGATTTTGTGTCTCCCTCTCTCTCTGCCCGTCCCCCGCTCATCCTCTGTCTCTCTCTGTCTCAAAAATAAATAAACACTAAAACAAATTTTTTTAAAATGCCGGATTGATGGCTTCTGCCTACTCTTGGCTTCTGAGCTCTAGACCTTGACCTTTTCATGAGGCCTCAGCTCTACTAATTTAAGTTCCTGAAAAAGGAACTATGACTTGGCCCATCTTATCCCTTCCTGCCAAGCCAAAGTAGAGGTTGCTCAAAGCAACCTCTTGGCTACCTTTGCTCCAGTTGGCCACGGCCAGGGTTGGCAAAGTCACATGCCCAGAAGCACATGGCTGGACGGCAGGGGTCATGGCAGAGACACGTCCCAGAACTGAAGTTACTAAGGCCCTGAGGCAGAAATGTGGTAGCTACAGCCCCTGATGTTATTTATATGAACACATTGGTGCTTGGAGTGAGGCGAATGTTGAATGATCCGGGCTACAGCTCTTCCCCTCCCCTCTCCCCACTCCTGCAACAGCAAGTACACAGACTTTAAGCAAACCCCCATGTGAACTTGTCACTGGGGTCAATGGTGGAGTCAGAAGGGATGATTATTTACTTGCTCAATGACTCAGTTTCATATTCTGAAACTAAGACATTTACAGTAGGGTTTGCTTTCTGTAAATCAATCTAACAGGTTTTCCAGCACTCCACCTCCTTAGTGTAGAGTAAGGTCCACCCAACCTCTTACTTCTCCCTTATATTCCCCATTACCTAGAGAGGGAAGGAAATCAAGACGGGAAGAAAGGAGCTAGTCAGTGGTGATGGGTATATTGGCCCCTACCTCATGTTGGGGCAGAGGTGAGTAAGCACAGCTCCAGCTGCCAGGGTTTACTCTGGCCCAAGTGCAGGCTAGAGGAAGTCGAGAGCCATCAGAACGCTGCCGCAGAGACTGACCAGAACGCATGAGACAATGCAGCCGTCTGTGTCGGCAAAGCCTTGAGAAAGGCCTTGAGCAGAGACCCCGGGGAATACCTTCCAGGTGGGAGGAGACTGAGAGCAAAAGCATGCAGACCCCATCCAGCAGCCCTGGTCTTTAAAACCCCCGCGTTGGCCCCTCTCTGCCTCTACTTCCTGGCCCACCGTCCCCTCTTTTGCACAGCCCACCTTCTCCAAAGAGATTTAGGCTCTTCGTGGCCACTTGCTCATGGAAATCAGCCTCGCCAGTGTCACTGGTGTCCTCCGCACCACCGCGTCCACAGAGCCCATTTCTGTCCTCATCTTGCTCTGCCTTGCCACTGCATTGGACACAGCGATCCTTCCTGAAGCAGTTCTTTTGGCTTCGGAGTCATCACCCTTGACAGGATGCCTCCTGCTTTAGCAATCCTTCTTTTCCAGTTTAATTGCTGGCTTTTCCTCCTTTATCTGACTTAAACTTGTCCGCATCCTTTGGATTGGGCCCTGGAGATTTTTTTTCTCTTGGCTCTGTCCCCCGTGTGAGCTCATCCATCCACATGGCTTCAGGTGGCTTCATCTGAATCTGCCCAGTCCAAATGTCCATTTTGAATAATGTAAGTCAAGTCACAGAACAGCCTCCAACAGCTTGCCATCTCAGGGCAAGTAACAAAGGCCTGCCTGATCTGGGCCCTCCACTTTCCTCTGCACTCACCTTGCTCTAGCCATGCTGGCTCCTCTGCTGCTCCTCAAACAGACCAAAACACACTGCTGCCTCAGGGCCTTTGCACCTTCAGTTCTGTGTGCTTCAGCATCCGCTGGCCTGTGAAGAGCTGGCTTCAGAAGGACAGGCAACCTTCAGCTTCAGGGAGGCGTTCCCCGCCCCAAATATTCCTGGTAATCAGTTTGCGCCTTCAGGAAACTTCCCCTCTACATTGGCCTATTGATTGCCCAGCAGACTGTGGGCTCCGTTGATAGGGGACGTTGTGGGTTTGTTCCCTGGCCCGTAACACAAAGCCTGGCACAGGATAGTGCTCAGGAGAAGCCCAGGGACCGGTCGAGTGGGTGGAGGTGGATCCCAAGGCGGTCGTTGTGAAGAGCTTGCAGAAGGTTGGTTGAGTGCCAGGCCCAGGTTCAGGGCTGATTTCTACAGGAAGCTGCTTTGATGTAAGCCTCAGTGGCAGAATGGGCTCAGCCTACAAAGTGTGTGCCTTTGGGGCCCATCTCCATCTCCCTCCGGGGACTTGGTTCCCATGGAAACCAGGCCATCTCACCTGGCCTCACCTGCTGTCTCTGTCCCTAGCACCAAGCGGTTTGAGGACATGATTGCACCCTTCCGCCTGAATGACGGCTTCAAGGATGAGGCTGCTGTCAACGAGATGAGGCGGGACTGCCCCTGGAAGATCTCAGATGAGGAGATCAACAAGAACAGAGTGAAGGTACCAGAGACAGAAGGGCCTTGCCGGGGTGGGTAGGGGTCAAGGCACTCCTCTGGGTCAGGGCCATGTGCCTTATCTGTCCTGAGCTTTCTTTTTTTTTTTTTTTTTCTCCAAGTTCATTTATTTTGAGAGAGAGCAAGCAAGTGAGTGGGAGAGGGGAGGAGAGAGAGAATCCCAAGCAGGCTCTGCACTGTCAGCATGCTGCCCGATATGGGGCTGGAACCCACGAACTGTGAGATCATGATCTGAGCTGATATCAAGAGTCTGATGCTTAACCCACTGAGCCACCCAGGCATCCCTGTTCTGAACTTTCTTAATCCTCTTCTTGACCTCCCCCTCCACCACGCCCCAGCCTCTGGGGTATCCTCAAGCCACAGGTGCTCAGTAGCCCAGTTGTGGAACTCAGAACCATTCTTGGCATGAGAGCCTGGTCCTCCTGCCCATTTGAGCCCCCCCCCCCCCCGGCCCCTGGCCATGGCAATAGACTGACTGGAGCTCTCCCTCTCTGCTCTGACTGGTGGGAGAGATTCCTGAGACAGGTGGCAAAGGTCAAGGCAGACCTTGTGCTATGGGCCTAAAAAGCTGCCTGATGGCTCCCCTTAGCCTTGGACTCCATCCCGCATGCAGTGTAAAGCCATGGGTGCCCCTGCCCAGAGAGCATCTTCCAGACCCTTTCAAGGCCTAAAGGAAAGTGTGGCTGCTGTGGCCACTTACAGTGGGGCGAGCTGTGGCAGGGAGGGGGCCTAGGAATCACAGTTCTGCTCCCTGTGTGCTCTGGGTCAGTGATCCCCCCACCCCCACTTTGTCCCTCAGAGGACATGTGGCAAACTCTGGGACACTTTTGGTTGTCACCACTGGAGGATGGGATTGCTGCTGTCACTTAGTAGAGGCCTGGGACGCTGTTCACCATCCTGCTATCCACAGGACAGTCCCCGCAAGGAAGAATTACACCTCCCAGATGTCACTAGTGCAGGGTCTGGAGTCCGGGATCTCCGTGAACTCGCTTCCTCCATAGTTTTCCGTTCTTTGGGGTGTCCTCCCATGATCAGGCTCTTGAGTGTCAAACATTTCTGAACAATCTGGACACAGGTCTGGGGGTGGGAGGGAGCCTCCAACCCAACCTCACATAAGCTCTGGGGAGTTATGATCTGTCATAGCCCTGAGGCCCTGCCCCAGAGGGGCCACAGCTCCTTGGGAAATGCTGGAGAAAGCGTAGTGTCCCAAGAAGGCTCTGGCCCAGCCTGATACGGAGAAGGAGGTGGCACCTTCCAGCTCTGCTCTGACTTTATCTTTTCAAGAGCCTTCCGCATGCCAGGACCTCAGCTTGGTGCTTTTGCATGGGTTATGGCTCTCGATGCCGCCCAAATTCCCCTGGGGAGGGGATCATCCCACCCATTTTACAGTGAAGACAGTGAGGCTCGGGGAGCCCACATGCCTTGCCCGGGTTCTCTCTGCTGTGAGCTCTCAGGGCTGCGATTTGGACCCAGCTCCCTCCACACCACAGAAGGTTCTTGCTCCCCCTACGATGCCCCCGGTCATGCTACTAAGGTCCGGCAAGGAAAAGCCACAGAGGGCTTCTCAAGGTGAACTTGGCACTCAGGGACTCTGAGGGTCCCCTTCCGTCTTGGAGGAAAGAGAGTCTGTAATAGTTTAGGGGGAACAACTCATGCATGTGGTGTGAATGTTAAAAGAGGCCCGTGGGCTTGGCGGGGACCTCTCCCGAGGATGTAGGCAGTGACCACGTGGCTTGTCTTCGCTCTAGTCCCTTCGGCAGGTGAGGCTGAATGAGATCCTGCTGGATTCCTCCCAGGACGCAGCTCTGGTGGTCATGTAAGTAGCCCCCAGTGGGACGGGAGACCTGTCGCAGAGGCCCAGGGCATCCACTCTGGGAAGGGATCCAGGAGGTGCTCAGCTCAGGTGGGCTGAGGACCTGAGCCCTCCTCTGAGGCGAAAGGGCCTGAAGTTCCAGTAAACACAGCCCGGGGGGCTCCTTAGCACATGGCTGGGCCTGCGTCCCCTGCGCTCCCCCCTTGCCTGACAGCTGGCAGACGTCCAGGGCCTCACTCATCTCAGGCCTTGCCGACTCCCCTGAGCACAGTTTTCCCTCGTCCGGCACCTTTTCCTGCCAAACTCAGCTTGGCAAAGGGCACCCAGCCCCTTCCAGAAGAAAATCAGTTCCTGGTTGTTTGGGCATCACCCAGCCCTTCTTGGCCATTGGCCACCCCCGACTGATGTTGGTGCCAAGCCTGGGCAGCAGAAGTCGAGGCTCGCCGTTCCAGGCTCCATGCCTGGCAGACCCTCCGGCTTCCGTTGCTGCTGCCTGTGTCCATTACGAGCCGCTTCTGAGCGTGTGGAAAGCGAGGTGAAAGGCAGCAGGGGCGCAGAGGGGCTCAGGGTGGCTCTGTTCTCCCGGGGCCCAGGAGGAAGAGCATGGTCAGCCAAGCCCTCTGAGCACCCTCCCTGACAGAAGCCTAGCTCCCAGGGAGTGGGGCTATCTGGCAAGGCAGGTGGCTGGCTAGCCGCCTGGGAATTCGGGACAGCCTGCTGAGCCTGTTTTTTCATACCCTGAAGCCAGGATCCAGCACACTGTTTGCAGGCCCCAGTGCAAAACGAAAATGTGGGGCCCCCTTGTCCAAACATTATTACGGACAGCAAGACGGTGGCAGCAGAGGATTAAACCCAGCCTGGGACCCTTCCAGGCGCATGGGCTGCCCGCCCAAGCGGCTGGCTCTGCTGGAACAGTGCTCCCTGGGGCTGGTAGGGAGATCGTTTTTTTTGTGCAAAGAAAGTGCTTTGTGTTTCTTTGATGTGGGAACTGTGATAAGAGAAAGACCTGGGTTTATCTGTGAGCCTCTGGCCAACACCCAGCAGAGAATGTTCCCAGGGCAAGTTTGGACTAGACTGTGGACCGGGGTCAGCGTGCAAGACAGTGGGAATGGCTGCATCCTGGGATGACTTCCCGGAACTTTCTTCGGGTGTGGTACCTGGTGTGTGCAAAATCACCTCTTCATGAGTGCCACCTGCGTTCAGAGAAACAGGATTTATTTTTTTTTTCCATGTTTACTTATTTATTTTGAGAGAGAGAGAGAGAGAGAGAGAGAGAGAGAGAACGAGCAAGAGTAGGGGAAGGGCAGAAAGAGAGGGAGAGAGAGAATCCCAAGCAGGCTCTGCACTGTCAGCGCAGAGTCCAATGCGGGGCTCGAACTCAGGAACAATGAGATCACGACCTGAGCAGAACACAAGAGTTGGAGGCTTAACTGACCCAGCCACTGGTGCCCCTGAGAAGCAGGGTTTTTTGCATTTTGTCTCTGCAGTCATTAGCTCACTGCATGGCCTTGGGAAAGTAGTCCTACTTCTCTGTGTCTCCGTCTCCCTGATTACAGAGAAGAGTTAAACCTAATCATTTCCAAGGTTGTCCTTCACTCTAACATGCTGTGATTTCTAAGTTTATTTGCCACTCAAATGAGTCCGTCTCTCAAGCCATAAGACGAGAAATTTCATCCTGGGAGATGAGCCCCTGCTGATACCTCTTCCCTCCCCCCCTCCCCTACCCCCTGGACCTCAGAGGGAAAGCCAGCACCCCCACCTCCACCCACCAACCTTTGTGGGATTAGCCAATATAAATAATCACGGGTCCAGTCACCTTAAGAAGATGCCTGCGCATGGTGTCCTATCCCATGGGACCAGCTGCATCTGCTGCGCAAGGGGCTCCGGCCGTCGGGCCAGCTTCACTGGGAGGGCACAGCGGCCGCGCCTCTGCATTGCCCATCTCCGCCCTGGAGACACGCCCTCCAGTGTTTCTACAAGTTCAGCCGGGGGTCACTTCCGTCAAAACCGCCAGGCACTGTGGAAAATGCCTAATTCCTCAGTTCCCTCCAGATCAGGCTCTGGGGCGGACTTGAGGAAACTGCATTCCCCAGAAATTCTGAGGACGGAAAAGAACCCTCCCAGACCTCGGTGAAAAGATAAAATTGCATTTTTCAGCATTTTGAAGTGCGCACTTGGACCCTTTCCTAGAGCAGGTTTGGGGCAGAACTTGGTGTTTGCTCTGTACCCATCAGCAGTTTCTCTGATTAATGGCCTGTGTTTGAGTTCCGCTTAACCTGCGCAGCTGATAAACCAGCCTTATAAGATGATAAGCCAGCCCGATAGCCTTTGCCGAGATGAAGAGCCTATTTCTGGTCCCGCTTTTGGGTTTTGACCCCTCTTTTTTCCGGAAAGACACCCTCCTCAAAGGCAATAGTAATCATTAACATTGCATCTCGTTGTTCGAGCTTCTTTGCCACACGGGCATCGGGCCTTAGTCATTTTCACAGCACTGCAAGATGCTTCTGTTTTCCCCCTGTCTCCCCAACAACACACACACTTTGGAGATGGGGAAACTGAGTCTCAGGGGAGTTAGGGCAACTTGCCCACAGCTGTGAAGTGGGGATTGTGTTCTGAAACCTTGGATCCAGGTCAGATGCAAATCTGAACAAAAGGCTCCTTTATTCTGGAGCAGTGTTATTTCTGAAGATTAACAGCTTAACGCTCACACATCCTGGGAAAGGAGTGACGGGCCCAGGGGTGGAGTGCAAAGGGAGTCTGTCTGTCGGGACGGGAGGACAGGTGGACAGGCTGGGGAAGGGAACGTGGCACTGAAGCTCGACAGTCGGCCACAGCAGGACTGATGGGTGTCCCCTGCCCCTGGTAACAAAGCCGCCAGCTTCGAGATTTCTGATTTCAGTGCCTGAGAATGACGTGGGAGTTCCCGGAGAGCTTTTCAGTGTAACCGAAACTGCAGCCTAACTGTTAAATCAGAAAAGTTGGGTTTCAATCTCTCCACTTCCCTTCCCCTGAGAGTCATCAGACACAAACACGTCCCAGCTGAGGCGACACTAGCTGACTGAAATACCCCTGTTCCTGTTGCCTTTCCCACTCCTAGGGAACTTGCTTTTTTTTTTTTTTTAATGTTTATTTGTTTTTGAAAAATTTTTTAATGTTTTTGTTTATTTTTGAGACAGAGAGAGACAGCGTGAGCAGGGGAGGGTCAGAGAGAGAGGGAGACACAGAATCTGAAGACAAGCTCCAGGCTCTGAGCTAGCTGTCAGCACGGAGCCTGATGCAGGGCTCAAACCCACGAACCATGAGATCATGACCTGAGCTGAAGTCGGACACTTAACCGACTGAGCCACCCAGGCGCCCCAATGTTTATTTATTTTTGAGAGAAAGAGAGAGAGAGACAGAATCCGAAGCAGGCTGCAGAGCCTGACACAGGGCTCAAAACCACGAACCACAAGATCATGACCTGAACCAAAGTCGGATGCTTTACCAACTGAGCCGCCTAGGCACCCCTGGGGAGCTTGCTTTTTAAAGGAGGGTAGAGGTGGTCCCAAGGGAGGTTTTGAGGATGGACTTTTTAAAAAGGGACAGCTGCTCAGGGACCCTGGCTGGCCTTCTCGGCAGAGGTGAAGGTTGCAGTGAGCAGGGGCAGTTGGTGAGGGGCGGGGGGAGAATCCCTGACTGTGGTTGGAGCCCCAGCTTCGCCACGCACCAGCTCCATCCTTTCCTGCCACTAAGTAGCAGTGAGTGTGACATCAGCGGCTGGCATTAGGAGGTGCTTGCCGTGTGCCAGGCATTGCGTGGCTCCGTTCATGTGCATTGTCCTCTTTAGAACTCGCAAACATCTTGTGAGGGAGGTTAGTGTGTCCTCACCTCAGGGCAGTGAGCCACCTGCCAAAGCCAGGTGGCTGAGGAGGGGCAGAGCTGTGCTCATAGCTTCCCGGCGGCTGGTGCCACCAGTGCTCAGCAGCCCAGAGTCACTCAGCACTCAGCGCACCTTCCTTTCTGCCCAGGGGGCCCTCAGCTGGGAAGAAGGGAGGTGCTGCAGGCCCTGCCCAGCCCCCGGGGTTCTGTTGCCCTTCAGATGAAATAATGGCTGGGATGTACTATAGGAAAACAGACTATAATGTGCAGCCCCACGTGAGATGCCCTTGTCTCAAGTTCATGTAATGCCCGCTGGGCCTGCGAGATACTGCGCCTTCTCCTGGAGCCAAGAGCAGGGCAGCTATGGTCACCCTGAAGTATTTTTGGAATCTTAAGATGGTGGAAAAGTCACTTCCTGAAATAGCCATAATTATATGGCCGAACAGCCACCCCAGGGCACCTTGTTATTTGCAGGACATTGCAGGGTGGACACGGGGCTGTCCCAAGGCACTGGGGGCAGGCCTCACATACATGGCAGAAGGCAGGACAAGACACGCAGCTGAAACATGTGAGCGCATTACATTGTTGTGGCCACAGGCTGGCATGATTCGAGGGGCCTGACAGGGTGTGACGACCCACGCGACAGCCCAGCTGCACCAGACTGTGCTCTAGGCACAGGGAAAGGATAGTGAGCAGCACAGACCACAAATGAAAAGAGGTTTTGGAGAGTGGGAAGGGCTGTGAGGACAATGAAACAGGGTGCTCTGGAAGGCAGCTACACTAACCACTGTGTCACCAAGGCCCCCGCACAGGCCTGCTCTGGAGAAGGTGATCAGAGAAGGGTATGCACATAAGTCAAGGTCTCAGTGATCTGAAGGAGCCAGCCAGGGGGAGGGCTGGAGGCTCTGCCTTCTGGGTGGGGAGAACATCACATGCAAAGGCCCTGGGGCAAGAGCAAGCTTGCTTTTTTTTTTTTTTTTTTTTTTTTTCCAGGCATGGAGAGAAAGCCATTGGGTCTGTTAGGGATGTGAGCAAGGCCCAGGGTGGGAAGAGGTGAGGTTGTGGAGATTGGTGGAAACCAGCTGGAAACCAGACTGTGAGTTTTACTGGCCATGGCTTTGTTTACACAAGCTTTGTGGCTAAAGGCACATTTGGAGTCGAGCTTTTAAGGAGAAGGGGAGATCATTCTTAGGGTGATTAGGAAGAAGGGGTGGTGAAGGACTCAATAAACAGAGTGGCTCTTCAGAAAGCAAATCATGAGCTGGGCGGGCCGTGCGGGGAAGGCCTCCTGGTAATTTTTCACCTGCTGCTTCTTCCTGCCTTGCAGCACCTTGCCTATCGGGAGGAAAGGGAAGTGCCCAAGCTCTCTGTACATGGCCTGGTTGGAGACGCTGTCCCAGGACCTCAGGCCTCCTGTCATCTTGATCCGAGGAAACCAGGAAAACGTGCTCACTTTTTACTGCCAATAACTCCAGGCATGGCCACGCCTGCCCAAAGCTGAGGGGGCCTGGGACATCCGCCTGTCGGTGGGGACAAGTCTCGTGTCCTGTTGTACTTTAACTGATAGCATCTGACGATCCGACTGAAGAAGCTGGTAGATGTCCAGCCTTGGGCTAGACCCCACTCCCATCGGATGCATCCTCGGGGCTTTGTTTTTACAGGCTAGAGAAGTAGCAGAAGAACTTGTGTGGAAAATTCTCTGGTGGATGCATATTCCTTTTAAGTTTTCTTTTGATCTTGATTACAACGAATTAAGATTTGTCTTTGATTTATCTGCAAATTTGAGTCGTAGTGCTGAGCGTGAATCTGGCAGTTTCTAAGACCTAACATAGGAGTTCTCCCTCAGCGTACTTCCCTCTTCCCACAGTCAGGAGGATGGATGCCCCCCTACAGCCCTTCCAAGGAGGACTCGCAGGGCCCTTTGAGCCTCCATGATGCAAATTTCTTTAACCACTTCTCACTGTCTTCACTTTCAATAATGTGTCTGCAGTGTTTGGGTTGGTTCTTTCATAGACCAGGGACTTTCAAACTTGTTTGGGCTGCAACCCCCAGTGAGAAATAGATTTTTTGTTGACACTTGAAACAAACACACACTGGGGCATCTGGGTGGCTCAGTCGGTTAAGCGTTCGACTTCGGCTCAGGTCATGATCTCACAATTTGTGGGTTCGAGCCCCGTGTTGGGGTCTGTGCTGACAGCTCAGAGCCTGGAACCTGCTTCAGATTCTGTGTCTCCCTCTCTCTCTGCCCCCTCCCCTGATCATGCTTTGTCTCTCTCTGTCTCTCAAAAATCAATAAATGTTAAAAAAAAAAAAAAAGAAACACACTGAAACTATAAATTGTCTCAAAACAATACTTATCCTTACTATGGGTGATGCACTCTGATATTTTCTGTATATTTCTTTTCTTTTCTTTTTTAAGGGAGGAGGGAAGGGGCAGAGGGAGAGAGAGAGAGAGAGAGAGAGAGAGAGAGAATCTCAAGCAGACTCTACGTTCAGCATGGAGCCAGACTCAGGGCTTGATCCCACGATCCTGAGATCGTGACCTGAGCTGAAATCGAGAGTTGGACGCTCAACCCGACTGCCTGCTCAACCAGGCACCCCTCTTTTTCTCTTTTTGATGTTGGTTGCAATCCACTAATGGGTGGTGACCCATGATTTGCAGAAAGGCCATGTTGGGCATCACTGCCCTTTCTCCATCATATCCCACAGAGGAGGAAAAGGAACGAACAAAACATGTGAGGAGGGGTACTGGTGGTGGACGTGTTGAGAAAGAGCTTCAAAGGAGGGGCAAGAGTTAGGGTGTCTCATGGAAGGATGTTAATTTTCAGGTGTGGTTGGGGAGGGAGGAGGGAGGTTTGCTTGGGGATGTTTGGGATGCAGGTTTGGTGGGTCAGGAATGGAGAAGCAGGGGAGAGATAAAAAGATGGTCAGATTGGCAAAGGATCAGGAAGGTCCACACCCCGTCCAAGGCTGGGTAAAGAGCAGGGGGAGGTGAGGAACCACCAGCAAGAGATGGAGGCAGAGGAGCTGGGACGGAGGTGAGCGTAAGATGGGGCTCAGAGGTGAGCGGGAACTTGGGGAAGATGAGCCTTGCTCAGGTAAGGGTGTTTGGATACTCAGAGTGCGCCAACCACGGTAGGACACAAGAGCAGAAGGTACATTAAGAGATGCCCATGCCGGTGGGCGAGGCTCCCTGAAAGGGCATTTAGGCTCTAGACGCACCCCCGCAGCATCCAAGTGGGTTGTTGGGAGGTAGGACTGGCTGGGCCTCCTTGCAATGGCCACTTTCTTCGGGGCGGCTGAAGGAACAAGGCATCTTTGGGTCTGGTAAGCCCCCTCCAAGCCCACTGAAATGCCCACTTCGTCATGAAGGCAAAAATCTCTTTCTTAGGATCAGGACCCAAAGGACTTCAGTGTTGCTCAGGTCCTGTCGCTGCAGACAGCAAAGGCTGGCGGCTTCCAGGCTGTTACAAGCCCCACGGGAGTTTCACTGCATGAGGACTTGCTGAGGGTCACCAAGTGCCCGGCTGAGCTCATGAGGGATGGTCCCTCTGCTCCTGGGGGGCCGGAGAGGGGTCCTGCCTCTGAGCCATTCCACAGACCTGGGACCAACCCCCAACTCCAGATAAGGTGAAGCTACAGTCGGGGAGCGCTTGCCTCTCTCGAACCCCCATAGAAAACCAGTTCCTGGCGAATGGGTGCTCCCTCTTCAGACTTCAGGGAGACCCTGATCCAAGGACAGAGAATGCTTCACCTTAGGGCATTAGAAAAAAACAAACAGAAAACCAATTTTCACTCTGTTGGAAACTGCATTTTGAGCCATGATAATAGCTTTGGTGTTTTTGGTTTTTGTTTTGTTTTGTTTTTTTTTTTAAGCCTTGAGTTAACAGTAAGGTCAAAAACAAGGGAATAAAAAATTATGTTCACTCGGTCAACAGAATCTGTTTGTTTTGGAACACACTGTTTCTCAACTCTGCTGAGTGTTTTGAAAAAATTAACTGTATTGTTTGATCAACACTGGATTGAACTTTTCCCTGAGCTTCTGGATCTTTAGGTCATATTACCCAACTTCCACATGAGTATTTATAGGAGCCACGAATTTTCCCTTTGCGTTTCTGGCATGTGTTTACAGATTCACAGGGAACTCATTTTCTTTTGTCTTTTTTTTTTTTTAAACGTACGTTCCTTTTTGAGAGAGAGAGACCCCGAAGACGAGCAGGGGAGGGGCAGAGAGAGAGAAGGAGACACAGAATCTGAAGCAGGTTCTGGGCTCTGAGCTGTCAGCACAGAGCCTGATGAGGAGCTTGAACCCACAAACCGTGAGATCATGACTAAGCCAAAGTCAGATGCTTAACTGACTGAGCCACCCAGGCACCCCATCTTCTGTCTTCATAAAAGCTTCTGAGTATCTCAATCTTACCTCAAACCAAGAGGTGGAGGGGTAAAGTGGAAAAAGTCGGGGCGCCTGGGTGGCTCAGTCGGGTAAGCGTCGGACTTCGGCTCAGGTCATGATCTCACTGTTCATGGGTTCGAGCCCCGCGTCGGGCTCTGTGCTGACAGCCAGCTCAGAGCCTGGAGCCTGTCTTCAGATTCTGTGTCTTTCTCTCTCTCTCTGACCCTCCCCTGCTTAGACTGTCTCTCTCTCTCAAAAATAAAAACATTAAAAAAAAAAAAAAAAGAGTCACAGCGTGGCCACAAAGAAGCTTGGACTTGAGTTTCTGTCTTCTCCCAAAACTGGCAGTGTGACCTCAGATACCTCTTAACCCCTCTGGGCCTCTGTAAAAGGAGAGGACTAGACCAGAACAGGTGTCACCAGACAGCTGGCCTGCGGTGGCTATGGTTTGGCCCACACATGGTTGATCAAAGGTGTGGATGCTGGGGGTGGGGTGAAGGACACATTCTTCAGTCACCCCCACCCTCGGCCACCACTGCCTACTGCCTTACTGTGTGATCAGAGGCTCTCAGAGGTCCTCAAGCTCATTGTTTGGCCCACAGGGCAGTCCCGTGTGTGTGTGTGTGTGTGTGTGTGTGTGTGTGTGTGTGTGTGTCTGCCTTTGAGTGATAAAATCCTCTACCTTCATGAGTTTCAATGCTGGCAAGTGTCTCCCTTATCGTCTTCCCTTGCATGGTTCTTGGAAAAGCTGACCCACCGAGAGGTGGATGGGCAGGGCCGGAGCCCAGAAGCAGCCAGCAGCCACACTGGCCCCCTCAGCAGGGGATCCTCACTGATCTCCTCCGCACCCCCAGCCCCCCAGCCGGGATCCACTGCCCAATGTTCCCCTCAGCATTTCAGCCTCCAGATTTCACATCCTCCTTCAGTTCCTGCTCAGACTTGTTGTGGCTTTGAAGTAAGCACAGTGTGGCCCATTTTTCACCCAATAGGCTTGCTGAGTTCTACCTCCCAGGCAGAAAGCTGTGGGCCTCGTTAGCCCCTGGAGGGCCTCCATTTGGACTGGATTCCCTTTTACACACCTGCCTGGCCTTTCCTGTGTGGCGAGGGAGAGAGGGGTTTTATTAGGATGAGACTAGCTGGAATGTTCCAGAAGGACCACCTGGCTGCGAGGCCCCCAGGCACATGCAAAGCAGCCAGGTTTCGCTTGTAGCCATGTTTAGCTCAGGAAGTTACCAAAAAAAAAAAAAAAAAAAAAAAAAAGCTGCTGAATTCAAAAGTGTTCACAAAAACAGGACCCAGGAAAGCCCAGCCACCTCTTCGTTGGTAACTCCCCACTTGAAGTGAGGCTTAAACCTATGATCGAAAGCACGAACGTCATGCAAGCACTGCTTCCTGAAAAGGAGCCGAAATAAATTCAGTTTCTAAAAATGCCATGTGGGTAGAACCTTGTGAAGAACCACCTGGCTGAGAGGACAGACAGGGACATGTCATACGGATGAAGGACAGTGTCAAGAGAGAACAGTGTTTTTCATCCCAGCTTATAAGAGAATTACAAATAAAATGCTCGAAGGATGTGAAGGAGGGAGCAAACCCATAAGAGCAAGGGAATTAGGCCAGTCTCTCTAGAGAAAATGGTATTTTAGAATAGATTTGAATAATCGGTAGGATTCTACAGACAGAAACAAGGGCTATGGTTGGGAGGGAGTGTTTCAGGTGGCATGAGACCCCAAATAGGGAGAGCCCCTGTTTGGAGAATAAGAAATAAGCCAGTTTTCCTGGAGTATGACACCTGGGGGAGGGGTGGTGGTAGTAACAAGATCAGAAAAGTCATAATGTAGAAGGCTCCCATTCTCAGGCCGGGGAGCACATAACTGATTCAGAGGCACTGGGGAGTCACTGAAGGTGAAGGGGCAGAGCCTTAGGAAGCTTGGCTAGACAAGAGATGAAGGAGGCTGGAAGAGAAAAGGCAGGGCACCCAGGTAGGAGGCTGTGCAGACTGCAAAGGCAAGTCAGCAAGGCCCAACTCTCTAGGAGTGGCAGAAGGTGTGGAAAAGAGGATGAAGAAATCGTACCTTCCAGAACTAGGGATTTCTTGGATATATGTGTGGGTGGAGCTAGGGCCCCCAAGGTTGAGCCTGGGCAGCTGTAAGAACGGAGAAACTGTGTAATATGGAGAGCAAGGTAACAAGCTTTCTGGTGGAGAAAGAGAGAGTAAGTGGGTTTGGTTTTGGATACTTGAAGTGTGAAGACATTCCAGAAGGCAGAATTGGGGTCCTGGAGCTCAGAGAGCTCAGGGTGTCCACTGTTAGCTTGGTGCTCTTTGAGAAGAGACCATAAATAGATTTGAGAGTCACATTCTCAAACAGGAATATTGAAGCCAAAGCTTGAGTGAGATCACGAAGAGAGAAAGTACAGAGAATGGAGAGGGTTACAGGCTAGACTCTGGGATGAGCTATATTTAGGGGGCAGAAAGAAGGAGGGGCAGCCTAAAAAAGAGCATTAATGGAGCAGGAGGAAAACCCTGGTAACCAGGCCCTCAAAAGACACCAGACAAAAGGTCAAAGAAGCACAATAGGACCCCCCCCCAGGACAGCTGTCTGCAGAGGGGCTGAAGCTGCTGAGAAATGCTGTTGAATTTGGGGTCCTGGGCATCACAGGGAGCTTTGCAGAAAATAATCCGGTAAAGTGGTGAGTCAGGGCCCAGGGTTTGAGGAATAATTCATATATAGACCTTATACATGAATGACCCAGCAATGGAGAGAAACCTAAGGAAAATAAGTTGGGGAAAAATAAGGTGGAAACTTGAGGAGGAAACAGATTCCAGAGGTGTTCTGATTATTGTTATCATAGGGCATGTATCAGTCAGGACAATGCCAGGTGATGCTGCAGTAACAAATTACCCTCTAAATGCTGGTGGCTTACATGGCAAAGTTTGATTTCTCTTTTCCCAATCTCTCCGCTGGTAGGGGGAGATAGATTTAGGATGCAAGGAAGAAAATAATTGACAAAGAGGCAGTAACGGGGAATCAAGAATATGGGGTAGTGGGGAGCGGCAGAGTTTTGTCTGCCATCAGGGAAGGCGTAGCTGATGTCTGCCAGCTCAAGGGTGCAGAACTCTCAGGACACCCGCCCTTGTGACTTTCCCTGGTGGGGCTCCTGAGCACCAGGGCAGAAAACCAACATGCAGAAGGTAGGTGACATGTCCCCCAGCGATGGGGCTGGCCAAGCAAGAAGAATGGAAGGCCAAGGCAGAAGGGAGTCAAGGAGAATGATAAAGGTACCTGGAGATGGCTGACCGTGAGCTCCGAGGTTGTTAGAGATGCCAGAAGTGAACTGCAAGAGTTGAGAAGATTTGCGGGGCTCGTCGCAGGAGGACAGAAAAGGTGCTCAGTGGGAGTGGGAGAGAGGGAGACAGAAGATTACAGGGTGGTTTGTGGTCCGTATGCGTGAGATTCTGCAGGAGGTAATAACTTTCTAGCAAAATCTAGAGCGTCCATCTTTTTTTTTAAGTTTATTTTATTTATTGGGGGTGGGGAGGGGCAGAGAGAGGGAGAGAGAGAGAATCCCAAGCAGGCTCTGCACTGTCAGCACAGAGCGCGATGACGGGTTCAACCTCACGAACCGTGAGGTCATGACCTGAGCCTAAATCAAGAGTCGGATGCTCAATCGACCCAGCCGCCCAGGCACCCCGTGTCCACCATTTGACTACGAGATGTGTGAATGTGGTAACTGGGGTGAACATGTGAGTTATCGGATGGATGGTGGTGAGACCTAGAAGTCTCAGGGGAGGGCCCCGGGCGGCTGAAGGGTACTCAGGGGAGAGGCTGTTTACCAACCGGCATGGGGTATTTCAATATCTCAACTGCTGAAATAGCTCAGTGAGTGCATGTCAGCCGTGATGGCGACCACATCTGACTCATCGTTGCCCCCCAGCACCCAGCGTGGCCTTAAAGCGCGTGCTTCCGTGATATTTAGTACATGCACAAATGCACACTGTTGTGTGACCATCTCGGCCATCTAACTCCAAAACCCTTTTTGTCCTCTTGGAAAGGAAATCCCAGGCTCATTAAGCAATCCCTCGTCACTAACCCCTGGCAACCACTAATCTGCTTTCTGTCTCTATGAATTTGGCTACTCTAGATATTTCACATAAATAGATTCACATAACATGTGGCCTTTGTGTCTGGCTTCTTTCACTTAGTATGTTTTCAAGGGTCATCCATGTGGCAGCACGTAACAGTATTTCATTCCTTTATGGAGCTGAATAATATGCCATTTTGTTTATCCCTTCATCAGGTGATGGACATTGGAGTTATTACTACCATTTGGCTCTTATGAATCGTGCTGCTATGACTAGTCGTGGACAAGTTTTTGCTTAAACTCTTGTTTTCAATTCTTTTGGATATACACCTAGGAGTGGAATTGCTGAGGCATATGGTAATTCTATGTTTAACTTACCCGGTAAATGAATCCCCAGTGTATTTTTAAACCTTGTAAGGGCCCAGCACTCTGCAGGTAACTGTCAGAACCATTGTTGGCCGCAATGGTCAGCCTTGACTGGCCATACCCCTTGGTGTCTCCCATTCAAGAGACACCTGGGGTTTTCAAAAACCAGCTCCGTTTCGATTTTCTTTGAATTAAAAAGATATGTAACAAGCACTTTTAAGAGATCAGCAGCATGGTTGGGAAAGAGCAGGAAGTGGATGTCACACTCCTCAAAGACTGAGAACCATAATCTGAGATACTTCTTTCCTTTGTCAAGCAAACACACTCCCCCCATCACTGGCCGCATCACAAAGGGAGGATTTGCCTCAGGGGCTATTTCTGGTGAGGAAAGAAAGCTGCTTCCGGCTTTGTTTAGCAAGGGCACCAGAGTTGCTGTGGGATGGATTTCATGAGTATAGAACAGGATGTCCATTTCCTGGGCCAAAGAAGATGCTGTGTGTGTGTGTGTGTGGCCAAACTGGGACTTCAGAAAGACCATAAAAGGCAAAGTTTCTGGCTGGAGCTTGGGAGAAATCTCTAAAACCCAAGTAAAATAAGAGTTCCAAGAACAAAGTACAGAGGAACAGGGCCCTGATCCCCAGATTGTTTAAAATAGAGCACATGTACTGTCAGTGACCTTTTGCCTGTTCGGGATTTGCAAAGGCCCCTTCCACACCTTCACAACCGCAGTTCTTGGCTCCTTCCCTTTCCCTCCTCAGAATTTAAAGATGAATTAGGTCACAGCAGAGACAGCACCACGGAAGTGTTACTACAATCAAGTTAAAATATCATCATAGTCCGTTCAATTTCCACATTTTCAGAAATCTCGTTTAAGAATATGGATTTCCTGGGGCGCCCAGGTGGCTCAGTCTGTTAAGTGTCTGGGGCTCAGGTCATGATCTCGCAGTCCATGGGTTCGAGCCCTGCGTCGGGCTCTGTGCTGACAGCTCGGAGCCTGGAACCTGCTTTGGATTCTGTGTCTCCCTCTCTCTCTGCCCCTCCCCCACTCATGCTCTGTCTCTCAAAAATAAATAAACATTAAAAAAATATGGATTTCCCTTGGGGCCTTGGGTGGCTCAGTCAGTTGAGGGTCGGACTTCAGGTCAGGTCAGGTCATGATCTCGAAGTTCTTGAGTTCAAGCCCCGCATCGGGCTCACTGCTGTCAGCCTGTCAGCTCAGAGTCTGCTTCCGATCCTCTGTCCCCCTCTGTCTATCTGCCCCTCCCCCGCTTGAGCTCTTTCTCAAAAAATAAATCAAAACACTTAAAAAATAAGAATATGGATTTCCCTTTAGCTCACTATATTTCTTTTTCTGATCTGCTTGAATTTCTATCTTTGAAAGACACAAAATAAGTATTGTATGATTTCATTTATATGGACTTCTGGAACAGGCACAGGACTTCTGGAACTGGGGCGGCAGAAAGTGGATCAGTGGTGCCTGGGACCAGGATTGCAGGGCAGGGTGAGCGGGTTGACTGGCAAAGGGCACTAAAGAACTTTCTGGAGTGACAGGAATATTGTCTATCTTGATAGGGGGTGAGGGTTACACAGGCAAATACACCTGGCCAAACTCTTTGAACTGTGCACTTGAGATCTGTGCATTTTACTGTATGTAAATTATACCCCAGTACAGTTAATTTAAAAAATAATAACTTCAAGGAGTTACTAGCTCTGTGACCTTGAGCAAGTTCCTTAAACTCTCCACGCCTCAGTTTCCCCAGCTGTAAGGTGGAAATAATGATCGCATCCTACTTCGTAAGGTTGCTGTGAGGATCACAAACGCACACTGTGCAACGTTCCCTCAGCCCTGTGTGTCACGTGTGGTGAGCGTACCAGAGTGTTCACCACGAGCTCCACTCATGAACCAACCTTTGCTTCCCCCTGCTTTATTTCTGCAATGTCTTATTGTCCATTTTCCCCCATATTTCCTTTTTTGGTCTATCCTAGTGCTGATCTACATTTCCTCTCGAATGGACCGGTCAGTCTTCTGGCCCTGTCTCTCCCCCTCAAATGAGGCCTCCGTGATGATAGGGAACCACACTGATCGTGTCATGTCCCTTCTACTGCTCAAAAACCTCCCACTGCCCACAAAAAAAGACTCCCACTCTCAAGGGTGACCGTGTAAAGTCTTTCCTGACGTGGTCCCAAGAATTTGTTCCAGCCTTACTTCTCGCTGACATTATCATTATTACTATTTAAAAAAAAGCCCTGTACTCACTGTCAAACTTGACCAGTGACTTCCAAACCTGGCCCTGGAACCAGTGCCAACTTGGATGCGTCAGGCCCCATTTGCGAGGCCTAAAAACCCTGGGTGTTTGTTTGTTTGTTCACTTACGTGTTTAGTGGAGGCATAATGTGCACACAGGGAAGAGCATAAACTTTCACAGTACAGCTTGATCTGTTTTGACAAATGCCTGTACCTCCTGCGTAACCCACACCCTATCAGGACAGAGCACTCAACATCCCAGACATTTTCTTCATGCCCGGTGGTGTGTTAGCAAAAGTTTAATATCTGATTCCCTGGGATAAACAAAACAAAACAAAACAAAACACTGTTTGCTGATCTCTGTGATGTAAATAGTCCTAGCATGGCCAATTTCAAGTGATCAATATGATGTCACTTGAAAGAGTTCTCACTGAAGAGGCTCACAGTGCATTCTTGGGAACCAGTACCAGGTGACCTCAGCACACCCCTGCAGTGCCCTTTCCAAGTCAATCTCTGCCACTCCCATCCCTGGGCAACCATAAATCTGTTTCCTGTCACCATAGATTAACTTCGCTTATTCTAGAGTTTCCTAGGAATGGGATCTTATAATATGTACTCTCTTTGTCTGTTTCTTTCACTTACCATGGTTTTGAGAATCATTCATGCTGCATGTATCGGTAGTTAGTTCCTTTTTTTAAAAAAGAAATGTTTATTTTTGAGAGAGCACAAGCAGGGAAGGGGCCGAGAGAGGGGGACAGAGGATCCTAAGTGGACTCTGTGCTGACAGGCTGACAGCAGTGAGCCTGATGTGGGGCTCCAACTCACAAACGCGAGATCATGACCTGAGCCAAAGTGGGACACGCAACTGACTGAGCCAGTGGTTCCTTTTTATTGCTGAGTAGTATTCCATTGTGTGGATGTTCCATCATTAGTTCATCCAGTCTCCTAGTAATGGACACCTGGACTGTTCCCAGTGTTTGGTGCTATTAAGAATAAAACTGTCATGAACGTTCTTGTGCAAGTCTTTCATTTCTTTTGGGTGAATCCCCATAAGTATAATGGCTAGGTTGTAGGTAGCTGTGTGTTTAACTTTATGAGAAACTGCTAGAGCAAATTCCAAAAGGGCTGTACCGTTTTACACTCCTATCAACCATGTATGAAAGTTCCAATTTCTCCATATCTTCGCCAATACTCAGTATTGTAAATCTTCGCTTTACAAAAGAATTCCTTGGGTGATTCTGTTTCACAGCTAAGTTTAAGGACCACTGGACTGGACTTGATTCAGTTTGCTAAATACTAATGGCCACCATTTACTGAGCACTTACTTACTGTCTGGATCTGTCCCAAGACCTTCAGCAATGTTCTATGCATCAAGCCTGACAACAATCCTATGAAGTAAATAATATTAGGCTTCCTATGTTGCAGAAGAGGAAAATTACAGAGAAATTAAGTAATTTGTCTAGGTTTGAAAACAGGCAGTCTGGATCTGGGACCATGAGTTTAATCACGGAGTTACACTGCCTGCATAAATTCTGTATACAGGCACCTTATGGGGCTTAATCAGTAATCACTGCCATTATTATTTTTATTCAAACATGCATCCTTCAAAGTTCAGCTCAGATTCCACCTTTTTCATCAAGATTTCTCAGACTCCCCCTCTCCCCCTGCCACTGTGGAATCCCTCAATGTAATCAATCATGAGTCCTTCAGAAATGTGGGAGACTTTGGGGCTGTCCTTTATTTCTGTATTTTTGTACTGTCTTATCACCTCCATACTATTTGTAAGGTTACTAAGAATAGGGTCACTCCATGTTTATCTTCCTAGTTCTGGCATGTTTGTGGACTTTAACGTTTCTCTAAATATGCTATAGGCAAAATCACCAAAGTCCTTTAAAAGGAGCTCTCTAGGGGCACCTGGGTGGCTCAGTCGGTTAAGCATCTGACTTCAGCTCAGGTTATGAGCTCACCGGTTGGTGAGTTTGAGCCCGGTGGCGGGCTCTGTGCTGACAGCTCAGAGCCTGGAGTCTGCTTTGGATTCTGTGTCTCCCTCTCTCTCTGCCCCTCCCTCCACCTGTGCTCTGTGTGTCTGTCTCTCAAAAATACATATTGAAGAAGAAGAAGAAGAAGAAGAAGAAGAAGAAGAAGAAGAAGAAGAAGCAGCAGCAGCAGCAGCAGCTGCCGCCGCCACCCTAATTCTGTGTTACACTAAGGCTGACTGTTGTGGACTGAATTTGTAAAAGGATGTTGAAGTCCTAACCCCCACACCTGCGAATGTGACTGCATTTGGAAATATGGTCTTTGCACATGATCAAGTTGAGATGAAGTTATTAGAGTGGACCCTAATTCAGTATGAGGGGTGTCCTTATAAAAAGGGTGGGGGGGGGTTGGGGACACAGAGACAGACATGCATGCAGGGAACACGACGGGAAGGCATGCGCACAGGGAGAACGCCAGGCAACGTCCAAGCCAGAGATGGGATGATGCAGCCACACACCCCAGAGCGCCAGATTGCCCGCAAACTACCAGAAGCTAGGAGAGTGGCATTCAACAGATTCTCCCTCAGAAGGAACAAACCCTGCCCAACACCTTGATGTCAGACTTCTGGCCTCCAGAACTGCGACAGGATACATATCTGTCTTTTAAGCCGCCCAGTTTGTGGTAGTACAGGCACCAACCAGACCAGGCTCCTCCCATTAGCCTCCTGCCCTTGCCAAGTTCCCGACACCTGCATCCACAGATGTCCCAACAGGACTGGAGTAAGGATGGGGCCCACGCAGTTTCAGTTTTGTTTTTCAAGATCTTCTTTTTCCTACAGAGGGCAGAGAGGGAGGGGGCCTACATCAGAGAGGCCTTAACTAAGAACCCTCCCTGCTTTGTCTCAACTGCAATTTAAAGGAAGCATGTGTTAGTATCCTTTGAAGCGAGGCCCTCTGGAAGGGTGTCCTAGCCTAAGCCGGACTGTGGCCCGTTTGCCAGTCACAAAGGTCACGTCTCACGCTTGAGGGTGTAAGGTTCACGTCTGAGGCCACAGATGAAGTAATTGCAAAGTGCGGCTCGGAAGTAGCCCTGGGAAGAATCCGCCAGGCTTGTTCCTCACCCCGCTAAGGCCGCCCTTCCGGGTGGGCTCGCAAACGGGTCGACCCAGCCGTTCTTCGGGCTGGGGTTGGGGGTAGGCGTGGGGAGGCCTCCCCTAGTAGGGCTGGCTGGGGAAGGGAAAGGGGAAGTGGGCCTCGGCAGCTGGGGGTGAGAAAGGGCGGGGAGTGCTGCTTTGTGAGGAAACAATTTGCGGAGGCCGCCAAACCGGCGGGCTGCCGGCCTGACCCTCCACCAGGCGCCCGGAGCAACCCAGGCTACGGCGCACCCCAGTTCCGTCGGGTCCGGGACGCACCCCAGTTCCGTCGGGTCCGGAGCGCACCCAAACATGGCCGCCGAACGGGAGTTCCGGGGCCGCAGCCGCGACTCCGGGTGACGCAAAGGCTGTGGGTTGCATCAGCCCGCACCCACGTGTTCGGCCCGTCCCCCCCGCCCACGGATCCGGGCGCCGATTGGGCCACGTTAGGGCCGTGACCTCCCCCTCAGCCAATGGGATGCAGCCACAGAGTGTTCTCGCCGCAGAGCCCTAGCGCGAGGTACCTATAAAAGGCGCCTGAGGCGGGGGCGCGCGCCCCAGAGACGCGTACAGTCGTTGCGGGGGTTGTGGCGCGGCTGCGACGCCGCCTGCCTGGCATCTCAAAGCGCCGCGGAAGCCACAGCGCCGCCGACATGGAGATCGAGCCCGAGCCCGAGCCCGAGCCCGTCACGCTCCTGGTGAAGAGCCCCAACCAGCGCCACCGCGACTTGGAGCTGAGCGGCGACCGCAGCTGGAGCGTCGGCCGGCTCAAGGCCCATCTGAGCCGCGTCTATCCCGAGCGCCCGGTGAGTGCGGCCCCCGACTCCCGCCGCCAGCGCCCACTCCCGGCCCCGCAGCCATTACCTCGGCCCCCTTGCGTCCCTCTCCCCTTCCCCTACAGCTTCTCTACTCCCTTCGCCGTCTCTCCCCCGACGTCTGGCCCTCGCCCGCTCACCTCCCCAGGCTCTGTCCCTTCTCTGTCCTACCGCTGTAGCCGCCGCCTCGCCTTGCCCAGTGGCCGTCACCTCCACGTCCTAGGCCACCATCGCCCCACCTTCCCCTGTCACCTCGCCTCCTGTGTACTCCAGCCCCTGAGGCTGTCACCCTTCAGCTCCTCTCCCTCCCCCCCCCCCCAACCCCGACCGCTGCCCCGTCCCCTCTCTCTGGCTTCCGGCTTTAGCCATGCCGTTGAGACAGCAGTTTGACCTTGGGTGACTCATTTCACCCTTCCAGCCTCAGTTTCCCCCGAAAGGACAAGGGCGGCTAGGTGTTCCGCGTTAGGATTGCATCCGCTGGATAGAAGCGAGGACACAGAAATGGTGCGAAGTGAATTTTCTGAGCGCCGCGGGTCGGTGCGGAGCGGAGGAGGCTCGCTGGCCCTGGGCTCGGGGGACGCGGTCAGCGCCCAGGGAGTGTGTGCTTAAGGTCCCACGCCCAGGGCGAGACGTGGCTGTTCCCCGCCCCGGCCATGGCCACCTTCCGCCCCGGGGCGCCTCCCTGCCGCGCCGGGCCCCACAGCCTCTGCCTAGTCCCAGGGAGGAGCCCCTCGCACTTTCTGATCAGAGCGAGGGAGAAGGAAAGCAGGCAGCTAGAGTCTTCCTGAGTCTGCGTTTTCAGACTTCGGCCCCTCAGTTACAGACTTCCTCGCTTTGTTTTGGTTGACACATCTGTCAACCTCACCCTGAGCCCCGCCCTCTCTCCCCACCACGTGACGGAGGCTGGGAGCCGGACCTTCCTGTATTTACTTTCCGTTCTGATCTTATGTAAGTGTCAGCAGTGTGCCTTACTGCCCACGAGTGTGATTCCCCGTCAGACGGGAGAAGGCGTGGGGCCCCCAAAAGACTGTGAAATTGTTCCTCGTTCTCTCAAGAGTTGCAGTAAGCAGTGGCTCACGGGCCAGGCTGTTTTTGTTCCTGATTTGTTCAGGATGGAGTGTAGAAGTGAGTTTTCCTTCCGAGTTATTCTTTTGAATTGTGTGTGTGTGTGTGTGTCTGTGTGTGTGTGTGTGTGTGTGTGTGTGTGGGTGGGTGTGGGTGTGTGTGGGTCTGATAACCTGCGTTCCCTTAGCACTCACCTGGGGCCGTTTGTAGTTTCACCACGGCTGCTTCCAAGAGACTAGGTGGCCGTGTTGCTGTGAGAATGGCTGTTAGATACACGGACTGCCGTGGTCCCTAGTTGCATCATTTGGTAAAGGGCAGTGTTTTGGAGGAGAGCTCCCCTTAAGGGGTTGCTTGGGTGACAAACGTCACTCCTGTTAAGTCTGAAGACCCAGAGTTGTAAATAAAGGGTGTCTCAGGTGTGCCCATTCGTGCTTAAAAATGATGTCTGGAGAGCTCTCAGCATTTGGTTTCTAACCTGAGAAGTCTTTTATAATAGTTTGACATATATTTTTTTTTTTCAGATAAGCCTTCTTGGTAAAGGCACAGAGTATCAATTCAGTCCTTCAAAAAGGAAAACATTTAAATTACAGGCACCTGTTGAGTTCAAAACCTTTACTAGTGTGGAACTCTCTAATGTAGGATCCCACCTCCACAGTCGCATTTTACAGAATTGGGTGTATGGCATTTACCTATAAAGTCAAGAGCGCAGCAGCCGGTTCGGTTCTGTAGTTTGCTTTAGGTGCACAGTGTCAAAAAAAATCCTGGTTTATGCAGATAAATAGATGCGGTTATTGTTTTGATTGTTTTAAACAGTTGGCTTTATAATCTCCAGCTACTTGGCAGGAGCAGCTTTATTCCTAATTTTGCACAATGGTTTATTCTGGCATTGTTTGCTGATCTCTAGGGTACCGACTTTGGTATATATTATTTGACACCATTATCTTTACGTATGGTTCTTAAAGGAATTAAAGCTAGATTTTTAAAACTCAGATTTGTATGAAAGAGTGTAGAGTCCCTGTGATTTTGGAATCAGTGGAATGGAGAAGAGGGGGTTGGAATTTTGACTCTTCAGCAGCAGGTGACCGTGGACAAGTCCATTTCAGACTTTTCCTCCCTTCATATAGGGACATTAAATCTCACAGGGTTCTATGAAATGGTACCTACAACACCATCTTGTCTATACCTCTGTACCTGCGTTTGTATTTTGGGAAGTCTCTTTGAGAGCTTTGTTTAGAATTGCCATGTGTTATCTTAGGACAATAGGAGGTGGTTTTGGTGAAGGCTGACCTTGGTTGGGAGTACTTTGACTTTTCTGTGAGACCAAACCAGGTTTTGAAGTTAGTTGCTGTAGTTTAGTTATCCCCAAATAAAATTTGTGTTTTTAGTGGCAGAAAGGAATTTCCTTAGGAGTTTAAAAGTCATGTAGGTCACCATTGGTTTTGTGGACTAATTTGCCATCGTAAATTTACTTGTATGTTAGAAATTCAGAGTTCAGCACTTTGTAAAGAGAAGTTTTGTATATGAGACCTTTGAAAAAATGCTTTCCTGTGATTCTAGGAAAAAACACACCTTTTCAAGTTATTTGTATAAACTAGTTTCTTCTGCGTTTGGGAACTTGTGTGAGCTAACTGCTGACCTGTGCTACTCTTTCTTTCATGACCAGCGTCCAGAGGACCAGAGGTTAATTTATTCTGGGAAGCTGTTGTTGGATCACCAGTGTCTCAAGGACTTGCTTCCAAAGGTACATGATTTACACATTAACTTTTGAATGTTTTTTAAGCACTTATGAGGTTGAATTCAGGTCCTAACGTACCTCCTTCTTACTTTTAGCAGGAAAAACGGCATGTTTTGCATCTGGTATGCAATGTGAAGGGTCCTTCAAAAATGTCAGAGACCAGCACAAAGGTATGTCTGCGTTTTCAAGATTATAATCACCTGTGTCATTCAGACCTCGTGGTAGAAATAAAGGGAGTTGAATAAAACTCTTAAGAGATTTTATTACCTTTTTATCAAGTAATATTTTATTTCTACCCCAGTGAGAATAATGAGAAACTTATCAATACACATGTGTGTTTATTATTATAGTAGTAGACTATGCCAGTAGTGCTGTAGTAGAAAAATAGAGTTCTACGTTACACTATCTTCTGGGAAATGATTTGACCTACAATAGCTGTATATCTAGATCTCTGAACTAGCAAGGCACTCAAAATGGATTTTTATTGAATTTAGTACATAATAAATTTCTTGTAAGAAATTTATTTTTATAAACAGCACAAAAGTGAATATATTTCCTTTGGAAATTTTTTTCTTTCTTTCTTTTTTAATGGTTATTTTTGAGAGAGAGAGAAACGGAACACGAGCAGGGGAGGGGCAAAGAGAGAGAGGGAGACACAGAATCTGAGGCAGGTTTCAGACTTCGAGCTGTCAGCACACAGCCCAACATGGGGTTCAAACTCATGAACCACGAGATCATGATCTGAGCTGAAGTCGACGCTCAACCAGTTGAGCCACCCAGGCACCCCTCCTTTGGAAATTTTCATCATGATTTATTTAATTGGATAGGAAAAGACCACAATCTCAAATAAGTGATCTCTAAAGACTTACATATGACCGTCAAAATTGTTTATTTTTCATTTCGTGGTGTTGATTTGAAGATACAGTAATAATATTCTAGTGTAGTGATGCACTCTAAATTAGCATTACAGCTCTATTTCCTGAAACATCTGAACATAGCATAGAAAATTCTTTCCTTTAGGTTGCTGGCTGGGTTGTATTTATAAATCTTGTTGGTCAGATTTAGTTTCTTGATTGAGTAACTTTAGCGCCGTAAGATCTGTAGAACATTATCAGGATGCTTTCTCACCAGTGATACTTCACTGGAAGACTGTAATGAAACTACAGCATAGTTACTGTAGGAAAAAATACGGCTTTTAAAAATATCTGTATATTGAAATTGGGTTGAACAAATTTCAGAATATTTTTTACATAACACTGCATCTATTCAATTTTGTGAAGTTCAGAGGTCAGGGGTGAGGGGTATAAGACATTCACAGCAGAATAATCCTTTCAGTTTGGTTGCAGACTGTTGCATCAGATCCTTTGTTCTAATGTTCATCTTCCACTTGTTTAGGTTGCCGAATCCACAGAGCAGCCCGCTGGTCTTCCTCAGGGACAGTATCCTGGGGGCTCCTCAGGTGATAGTTTAAGGCAAAGGGAGATTCTTCGGAACCTTTCTCCCTCTGGATGGGAGAACATCTCAAGGTTTGTACAACATGGATGTGCGTTGTTTGCGTCAATTTTAAGAATAAAGTGCGTTTATAGTATATAGTCGCAGAACTGAATGTACAAAATTTTGCTTTTTAAGGGTTTCCCTTCAAAGATCTTTTATTTATTTAATTCTTCTTAATGCATAGCCTTTTAAGTACACATAAACATATGGGGATGCATGTGTTGACAACGTAGGCACTTCCCCTCCCACACGGGGATGCTTTGCATTGTGCTGACCTCATGGTGGGGAATTAGTGCTGCTGCAGAGGAGACAGCTGGTGTGAGCATTTTGCAGCTGCTTTGCTGAGTGGCTTTGTGCTTTGTCTATCGTAACAATGGGGGACAAAAGGTGAAAAAATTGTTTAAGAAATGCTCTGCCAAGGACTGAGTCAGTGGTGCTAGGAATAAAGGTCATTTCTTTAGAGCAATTAGAGCTCTAGGCTAAATGCTCTGACGTTTGGATTTCATAATTCATGGAACACCTTATTATGAAAGTTCTTATGGGAAAAAATAACTACGAGTTGAAATTCTGTAACCCCTCAATTCCCCTGCTTCCCTTTTCCTACTAGTTTTTAATACTTGATTTTGATAAAGTCTGGTGTTTGGGGACTGAGGAGTTGTTTTTTTCTTAGTGGAAATTTCACATACTCACAAAAGCGGAGGGAAGTGTGTAATGCATCTCTACATAGCCATCACCCAGGCCCAATAACGATCGACGTTTTGCCATGCTTGTTTCATCTATTCCTCTTTTGCTTTCTCCTTTCTGACGTATTTAGCAGTAATTCCCAGACGTCACGTCAGTTCACCCCTACATGCTTGAGTAAAACCTTAGAGTTAGCTCGCATATCTACGATGCTGTCCTCATCAGAGCTACAAAAGCACTTTGTTATGGTCTCATTTCCTTGCACCTCAACTTTTTTAAATGATCAAAAATAGTATTATACCAAGACCTACTTGAACTGGAATACCAATTTAGAAATACTCTGGGTAGGGAATTTGGTTAAAAGACTGTCAGCATATAAATTGGATAATTGGATGGAACCACTTAAAACTGCCTCCCTTATTCTGGCTCTACAACCTGAGACTTGTGGCCCATATCTCTGTGAATTTCACCTTGGTAAAACGTACCGATTTTATCCAGCACATATTTATTGAACAGCGAATACATTTAACTTTAAGGATGGGAGTTAACCAGCAGAGGCGTTCACATAACCAATTCATGATCTTACCATGATTTTTATAGTTTCCGTTTTTGTGAATTGCTGCCAAAGGAGTTCACAGTGTAAGGCACACAAAGCCAAAGATGGCACTCCTGTGCTCTGCCCGAGGCTGTTTAAGAAACATGAGTTTGATGTCAAACAGGTCTCACATCCAGCCCTGCTGTTTACCTACTCAGTGAATTTGTGCAAATCCCTTGTCTTCCCTGAGCTGTCTTCGGACTCCCTTCTGTGAAATGGAGGGGAAAGCTCCCTCCCCGCAACGTTGTCGGGGATCCAGTGAGATAACAGCCCAGCAGCTTGTAGAGGGCACGAGTGGTCAGAAAGCATGTATTAGTCATGCCACATATACACAGGACTCTGCCCCCCGTGTGGTCAGATTTAGGGGTGGGGAGGAAATGGCTGTCAGGAAGAGGGGGGAGTTTCCTTCAGGAAAGGCTTTGGGAGAGATGTGGCTTTTTAGAGCTGCCCTTGGAAGGGTAAACAGTGGGTTTAAAGCTGCGGTGAGACTCAGCAAATGAAAAATGGGAATGAGGATCCATCTAGCCTGAAAGGGTCCACCTTATTCATACGAGTAGCAATGACGTGGCATGAGAACCCGGTGCTGGGCACGGGCTCTTGTCTCCCTGTGGGCTCTGGGCCATGGTGGCAGGGGGGCTTTGGTGGCACTTTCTGTGCTTGTGTCACACGGGGGCATCGCGCGGTGGTCCGCCGTGTAGCTGTCACGGAGCTTTTGTCTCTTTGATTTGAAGTCTTACTTGTAATTTAAGCTTTTCATTTATTCATACTAAACCAAGTCAAAATTAGCGTTTTTTTTAAATCTTCCATAGGCCTGAAGCTGCCCAGCCAGCCTTCCACGGCCTGGCGCCTGGTTTCTCGGGCTATACGACCTACGGTTGGCTGCAGCTCTCCTGGTTCCAGCAGATCTACGCCCGGCAGTACTACATGCAGTAGTGAGTCCTTCCCCGCCGTGCAGGGCGCCGCCGGGGCTGGGGGTGGAGGCACGAGTGGATTTTCATCAGTTTCTGCAGCGCCCTGTTCTGTCTGGCTCGGTGGGTGGAGGAGGGTATAAATGATAACTGCTACCTAATCCGTGTGTTAATTCGGGGGTGTTTGTGTCTTCACCTACTTTACTTCCTTTTCAATACGTGGTAGCTTTAAAGTTCTGTGAAAGGTTTAGTCTTTTATTGCACCGTACTTTTATAGCAGCCTTAATGTTTAGCTCCAGACGAAATTCACGGCATGGCTCTCTCAGGAGCAGAAGAGGCATTTATAGATACGACTGTTAGTAAAGAAATTCTTCACTGGCTTAACAGTCAGGATTTTCACGTACCTACTGACAATTCTTAACCGTAAAAGACCCTGTGTAGATAAGATTATGAGAAGCACAGTCTTCACAGTGCTTTGCTTTCAACAGTGTCTGCCTCTGTCATTTTTATTTTAGTTTAGCAGCCACTGCTGCCTCAGGGGCTTTTGTCCCCTCACCAAGTGCACGAGAGATACCTGTGGTTTCTGCACCTGCTCCGGCCCCTATTCACAACCAGTTTCCCGCGGAGAACCAGCCAGCCAATCAGAACGCCGCTCCTCCAGTGGTGGTTAATCCCGGGGCCAATCAAAACTTGCGGATGAATGCACAAGGTGGCCCTATTGTGGAAGAAGATGATGAGATAAATCGAGATTGGTTGGATTGGACCTATTCAGCAGCCACATTTTCCGTTTTTCTCAGTATCCTCTACTTCTACTCCTCCCTGAGCAGGTTCCTCATGGTCATGGGGGCCACCGTCGTTATGTACCTGTGAGCACATGGTTTTGCTTTCTTTTTTGCCCTTACTCACCACGAGTTAACGCTGCATGGTGACTCAGACCAAGTTCAGATCGTTCTCTTTTTGAGCAGTCTCAGTCATTATTAATGGAAGTGTATTTCAATAACATATCTTTCTGGCACTTTCGGTGCAAGGAACTGAGGGCCTGGTTGGGCACTGCTGAAAACACATTAATCGTGTGTTAATGCAAGGAGAACATTCGGTTTTCTTCTAGATAAGGTACCTGCCAGGCTCATGAACCACAATAATACAGCCCTTCTGAGGCATGGAAGGGAAAATTGATTTGTTTTGAATACAAACATGTTTATCAAGCTGTAGCTGCTGCTTTCCAGGGTAAAGGTCAGGCACTGACTGTCAGCATGGCTAAAGGGCCAAGGAACCTGTACAGACCTGGCATTTGGCTTGTCCTTGGCTCAGCTAGTGGTCTCAACCAGGATGATTTTGCACTCCCAGAGTGTGACATTTTTGACTTGCAGCTAGAGGGGTGGTCCTGCTGTCATCTAGTGGGTAGAGGCCAGAGATGCTGCTAAACATCCTGCAGTACACAGGACAGTCCCCTGGTAAATATCCAGCCCAATATGTCAGCAGTGCCAAAGTTGAGAAACCCTGGTGTAGAGTGATATGTCCTTGTTTGTGGTCGAGACTGAAAAATTTCTACTCTAGAGTGAAAATGAATTTTTATTTTAGTTTTAAAAATCTTGAGAAATTTTGAATAATATGACATATACTCATAAATCCAGAATTAATCATTATTAATATTTTGTCATTTTTGTTTCAAAACTTGCACTTAATTGTATTTTCCAAATAAAACTTAGTTTAAGTTTTATAGCCTCTAGGATCATATATTTTAAGTGACCAAATTTAGGTATTATTATTATCTTAAGTTATTACATGTATTATAATCCCAGTCCTGCCTCTGTGTGTGTGTGTGTGTGTCTGTGTCTGTGTGTGTGTGTATGTATTTATCCCTCCCCCATCTCCCAGTTCAAGTTTTCATGTGGAAAGTTTAATTTGGATGAGCAGTCCTTTATAGAGCACATACTATATGCCAGGTGCTGTTAACGTTGCTGGGCATACAATGATGAATAAAACATAGGTCCCATAGTGACCTTGAAGAAGCTGACAGGCCAGTGAAGAAGTCTAGGAATTGGTGTGACAGAACACCTCTGCAGATGGGCGTGGCTTTGAGCTTATAATCAGAGCACTTCTCTGATTGGAGGAGGGGAGCAAGGGGAACCTTATCTGATCAAGAAGACTCTTAAATTCTTGAGTAAATTTCCCTGTGATTAGCTAAGATGAGCTTTTATGTGCTTCCTTTGAAGGCATCACGTTGGGTGGTTTCCATTTAGACAGAGGCCAGTTCAGAACTTTCCCAACGATGGTCCTCCTCATGAAGCTGTGAATCAGGACCCCAACAATAACTTACAGGTAAGGAGCCCCCACTGGAGCCCAACAAGCTTGATGTGAAGTGCCAGGCTCTCAAATCCTTAACCTTTAGATATTTAGCCTCATGGTTTACCATTTCATTAGGCTGAAGGGTCAAAATTTCTTCAAATTTATTCTTAGGGCAGTAGCTTTTTTTTTTTTTTTTAATGCTTATTTTTGAGGGGCGGAGAGACAGAGCATGAGTCAGGGAGGGGCAGAGAGAGAGAGGGAGTCAAAATCTGAAGCAGGTTCCAGGTTCTGAGCCATCAGCACAGAGCCCGACACAGGGCTCGACTCCAGAGACTGAGATCATGACCTGAGCCGAAGTCAGATGCTTAACTGGCTGAGCCACCCAGGTGCCCTGAGCAGGAGCTATTTTTCAAAAACATTGAATGTGCCATAAAATCCATCAGGTGTTTTTGACATTTGGCAATTTGCATTTTGGCATATATAAATAATGTTTTTTTTAGCCCAGTGTTTTTGAATTTCAGTGGTCTGTAACAATGTGTTACACCATGGAAATGCTAATGGATAATTATTTATTTTATTAAAAATTGTTTTTGATATTTTTATTTTTGAGGAGAGAGCATGAGTCGGGGGGTGGGGGGCAGAGAGAGATGGAGACATAGAATCCAAAGCAGGCTCCAGGCTCTGAGCTGTCAGCACAGAACCCAACATGGGGCTCAAATTCACAAACCAGGAGATCATGACCTGAGCTGAAGGTGAATGCTTAACTGACTAAGCCACCCAGGCGCCCCAGCTAATGGATAGTTATTCTAATTAAGGATTAAGAATATAAGCATGTCTCACAGAATAGATTTCCTGGAGAATTTCCCTAGATTTATAAAGCAGTTTAATGCATAATCCTAAAGGAATTCTTTTATAAGATAAATTATCACCAACTATTATCACTTTTATATTATAAATTATCACCCTGGGTTTCCATTTTTAGCTTCTTAACTCAGAATATTGCCAAAATTAGAATATTCATATTTAATGAAGTGGTTAACTTAATTTATGAGTTGAATAATAAAGGTCTAGTTACTTCATTTCTTTTAATTTTACTGCCAGGAATTTTGAGAACTGTGAGAACGTCACTAGCACAGTTGTGCTGTGAGGCCCGAGAACTCCATCCAGCCTAGGACACCATTCCCTGGCCGCCTGGCTGCCTGGGTGCTCTGAATATGGGGCCAGGGATTTAGTCTGCCCTTTCCTAGCATTATTACATTATTTGGTATTTATCATAGTCCTAATTGTGTTCTCACTGTATTTCATAACTGTAGGAAGGTCCCGATGCAGAAATCGAAGACCCCAACCACCTCCCTCCAGACAGGGATGTACTGGACGACGAGCAGACCAGCCCTTCATTTATGAGCACAGCCTGGCTTGTCTTCAAGACTTTCTTTGCCTCTCTTCTTCCGGAAGGTCCCCCAGCCATAGCAAACTGATGGTGCTTGCTTTCTGGCTGCTGGAGGTTTCGACAGGCATGGACTGGATCATATGACTCCAGCTAGATTTCCTCACCCGGACGTGGCTATGGCACAGAATTAGTAAAGAACCAACAAGGAGAAAGACATGCTTTTGTGGTCAAGGAAAAGCAGAAACTAAGACATGAAGCCATGATACAAATTGATGAACAAAAATTTTGCCCAAGGCTTCTCCTGTCTTTATTCTGAAGAGCTTTAATATATTACCGTATGTAGTTTAATAGGAATTGTAAGTAGAAGGCATTAGTGTCGCATGCTTATGCCTGAGGAACTTTTCAGATGTGTGTGTCTGCATGTGTGTTTGTACATCGATCTCATAGATGCAGAAGTGGTTCTGCTGGTGCGATTTGATTCCTGTTGGAATGTTTAAATTACACTAAGTGTACTACTTTATACAATCAATGAAATTGCTAGACATGTTTTAGCAGGACTTTTCTAGGGAAGACTTATGTATAATTGCTTTTTAAAATGCAGTGCTTTACTTTAAACCAAGGGGAACTTTGCAGAGGTCAAACCCTGTGCTAGGTTTTCTGTTTAATAAAGTTTCACTATGAATGACCCTGGAAGAGACTCCTGTCATCTCAGCATTTCGCTCCATGTCCCTTGTCACTGGATGGTCAACAGTTGAGTTGCTGATTTGTAAGTAACCTGAATGTTTTGCTTCTTTTTATAAAAGGACTGTTTGTACTAATGAAGAATGATAAGGTAAGGCCATTAAAGTTTTAATTTACTAAGAATATACTGTGTTTGTCCCCGTTGCCTGGTCCCAGCAGTACTGGCTTATGTACTAATCCATCAAACTTGAATTCTCCAGATTTAAAGTTAGTGACATTGGGGCACCTGGCTGGCTCAGTCAGTAGAACGTGTGACTCTTAATCTCAGGGTCATATATTCAAGCCCCATGTTGGGCATGGAGCCTCCTTAAAAAAAAAAACAAAAAAAAAAAACAGTACCTTCCACCTTGGCAATTCTGTGGTGGTTACACCTGCTTTTGTAAGCTGAGCTTACTTTTGTGATTTTAATCTTTGAACTATTAATTTTAAGACTCATCTTAAAGACACAGTCCTGTGTATTTTTCACACAAATGATGTTACAGGCAGAATGCTAAAGGCCTGGGCAGTGTGTTTTTGGCAGACTAAATCACGTCTTGTATCATGGTGTTGTGATCATTAATCATTACTGAAAACATATCAAACATTCATTGAACAAGTCAAAGCAAGATGCTGGGGAGACACAAAGGAATTTTGTGTATGGCTGTGCTTTCAAAAAGCCAGTGAATATAATTGTGCCAGGAGTTAAACGGACTGGAGTTTCAAGGAACACCGGGCCTCCAGAGCAGAGGCGCGACCAGGAGGCAGCGATTATGGACCAGTCAAGAAGGCAGGATCTGCCTGACGGAAGAAAGGACTTGAGATTGTGGGTTCGAGGGTTTTGCGAGTGAGGAAGTGGGTCTGAAATAATGGAAGGAATCTGAGGAATGAAGGGTCACCGTGAAAGCAAAAAGTGCAGAGGTGAGACTTGGCGCCGCCTGCCTCGAAGCTGGGCCCCTGGCGTGCTTGGTATTTAGTTTTGGTGGTTTAGGAACACGATCAGTAAGAGTTCATACTCCAGCCTTTCTCAAGTCTTGGGTAGAAATGACTACTGATTTTCAGAGGAGGGGGCATCACCATTTGGCGAGTTGCCCATCTCCTGTTTCCAAAGGAGGGGGGCCACTCTCCTCACGGGGTCAGCTTGTGACCACTAAACTCCAGACTCCCCGAGCCCAAAATAGCTCCGGGAAGATGCTCCCGAGGACAGCTGACAAGGGTTCAGATTGACTGCACCAGGACAACGTGGGGAAAGTTCAGACAACAGATCAGGCTTAAGGCAGGCGGCGGATGTGGCAGAAACATCAGTGCGTCCCCAGCAAGTAACTAAATGTATGATAACGTACTTCATAGCACTCTTTTTTTTTTTTTAATGTTTTTTATTTCTTTTTGAGAGACAGAGAGAGACAGCGCGAGCAGGGGAGGGTCAGAGAGAGAGGGAGACACAGAATCTGAAGCAGGCTCCAGGCTCCGAGCTGTCAGCACAGAGCCTGATGCGGGGCTCGAACCCACGAACCGTGAGATCATGACCTGAGCCGAAGCCGGAAGCTTAACCGACTGAGCCACCCAGGCACCCCATAGCACTCTTAATATTAAGAAAATTACTGGTTTGTATCTCCATTATTAAGTAGCGATTAAATAGCTAACAACAAAAAATTTCCTTATTTCTACTCAAACCGTAGCAACGTTTTGCGTTTGCCTTTTCCGAGATGTGTTTTCTTGAATCTTCGTTCTAAAGGAGAAACGTCGCAAAAAGTAGAGCTCGTGGTTCAAGTAAATTTGGAAACCTCCGCTTGATCCCACTGCAGGACTTCTGGGGCCTTCAAAAGGTGCCTAGGACTGAACCACGTGGCACCTTGAGGTGGCAATACTTTGCAGGACTGGGGCAAGTTTCTCCAGAAGGCTGTATATGCTCTAGTCAATGTGCAACATACAGTGCTATTTCTCCCATCCCTCCTCCCAGAGGATTCATGGGTCCAGGAATCAAGGGGTAGAAATGGGAGTCTTACCACCTACTATTACCCTACTGATCCATTAGTAAAAATTTTGCTTCTCTTTCCCACACTCTTACGCTTTGCCCTAGAGGTCTTAGTTCCTAAGGGAGAATATTCGGTTCCTAGAACTACCATAAGAAATTCTACAAATCGGGTGGCTTACAACTAGAGACATCTATTCTCACAGTTCTGGAGGCTAGAGGTGTGACCTCAAAGTGTTGGCAGGTTGCTTCCCTCTGGGGTCCCTGCCGAAGAGCCTGTTCCAGGCCTTTCTCCTAGCTTCTGGCGGTTGCCAGCAATTCTTGGTGCTCCTTGGCTTGTAGCTGGGTGACTCTAATTTCTGCCTCCTTCATATGGCTTCCTTCGGTTTCTGTGTCTGTGTCTTTCTATGACCTTCTCATCAGGACTCCAGTCATTGGACTTATGCCTGTAAGACTGCTTTTCACGTTCCAAGGTTCTGGATGGACATGAGCTTTGGGGGGCACAGTTCAAGCCACAACAGGGAGAAATGCCTACAGTAGGAGACTCAACAATGATTCCATTTTTAGCTTCCATTGAAGCTAAGACCAGCACCTGGCCACCTGAGGGTCCTCATGCTTCTGAATCAACAGGCAAACAAGGGAGTTATTCTCTTGGCTGGGTGGACTGATCCCGGCTATCAAGAGGAAATTAGGCTGTCACTATACAATGAAGATAAGATTTGGGGAATACGGAGATCCAGTAGGGTGTCTTAGTACCGTGCCCTGTGATTAAAGCCAATGGAAAGTTACAACCCAATTCAGGTAGGATTACGAATGGTCTTGACTCTTCAGGAATGAAGGTTTGGGTCACCACCCACCCCCTCGCCAGGTGGAGAACCGTAACCATCTGAGGTGCTCGCTGAGGACATGGAGTGGATGGATAGCGTAGAAGAGAGTTACAAATACCAGTTACAACCATGTGACCAGTGTAGAAGTGAGGACTGTAGTTGTCATGAACAGTCCTCATGTTGTTGTGCGTATGTTTGCATAGGCACACACAAGGTATATTATATATGTTTTCTTCCCTTACCGCCTTATCTTCTAACATAAGGTAAATTCATCATACCTAACATCATAGCGCAGGATTTTAGTTACAGGACATCCAAGAGAAAAGTAATCATCACCCAAGGACTTGGCATCCTTTCCTGGGAAAAAGGTTAGCGTGTTTTTTGTTATAAACACAGGATAGTTGCATCACATTAAATGGAAGCATGACTTTGTTATGGTCTTTATCTGGAGATTAAGTGTGGCTTGAGAACACGTGCGTGGGTACTGAATGACCAAGGGTGATCTTAAGGAAGGTTAGTCTGGTGTGTCAATGTGGCTAGGCCCAATTATTCAAGCAACCATTAGCTAGGTGTTGCCGGTGAAGGTATTTTGCAAATGTAGATTAACATCTACAATCAGTAGATTTTCTTGTAACCTTTTTTTTTAATGTTTACTTATTTTTTGAGAGAGAGTGTGTGTGAGCGGAGGAAGGGAAGAGAGAGAGGGAGACACAGAATCTGAGGCAGCCTCCAGGCTCTGAGCTGTCAGCACAGAGCCCGACGCGGGGCTTGAACTCACGAACCTCGAGATCATGACCTGAGCTGAAGTCAGACGCGTAACCGACTGAGTCAACCCAGGTGCCCCTACAATCAGTAGATTTTAAGTAAAGGCAATTATCCTTTATAATCTGAGTGGGCCGCGTCCAATTAACTGAAAGGTCTGAAGGGCAAAACCAGAAACCTCCCGGAGAAAGAAGCGGTTCGGCCCACGGAACGCAGCGGAGAAGCTCTGGTTTCCAGTCGGCCTGTTTCCCTGCCCTGTGACTTCAAACTTGCCGGGCCAGCCTCTACAATCACGTAAGCCCCTTCCTTCAAATGAACAAAAAGTTAATCTCCTACTCGTTCTGTTTCTCGGATAGAACTGTGACTGGCACTGGGTCCCAGCTCTGCAGACTACGGGTCCAGCTCCTTATCCTTATGGGCCGTGCTGGCTAGTGGCAGGTGGCTGCCAGGCAGGCTGTGTCACTTACTCAGAATAGGGTGCGCTTCCGGCTGTGCTTCAGGCCAAATGCATATGGGGGAGGCTCCAGGGAAGGCTTTGCTCTGTGCCTTGTGAAGGTCTCCCATCTGGGGAGGGGACTGGGCAGGCTTGCAGGAAGAGGAGGCCTCAGCCAGAGGGTGGGTGTTAGGTGGGCTATCAACGGCATGGGAATCTGGGGCGGGGGGGGGTGGGGGATGCTGTCCCTGATTTAGTGGCATCCAAGACTAGCTTTGCTCAGAGCAGTCCCAGAGGCCTAGTCACAGGGGCAAATTCTCTGATGCCCATTGTATTCATACGCGCCTCAGCATGAAGGTGCACGCGGTTCCCTCGGCTGGCTGAGAACACGTGGGCCGACACCTGCACCCTACAATCAACACTCAACAATTACGTACTGAGGACCTAGCTGGTCCCAGTGCTCCCTGCTTCAGGGAGCTTATATCCTGCTGGGATAACAGAGACTATGCAAGGGAACAAGCGGACAGAAAATGACCAGGGCTGGGTTGGGCGGGGGGGATAAAAGCGTAGCCAAGAGAGAAAATAATGGGTTGGGGACATCTTAGATAGCAGTGGGTTTGGGACTGGGTGAGTGGCTAGACAGTGGTCAGGGAAGACCTCTGAGGAGGTGACACCTGAATGAGGAACTGATGCATATCAAGTAAAGATTTGGGGAAGAGCCTTCTGAGTAGAAAGTATGGCAAGTGCAAAAGCCCTGAAGTAGGAAGAGGCTCAACATAGCCAATTTCTTGGAAGGTGCCAAGTGGCTGAAGGGTGGGTGGCGGGTGATAAGATCCAGAACTAGGTGGAACGGGATCACGTAGGGCTTTGTAGGCCACTAGAAGGAATGTGGGTTTTAGTCAAAGTGATGGGAGCCATTGGAGGAGCCATAAGGAGGGGTCGGGGAGGGGAGGCTCATTTTCGAAGGAGTTGGAGTTTGATGAAGGAAGAGGGAGGAGAAATGAGTCAAGTACAAGGGTATAGGAGGAGCTTTCACTGAGAACCTGCCAGGAAATTGCAAATCCAGTGTCAGAGCAAGAAGGTGGAGCAAAGCAGGGGCCGTGGGGACTGTGGAGATCGCAGATGACAGAGGGCAGGACTGGGGGAAGTGGGGTCAGGGAGGGCAAGGCTGACTGGGGAACCAGCGGGGAAGGCGGTGGTGTGTTTTTGCTGGGGTTGGCCTGTGACCGGAAGCTGTTGGTAGGGGTGAGGCCAGAGGGGTCGTCCCGTGGGAAGGGCAGACTGTGTGGGGACAGGAGAGCTGGTTTGAGCCCTGGCCATGAGGCCTCGGGGAAGTTGAACCTCTGTGCTGAGCTCCTGCTTTCTCACCTATAACACAGTTCCCCTGGGCCATATCAAACCCGCTCTGCACACCACACAGGGGGCACGAGGCTCAAAATAATGCAGTGCTTTCCGAAGGTGGCAAAGGTGACCTGGGGTGGGCACGCAGAACAAATCTGGAGGGTCCGTGTTGGAACTCTTTTATAACCATGCTGTTTTTTTAAATAAATTTTATTTCATTAATTTATTTATTTTGAGAGAAAGAGGGTGCAAGTGAGTAAGGGGCAGAGAAAGAGAATCCTACGAGGGGTAAAGACAGGGAGGGAGAGAGAGAGAGAGGAAGAGAAGAGGAGAGAGAGAGAAGTAGGGCTCCCTCAAAGCGGGGCTCGTGTTTACCGGAAGTGGGACTCAAACCCACAAACCGGGAGATCGTGACCTGAGCCGAAGTCAGACACTTAACCGACTGAGCCACCCAGGCGCCAATAACCATTTTCTTTTTAAAATGGTTTAGTTAAGTGCATTTTGCCACTTAAAGCGAGAATATAAAAAGTTCCCTTTAAAAATATATTTCAGTAAGAAGGCAAGTCAGTTTAGAAGGTTAAATAAATAATAGACTAGATAAAGCACATGCAGTTCTACAGCATTTAAAATAGTTTAGTAAAGAATTTCCTCGCGGTGTAAAAAAAATTACAGCACCTACAGAGATGACAGAAATCACGGCCGTGGTTCTTAAATGACTGGGGTTCAGGAAACACTAAGCACCAAAAGTTTTGTGAACGTATCGCCCGTGAAGATGTTTTTTTAAAAAGGCACGGACAGCAGCGCGTTTGTTGGTATGTGTCCTGGATGGCTCCTGCGGCTGTACATGAACGTGCATGGGCAAATGGCTCTCCGAGGCAGATGTGGCTGCGGTTGCTGGTAGGAGCCCGCGTGTAGGGGGTCCTGTGTGTGCACGTGGGGTGGGCTTATCTGTGCACACATGCGCACAAGGTTATCTGCGCATGCGCTGCTTAATCTGGGCAGGTGCGTGGGTATGGGTGCGTCGGGTGTGTGCGCGTCGTGAGTCACTGCTGTTAACCGTGACACCAGAATGTGTGCGGAGCCGCCTCCCCCTCCCCGTCCCCAGCTCTACCCAGGGAGACCCGGCAGGCGGGACGTCTGCGGTTGGTTGGTCACTAGCCACTAGGGGGCAGCAGACGGCGCTGCGGGGCCTTCTCTGGCCTGCTCCCAGCCGGCAGCCTCAGGATCTTTGCGGCCTCTGCCCTCCGGGCCGCTTCCACGCAGCCTGGCCCTGGAAGCCACCCGAGGTCTCTCTCTGCCCCTCTCACCTCCCCCAGGCCTCTGCCAGTTGTCTCTGGCTGAGGCTTTCTGGAAGGCCTAGGACACAGAAAGTGGAATGTTTGCTCTAGGGTGGGTTGGGACCCATCGGCAGCCTTGGGTGGTCTCCTGGGGGAAAGGCCTGGGCCCCCGGAGTTCTGGCACCTGGACCTCTGGGAGCACAGCCAGCCTGGCCACTCCTGGCTTTTCCACAGACTTGGCTCTGTCACTCTGTCTCTGGGTCTCTTCAGGAGTGCTCTCTAGCGTTTGTCTCTGCTCTTCTCAGTCCTGAGCCTGTTCAGAATACTGCTAAACCCTTTGGCTTGAGGGGAATGGGCCCCTCTGAGGCTCCAAAGTGGGCATCAGAGGGGCAGATGGACCCTACAGCCTTTGTGTTCAGATGGCCCCGTGTCCAGGGCCACCACCTGCACTACCCCAAGGCCAGCCTGGAGTCCGCGGCACTATTTAACAAAAATCCCAGCTCCTTCTCAGATTCCTTCTCTCCACAAATCCTTAGCAAAGTCCTCCTGTGTGCCAGGCACTCACCTTCCAGTGCTGGGCGGCTCCCTCTGCTGCCAGCCTTGGTGACAAGGCCTCGCTGGAGCAGAGGACATTAATGGGCAGCAGCCTTCCTCCCTCCTGGAGCCAACTGTGGGCCAGGCCTGCACTAAGCAATACCTCCTCGAATTCGCACAACAGGTATGCTCAGCCCATTTCACAGTTGAGGACACTGAGGCTCTGAGAGCTTACGTGACTTCTCCAAGTCACACCGCCAGTGAGTGGCCCACGCAGGGAGCCACACATAGCTTGTTGTCATTCAGAAGTCCTTCCCTTTCTTTCGAGACCCCTAGGCACAGCCGCCTCGTCTTTGCCCGGGACCAAACACAAGGTGCTAGGCCGTCCCCTGCATCTCAGGGGTAACATTGCTCCCCATCCCTGCCCCAGGTGACAAGTTAATAATCCAGTGTGGGCAGGGCGGGAGGACTGCCTGGCAGCCTCTGCAACACAATCTAGCGTGTGTCCTCACAAATAATCCTGTACAGACCGAGCTCTGGGGCTGTCATCGTTACCTGCTTTACGGAAGTGGGGTTGTATTATAGACGCCCCCCCCCAAAGACACTGTGGTTAGCCGAGTAATGCCTTCCTCCCCCATCACATTCCTGTCCTGATCCCTGGCCCCTCTGGATGTTATTTTATATAGCAACAAAATATTTTTTTTTCTTGGTTTGCAGATGTGACTAAGGATTTGAGATGAGGAGATTGTCGTGGATTAGCCAGGTGGCTCGTAAATGCACTCGCGGAGAAGCAGAGGGAGATGGGACACACGGACAGAAGAGGAGAAGGCACCGTGAACATGGAGGCTGAGATGGGAGAGATGTGGCCGCAAGCCAAGGCGTTGTGGCAGCCACCAGGAGTAGGAAGAGGTGAGGAGCGGGGTCACCCTAGAGCCTCGGCAGGAAGTGCCGTCCGGGGACACCGATGTCAGTGGTCTGGCCTCCAGAACTGTAAGTGGATACGTTTCTGTTGTTTTAAGCCATCAAGTTAGTGGTAATTTGTCCTACCAGCCACAGGAGACCAATACAGGCACCAAATGACTAGGCAGGACTTATTAGCAAATCATCATCATTCTCATCATCATAAAAATAATAAAACAATTTTTAAGTGCGAGGATACAGAATAGCCTGTGTGGTAGGAACCCATTTTTGTAAAAAGCTGGGGCGCGCGTGTGTGTGCGGACCCACGCAGCCACGGGAAAAGACCGGGGAGAAAATGTGAATACGTACATGCTCGTCACCCAGCAAGTCTTCCCTCTGGCAATTTAAACTCAGGACAGAATGAAGACTGTTTGTGAAGGGATGTGCGCAATACAGTCCAGTATGGTTCAGTGAGTCATAATGCAGCCTCTGAGTAGAACACTGCACAAATGTTTATTTTTTTATGTTTATTTATTTTGAGAGAGAGAGAGTACAAGGGAATGGGGGAGGGGCAGAGAGAGAGGGGTACAGTCAATCCCAAGCAGGATCCATCCTGTTGGCGCAGAGCCTGACCGTGGGGTTCGAACTCACAAAGCGTGAGATCGTGACCTCAGCCGAAACCAAGAGTCCGACGCTTAAACAACTGAGCCACCCAGGCGCCCTCACTATATAAATTTTTAAACAAAGATCTTGTGTAAATGTACTGATTTCTACAGAGATTAAAAAAAAAAAAAAAAAAAGAGGGGCGCCTGAGTGGCTCAGTCGGTTGGGGGTCCGACTTCGGCTCAGGTCATGATCTCACAGTTTGTGAGTTCGAGCCCTGAGTCAGGCTCTGTGCTGACAGCTCAGAGCCTGGAGCCTGCTTCGGATTCTCTGTCTTCCTCTCTCTCTGTACCCCTCCCCTGGTCATGCTCTGTCTCTCTCTCTGTCTCTCTGTCTCTCTCTCTCAAAAATAAATAAACATTTAAGAATTTTTTAAATAAATACTAATCATCACCTAGATACAAGGAAAAGTGTTTGAAGGGATACAAAGCAAGGTGCACGTAGCAGTTGTAGGTGGGTAAGAGGTGGGTGGGACCGTTGGCACTGCCAAGTTTTGCTTTACTTGTCTGAACTATTTTTTATAATGAGCACGATTTATAATAAAGAAAAATATATAATTAAAGAGAAAAGTCTATAGGGAGGAGAAAAAGCCAGGCTGAAATACAAGGCTGACTATGTGCGGACAGAAGAGGTGAGAAAGAATTTGGGAGTTCAGGCTAAGAACTCAGGGGAGGCATCCTGGAAGAGGTGCCGTTGGAGCTGGGAAGGGAGGTCTGGGGGAGTTGGAGGAAGCCATGGGCTGGGTGGTGGAGCCAGTTGACTAGATTTCAGGCTCTTCGTCAGAGGTGTGCTGGCAGAAGCCTAAAAATCAGTTCTTGTGGGGCAAAGCAGAAAGCCTGGCATGTAGCCTTTGCTAACATTTGGGGTGTAAGTACTCCATGGCCAAATTCAAACTCCCAACATGACGTCACAGAATGCAAACTCAGCAAGAGATACACAGTAGTGCGGATCCAGATCCAGCGGATGTCAATAGCCCCAAGGAGAATAATTCGGAAGTGATGTTTTGAGTTGAATTAGTTTTTAATATAATTTATATCGTTTAATTTCTAATAACAGCTGCGTTGAATAACTGGCTTGCAAGATTCCCAAAAGTGTTGACTCCTACGGGTAGATCGGGCCCCCCTTCTACTCTGTGAAGCCGCCTCTTAGAGCTTGAGGCTCTCGCTCCAAGCCTGAGACCCCACTGGAGTTGAGCCGTGACAATGGCGAGGGCTGTGTCCCCAAGCGTGCATTTCCCCAGGCCATTGTACTGTGGCAAGAATGCCAGTCTCTGCCTCAGCCCTTGGTTGCTAACAGGGGGCCACGGGCTCCTCATGTCCTTCAGCGAAGGGGAAACTCGGTCCGTGCAGCCTCGGTGAGGCCTTCCTGCCCACGCCGGAGACCCCTTGTCCTGCGTCTCTTTTGAACGTAGAGGACTCCACCAGCTCTCTCCCGGGAAGACAGGCCGAACGTTGCTGGGAGGGGTTGTCACAGCCATCCTCCATCTCCCAGGCTGGGACCCTCCCCAAGGGAGTTAGGAGGCCAGGCCACAGGGCTGTGACTCTGCTCAGGCCACAGTGCTTTTAATCCACACTCCCTCCAGGGCTGGGGTACAGGTCCTGCCACCCCAAATCCTTGGTCACAGAGTCCCCCATACGGGGGCAAGTGATGAAGTCAGTTCTCACTCTTGCCTCACTCTCCCCATCCTCTTTTCTTCCTCCCTAATGCCTACGTACATCATCCCCTCTTCATGATCAACGCTTACTCTTAGGAAGGAGATTTATTAGCTAGTTCTTACTATTGTGTAGTTGACTGACATGGCAAAGTCAATGGAATGTCCTTATTAGAATGGGAATTTTTGGCCTGGGTTTTGGGTCCAGTTTTGCCATAAATGTCTCCTCCTGGGTGTACCCTCTGAAGATGTGATTTTAGGCATCACTGAGTGGTTAGAGGAAGATGTTGGGGTCAAAGAGCTGGCACCTGGTCTGCCATGGGACGGGCCCAGTGACAGTGCGATGACAAAGCCATGTTGGAGCCTGAGACACAAGGGAGAAATCAGTGATACTGACCTCGTCTGTCCTTAAAGTTTTGATACTTTAGTCATGATGAATCTTTTGTATTAATTTTGATTTTTAAACTTGTGATAAAATATACATAATGTATATTTCCCATTTTAACCATTTTTGAGTATAAATGTACTGAGGCATTCAGTACATTCCATGGTTGTGGGACTGTCACCGCCACCCATCTCCAGAACTTTTCATCTTCACCAACTGAAACTCTGTCCCCGCTAAACACTAACTCCCCGTTCTCCCCTCCCTTAGCCCTCGGCAGCCACCATTCCACTTTCTGTCTCTATGGATTTGACTATTCTAGGAACCTCACGTACGAGAGAGCATATAGTACTTGTCCTTTTATGACTGGCTTATTTCACTCGCACAGTGTCTTCAGGGTTCATCCATGTTGTGACAGGTGTCAGAGTTTCCTTCCTTTTTAAGGCTGATTAATATCCCATTGTACACACAGGCCACATTTTGTTTACCCACTCATCCGTTGATGGACACCCAAGAATCTTCCACCTTTTGGCTATTGTGAATAATGCTGCTGTGAACATGTGTGTACACATATCTCTCGGCTTCCCTAAGCCTGATTTCTAAAACTATTTCATTAAAGTCCTTATCTTGACTACTTAGTTTTCCTGGCTTCTTGATTTTGTGCCCAAGATGACTGTATCCCTTACCTCACCCTAGTCCCAGCCTTGATTCGAGTGACCTGAATCTGTCACAGCAAAATAGAAAGTTCATTTTGTCCTAAAAAAAATTCACATGGGACTCAAAAACACCCCACCATGTTAGCATGGAGCGTCTCAAAAAAATTAAAAATAGAATTACCATATGATTCAGTAATTCCGTTACTAGATATTTACCCAAGGAATACAATAACACTAACTTGAAAAGATAGATGCACTCTATGTTTATTGCAGCATTATCATAATACCCAAAATATGGAAGCAACCCAAGTGTCTATCTATAGATGAGTAGATAAAGAAGATGTGGTATATGTTGGCTCAGTCAGTTGAGTGTCCGACTTCAGCTCAGGTCGTGATCTCCTGGTTTGTGAGTTCAAGCCCTACCTCGGGCTCGCTGCTGTCAGTGAAGAGCCTACTTCAGATCCTCTGTCCCCCTCTCTCCCTGCCCATCCACTACTCATGCTTTCTCTCTCTCAAAATATAAACATTTAAAAAAGTACATGCGATACACACACACACACACACACACACACACACACACACACAGTGGAATATTACACGGCCATAAAAAAGGAGAAGGAAGGTGTTAGGCTGGATGTGGTGGACTATAAATGGTGTGGGAACCTGAGGGAGAGGGAGTGTTGTCCCCGATTTGGTGACATCCAAGAATAGCTTTGCTCACAGCAGTCCCAGTGGCCTAGCCACAGGGACAAATTCTCTGATCCCCATTGTATTCATGCACACCTAAGCATGAAGGTGCTCGTGGTTCCCTGTCTACTCAGCTGGCTGAGAACACGCGGGCAGACACACGTACCCTACAGCCAACACTCAACAATTTCGTACTGAGAACAGCCATGTTTTATGGTATTAGAATAAAGATGTCAGAGCGCAGTGAAATCTGGAGCGGCCTGCGCATTGTGACTTGCCGTAATCTCTGAACCTCTGCCACCGCACAATCACACAAATATTTCTGGGACAAGCCAGCACCTGGCCACGAGCTCTGAACCTCTGCTGCGGTGCAATTGCACGAACATCCTCTGGGGCAAGCTGGCACCTGGCCATTGCTCAGCAAGACCCTCCCCCAGAGGGTCAGAGTGGGTCCGAGCTGCAGGGTTCTCTGAAGTGAGGGGTTTGGAAACACAGCCCCATCTGAGATATAATTTGGGAGAGAAGCGCCACCTGGCCGACTGTCGGTTTGGACGCCGACAGTGTTGAAGCAGGGAGGGGACCGAAGCCTAAGACAAAGGAGGGGCGCTTGATTGTGGGTCAGTAAGAATGCCGAATGCCTGTGCCAGAGACTAGGAAGCTGGGTGAAGCCATTTTCACCTCTCCCGTGCATGTGCATACACACGCATGTGCATACACACGCATGTGCATACACACGCATGTGCATACACACGCATACACACCAATCCACCCCGGGAAGCACAAAAGCGCCACCTAGTGGAGAACAGAGCCATTACATCAAGCCCCGCCCAACTGTGCCCTCCCAGCACATGCCCTAGAGAACACCCCAAGTCTCTCCACCAGCTTAGTGTACAGACTATAAAATGCTTCATAGTGTGACTTATAGGGGAAACTGGATTTAACTTCATTCGGGTTTCATTCTGTTTGCTGGTCCATGTATTAGTTTTTTTTTTCTTTCTTTCTCTTTTTTCTTTTTCTTGACTACACAGAGAGAAAATTTTATTGTTATTTTCCTTTTTAAAATTATATTTACTATGTTTTTTATTGTTTATAAATTTTTAAATTCTATTTCACTTTCTTCATTTTATTTTATTCTTTTTCATTATATGCTGTTTTAATGTTTAAACTTTGTCTTTTTTCTTTTCTTTACCTTTTTTCTCTATTCTTCAAGCTTCTTTCAACAACCGGACCAAAACAAACCTAAGTTCTAGCTTCCTTTGATTTTTTTGTGTTGTTTTAAATTTTTAAATTTAAATTTTTTATTTTATTAGTTATTTTTCCTTCTCCAAAATGACAAAACAAAGGAATTCACCCCAAAAGAAAGAACAGGAAAAAATGACAGCCAGGGGCTTAATATCAACACAGATATAAGCAAGATGTCTTAACTAGAATTTAGAGCCACAATAATAAGAATACTAGCTGGGGTGGAAAAAAGCATAGAATCCCCTTCTGCGGAGATAAAAGAAGTAAAATCTAGTCAGGAAGAAATTAAAAATGCTATAACCGAGATGCAATCTCGAATGGATGCCACGGCAGTAAAGATGGATGAAGCAGAGCAGTGAATCAGTTATATAGAAGACAAAATTATGGAGAATAATGAAGCAGAAAAAAAGAAGGAAACTAAGGCAAAAGAGTATGATAAAAGAATTAGAGAACTTAGTGACTTATTAAAAAGGAATTATATCTGAATCATAGGAGTCCGAGAAGACGAAGAGAGAGAAAAAGTGTAGAAGTTTTATGTGAGCAAATTATAGCAGAAAACTTTTCTAATCTAGGGAAAGACACAGACATCAAAATCCAAGAAACAGAGAATTTCCACTAGATTCAACAAAAACCAACCATTAACGAGGCATATCATAGTCAAATTCACAAAATACACAGACAAGGAAAGAATTATGAAAGCAACAAGGGAAAAAAGTCCTTAACTTATAAGGGAAAACAGATCAGATTCACAGCAGACCTATCAACAGAAGCTCGGCAGGCCAGAAAGGAGGGGCAGGATATATTCTGTGATGAATTGGAAAAATATGCAGCCAAGAATTCTTTATCCAGCAAGGCTGTCATTCAAAATAGAAGGAGTGATAGTTTCCCAGAAAAACAAAAACTAAAGGAGTTTATGACCACTAAACCAGCCCTACAAGAAATGTTAAGGGGGACTCTCTGAGGGGAGAAAAGATGAAACAAAAGAAAAAAGACCAAAAGCAACGAAGACTAGAAAGGACCAGAGAATGCCACCAGAAACTCCAAGTCTACAGGCAACACAATGGCAATAAATTCATATCTTTCAGTACTCACTCCAAATGTCAGTGGACTAACTGCTCCAATCAAAAGACATAGGGTATCAGAATGGATAAGAAAACAAGATACATCTGTATGCTCTTTACAAGAGACCCATTTTAGACTCAAAGACACCTTCAGATTGAAAGTAAGGGGATGGAGAACAATCTATCATACTAATGGTCACCAAAAGAAAGCTGAGTAGCCATACTTATATCAGACCAACTAGATTTTAAAATAAAGACTGTAACAAGAGATGAAGAAGGGCATTATATCACAATTAATGGGTCTATCCACCATTAAGATCTAACAATTGTAAACATTTATGCCCCCAACGTGAAACACCAAATGTATAAATCAATTAATCACAAATTTGTTGATAATAATACCATAATAGTAGGGGATTTCAACACCCCACTTACAGCAATGGACAGATCATCTAAACAGAAAATCAAGGAAACAATGACTTTGAGTGACACACTGGACTGGGTGGACTTAACAGGTATACTCAGAACATTTTATCCTAAAGCAGAAGAATACACATTCTTCTCCAGTGCACATGGAACGTTCTCCAGAGTAGATCACATAATGGGTCACAAGTCAGCCCTCAACAAGTACAAAAAGATTGAGATCATACTGTGCCTATTTTCAGACCACAATGCTATGAAACTTGAAATCAACCACAAGAAAATATTTGGAAAGACCATGAGTACTTGGAGATTAAAGAACATCCTACTAAAGAAGCATTGGGTTAATCAGGAAATTAAAGAGGAAATTAAAAATACTTTGAAGTCAATGAATATGATAACACAACAGCCCCAAACCTCTGGGAAATAGCAAAGGAAGTCATAAGAGGGAAGTATATAACAATCCAGGCCTTCCTAAAGAAGGAAGAAAGGTCTCCGATACACAACCTAACCTTATACCTTAAAGAGCTGGAAAAAGAAGAGCAAACAAAGCCCCAAACCAGCAGAAGATGGGAAATAATAAAGATTAGAGCGGAAATCAATGATATTGAAATAAAAAAACCCCAATACAATAGGGGCACCTAGGTGGCTCAGTTGAGCGTCCGACTTCAGCTCAGGTCATGGTCTCATACTTTTTGAGTTCAAGCCCCGTGTTGAGCTCTGTGCTGACAGCTATGAGCCTGGAGCCTGCTTCAGATTCTGTGTCTCCCTCTCTCTGCCCCTCCCACGCTCATACGCTCTCTCTCTCTCTCTCAAAAATAAATAAACATTAAAAAAAAATTTTTTAAAAAGCAATAGAACAGGTCATTGAAACCAGGAGCTTGTTCTTTGAAAGAATTAACAAAATTGATAAACGCCTACCCAGACTTATCAGAAAGAAGAAGGAAAGGTGCCAGATAAATAAAATCAAGAATGAAGGAGAAGAGATTACATTCAACACTGCAGAAATACAAACAATAATAAGAGAATATTAGGAGCAATTATATGACAATAAATTGGGCAATCTGGAAGAAATGGACAAATTCCTAGAAACATGTGAACTACCAAAAATGAAACGGGAAGAAATAGAAAATTTAAACAGACCCATAACCAGTAAAGAAATTGAATTATCAAATATCTCCCAAAAAACAAGAGTCCAGTGCTGGATATCTTTCCAGGGGAATTCTACCAAACATTTAAAGAAAAGTTAATACCTATTCCTTTGAAGCTATTCCAAAAAGATAGAAATGGAAGGAAAACTTCCAAACTCATTCTATGAGGCTAGCATTATCTTGATTCTAAAATCAAAGACCCCACCAAAAAGGAGAACTGAAGACCAATTTCCCTCATGAACATAGATGCAAAAATTCTCAACAAGATACTAGCCAGCCAGATCCAACAATACAATAAAAGAATTATTAACCACAATTAAAAACCACAATAAAGTGGAATTTATTCCTGGGATTCAGGGCTGGTTCAATATCTGCAAATCAATCAATGTGATACCTCACATTAATAAAAGAAAGAATAAGAACCACATGATCCTCTCAATAGATGCAGAAAAAACCATTTGACAAAATACAGCATCCTTTCTTGATAAAAACCCTCAAGAAAGTAGGGATAGAAGTAGGGATACCTCAAAATCATAAAGACCATGTATGAAAGATTCACAACTAATATTATCATCAATGAGGGAAAACTGAGAGCTTTCCCCCTATGGTCAGGAACACGACAAAGATGTCCATTCTCACCACTGTTGTTCAGCATAGTACTGGGAGTTCTACCCTCAGCAATCAGACAACAAAAAGAAATAAAAGGCATCCAGATCATCAAGGAAGAGGTCAAACACTCATTCTTCACAGGTGACATGATACTCTCCATGGAAAACCCAAAAGACTCCACCAAAAAACTGCCAGAACTGATCCACAAATTCAGCAAAATCACAGGATATAAAATCAACATACAGAAATTGGTTGCATTTCTATATACCAATAATAAAGCAGCAGAAAGAGAAATCAAGGACTAGATTCCATTTACAATTGCACTGAAAACCATAAAATACCTAGGAATATACGTAACCAAAGAGGTAAAAAATCTATACACTGAAAACTATAGAAAGTTTATGAAAGAAATTGAAGAAGACACACATACACAAAAATGGAAAAAACATTCCATGCTTATGGGTTGGAAGAACAAATAGTGTTAAAATGTTGATACTACCCAGAGCAATCTACATATTCAGTGCAACTCCTATCAAAATAATACTAGCATTCTTGATAGAGCCAGAAAAAACAATTCTAAAATTTGTATGGAACCAGAAAAGGCCCCACATAGCCAAAGCAATCCTGAAAAAGAAAACCAAAGCTTGAGGCATTACAATTATTCCAGACTTCAAGCTGTATTACGAAGCTGTAATCATCAAGATAGTATGATACTGGCACAAAAATAAACACATAGATCAATGGAACAGAATAAAGAACCCAGAAATGGACCCACACATGTATGGCCAACTAATATTTGACAAAGCAGGAAAGAATAGCCAATGAAATAAAAACCATCTGTACAGCAAATGGTGTTGGGAAAACTGGGCAGTGACATGCAGAAGAATGAACCTGGACCACTTTCTTACACCATCCACGAAAATAAACTCAAAATGGATGAAAAACCTAAACGTAAGACAGAAAGCCATGAAAAGCCTAGAGGAGAGAGCAGGCAAAAACCTCTTTGACCTTGGCTGCAGCAACTACTTACTAGACATGTCTCCAGAGGCAAGGGAAACAAAAGCAAAAATGAACTATTGGGACTTCCTCAAGATAAAAAGCTTCTGCACAGTGAAGGAAACAGTCAGCAAAACTAAAAGGTAACCAGTGGGATGGGAGAAGACATTTGCAAATGACATATCAGATAAAGGGTTAGGATCCAAAATCTCTGAAGAACTTATCAAGCTCAACTCTCAAAAAACCAACAATCCAGTGAAGAAATGGGCAAAATACATGAATAGACACTTTTACAAAGAAGACTATGAAAAAATGCTCAACATCACTCATCATCAGGGAAATACAAATAAAACCACAATGAGATACCATCTCACACCTGTCAGAATGGCTAAAATTAACAACTTAGGAAACAATAGATATTGGCAAGGATATGGAGAAAGGGAAACATTTTTGCACTGCTGGTGGGAATGCAAACTGGTGCAGCCACCTGGAAAAGAGTATGGAGTTTCCTTAAAAAATTAAAAATAGAACTACCCTACGACCCAGCAGTTGGATAATTTTGGATAAAATTTTGGATAAATGCACTACTAGGTATTTATTGAAAGGATAAAGGAGTGCTTTAAAGGGGTACATGCACCCCAATGTTTATAGCAGTGCTATCAACACAAGCCAAAGTATGGAAAGAACCCAATGTCCATTGGCAGATGAATGGATAGAGAAGATGTGGTGTGTATACGTGTGTGTGTGTGTGTGTGTGTGTTACACACACACACACACACACACCATGGAGTATTACTCGGCAATCAAAAAGAATGAAATCTTACTATTCGCAACAACATGGATGGAACTAGAATGTATTATGCTAAGTGAAATTAGACAAAAACAAATGTCATATGACTTCGCTCATATGTGGAATTTAAGACACAAAACAGATGAACATAAGGGAAGAGAAGCAAAACTAATATAAAAACAGGGAGAGGGACAAAACATAAGAGTCTCTTAACTACAGAGAAGAAATAGAATTGATGTAGGGGTTTTTTGGGGGGTGGGCTAAATGGACAAGGGGCATTGAGGAGGACACTTGTTGGGATGAGCACTGGGTATTATATGTAGGGGATGAATCACTGGATTCTACTCCGAAATCACTAGTGCACTATATGCTAACTAACTTGGTTGTAAATTTTTTTAAAAATGCTGCTGTTATAGATGTTTTTAGAGCTCCAGATCAGGAGAATGTAAGTTCTGTGTAAATGAGAAATAAGTAGCTCCCAGACACAGTTTGGCTGTAAGAAGTGAATCTGTACTTGCTATTCTCCTAGTGATTCTGTGCGGTATTAAGTGAAATATGAAATGAGTAACAGATACACTGGGATGTCCTCACACAGGTATCGGGAACCTCTGTGGTCACCTCCCTTGGTACAGCTGAGACTTGCTAGATGCTCAGTTTTTTTTGTTTGTTTTTTAATCAGGGAAGTCTCTATCTATTTTTAAGCCTGTCACTCTATGGGGCGCCTGGGTGGCTCAGTCAGTTGAGTGTCCGGCTTCGGCTCAGGTCATGATCTCACAGTTCGTGGGTTCGAGCCCTGCATCGGGCTCTGTGCTGGCAGCTAGTTCAGAGCCTGGAGCCTGTCTTCAGATTCTGTGTCTCCCTCTCTCTCTGACCCTCCCCTGCTCATGCTGTCTCTCTCTCTCTCAAAAATAAATAAAACATTAAAAAAATTTAAAGCCTGTCACTCTAGTGTCATCAAATTACAAAGAGAAAACTCAAAATGATTAAGACTTAAAGCACCTGAAATCTGTAGTATCCAAATGGCAGGCAAGAGTAAACGGCAGCCATCTCTCAAAGTATGGCTCTATTTCTAAATATGCATCCTGATATTAGTATATGAATTTAAAACAGATTCCTCAAATGGGGTTGGTACATTCACTGCTAGACATGAACACATTTTTAAGGATTCTCAATATGGTTTTGATGTTGTAATAAAGGATCTTTCTGTTTCTCTTCAATATTAAATTTAATCTTTGTATTTAGTAGATAAAGGACTCAATGTGGCAAAAGCACAGAGAAAGAGGGGGTTCATTCTCTATTGCATCAGTTATCTTTCTAGGCCATCATAAATTTTTATTATACTCTTTCAAAAAATAAATAAATAAAAATAAATAAATGAATTAATTTTTTAAAAACCCCACTATGTTGATGGCAGTGAGTCAAAGGGACACACAGGTGCCAACTGAGAGAGATCCCAGAGGCCAGATCGGGCAATTTTAGCAACAACAACAAAAGAAAGTAGTATTGAATTATAACGCAACGTAGAAAATAAGTATCCATGAGTATACACAGCTATAAATAAATGATTGAATAAATTAGTGAATGAAGGAGAAGAGAGAAATCTCCCATGCAGAAGAATTCCAAATAAATTATGTAGATGCTTTGCCCTAAAGGAAGGGAGGGTGTGAGTTTGGGCTGGCTTAGAGACTTTCCTCACAGAGTACAGTGCAGAGAGTAAGCAACCTGCTGGTGGAGAAACCGGGCATGTACGTCCTCAGCCAGGTGGTCAAGGTCAATGGCCACAGTCACAGGTTATGTCCATTGTACATACCCTTGCAAAATGAAGAAAGGACCGTCTATACCTCTGTGATGTCTCAATGACCCCTTACTCCATAGTTTAATCATGAGGAAAACATTAGATAGATCCCAGCAGAGGGGCATCCTACAATATACGGACCAGCAGTCCTCAAAAGTGTCAAGATCTTCAAAAGGGGAGTCTGAGAAACTGTCACAGTCAACAGGAGCCTAAAGAGACACAACAAGCAAATGCAATGTGATATTCTTTTGTTTTAAAGTAGGTTCCACACCCAACGTGGGGCTCAGACTCTTGACCTCAAGATCAAGAGTTGTATATGCTACAAACTGAACCAGCCAGGTGCCCCTATAAAGTGATATTCTTGACGGGATCCTGGAACAGAAGGACATTAGATGAAAGCTAAGGGCCTCTGGATAGATACAGATTTTTGCTGAGAATAATGTGTCAACATGTTCATCAATTGTAACAAAGTTACCTGACCAATGTGAGATGTTAATATTAGGGGAAAGTGGGGGCAGGGTATATGGGAACTCTCTGTGCTATTGCTCCATTTTGCAGTAAATGTGAAACTGTTCTAAAAAGTAAAGTCTAGGGTCGCCTGGGTGGCTCAGTTGGCTAAATGTCTGACTCTTGATTCTAGCTCAGGTCATGATCTCACGCTTCGTGAGTTGGAGCCCCATGTCAGGCTCCGTGCTGCCAGCTCGGTCTCTCTCCCTCTCTCTCTCTGCCTTTCCCTCTCTCTCTCTCTCAAAAATAAATAAATAAGCATTTAAAAAAGTAAATTTAAAAATTCAACACGGGGTTTGCATTCTCCTCCACGACACGGCTGTGCAGGTTAGCTGAGGAAGCAGAAAGGACAGGCCAGGTGATCCCGTGCCCCTCCCCACCCCATGGAGCCCCTTCCCCAGGTGCCACACCAGGAGGGTCATGGGAGATCTCATTCTCTGAAGGTCCTTGTCCTCTGTTTCCATGATTCTCAGATTCTGGGCATCAAGGAACAAAGGGGCAGTGTGTCCTGTTGGCTGGTCTAGCCAGCCCTTGAGCCCAGCTCTGAGTTTAAATCCTGACTTCACATCCCCATGTGACCCAGGCCATGTTAACTTCTCTCTGCTTCATTTTTTGAGCTGTGAAGCAGGAGCAATCAAGGTCCTTCAGGGAGTGGGTATGAAGATCGAATGAGATAGGAAACCAGCCAAGTGTTCATGACGATGAGGGCTTAACGCAGCGTGGTCTAGCCATGCAGTGGGATATGCTCTCCAGCCACATAACGGAACCAAGCACCAATGCATGCTGCAACAGGGACCAAGAAAGCATTATGCTTCTTGCAAAAAACCAGGCACAAAGGCTGACATTTGGACTCGCACAATCATCATATTGCATGATTGCATTTATATAAAATGCCCAGGAGAGGCAAATCCATGGGGACAGAAAGCAAATCTGTGGTTCTGGGGGGGTGGGGGTGGGCGTGGGAGGGCCAAAGGAGGAGGGCTTAGCGGGTGTGATGCAAATGTTCTGGAATTTGACGGCTGTACAGCACTGTGGATGTGCTGAATGCTGTTGAGCTGTATGCTTTAAAATAATAAATTTTAAGGTGTGTGTATTTTACCAAACAAAAAGAGGAAGAAAAAGGATCAAATGAGATAATGCAGAAAGCATATCAGTCAAAAATACAGCTGATGGGATGATGATGATGCCAATGCCATCTTAAGGGCCTAAGATGCAGGGATAGGCGTTTTTGGGTTTTGTTTGGTTTTATTTGTTTTCTTCTGCTTTTTACCCTTGATCCCATGACCTCTCACACTCCTGTGCCAGGTCCTAGCACCCGCTGCACGAGCAGAGGGACGTGCTTCCCGCTCCTTGGCAGGCACAGCTACTGACCACCAGCACCCCAGCCAGGGGCACCCCCGGCCATTGCCCTCCACGGCCCCCGGAGCAGAACAGAAAGAGCAACCAGGCAGCAGCCTGCCGGGAAGCTCTCCTGCTCCTTGGGAAATGGAGCCCGTTAAGAAGGCTCCCCCAGCCAGATGGGGGTGTCAGGAGGCCTGGCAAAACCAGTGCCCTCCAGCCCTTGCCCTGGAGAGGCCAGTGGGCACACCCCAGCTCAGCTAAGGGGAGCCCCACAATGACTGTGGGTGTGAACCCCCGAGGGCTGGGTGGGTGCCCCAGGAGAAGCAGGCCTACCTGGCTGGGCCTTGGGAATCAGTGAGGCTCACCCTGTTCTGTGGGCAGGAGTGTGACATGAGCCGAGGGAAGGACCCACCCAAGCGGGTGTCCCTTTATGGAGAGCATCGGCCACATGCCTGGAACCCTGGCTTCCTGCCAGGAAGAGGAACTGACTGTCTGGTCATTTGCCAAGGGGAATTCTTGGTTCCAGCTATGGGTGAAATGCTGGATGTTGTCATGTTGTTAAAAATAACACATTCACATGAGTCAAAACTCCAAAGGCACAAAAGTCCCCCGCCCTTTTCCCCAGACACCCAACTCCTCCCAGAGGCAGCCCCTGTTTTCAACGTCTTGTGTACCCACCCGGAGTTACTGTGTGCAAATCAGGAGAAAGCCTCCATGTAGGACTCTTTATGGGGTCTGCCCCCTTTATCTCTTTGAATGCAAAGGGCAGCAGTTAACACTTTCCCATTTTGCAGATGAGAAAACTGAGGCTCAGAGAGAGCCAATGACCAATCCGTGGTGACACAGTGAGTGAGTCGGGGTCTGGCTAGATCTCACCCCTGACGCCAGTGCATGCCCCCACCCAACCCTCACTCGGGTTTGGGGCCTTGCACAGAGTACAGCCTTGCAGCCTAAGTCCTGGCTCTCAAGGCCACCAGCTGCATTGTCTAGAACAGCTTGCTGTACCTCTCTGGGTTCAGACCCCCGCCTAGGAACTGGAGGTTACAGACGGTAGCTGCTGACAGTGATCATGACAATGGAATAAGGCGTGTGACGAGCTCGGCACAGCACCTGCTGTTTCATTCTCCACCCAACAAGCATTTATTCTGCACCTACTATGTCCCAAGCACCTACTATGTGAGGGTGCAGTGCAGCCGTGATCCTGGCTCAAGGAGCTCACCATCTAGCAAGCCCGGAAAAGAGCTCAATGAACAGTGGGTATTATTATTCAGCAGATAGTCACTTGGTCTTCTGGTCATGACGGTGGAGGCGAGACCGCACAGCAGGAGCCCGAGACCCTGTCTGTGTCCGCCACCGGACTGTGGAGCCGTGGGAGGAAGGGCGAGCAGCTCTCTTCTCCCACCTCTCATCCCTGCCTGGGGCCATTTATTGAGTAGATGCTCAGTAAATACTTGTCGAGTGAATGTGCAGAAGGACAAAAGACCTGCTAGAGGAAAGCCTCTGCTCGCCTCCCTTACGCCCCCCCCCCAAAAAAAACCAGCATTGCTTTAGGATGGAGGGACTAATGAATGGCTTGATTTCCTTCTCCCTATATCATCTCGGCCATGCAGGCACCCATTTTATATTTTAAAACTTAATATGATTAATATTTAAAAATGTAATGGCACAGGAGCTCATCAAGGTGAGCAGTGAGAATTCATCCGGGAGGGCAGGGCGAGGGTGGGTGGTCAGGGAAGGAGTCCTAGAGTGGGTAGGGCAGCAACCAGCCATGAGGCTGAGACCTTGGCCATGGGAGCCAGGGTATTATCAGCCTGGTTCCTGTTACTAGCTTAGGGCGTGAGGCAGGTCTGCGCACCACTCTTTCAGCGTGTCCCCAGGCCTCCTACCCCCTGGACCCAGGCTCCCCAGGCCTCCTGAGCTGCACTTGTGAGGTGCCAGGTGAGTGCTGGCTTCTCCTGGCCTGTGTTCACCCATCTGCAGGGCTCCTGGGGGCCACTGTGATGGCCAGTGTACGGTGCAGGCCTGGGCATAGCAGGCACTCACTCCAGCGATTCCGGGCAGCTGTGACAACAAGGAAACCTTGAAGCTGCCAGCAAGGGGACATGAAGCTGCATTCCAGGAGAGCCCCTTGCTTCAACCTGCCCCCAGAGACAGGCTATTGGTGATGGACAGGGTTTGGGAGACTCCAGAGAGGGCAGAAGTTCTGGGGAGAGGACAGGTCAATGTCCCAAGAACCTGAACGCCCTGGTTAGGGGTAAAGAAAGAGCCCAGGGTGGGGAGGCGCTCTCATTGACTGCTGTGTGGTCTTTCCAAGCAGCTCCTCTTCCCTCTCTGGGCCTCAGCCTCTTGCTCAATACAGTAAGGGCATAGGGGGGCCAAATGTGATGATCTGTAACATAGAGGGTACCAAAGTTTGAGACCCAGGATTGTACACTCAGTTTGTATTTGGGAGAGGAGGTGTCCCAGCATGGTCTGGGTGAGGCTGGACTTACCATGGCTTGGTTCAGGAGCTGCCGTTTGACTGGGATCTTACGGCTGCTGTGTGTCAGGATCGAGGAGCTGTCATATGAACAGGATCTCTGGCCAGGGTCAGGGGCCAGGGCTGCCTCTGTGTCCCTTGAGCATAGCCATCTGACTTACACCCGAGCGCAGCCCAGTCCAACTCCTCATCCCAAAGAGGCTAAGCCATGGCCAAGGCTGAGGGTGCTTGTAGGGGGCTGGGCCTGGGCCTGCAGCCCTTTGCCACTGCCCTCTCTTCTAGAGAATGAGGAGACCACCAACGTGGCCCAGACAGCCTTCCAGAGAGCCAGCTACCCGATAGCAAGGGTGAGAGGTCATTATGATCCTTGGACAAGTCAAATACGGTCTGTTTGAGTAAGTCGGGCCTGGGGGGTGTGAACAAGCTGGACACTGGGGTCATGGGAGTAGCCTGATAGTTTCCCCCAGCCCACAGAGAGAACTCACGCCTCCCCACCGAACTTGGTTCCATGGACAGGAGCCTGATGCCCCTGCCTACCCCCTGGCCATGCTTCTTCAATCTACCCCAACCTTACATGCCCTTTGGGGATATATTGGATATACTGGGGATATACTTCAACAGCCCCAGGAAGATTCAGGCCTTGGAAGATGCGTTAGGCCGATGAGAGTCTTATTTTTGGTAAAGGGAGGCAGGGTAATGAGATCTTCTGGCAAAATGGGTCTCCTGACTCCACAAGGGCTGAGGCATGCAGTGGGCCAGGCACCTTTACAGATCATGTCTCATTTTATCCTCATCATGTCCCCACTAATAGCCCTGCTCACCAAACAAGAAGACAGAAACTCAGGTCAAGTAGCTTGGAGGTCACATGGAGACAACAGCAGGCTCAGGCTCAAGCGCAGGTCTGAGCACAAAGCTTGAGCCTGAGTCCATGTCCGTGCGTCTGTCTGAGGCCCAAAGGGTGGGGAAGACACTGTTCAGAAACCTTATCTTTGTCCTAAAAGCAACTTCCTCCTCTGTCTCAACCTCCCCTGAAATAAGCTCACCATAAGTGGAACCAGCTGTACCCACAGAAGCTGGTGTTGGAGTCGGTGCAAACGTCTTTCAGCCACTAGGGGGTGCTGGTGATGCTGGAAAGCATTTACCTTGCATGAGGAAAGCACCAGCCCACCTGGAGACTCAAGGCCTGACTCCTCACCTGCTTGGGTTTCATCTCATGCACACCCTGTCCTGCTTTTTTTTTTTCACCCACCCGCTAGAGCCAAGGGCAATGACAACCATTATAATAACTAACTCTAAGCTCCTTCTAGCACTGAGCTAGATGCTTTATGTATCACTTCATTCAGTGCTCATGACAATCTCATGGGCAAAGTACTTTTATGTTCCTCATTTCCATGTAGGGCAGCTGTTAGTAAGTGCCAGAGTAGGGTGTTAGCCCAGACATCATGCCCCCAAAGACTGTGCTCCATGCCCCTGCTGGATGGGCATTACCCAAGCCATAAGGCCTTGTTGGGGGGCTGGAACCCCATGACCAAACCTAAGCTCAGAGGGTCCCAGCAATAGGATGTGACTATCGATTACTCCTAATTCCAAAGTCAACCTCAGGCAAGCTCCTTGAAAGGTCATAGGCTCTGTAGAGGTCATAAGTTCTGCCCACCCTGCCCAGTGGCAGTGGTGTCCATAATCCACTCCCCAGTGTGAGGTTCCCCTGAGAATCCATGACCATCTACCTCCAACAGATCTTTGCTGAGTAAGGCGTCCCTCAGCTTTCTGGTCAACCCTTTTCCCCACCCACAGCAATGATACCTTTGATCCTTCTCTACCATCCTGAAATTTGCAGCTGTCCCTCCTATATATCTCCCAGCTCTCCCCCCACAATCAGCCTTGTGCCCTACTTTCCAGGTTGCTGGGCAGTGTGGCCGACAGAACCTCTCCCTCGTCTTCCTGTTCCCTGTAACATAGACTCACCCAACTTCCTGTTGTTCTCCTGTTCTAACAGAGCATGGTCCTTCCCTTCTGAACTGCAGACCAACCCCTTCCAGCCTGTGAATTCAGCTCTGGAAATGTCTCTCCTTCCAGGTATGCCCTTGACCTGCTCTTCTCGCTCATCTCCTTCACTGAATCCTGTTCATCTTATGTCCTCAGTATTTCTAGCCTACCCACTTTTCCCTGTCGCCATCTCCCCGCTAGGCCAGACTACCATGATCTCTAATGGGGACCCATCTAGAGCCTCCTGGATCCTGATGTCTTCCTGCATCGTGACATCCCCCATAATCTCTTCCCCACAGAAGCTTCAAGAAGCAAAACTGATCATTCACTTGCATGCCCAAAAGCTCATCAAGAATAAGGAGAGTCTTAGGATATAGGCAAAATTCTCTGCATGGGCTCCTGCATTATCTGGCCCCTGTCTACCTCTCAACCTAGTTGCTTTGGACCCAGCATAGTTTTTCAGTTCCAGAGTCCATGTCTTTCATCACCTCTGGAAATTTCTTAGTCACTGTCTCTCCAGATACTGCCTCTCCCCTGTTTATCGGTCCATAACTTCTTGAAATTCCATTAGACATATGTTGGGCCCTTTCATCCCATCCCACATGCCTCTTAGTTGATCTGCTGTAATTTCCATTTATTTATGAGTTCTCTGCTAAATTCTGGATCATTTCCTTAGCTACTTCTTTCAGTTCTCTTACTTTTCATAGCAGTATCTAATCCATTTACTTATTCACTGAGTTTTTTATTTTAATATCAATTTTTATTTCTAGAAATTTCTATTGAGTTCATTTTCCAATAGCTGTTCTTTTTTTTTCTTTTTTTTAACCCCTGGAGTCCTGTGATTTCATTATGGTTCAATTTCCTTAATCAGCGAAAAACTAGTTCCTTTGTAGCTTCCTCCATGTTGTTCTATAACATCAGATCCTTGGGGTGCTTGTTTTCTTACTGATTGTGTTTTGCTAGCTCTCTCTTGTGGTGGATGCCTTCCTTATATGGCTTGTAATTTTCATTTATTTGGAAGCTCATCTTGAGTAGAATTTGGGTGTTAGACAGAGCACCCTCTGGATTACCTACATATCCTTCAAGGGTGGTTTTGCACTTATTCCTGCCTGGAACCCCAGAGTTTGCATTAGTCATTAGTCCAGATGTGTTTCTAGGTTACTTCCTCAGTTCAGGAAGTCCTGCACCTTGCTGGCAGTGTAAAGACATTCTCTATTGCTGCATGTGCATGGGCTTGAGTTTTCAATTTTTACCCAGACCCAGACCCACCTAACACTCCTTGTGGCTTCCTTGTTCAATTTTTTTCCCCCCACTGAGGGGATATGTCTTCACTCCATCTCTTTTATTTTTATTTTTTAAATTTTATTTAAATCCAAGTTAGTTAACATATAGTGTGATAATGGTCTCAGGAGTAGAATTTAGTGATTCATCACTTACATATAACACTCAGTGCTCATCCCAACAAGTGCCCTCCTTAATGCCCATCACGCATTTAGGCCATCCCCCCTAAAGTCATATGATATTTATCTTTCTATGGCTGTTATTTCACTTAGCATAATACATTCTAGTTCCATCCACGTTATCAAAAATGGCAAGATTTAATTCTTTAAAAAAATTTTTTAATGTTTATTTATTTTTGAGAGAGAGAGAGACAGAGCACAAGCAGGAGAGGGGAAGAGAGGGAGACACAGAATCTGAAGGAGGCTCCAGGTTCCGAGTTGCCAGAGCATAGAGCCCAACGTGGGGCTCAAACCCACAAACCATGAGATCATGACCTGAGTTGAAGTCAGACACTTAACCAACGGAACCACCCAGGTGCTCCAAGATTTCATTCTTTTTGGTCACCGAGTAATATTCCATTGTATATATATACCACATCTTCTTTATCCATTTGTCAGTTGATGGACATTTGGGCTTTTCCCATAATGTGGCTATTGATGATAGTGCTGCTATAAACATTGGGGGGCATGTGCCCCTTCAAATCAGCATTTTTGCATGCTTTGGATAAATACCTAGTAGAGCAATTGCTGGGTTGTAGGGTAGCTCTATTTTTAATTTTTTGAGGAAACTCCATACTCTTTTCCAGGGTGGCTGCACCAGTTTGCATTCCCACCAGCAGTGCAAAAATGTTTCCCTTTCTCCATATCCTTGCCAATATCTATTGTTTCCTGAGTTGTTCATTTTAGCCATTCTGACAGGTGTGAGCTGGTATCTCATTGTGGTTTTGATTTGTATTTCCCTGAGGATGAGTGACGTTGAGCATTTTTTCATATGTCTGTTAGCCATCTGGATGTCTTCTTCGGAAAAGTGTTCATATCTTTTGCCCATTTCTTCACTGGATTATTTGTTTTTGGGGGGTTGAATTTGATAAATTCTTCAGAGATTTTGGATACTAAACCTTTATCTGATATGTTCTTTGCAAATATCTTCTCCCATTCCGTTGGGTGACTTTTAGTTTTGTTGATTGTTTTCTTTGCCGTACAAAAGCTTTTTATCTTGATGAGGTCCCAGTAGTTCAGTTTTGCTTTTGCTTTCTTTGCTTCTGGAGACATGTCTAGTAAGGAGTTGCTGCGGCCAAGGTCAAAGAGGTTTTTGCCTGCTTTCTCCTCTAGGATTTTGATGGCTTCCTGTCTTATATTTAGGTTTTTCATCCATTTTGAGTTTATTTTTGTATATGGTATAAGAAAGTGATCCAGATTCATTCTTCTGCATGTCGCTGTCCAGTTTTCCCTGCACCATTTGCTGAAGAGACTGTCTTTTTTCCATCGGATATTCTTTCCTGCTTTGGCCAAGATTAGTTGGCTCTATGTTTATGGGTGCATTTCTGGGTTCTTTATTCTGTTCCATTGATCTATGTGTTTATTTTTGTGCCAGTATCATACTGTCTTGATGATTACAGCTTTGTAATACAACTTGAAGTCCGGAATTGTGATGCCTGCAGCTTTGGTTTTCCTTTTCAACATTACTTTGGCTATGTGGGGTCTTTTCTGGTTCCATACAAATTTTAGAATTGTTTGTTCTAGCTATGTGAAGAATGCTGGTGTTTTTGGATAGGGATTGCATTGAATGTATAGATTGTTTTGGGTGGTATAAACATTTTAGCAATATTTGTTCTTCCTATCCATGAGAATGGAATGTTTTTCCATTTCTTTGTGTCTTCTTCAATCTCTTTCATAAGCTTTCTATAGTTTTCAGTGTATAGATTTTTCACCCCTTTGGTTAGGTGTATTCCTAGCTATTTTATGGTTTTCAGTGCAATTGTAAATGGGGTTGATTTCTTGATTTCTCTTTCTGATGCTTCATTATTGGTGTATAGAAATGCAACCAATTTCTGCATGTTGATTTTCTATCCTGCGACTTTGCTGAATTTGTGGATCAGTTCTGGCAGTTTTTTGGTGGAGTCTTTTGGGTTTTCCATGGAGAGTATCATGTCACCTGTGAAGAATGAGTGTTTGACCTCTTCCTTGATGATCTGGATGCCTTTTATTTCTTTTTGTTGTCTGATTGCTGAGGGTAGAACTTCCAGTACTATGCTGAACAACAGTGGTGAGAATGGACATCTTTGTCGTGTTCCTGACCATAGGGGGAAAGCTCTCAGTTTTCCCTCATTGATGATAATATTAGTTGTGAATCTTTCACACATGGTCTTTATGATTTTGAGGTATCCCTACTTCTATCCCTACTTTCTTGAGGGTTTTTATCAAGAAAGGATGCTGTACTTTGTCAAATGGTTTTTTCTGCATCTATTGAGAGGATCATTTGGTTCTTATCCTTTCTTTTATTAATGTGAGGTATCACATTGATTGATTTGCAGATACTGCACTAGCCCTGCATCGCAGGAATAAATCCCACTTGATCATGGTGAATAATTCTTTTAATGTATTGTTGGATCTGGCTGGCTAGTATCTTTTGGGAATTTTTGCATCCACGTTCATGAGGGAGACTAGTGTATAATTCTCCTTTATAGTGGGATCTTTTTCTGGTTTTGGAATCAAGGTCATGCTGGCCTCGTAGAATGAGTTTGGAAGCTTCCCTTCTGTTTCTATTTTCTGAAACAGCTTCAAAAGAATAAGTATTAACTGTTCTTTAAATGTTTGGTAGAATTCCTCTGGGAAGCCATCTGGTGGTTTGAACCTGGACTCTTGTTTGTTGGGAGATTTTTGATTACTGATTCAATTTCCTTCCTGGTTATGAGTCTATTTGAATTTTCTACTTTCTGTTTCAGTTTTGGTAGTTCACGTATTTCTAGGAATTTGTCCATTTCTTGTAGATTGCCTGATTTGTTGGCATATAATTGCTCCTAATATTCTATTATTGTTTGTATTTCTGCAGTGTTCGTTGTTATCTCTCCTCTTTCATTTGTGATTATACTTATTTGGGTCCTTTCCTTCTTCTTTTTGATAAATTCGGCTAGGAGGGTATCAATTTTGTTAATTCTTTCAAAGAACCAGCTCCTGGCTTCATTGATCTCTTCTACTCTTTGTTTTTTATTTCGATATCATTGATTTCCGCTCTAATCTTTATTATGTCCCGTCTTCTGCTGGTTTGGGGCTTTATTTGCTGTTCTTTTTCCAGCTCCTTTAGGTGTAAGGGTAGGTTGTGTATTTGAGACTTTTCCTTCTTTAGGAAGGCCTGGATTGCTATATATCTCCCTCTTATGACTGCCTTTGCTGTATCCCAAAGGTTTTGAACTCTCGTGTTAATCTTTTCATTGGTTTCCGTGTATTTTTAATTTCCTCTTTAATTTCTTGGTTAACCCATTCATTCTTTAGTAGGATGTCCTTTAATCTCCAAGTAGTCATGGTCTTTCCAAATTTTTTCTTGTGGTTGATTTCAAGTTTCATAGTGCTGTGGTCTAAAAATATGTATGGTATGTTATCAATCTTTTTGTACTTGTTGAGGGCTGATTTGTGACCTAGTATGTGATCTATTCTGGAGAATGTTCCATGTGCACTCAAGAAGAATGTGTATTCTGCTATTTTAGGATGAAATGTTCTGAATATATCTGTTAAGTCCATCCAGTCCAGTGTGTCATTTAAAGCCATTGTTTCTTTGTTGATTTTCTGCTTAGATGATCTATCCATTGCCCTAAGTGGGGAATTAAGGTCCCCTATTATGATTTTATTATCATTTATTCCACCTCTTCATCTCACTTCTTTCCCTCTGAGGATGTTAAACCCCAGGCCAGGGTGGTTTGAACCCACATCCTCGAATTTGTTTTTCTGGGCTACTTTACTTACAGTTTTAGCTCTCAGTTCCATTCATCTCTAGCGCCTGGGGTTATCCCTTCCTTTATTTTGAGCTCAGCTGTGTGTTAAATAAAACCTTTTGTTGTAATGTAGCTATTGTTTCAATTGTTTCTTGAGGAGAGAGGTCTCCCAGAGCCCAGCCCAATAGTCTGTAAACTGGAGGTCCTGCTGCCCTGCCCAGGCCACCTCAAGCCACATTCCCCAGCCCCAGCCCCAGCCCCAGCCCCTGCATTAGCCATGCTTTATGCTCCCCACCCCCACCCCCCCGCCACAGGATCTTTGCACATGTTGTTGCCTCTATCCTGAATGCTTTCTCTCTCTCTTCCCCCATCTGATTCCTCCTCATCCTTGGGGAAAGCCCCCCCCCCACACACACACACACTAGGTCAGTTCCCCTCTTAAGGGTCCTCAAACCACAGCTTGGTGAATGTCTCCTTTAAAATACTGCTCAGGTGGGATTTTGCGTTTAGTTCTGGGGTTAGCAGATGAATGCCGGGCTTCCTGAAGGTGGAGACCATGTCTTTTCAGCTCTTTGCTGTACCCCACCTTCTCATCCAGGGCTGAAGTATAGTCATCATTCCAGGGATACTGTTGAAAAAAGCAACAGCATCTCTTGGAGGGTGCCCATGCAGCAGGTCCTGTTCTAAGCTCTCTATGCGGATTACCTCATTTTATCCTCGCAACAACCCTATGAAGTAGCTTCTATTATTATCCTCATTTTGCAGAAGATGAGGCACAGAAGGCTAAGTAAAGACATCCTTACCAAGCCCTGAGAGGTGGCCAGGGCAAGGGATTGCTTCACTGTCATATAGATGAGGAAGCCAAGGGCCAGAGAGGGCAAAGGCAAATTAGTGATGGAATGGGGCCTTGGACTCAAGCCACAGAGCCCAGCCTGGGCCCCAGGCTGCTTCCTCTTTTCCCAGCCCTGGGGACCCCACGTCAACTCATTCTTTCCATCCCTGGAGGAGGTGATCACAACTGTTCTGATGAGTCCCTGTCCTGGCCATGGGACCCGTTAGGTCTCCCATAGCTTTTCCTTGGTCTCCCCACCACCCAGCCTCAAGTAACTGTCTACCGTTATAGGGTGCCCAAGATTGCTTGTCAGAACAAGGTCATGGGCAGTTCCTTTGTGATGATATAATCCTCCCACGCCCAAGCAGGCAACTCTTGGTGGCTTATGCTTTAGAAGAGGTGAGGTGGGTATGGGGGGAGGTGGGGAAATAGGGGACTCAGTCCACGGAGGGGCCTCCGAAACCTCCAAATCCTTCTCACCGCCCCTGCTGCAATTGGCTGCTTTTAAAAACATGGCCATATTGCTGATAATCAAAATCATAAGACACAAGCTATGGAGGGGTACAAACGGGGTTTCAGCCATTTCAGTAGTATTTCATTCTTGGGCTCGGAGGTAGGATGAGTTTGTCACACAGATACACAACCCCCTGTTCATGTCCATGAGGGCCACGTGCACTTCCACATTCAGAATCTTGTGTGGAATTTGGAAAGGTATCACCGTGTGTGCGCACTGGATATATTGCAGGACACCCCCTATGGGATGTGGGGTAGCACCCCACAATCAAACACACTGATATTTCTCCACATCAAGAAGCGAGGTAAATACTATAGATTACTATAGATAGCCCCCCATCCAAATGGCCGGGTCTACTGACAGACTGAAGGAAAAAACCTGCAGTTTTTAGAGCTCATTTGCTTTTGTTGTTGTAGATAAGGGATCGAAGCTAAGGACTATGTGGATCTTCAGCATTTCCTAATGCACGAATGTTGAAGACAAAAGGAATGCAGGCACATCATGGGAAATAGAGAAAAGTATTACCGCCCCCCCCACAGTTATTCCTAACCTTTGTACCTTTGTCAAAACTGAGAGATTCATGTTGGTACGTTGCTGTTAACCAAATTCCAGACTTTTCCCACTGATATCCCCTTTCTGTCCTGGGAGCCAACCCAGGATAGCACATTGCATCTAGCCTTTTGAAAGCCTCTTACGGTTTTGTATGGTTTTATTTACTTTGTTTGTTTGTTATTTAGGAATCTGGAAAGTTCAGAATACTCCAACAATACTTGTCAACTCTCAGTTCCAGAATGTCCTGTTTAACGCCCCCACCCCCAGCTTTTCTAGGAGTCCTCTCTTGTTTCTGGCTCCTAAAGATTTCTTGCTTTGGAGTCTGGCTGCAACATAAAACCTTGTTAGGAATCTGTTAGACAAGACTTTTATGGGCTGGAGTGCTTCTAGAAGGCAGATTCGACAGGATCTCAGGGGGCAGGGAGAGAGCTGTGGGAAAGTGTCCTGGCCAGGGGCACAACATTGATAGGACCTGAGGGGGTGGATGGAGGGGGGTGTCTCGGTGTGGCTGAGGGGAAGGGCTGTTTTGGGGCAAAGGGGTTGCAAGCCAGGCCAGGAGGTAGGTTGAGGTCATGTTTAGGAGACTTTAAGGCCAGGAGGAGGCAGCAGAAGCCACAGAAGGCTTGGAGGTTGGGGGGCAAGGAGATGAGTTGGCAGGACTGGTGTGGGATGGCTGGACTGACGGACCCGAGCCCCTGCTGAAATGTCAGAGAGCAGGAGCAGCCCTCAGGGAACGGCTGGGCCCACCCCTTCACTGTACAGAGGGTGCTTCAGATGCCAGAACCAGAAGAACACTTGTTCAAGGTCAGATGTCAAGTTCATACCAGAGTAAAGAGCTTCTGCATCCCTGGCACATTTCCATATGTACATAGGTATGTATTTTCAACAATATCTATTGAGTTCTTACTCTGGGCCAGGCCCATATGGTTCCTGACTTCATTAAACTTATAATCTGATGGGTAGAGAGGCCAATAACTAACTAGCCAAACAAAAGACTATCTAACTACTAAGAGTTATGGAGAAAAAAATGGGTGACCAGGGAAGGTGCCTGCACAACTCATAACTCAAAATCAAGAGGCTCTTTGAAATTTATCTGTGGGTCAATTTGGGGCACATAACAGAATCTACCTGCAGGGCTTGCTAAGACAGAGTCTTGGGCCCACCCTCAAAATTTCTGATATGGTGGGGAGGGGCCTGAGAATCTGCATTTCTTTCTTTTTTTAAGTTTATTCTTCTGAGAGAGAGCATGCACAAGTGGGAGAGGGGGGGAGAGAGAGAGAGTCCCAAGCTGGCTCCACACTGACAGCGCAGAGCCTAAGGCAGGGCTCGAACTCAGGAACCGCAAGATCACGACCCAGACAGAAGTAGGACCCTTAACCGACTGAGCCACCCAGGCGTCCCGAGAATCTGCATTTCTAACAAGCTCCCTGTCTGTGCTCATGCTGCTGATCGAGGGTCCACACTTGGAGTAGTGCCCACCTGGTATGTCTGATGTCTGGAAAGTAAAAATGCAGATGCATCCAACTGCCAGGGGCGGAAGTCTCACCTTGCTTTGATGAAGGTTTCATTTCGGAGGCAGAGGATACGAGCTATGTGCGAAAGTCCTGGTGCACGTTGGCTTCTGATCAACAGGAAGAAGTTGCTGAGAATGTGCGTAAGTGAGAATCCAGGACAGGAAGGGCCCATGGGACTCCAAAGCTGCAGATGCTGGGAAATGTTACTCAGTTTTCAGAAGGTCAGGGGTTAGGCCTGACCCCAAGATCCTTGCAGCTGCCCACACCCTCCAACTGCTCAGTGCAGAGTCCAGGGTCCTGAGAGGGGCGCCGGCTCATGGTGAATATTGTTACTCTCCCCAGATCCCATCACTACCAGCCAGTCCTCCGATTCCAACAAGAAGCTCTGCCTAAGCCTCTGGGATTCCCAGTATGTGCTGCAGAGAGAGAGAAAGAGAGGAGGGCGTGGTTGACTCCCCAGATGTCTCCCCGGTCCCCCTGGTGACAGGCACAGATATCAGTGGGGAAATACGGCTCCTTCCCTCTGGGACTTATGACCTGACAAGACCCTACCTAGGCTTTTTTTTTTTTTTTTTTTTTAAGTAGGCTCTGCCCCCAACATGGGGCTTGAACTCATGACCACAAGATTGAGAGTCGTACACTCTACCAACTGGCCAGCCAGGTGCCCCCTTCTACCTTGACTCCTAATTAGGAGGAAGAATCACCATGAAGACCAGAAGGAGGGCAGGGTAGAAGGAAAGGACTGCCTGAGCAAAGGTCTGGAGGCTGGAATGGCAGATCTCAGGAGAGTGCTCAAAAGGGCTCTCTTAAGAAGGGCCTTCAGGGACGCCTGGGTGGCTCAGTCGGTTAAGCGGCTGACTTCGGCTCAGGTCATGATCTCACAGTTTGTGGGTTCAAGCCCCGCATTGGGCTCTGTGCTGACAGCTCAGAGCCTGGAACCTGCTTCGGATTCTGTGTCTCCCTCTCTCTCTGACCCTTCCCTGCTCACGCTGTGTGTCTCTCAAAAATAAATAAACATTAAAAAATTTTTTTAAAAAAAGAAGGGCCTTCAATATTAGACAGAAGCACTTGAAATTATTTCCAGAGTTTCTTTTCTGGGGATGAAGATACGACAGAGGGCCAAATTCTCATCTCTTTTTGATTTTAAATGTTTCTGTTTATTTTTGAGAGAGAGAGAGACAGAGACAGAGAGACAGAGAGAGAGAGACAGAGCATGAGCAGGGGAGGGGCAGAGAGAGAGGGAGACTCAGAATCCTAAGCAGGCTCCAGGCTCTGAGCTGTCAGCCCCACAGCCTGATGCGGGGCTCGAATTCATGAACTGTGAGATCATGACCTGAGCCAAAGTTGGATGCTTAACTGACTGAGCCACCCAGGCATCCCTCTTTTTGACTTTAGAATAAAATCGAAGACTGTTTCCAACTTGAGAGAGGGAAATGGTCTTGGGTTGTGGAAGAGATAAGCCCTATAGTACCTTATGTCTTTTTTTTTTTTAATGTTTAGTTATTTATTTTGAGAGAGAAAGAGAGAGAGAGAGTATACACATGCACTTGGGGGAGGGGCAGAGAGAGGGAGGGAAAGAATCCCAAGCAGGCTCTGAGCTGTCAAGCGCAGAGCCCCGTGCAGGGCTCGAACTCATGAACTGTGAGATCATGACCTGAGCCAAAATGAATAGTTGGGTGCTTACCTGACTGAGCCCCCCAGGTGCCACTATAGTACCTTACGTCTTAAAGAGAGCAGACAGAAGACCCTAAAGAAAATCAGGCAACAGGACCAAAGGAAATAAGACTATAGGATCCTTCCCTTGTCTCTTTCTGTGACCCACCATTCTCCCTGAGCGTCTGTTGGGAAGGGGATCCTGATGGTATGGGATAAGGGAGTTGAAGGGAGCAGGAGAGCAATGGCCAGCGGACTGTCCCCTGGGCCTTGGATTCCCCTCTGTGGAATGGGATGACAGTCAGAGCCCACCCTAGGGCCCCTCTCAGGAGAGGTGCCACACCAGGTGGGGAGCAAGATGAGAGGTGTGGGTTGGGGTGTACTTTATCACAGGCATATAGATGAATGCCTGCCCAGGCTGTAGGGCCTTCTGCCGTGTGGGTCACTTGTGTGCCCAGGGAGCACTCACAGTGGCTCTCTCGATGGGCATGGCAGCTTCAAGTCTGTCCAGAGCTGTTGGGGGACACAAACCTCATGGGGTGGGGGCACTCATTTACCTTTTAGGCTCTCAGGCAGAGCTGCAAATGCCTCTGACCCTCGAGCCACTAGGAGTCCTGGGTCCCTCAAGGCACCTCTCCCTACTGGTGGCATTGCATGCTGATGACCCAGCCAGAGCATGGACCCCTGTTTCTGGGTTGACCCGGAGAATACTACCTCTGTCACCACACAGGATGGTTCGACCCACTTTAACGGCACAGGTCTCCTATTGGCAACCTGATGTGGCAGAAAGAGCCATGGGCTGGAAGGCTGGGCCCTGGTGCAAGCCCAGCCCTGAGCCTCAGTTTGCCTTCCTACAAAATGAGAGCTTTGGATTTGATGCTCTCCAAATTCCCTTTGGACCCCGACATTGTAGGATATTCATCTGTATGAAGTGACGCTAATGGTGGAATTTCAGACACCATTACCGGGGCATGCAGGGGGGAAGGCCTGAGAGCTTTCTGCTCCCTTCCCCCACAGGATACATGAGCTGGCCTTGCCTTTCTTTGGAATATCTGCTTGCCCATGTGGCTTTGGGAGAGAGGAAACAGCGCAAGCTGGAGTTGCCCTGGCTGGGTCTCCTAGTCTTCCCCTTGGTGAGCAGAGAGTGTCTCTCAGACCTTCTCTCCCCTCCCCAACAGCACTGGCTCCTCTCAGCTCCTTTGCCCCCTCCCCACCACCATCAAAGGTGCCGTCTCCTCTTCTGACCAGCTTCCTGCATGAGCTTTCACTCGTCTGTTGCATGTGCTTTCAGTGTTGGACAGGACATATGGGGGTACGGGGGGCTTCAGATCCTGAAGATGGAAGGGAGGGCAAGGGACCCTCAAAGAGGTCTGCTTTCTGGTAAAAGAGGAGGAGGATGGAGTCAGATGTTAACATGGAAGAGAAATCTCTCATAAGCATATTTTCAACCTTATTATGATCAAAGCAGGTCTTCTTCCCACCCTCGGGCTATGGTACGAAAGGTTTCTATCATCCCAGTCTTGGGAGGCACCAGGCTCCAGGAAAGATGCATGAAGAAAATCCCTCCTGCCATGTTGGCCAAATGGGATTGGGGGGGGGGGCGGTGGAGGACACTGGCATGTGCAAAGTCCCTGGGGCAGAAGGAATCATGACAGACTCAGGAAACTTCATGGAGGCTGATGTAACACAGAGAACAAAGAGTAGAGGGAGAGAGATGAGGTCAGGGTCCACGTCATGTAGGTGCCAATGGGAGCTGACCTGTATTTTGATGGCTAGGAGGCAAGGGCTGATGTGGGGCATGGTGGGGGGATGCCCGTCCAGCTTTGGGAAGATTTGAGGGGAGGCCACCATCTTCTGAGTCAGGTTCCTTCCAACCCTGCTCTGTCCCCTCCAGTGCTCTCTTGGGCTTCTTTGTCTTGGGGCCCAAAGCAAGGGTCTGGCTCACTGAGCTGACCAGGAGCACTGTCAGGCAGAGCCTCTAGCAGGGTCAAGGTGGTTTCACAGTCCTTGAGTTCTGAGTCAAGGTATGTGGCCAGTGGTTGGAGACTAGGGCATAAACCCCGGGAGTCTGACACCGCTGCTGCCGTTGTGCTTGCAGCACGCCCGTGCTCACACCCTCACACCCGTGGCCTGGGAGGCAGGGGGACAGAAGTGATCGGAGAGGAAAGCTGCTTCCCTGCAGGGCTGTCACCCAGAGGTGGCTGGAATCCAGGGATGGACGTGTCCTCTGCAGGAGCAAAGGAGCCCCTTGTCCCAGGCGGGGTGCAAAACGCCAGCAGGTTGTTAGAGGAGCTTTGGAAGGGGAGTGGGACCACTCGCCCCCACTCCCTGCCCAGCTCCTTCAGGACAGCTGCTGAGCCCCTCCTGGGGGAACCGGCTCATCTCTCTGTCCCCCCAGGGCTCCTGGTTCCTTCTCTTCCTCATCTCTGCCCGTGCGACTGGGGCAAGGTCCGCTCCGCCCAACCTCAGTTTGCTCATCTGTAAAATGGGGTCATGCTTGCATTTCCACTTTAGGGTTATTTTGAGGATTAGAGAAATCCCTAGATAGTGTTTGGCACCGCGTCAGAAAGCCAAAGACTTCGTTAAAGACCACTTGTTGCTCTTACTCCCTTCTCCCTCCTTTCATCCCGGAGAGCACCGCCGCAGGAGCCAGCCAGGCCGGCTGGGTTCTGTCTTCTCCTCCAGCGCGGCGACCACCTCCTCTTTCCCACCTTGTCCCCGCCTCCTCAGCGTCGCAGGAGACCGGGAGCGTTGAACTCATCCCGGGGTCCTCCCGCAGCGCTCGGAGCCCTTCGCGCGCGCGCGCGCGCCTCTGCCTCCGTTTCGCGTCCAGCCAAGGGGCGAGCGCCCGCCGCGCCCCCCGGCGCCGCGCCCGGGTCCCGCAGCCCCGCGGGCTGCGCGCAGGAGGTGCGGGGCGCCCCCGCCCCGCCAGTGCCCGCTTGGGCTCGGGCACCGCGGGTCCACGTGATTTCCCGGCAGCGGCCTCCGGCTCCAGGCACAGCCCCGCAGCTCTCCGCCTGTAGCTTTCAGTTTCGTGCGCGGCGCGCCGGGGCCGGAGCGCAGCCGGTGAGTAGCGAGCGCGCCCGGGGAGGCGGCTGCGGGGCAGGCCGGGCGGGCGGCGCGGGGAGGTGGGGGGGCCCCCGGAGCGCTGGGCGGGAGGCCCCGAAGGTTCGCCGGCTGGCGGGGTGGAAGGGCTGAACAGATGGGGCGCCCGGCGCTGGGCAGCGCTCCGCATGCCGCCCGGGGAAGTTTGGAGCGTGGGTTCGAGCCGCAGACGAAGGCAGGTCGGGGTCCCCGCCCACCCCCCCGAAACCTGGGCTGAGGGACGGGGTACGCGGCCGCGCTCCCCTCTCTCCCCACCCTCCCAGCGCCCCTAGCACCTCCTGGAACTTTAACTTTTAATTGCTTTTTAAAGAATTAAAGAAGTGGGAGATGGGTGGGGGATGGGCGAAATACACAAAGCGGATTAAGATGTACAGACTTGGTTTGGATACACGAGATAAGTGAGTCCTAGAGGTCTTCTGCACAGCGTTCAGCACACACACACACATGCACACACACACAATACTGGAGGGCAGGAGGAGACTTTTGGGAGGTGATGGGTGGGTTTATTGGCGTAGATTGTGGTGATGATTTCACAGATGCATATTTACTTGTAGTCTCACCAGGTTGTGTACATTAAATATACACAGCTTTTTGTGTGTCCGTCATACTTCCTTAAAGTGCTTCACAAAAAAAGCGGTGCAAACTTTCGGTTATAAAATAAATAATTCACGCCGATGAAAAGTACAGCCGAGGGAGTACGGGCAGTGGTCTCGTAATGGTGCTGTGTGGTGACCAAGGGTAGCTGCACGTGCACGGAATTGTCCAATCGCCGTGTCTGCGCCTGAAACTGAAAAAACCTATGCCAACTGTGCTTCAAGTATAATTAAAAAAAAAAAACAAACTACAGAAGTCGTGCTGCTCAATATGCACAATTCAGTCTTTTTAGCGTAAAAGACGCTTTTTGTTATGGACAGTGCCGCACCGACAGAGCAGAAGGAAGGGGTTAGGTTGGGCCAGGTGAGAAGCCCCACGTAACCACCCCTCCAACGTTCTGCAGGCGAGTTTCGTCTCTACCACACCTCATTATTAATCTTTTCACTTTAGAGAGAAAGAGAGAGAGAGAGAAGGGAAGAGGGGGGAGAGAGGAAGAGAGAGAGAGAAACTTAACGCAGGCTCCCTGCTGAGCAGGGGGCTCTACCAGAGACCCTGAGATCATTATGAGCTAAGCCGAAACCGGGAGTCCGTTTGCTCGACGGAGGGAGCCACCCAGGCGCCCTACCACACCTCATTCTGAAACAAGTTTCAGACACAACAGCCTTTCAACTGAAACATCTCAGAATGTACTAAAAGATAAGGAATCTTAAAAAAAAAAAAAACCCACACCATCTGAAGGCTGTAAGCATTTTAACAGTAATAATGTCACCTTTCCAGACTATTTTTAATGAACATTTTAACCCCATTGTAAGTGAAGACATAGGCACATTTTGTTACCCGCCTTTTTGCATTTTATGTGGTGGTTAGACATTTTTCTCACTCAGGAGGTCAGGACCTGGAGTTTGCTGAGGTGCCGTTTGGGGAGGTATGGGAGAGGTCCCCACCTTCAGCATGCTTTGCGTCCGTTTTAGAAGTTGGGGGTCCTTACGTTTCCTTTTCAAACGATTGGGGGTTTGCAGACTTAGAAAACGGTTTGAAGGGGCACCTGGGTGGCTCAGTCGGTTAAGCGTCCGATTTCGGCTCAGGTCCTGATCTCACGGTTTGTGAGTTTGAGCTCACTTGGTTTGAGCCCCCGTGTCAAGCTCTGTGCTGACAGTGCAGAGACTGGAGCCTGCTTCAGATTCTGTGTCTCCCTCTCTCTCTGCCCCCGCCCCCCCTTGCTCGCTCTCTCTCTCTCAAAAATAAATAAACATTAAAAAAAACAGTTTGAAAATCAGCACTTCCTAATCTCCCAAACCTGGCGGCGGTGGGACATGGGGTGCACCCCAGGCCTGTACCTAGAGCCTCATCCCTCCAAATTGTTTTTCCTTCTCTCGAGGAAGCAATAAGCCCAGAAAAGCACTCGGCTGGGTCTCCCACTGGAGAACACAGAAGGAGGGGAAGCTGATTATTTTGGGGTGCATCGAGGCTCCTCTCCCACATGCTCTCCTCAAACGTGGCTGGACTCTAGTGCCAACTGGCCACTGATCATGGCCACCTGCCTTGTCTCCATAGCATGGCACACAGTGTGGCACCTGGTGTGGGAGGCAGGCAGACCAGGGCTCTCAGCACCTTGTATTTGTGGGGTGACCGTGAACTGACATCTCCGAGAAGCTCAGTTTCTTATCTGTGAAGTGGGGATGAAAATATGCCCTTCAGAGACTGCTTCATAGTTAGATGAGATGAGATTTGTCCCAGTTGCATGGGCAAACCTCAAAGCACCACATGTGCATATGGAGAGCCATCGGTCCTTGATGAAGGCGGACAAGCAGATGGAAAGTTCTCTGTTTCACCAAAAAAAAAAAAAAAAAAAAAAAAAAAAAAAAAGTTGCAGAGGTGACTGATGTTTGCAGGGCCAGGTCAGTCTCTCTGCACCACATACCCCTCTCCCCACTGGAAAATTCCACAAAACTTGTTAGTATGTCTTTTCCCATTTGTTGTGGATTGACTTGTGTCCCTGAAAAAGAAATGTTGAAGTCCTAACCCCCCAGTATTTCTGAACGTGACTTTGTTTGAAGATAAGGTGATAGCAGATGTCATGGTTAATATGAGGTCATACCAGGGGCACCCGGGTGGCTCAGTTGGTTAAGCGTCTGACTTCGGCTCAGGTCATGATCTCGCAGTTCATGAGTTCAAGCCCCTCGCTGGGCTCTGTGCTGACCGCTCGGAGCCTGGAGCCTGCTTGGGATTCTATGTTTCCCTCTCTGTCTGCCCTTCCCCTTCTTGTGCTCTGTCTCTATTTCTCAGTAATAAATAAACATTAAAAATTGAAAAAAAAAAAAGATGTGGTCATAACAGAGTAGAGTAAGTGGGCCCTTAATCTGCTGTGACTGGTGTCCCTGTAAGAGAAGAGGTCAGCACTCAGATGACAGTCATGTGACAACAGACCTAGAAATCAGAATCATGTATCTATATAAGGCAAGGAGCCCCGAGAATTGCCAGCAACCACCAGACGCCAGAAAAGACAGGGAAGGATCTTCCCCTGGAGGATACTTTGTTATAACTCTAACCAAGCTCGGAAACAGATTCACCATCCCAGAACCTCTCTTCTGCCTTCCACACAGAGTTGGACTCAGGGTAAAGCAAATTAATACAAGTGCCAATACTTTGTAAAAACTTTTTAAAAATGTTTATTTTTGAGAGAGAGAGAGTGCAAGTGGGGGAGAGGATCCTAAGTGGGCTCTGTGCTGACAGCAGAGAGCCTGACGTGGGGCTCAAACTCATGAACCGCGAGATCACCACCTGAGCCAAGGTCAGACGCTCAACCAACTGAGCCACCCAAGCACCCTATAAAACCTTTTTGTAGGTGTTCTGAGGACATAAACTACTGGTGTCCTTTGCCAGGTCTATTCTTGAGTGTTAGCTGGTAGCCCACAGGTGTACCTTGGATGAAATCTAGTCTGCAAAGAAAACACCCAGGTGATTTGCAAAGAAAAAAGAATTGGAAAATGGATCCGTTTGGCTGTTGGTATAGGTTTTCTAGAAAGGGAAGATTTTTGGCTCCTCTGGTCATCCTGGAAAACACGTCTCTCCCACACACTGTGCTTAAACCCATCGCAGAAGCGGTGCGTCAGGCAAGCACTTGGTTATATGTGGGACTTGTTACCTGTAAAATAGGCATGATTGTGTAACTGCAGCTGCATGCTATCTGGGGGTTCCGGGGTCCTTGAGAGCTGGGTAAAGTTGGCACGGACCCCTACTCTGTTCCTTTGGGAAGCCCTAAGCGTTCTTTAGCTCTCTGTGAATCTGGAGGGTGGAGATGGGTGTGAGCTTAGTTCTGGCCATCTCTGACCCCAGACTCTTCTTCTGCTCTGTGGACATCCTTTCTCCCTAGCTGACCAGGGCGTGAAACCAGTCATTTTTTCCTGGGATAGGGGGGTGAGTGGGTGGGGAAATGTGAGTTCACTCATTTATCCTGTTTCAAGCCTGACTCTGTGATGGGACTCCTGCTCCGTCCTTTGGGTCACTCCAGAGTCTTCTCATCAATTCTCAGACATGGAGTCTTCCCCAGAAAGGTTTTGCACAGTCCTTCTCGCTGAGATGCCTCTGACATTTGGCAAAGAAGAGCCTTGAAGAGCCTCAAGAGAACACTGACCTGACCTCAGATGGTCTCTGCTTTCCCTCTGGTTACTTCCAGTCTTTTTTCTATGTGTGTATATTCGTATTTTTAAAGAGACTCATATGTAAAAACCAAAATGGGATTATACTTTTTAAATTTTTTTATGAGAGAGAGAGAGAAAAAAAGCATGAGTGGGGAAGAGGGACAGAGAGGCAGAGAGAGAGAGAGAGAGAGAGAGAGAGAGAGAGAGAGAATCCCAAGCAGGCTCCATGCTCAGCGTGGAGCCTGATGCAGGGCTCGATCCCACGGCCCCGGGATCATGACCTAAGCCGAAATCAAGAGTCAGATGCTCAACCAAGTGAGCCACCCAGGTGCCCCTGGAATTATACTTTTTAAACTGAAATGGAATTATACATTACAGGAAATGTACATCCTATCTCATTTTTTAAATTATTTCATTTTTAGTAGCTAATACATTCATATCGTAAAATAATACAAAACATACAAATAGGTGTATAAGGAAATGTAATTCTCCCTCCCTCCTCTGTCTCCCAGCCACCTGATTACCTTTCCTGAAGGCAACCAATGTTATCAAGTTCTTACGTCTCCTTCCAAAGATACTTCAGGTGGGCCTTTACAAACACACTCGCGCGCGCGCACACACACACACACACACACACATTATATATATATACAAATATATGAATATATTTCCCCCCTTCTCACAAATGGTGATACGCTCTAGATAGTGTTTTTTATCTTTTTTGTTTTTTGGGGTTTTTAAAAAATGTTTTATTTACTTTTGAGAGAGAGAGAGCGCAAGCGGGGAAGGGGCAGAGAGAGAGGGAGACAGAGGATCCAAAGTGGGCTCTGTGCTAACGGCAGCGACCCCAATGTGGGGCTCAAACTCACAAACTGAGATCATGACTGGAGCCGAAGTCGGATGTTCAACGGACTGAACCATCCAGGTGCCCCTGTATCATTTTTAAAATTTAATGGAATTTGGAAATCTTTCCACATCAACACGAAGCAAAAATATCTGCTTTTTTTTTCTTTTTTGGCAGCTAAATGTAGTTCTCTGTTGTGGTTGTTCCATAATTAATTAAACTGTTCTTGGGCATTTAGGTTGTTTCCTGCCTCTTGCTATCCCAAACAGTGCTGTAATGAATATCTTTGTTGAGTCATCATGTGTTCATATTCTCACGTATGCAAGATTAGCAAGATCAGAGGGAAGATGCACCCTTTGAGGTTTAATAAATATGGCAAATTTCCCTTCTTACATGTTGGACTAATTTTCACTCCCAGCGGCTCGGTGTGAGGGAACCTGGTTCCCACACCGTCCTCAACACGCGTGTTATCAAACTCTTCCATATTTGCAGATCTGCAAGATGAACAATGGTGTCTTTTCCCCTCATTTCTCGTATCTTTCCAAATATTTAAGGGCCACTTATAGTTCCTTTTCCATAATCTGTCTATTCATACCCTTTGTCTATGTTTCCATTGGGTTGTGGGTCTTTTTCCTATTTAGCTGTAAAAAAAAAAAAACACCACTGTACATATTAAGGAAGTCGTCTCGTTGTCCGTAATATGGGTACACTGGAACTTTAAGTGGCCACATAGTTGTCCATAGAATGGCGGAACCACATCCACTTTTTTAAGCGTTGGTCTTAACGTGGACTGTATCCTCGCTTTTATATAAAAAACAAAATGTGACATTTTAAGTCTTTCCACAGCTCCCCCCAGCCACCCACCCAGGTTCCTCTCAGGAAGGGAAGTATTGTTGGGAAGATACCTTGGTAGGATTGGAGTGAGTGGGGCCTGGGTACAAAGTGGTCAGCAAGGACCAGGACGTGGGGGATGGGGCAGACTCTGCATGGGGTAGGGGTACTGGGGGTGGGGTGCTGATTTTGCTCCTAAGAGAAGGGAGGAGAGGGAGAGAGGCTAGACCACCCAGGGAGGAGACCCTTAGAAACTTCTTGGAGGTATGATGGCCAAAGGGCATTTTTGGTGGGGTGATGCCCCCTTCTCCACAGGCGGTGGGTGCCGACAGCACAGATTCCCGCCCGGCTCTGCCCCGCGATCATCAGCCCACTCAGTGCGAGTTTCTATATAACATGTCTGGTCCTGCGCTGGGCACTGGGTTACAGCCGAGAACATGATCAAGTCTCACTGATGTGCCAACAGAAAGCAACAACAATTACACAGAGATGTGCGGTGGTTGATAGGTGGTGACTGTGGTGAAGAAAGACTAGGTAGGGAGGGGGTAGGCACTCGGAGGGTGAGGGAGGTTGTGTGTGCAGACCCCAGGCATGGCCTTCTCATAAGGGGCACCTGGGACAATTGAGGGGAGCGAGGCAGCGAGCCATGATCCGTGATGGTGTCTGCAGGAAGAGGGAACCAGGCAGAGACCGGCAAAAAGAAAGAGGAGGAGGAGGAGGAGGAGGAGGGGAGGAAGAGAGGGAGGGAAGAAGGAGAAAGCAGAGGAGTTTAAAGTCCTCTGTGCTCACAGTGCTTCTTGTGAATTTTTTGCATGTAATTTAATAAAAGGCTGGACCTGCAAAGGAACCCTTTACCAGAGGAGACCTCGTCACTGCAGCCTCCCATCCCCTCCCCTGCGGGGGGACCTGGGGGGACCCTAACCTTCCCAAGGCCACTGTATTCCAGGTGGCTTGGTGTCTGAGCCAGTTTATCTGTATCGGGAAAGGTGTCTGACATCCAGCGCTGTGATGAACATCCTGGTAGCTAGAGCTTTTCACATTCTGGATTATTTTGTTAGTCTAGGTTCTCGACGTGGACTTTTTTTTTTTAAGTTTATTTATTTTGAGAGACAGCAAGTGCATGATGGGGAGGGGTGGGGGGGGCGGAGAGAAAGAATCAGAAGCAGGCTCCGAGTGCTGTCAGCATGGAGCCCGATGTGTGTGGGGTTCGATCCCATGAACTGCGAGATCATGACCTGAGCGGAAATCAAGAATCTGCTGCTTGACCGACTGAGCCACCCAGGTGCCCCTCAAGGTGGGCTTCTAAAGGAACATATGGACTTTACTAAGTTAAAATACACGTAACATAAAATTTACCACCTTAACCATTTTAACCACTTAGAGTATTCAGTGGTATTGTGTCCAGTCCACTGTTGTGCAGCCGTCACCCCCATCCATCCCCAGAACTCGTCTTGTAAAACCAAAGTTCTATGCCCACTGCCCGGTAACTCCCCGGCACCCCCTCCCCAGTCCCTAGCACCACCACTCTACCTTCTGTCTCTATGGATTTGATATTCTACGTACCTCATACAGACTTTGTCTTTTTGTGACTGGCTTATTTCACCTAGTATATCCTCAAGGTTAGCCATACTGTATGTTGCAGGATCTCCTTCATTTTTAGAGGTGAATAATATTCCACTATATGAATATACCACGTTTTGCTTGGCCATTCCTCCATTGATGGACACTCGAGTTGCTTCCATGTTTTAGCTATTGCAAATAATGCTGCTGTGAACATGGATGTACAGTTATCACTTTGAGACTCTGCTTTCGGCTCTTTTGGGTGTATGCTCAGAAGTAGAATTGCTGGGTCATATGGTAATTCTATTTTTAATTTTTCTGAGGAATCACCATCTCATTTTCCGCAGCAGCCGTTCCATTTTATAGACCCGCCTGCAGTGATCAGGCATTCCAATTTCTCTACATCTTTGCCAGCACTTGATGTTTTCAGTTTTGTTTTGTTTTGTTTGATAGTAGTCATCCTAATGGGTGTGAGGTGCTTTCTGTCTCACTGTCGTTTTGATTTGCATTTCCCTAATGGCACTTATTGGCCATTCATAGACCTTCTGTGGAGAAATGTCTCTTCGAGTCCTTTACCCATTTTTGAATTGAGTTGTTTGTCTTTTTGTTGTTCAATTCCAGGCAGTTAGTTTTGTTGTTGACTTTTAGGCATTCTCTATATATTCTGATTATAAATCCCTTGTCAAATATATGTTTTTCAAATAGTTTCTCCCATTCTGTGGGTAGTCTTTTTGCTCTGTGGCTAGTGTCTTTTGATGCACAGAAGTTATAAAATTTTCATGAAGTCCAATTTTCATGAAGTCCAAAAGTAAAATTTTGTGAAGTCCAATATGTATATTTGGTTACCTGTGCCTTTCGGATCATATCCAAGAAATCATTGCCAAATCCAATGTGGTTCAGTTTTTGTCCTATATTTTCTTCTAAGAGTCTTATTGTTTTGGCCCTTATATTTAGGCCCTTGATCCATTTTGAGTTAATTTTGTATGTGGCGTAAAGTAAGAGTCCAACTTCATCCTTTTGCCTGTAGATGTCCAGTTTCTCCAGCACCATGTATTGAATACTGTTCTTTCCCCATTGAATGGTCTTGACACCTTTGTAAAAAATCAGTTGGCCATATATGCAAAGGTTTATTTCTGGGCCTTCTATTCTATTCCGTTATTAGTCTATACAGTTAACCCTTGAACAATGTGGAAGTTAGGGGTGCTCATCTCTGGGCAGTCAAAAATCCATGTATAACTTTTTGACTCTCCAAACACTTTACCTACTGATAGCAAACTGTTTGACCAGAAGCTTTACCAATAGCATAAGCAGGCGATTAACACATAGTTTGTATGTTATATGTATTCTATACTGTATTCTTGCAATGAAGAGAAAAAAATGTTAAGAAAATCGCGAGGAAGAGAAAATATATTTACCATACTATACTGTATTTATATAAAAAATTCATGTAGAAATGGACTCATGCAGTTCAAACCCATCTTATTCAAGAGTCAACTGTATGTCTGTTTTTATGTCAATATCACACTCTTTTGATTTAGTTTGTAGTAAGTTTTGAAATCAAAAATTATGAGTCCTCCTTTTTCAGGATTTTTTTGGGGGCCTATTTGGGGGGCCCCTTGAGATGCCATATGAGATGCCATTTTAAGATAGGTTTTTCTATTTCTGCAAAACACATCACTGGGATTCTGATGGGAATTTCATTGAATCCATAGATTGCTTTGGATAATATTGACATTTTAACATTATGAAGTCTTACATTCTGTGAACCTGTAATGTGTTTCCATTTATTTACGCTTTTAGTTTCTTTTGGTAATGTTTTGTAGTTTCCATTGTGCACATTTTTCACCTCATATGTTAATTTTTAAGTATATTATTATTTTTGATGCAGTTGTACATGCAATCATTTTTTAAATTTCCTTTTCAATTTCTACATCGTTTGTGTAGAGAAATGCAACTGATGTTTGTGTGTTGACTTGATATCCTGTGACGTTGCCAAATTCATGCATTAGTGCTAATGGTTTTTCTGTGCAGGCCAGGATTTTCTACATATTAGAATATTGTATGTCATCTGCAAACAGATCATTTCACTTCTTCCTTTCAGATTTAGATACATTTTATTTCTTTTTCTTACCTAATTTCACTGGCTAAAAATTCCATTACTATATTGAACAGAGTGGTGAAAACACCCTTGTCTTGTTCTTTTAGAGGAAAAGCTTTCAGTCTCCCACCATTGAATATAATGTTTCCTGTGAGTTTTGTATTTATGGCTTTTATTATGTGGAGGTAGTTTCCTTCTATTCCTAGTTTGTTGAGTTAAAAAAATTTTTTAATGTTTATTTTTGAGCGAGCGAGCGAGCAAGGGAGGAGCAGAGAGAGAGGGAGACACAGAATCTAAAGCAGGCTTCAGGCTCTGACCTGTCAGCCTAGAGCCCAATGTGGGGCTTGAACCCACAGACTACAAGATCGTGATCTGAGCTGAAGTTGGATGCTCAACCGACTGAGCCACCCAGACACCCCCTTAGTTTGTGGAGTTAAAAAAAATAGTGAAAGCGTGTTGAATTTTGTCAAATGTGTTTTCGGCATCAATCAAGATGATTATGTGAGGTTGTTTTTTTCTTCCTTTTGTTCATGTGGTGTATTCCATTGATCAATTTTCATGTGTTAAACCATCCTTGCATTCCAGGAATGAATCCCACTTGGTCATGGTGTATTATCCTTTTAACAGACTTTGCATTTGGCTCGCTAGTATTTTTGAGTATTTTGACATACATTAATGTTTATAAGGAATATTGGTCTATAGATTTCTTATAGTGTCTGTATCCTGGCTTTGGTATCAGGGTTATGCTGACCTCATAAGTAAGTTAGGAAGTGTATCCTCCTCTTCAATTTTTGGAAAAGTTTGGGAAGAATTGGTATTAGTTCCTCTTTAAAGGTTGATAGAATTCACCAGTGAAACCAGAGGTCCAGGGCTTTTCTTTGTTGGGAGATTTTAGATTACTGATTTAATCTCCTTATTAGGAGATTACAGGTCTATTCAGATTTTCTATTATTTGTTAGTCTTGGTAGGTTGTGTGTTTCTAGAAATTTCTCCATTTTATCTAGGTGTTCCAATTTGTTGAAATATAATTGTTCATGGTATTCTCTTATAATCCTTATTATTTCTGTAGAATTGGTAGTGATACTACCACTTTCAGTTATGATTTTAGTAAGTTGAATCTTCTCTCTTTTTTCTTAATCTTTCTAAAAGTTTGTCAGTTGTGTTGATCTTTTTAAGAGCCAATTTGGTTTCGTTGATTTTTCTCTATTGTTTTTCTGTTCTCTATTACCTATACTTCTGCTCTGATATTTATTATTTCCTTTTTTCTGCTGGTTTTGGTTTTGGTTTTAGTTCTTTTTTTTTTTTTCTAGTTCCTTAAACTGTAAAGTTAATCTGTTGATATGAGATCTTTCTTGTATTTTAATGTAAGCATTCATTTGCAGCTATAAATTTAGGACTGCCTTCATGTGTCCCACGAATTTTGGTATGTTATGTCTTTTCATTTATTTCTAAGTATTTTCTAATCTCTTTTGTAATTTCTTATTTGCTCTATTGGTTGTTTAAGTGTGTGGCTTGGGGGCACCTGGATGGTTCAGTAGGTTGAGCGTCCAAGTGTGGAGCCTGCTTGGGATTCTCTCTCCGTCTCTCTCTACCCCTCCCCTCCTCCCTCCTCCTGCTCTTGCTCTCTCTCAAAATAAATAAACTTTTTTTAAAAAGTGTGTGGTTTAATTTTGACAATTTTGTGAATTTTCCAGTTTTCTTTGTTATTGCTTTCTCTTTTCATCTCATGGTCAGAGAAGATACTTTGTGTGACATCTGTCTTTTAAAATTTATTGAGACTTGAAGCACCTAGGTAGCTCAGTCGGTTTAAGTGTCCAACTCTCGGTTTCAGCTCAGGTCCTGATCTCATGATTCAAGAGATCAAGCCCCACCTTGGGCTCCACTCTGACAGCTCAGAACCTACTTGGGATTCTCTCTCTCTCTCTCTCTCTCTCTCTCTCTCCTCTCCTCTCCTCTCCTTCTCCTGCTTACACACCCACACACTCTCTCTCAAAATAAATAAACTTTAAAAATAAAATCTATTGAGACTTAATGTGTGACCTAAAATATGGTCTATCCTGGGAAACAATGCATGCGCCCTTGAGAAGAATGTGTATGCTGTTGTTGGGTAGAGTGTCCTGTATATGTCTGTCTAGTTGGTTTACTGTATTGCTTAAGTCCTCTATTTCCTTATTTCTCTTCTTCTGTTGTTCTGTCCATTATTTTGAGTTTGGGCATTGTCGTCTCCAACTATTATTGTAAAACTGTCTATTTCTCCATTTTGGTGGCCTGTCATTAGGTGTGTAAATGTTTATAATTGTTATATCTCCTTGCTATGTTGAAACTTTCATTATTATATAATTTCCTTTGTGTCTTATAACCTTTTTTGATTTAAAGTCTATTTTCTGTGATATTAATGTAGCCATTCCTGCTCTCTTTTGGTTATTATTTGCATAGAATATCTTTTTCCATTTTTTTACTTTCAATCTGTTTTTGTCTTTGTTTCTCAAGTGAGTCTTTTGTAGACAGCATATAATTGAATCATGTGGTTTTATCCATTCTGCCAATCTCTGTCTTTTGATTAGAGAATTAATCCATTTACATTTGACATGGTTACTGACAAGGAGGGACTTACTTCTGTTGTTGTACTATTTGTTTTTTATATGTTCTACAGCGTTTTTGTTCCTCACTTCTTGCATTCTGTCTTCTTTTGTGTTTAGTTAATTTTTTGTAGTGAAATGTTTAAATTTTTTCTTAATTTCCCTTTGTATTCTATAGTTTTATTCTTTGTGGTTGCCATGAGAATGACATTTAACATCAATTTAACATTTAACATTAGAAGTTACAGCATTCTAATTTGAATTTATACTAGCTTAACTTCAGTAATATACAGAATCTCTGCTTCTTTACAGCTCTGTCTCTACTCCTTTTAGTTGTTGATTTCACAAAATTACATCCTTATATATTGTGTGCCCCAAAACATAAACTAATAATTCCTTTAAATGTATTAGTTTCCTAAATTATGTAGAAAACAGGATTTAGAGTTTCAAACCAAAGTTACAATGGTACTAGCTTTTACACTAATAATTGTTTTCCTTTAAATGTATTAGACTTTTAAATCCTGTAGAAAGCAAAAAGTATAGTTACAAACCATCATTACAATACTAGATTTCATAATTGCCTGTGTATTTACCTTTGTTTCTCCATACAGCTTCACACTACTGTGTAGTGTCTGCAGGACTTCCTTGAGTATTTCTTATAAGGCAGGGCTAGTGGTCATGAATGCCCTCGGCTTTTGTGTATCTGGGAATGTCATGATTTCTCTCTCACTTTCAAAGGACAGTCTTCCCAGATGCAGGGTTTTTCATTAATAGGGTTTTGTTTTTTCTTTTATTACTTTGAATATACCCGCCCACTGTCTTCTAGCCTCCAAAATTTCTGATGAGAAATCTACACATAATATTATTGAGAATCCCTTGTATGTGATGGTTTGCTTCTCTCTTGCAGCTTTCAAGATTCACTCTTTGTTTTTTGGCTTTTGAGTGTATGATTATCATGTGTCTTGGTTGGATTCCTTTGAGTTCACCTCACTTGGGGTTTGTTGAGCTTTTTCAATGTTTATATTCATGTCTTTCATCCAATTAGGGAGGTATTCCGCCATTATTTCTTCAAATATTCTCTCTGCCCCCTTTTTTCCCCATTTATCTCTGGGACTCCCACAAGTGCCTGCTGGTCCACTTAACGATGTGCAGGTCCCTTAGGCTCTGTTTGATTTTTTTCAATCTTTTTTCTTTTTGTTCATCAGCTTCAATAATTTCCTTTGCCCCATCTTTAAGTTCATTGATTCTTCTGCCTGTTCAGATCTGCCTTTGAATCCCTCTAGTGAATTTTCCATTTCAGTAAGTGTATTTGTCAGTTTCTGAATTTCTTTTTGGTTTCTTTTGAAGTTATCTCTCTATTGATTTTTTCATTTTGTTCACATATTGGCTTTCTTCACTTTCTGTACATATTTCTTTAGTTCTTTGAGCATTTAAGACAGTTTTTAAATATTTCATTTTTAGGCGATCTCCACACCCAGGGTGAGGCTGGAACCCACAACCCCAAGATCAGGAATTGCATGTTCCACTGACTGAGCCAGCCAGGCTCCCTTTAAGACAGTTGTTTTAAAGTCATTGTCTGATATATCTGCCATGAAGTCTCTCTCAGGGAGATTCTGTTGATTTTTTTACTCCTTTGAATGAGCCATACTTTCCCATTTCTTCATATGCTTTGTGATTTTTCTGGTTGAACACTGGGCATTTGAATATAATAACGTGGTAACTCTGGAAATCAGATTCTCTCTTTTCCCCCAGAGTTTGCTGGGGTTTTTCTTACTGTTTTTGATTATTGGTTGTTGTTTTTGTTGTTGTTGTTGTTGTTGTGGGCTGTCTTTGGGCTGAGGATCAGTCTAAGGCGTAAACCTAATGTCTTCTCATGTTTTTGCTGACGTTTCCTTGGGCATATGTGGTCACTTTCTAGTTTTCTCCTTATATGCAAATTCTGTGTCCTAGTCTTTAATTTCTAGCTCCATGGGGAGAGGGGAAGAATAATGGTGGGAAGAAAGGAGTCTAGCCCTTTAAATCTCCTGACAGTTTAACTGGAGAAAGAGGATCTTGCAACAATGAGGGGAGGTACAACAACCATGACTACCTACCTTTTTTTTTTCTGCACCCCTGTGATCAAAAGCAATAATCAGCAATCAGAGCACAAATCTCCAATATTTGGAGGACAAGGTCCTTTTTACTCACCCTGATTCTTGCAGGCTGTGTGCAGGCTGCTTCAGGAACATATGCACAGCGGTCTGCCATGTGACCAGGTTTGGGGTATGGAGAGCTGCTACTGTGCTTAGAGCTGGAATTGACCAAAATTAACCACAATTTACCACCCAAGCCTTCCCCTGGAAGTGGCAAGTCTTCAAAGACTTCAGAGTTCCAAAACAATTCCATCAGACAGATTGTGCCTGTGCAAGTGTTCTCTAGGTGGGGAGAGAGAGTCCTGATGCTTCCTGCTCTGCCGTCTTCCAGAATCCTCTCCTGACCTTTATTTTGAAAGTGTTTGTTTCTAAATTTCCCTCCTAAAATACTGTGCAGATGTAGAGGCTGCAGGCAGTTGGGAAATTGCATGATGCCCCACCACCCATCTCCTTGGTGGAGGGATAGAGCCTGCACCATCACCAAATCCCCATCAGTCCCTTGCCTTGGTGGTTCTTTCTGCCCCTCATAGCAAAATGGAGGGAGCATTCAAACCCTGGGGAGCTGGTACTCTGAGGCCTTTGGACCTTGTGGCATCTTGTTGTAAAGAGAAATAATTTGCTGACTTATGTGTCTCCGTGGTAGTCTTTTCCCTGAGTTCTTAAGGGTGTCCTGTGCATTTCTGGGCCTCAGCATCCTCTTCTTGAAATGGATAGGTCCGTGTTTCCCCGAACAGAGACGTATCCAGTAGGAGTCAACAAGATGATTTTAGGAGGTGTGCAGTCAGGGCTTTCATACTAATTGAATCACAAAGTGAGAACAATATCTTCTTTTCATTTCTCATTTATTCTTCCTGTTTAGTCAAGGAGAAAGTCTCCGTTGGTGCTGAATAGTGCTTCTCACACTCCTGGTCTCCTTTTCAGCAACGGGAGTCTGGGCCCCAGGTCAGAGCCCTGGGCAGGCGGTAACACTTTTTCTAGTTCAACAGCACAATTTTGTTTTGGGCTTTTTGTTTTTTGGGTTTTTTGTTTTGTTTTTTTTTTTTTTTTTTTTGAGGGTTGTCTTCTGTTCATGGTGAGCAATACTTTAGGAACAAAGTTAAATGGGAAAGGATTTTTAGAAAAAAAATTTAAAGAAATGATGTTCTTCTGAGGCACCTGGGTGGCTCAGTCGGTTAAGCGTCCGACTTCAGCTCAGGACATGATCTCACGGTTCATGAGTTCGAGCCCCACATCAGGCTCTGTGCTGACAGCTGACAGCTCACAGCTCAGAGCCTGGAGCCTGCTTCAGATTCTGTGTCTCCCTCTCTCTCTGCCCCTCCCTCTGTCTCTCTCCCAAAATAAATAAATAAGTAAACATTTAAAAAAATGGCAGTCTTCTGATTCTTCTATCAGGCAAAAATGTCCTCCAATATGGGTAAAAGGTCACAGAAATTGTATGCCTCTCCCTAATGGGTGAGATCGTGAAATATAAATTTTAAGTTTTCTTTCTGCAATGTTGAGGACTTCTTCAATGACTGATTATTTTTTTGTCAGGAGAAAAATAATAAAGATCTATGGAAATGGGAATTTCCTTTGGAAAGAAGACCATTCATTGAAGGAAGTATGGGGTTTCAATTAGTCAGAAGTCTCTGGATTCAGCAAACATCTTATTTTATCCATTTATTGAAAAGTGGTTTCATTTTTCACCAAGGTATAATTAACATATGAAGTTATATTTGTTTCAGGTGGACAACATAATGATTCAATATTTATATATATTGCAAAATGATGTCCACAATAAGTGACATCCATCACCGTACATTGTTGCAAAAAAATTCTTTTTCTTGTGTTGAGGACTGTTAAGATCTATCTCTTAACAATTTAACATGCAATAGAATATTATTAACTATAGTCATCCTGCTGTGTTTTATATCCTCATGATGTGTTTATTTTATAACTAGAAGGCGGTACCTTTTGATCCCCTCCACCCATTTTGCCCACTCCCACCAGCACTCCTTGGCAACTAATCTGTCCTCTGTATCTTTTGTTTGGTTGGTGGGTTGGTTGGCTGGCTAGTTTGGTTTGGTTTTTTTAAATTCCATGTGTGAGTGAGATCCTCTGGTATTTTCCCTTCTCTGACTGACTTTGTCCCCCAGAACTCCAACACCGAATTCCTCAGGGATCCTCCCGCCAAAGGATGGTTGGGGATAAAGTGGGGATTTCCAGCCCTTGGCTTCCTTTCCAGTTTGGTGCAGCTGCGCTGAGCCCGGGCCTGTGTGAGAGCAGCTCGCAGAGCCACAGAGCTGCGGCACCAGGAGCCAGGGAACCGGGTGGAGGCGGAAGTGTTAGTCATTGGGAGATACCCACGGGCTTTAGTCTAAATAAGTCTATCTTGGTGGCGTTCCTGTCCCCAGCCTTTCAGAGGGCAAGGCTCGCGTGGGTCTGGTTTGCTGGAGCAGCAGGGTAACAAGTGCGAGGGAACACAGAACCAGTCTCCCCGCACCGGGAGTGGAGAACGGGTGTCATCGTGCCTAGAACATGAGTTCCCAAGCTTGTCGGCACATGAAAGTCATATGGCGAGCTTCCAGAAGCACAGATGCTGATGTTCCACCCCTAGAGATGATGCCGTGATCCGTCCAGGGTGTGGCCCATTGGGATTTTTGAAAGCACACCTCCCCCCCCCCCCGCATTATTCTAATGTGCAGACAAGTTTGGGAACCCCTGACATGGCCTGGCAGATGCTACGAGAGCCTTCTGGAGGCCCAGGAACATACTCGGTAAAAGCCTCCGGGAGGCCTCACCAGCCACCTCATCTGGGTGCCAGCCCCAAACTGCCAGGGTTGAGCGGAAGAGGCACAGCCACTCCAGAGTCACCGGCTGGCTCTAGGACACCCTGATCCCAGGGGAGGGCTCAAGCCTTTTGAGCAGGAAGGTGGTGGGGATGAAGGAGGTGACTTAAAGCCTAGTGACACGGGCTGGGACCCAGATTTCCCAGTTTGAGGTGGGGAGGAGGGAGAGGCCTCATTGAATTTGGGACACATACGGCCCAGGCTTGAGGCCCAGGGTGTAGGCTTGGGCTGCTCCGCCCTCTCTGGATCCCTCCCCACCCCCACTTGCTGGGGGGGGGGGGGCGCTGCCCAGCCCTCCCTACTGGGACCTCAGGTTCTGCATCAGTAAAGGCTGTAACTGAGTTTAAGTCCTGGAGGATAATGATGATGATAAAGATAATGGTTTTCAAAGGAACTGTCAACCCCACATCCTCATCTCCCCAAGGAAATGTGCTGTATCAAGGACCCCTCTTGCCTGTTCCATGGCTTTTGTGGTTGAGGGAGGAAATGACTGCTAACATCTTTCTTTTTTTAATGTTTATTTCTGAGAGGGGGTGAGGGGGAGGGGCAGAGACAAAGGGAGACACAGAATCTGAAGCAGGCTCCCGGCTCTGAGCCGTCAGCCCGACACAGGGCTCAGACTCATGAACTTTGAGATCATGACCTGAGCCAAAGTCGGACGCTCTGCTGACTGAACCACCCAGGCGCCCCTTTTGCTAACATCTTGCTGATCGTGTCCCCCCCATGGAACTTTCCAGTGAAAAGAGGGCCATTCCTAGGGTGGGGCTGCATCAGCCTTGTACAAAGAGCCCACTGAGTCAGTCTGGCCCTGCCTCTGCTTCTTATTTGCAAGGCCTCCCCTCTCAGAGCCTCAGTCTCCCCGTCTATAAAATGGGCATGGCATGGACCCCACATGCGCCCAGGCTCAGGCATCCTCTGAAGCCTTAGACTGTAACCAGCCACCCTTCAGGGAAGGCAGTGGCCCAGATCTCTGTCATCACCCCTTGCAGGGCTTGGCATGGGGCATTCTGAGAGCGCTTGAAGGCTTCTGTGGGTCTGGTCCATCCCAGGGTCCCCAGGCCTGACTGTCCACTCAGTCCTGAGAAGCCAACTTCAGCAAGATTTTTCTTTCTCGTTTGTGGGATATTTCTGTCCAAGCGTCTAAGGTTCCTGTCCTGGCAGAGGGTGCCTTTCATATGACGCCACCAACCACGGCCTTTCTGATGCTGAGGTTAAACCCAAACCCTTTTTACCTCTGTCCCTCTCTCCCCACTGGCCGTCCTCAGCCTCCCCCTTCTGTCCTCTCTTCTCCCATCCGGGCCCAGGAGCCAGAGGCAGATCCCAGGGCCACCGGCGCCGGTGCCATGCAGATGGGACTTCTGACCTCCTAGGGCCCTTGTCCTCGGCCTGACCCTCCCCACCAGCCCCTGGCACAGGGAAGGCAGGTGGGGACCCCCTGGTAGAGACGAGAAGATGGGACCCAACAAGCCAGTGGACCCATCAGCCCCTGCTTCCCCTTTCCACCCAGCCTCCTGGGTGCTCCCCCGTAAGCGGCGTGTTGTTGTTTCCTCATAGCTAACATGCCTCGGCTCCTTCTAGTGAGCCGGAAGCCATGTCAGGGATTTTGCCTGGTTGATCTCCCAACGACCTTGCCTGGTAGCGATTAGTACTCCCATCAGACACTGTTGGTGTTGCCTCTCACTCACCTGCTTCACCCCTAGCCAGCCAGTGCACCCACCCCCCATCCACTGTGGTCCTAGGCCCCCAGCATCAGCACCTTCTGGAAGGATGGCCCTTGGCTAATAGGAATTACTTCACACAGAGATGCCTCCCTCCCCCACCCAATGGACATGCCCATAGCCAATGACTGATTGATATGGGGGTGTAATGGCCCAGCCTCCTTGCCTCTTAATAGGACAGACTCTGTGGCATCAGTCACATTCCAGAGCGCCCCCTACCCTGTCCTGCCCCGTGTGTCACGCTAAAGCCAGACTTCCCTTACCCTCTCAGTACATAACTTTTGCAGAAACCCCTGTTGTCTTGGGCGCTGCTTCCAGAAGCCTGATCTACAAAATCCCCATTTTGTAGATGGTGAAACTGAGGCAGCAGGAGACTAACCTTACAAAGCCACATAGCTGGTAACTAGTAGGGACTCAAACCCAGGGCCCTGGTGCAAGATGCCTGCTCTTATCTGGAATCACACTGCCCCTGCCCTCAAGGTATTGCCAAAGAGCAGAGGGAAGCTGGCTGGCCAAGAGAAAATGACAGTGCCTGAGATCTCCAGTGGAGGAGAAAGAAGAGAGCGCTAAGGGGTGAAGGCCAGTGGCGGGGGGCGGGGGCATGACGAGGTCTGGGGAGGCAGACAGGAAGACTTTCCGGAGAAGGGAGCAGGAGTCGAGCTGGGTCGAGGAGGAGGAGTTGCACAGGTGAGAAGAAACAGGAAGGGCACTGCAGGCCTGCAGGCAGACGAAGTCATGTGCTCCAAGTAGGAGGATGGGGAGCTGGGCTGTGAGCGCTGTCCCATGGGCGGGGCAGCAGGTGTGTGAGGGCCGGGAGGTAGCCAGCGACCAGATCGAGAGGGACCATTTGTTTATTCATACTTTGAACCTTTCCTGGCCGCCTGATGTGTACGACTTTGTGGCAGGCATATTAACATGCTGTGACTTTATCTGAGAGGTGGTGGTAAGCCGATAGGAGGTTTAGACAGAAATGAGGCCCCACCAGAGCTGAGTGTTCGCGATAGCTCTGGCTGCACGCGTGATATGAATGCTGATCCGGGTCATCCCACGTCCCTCAGCCTCTTCCCTTTTAATGGCTGCGTGGAATTCCATTGTTGTATAGACGTGCCACAATGTAACCAGTTTCTTTTCAATGGACAGTTAGGGTTTTTTTTTTTTTTCAAACTTTTACGGTTATAAACAAGGGCACATTAAGTATTCCTGAACAAAGGTTATTTTGCACATCATGAATATATCTGCAAGCTAAGTGCCTGGGCTTGGAATTGCTGGGTATGGTTATGTGGCATTTGAAATTTTCACAGATAAAGTTGTACTGGTGCACACTCCCACTAGCAATGCATCAAAATGCCTGTTAATTCACAACCTTGCCAGCTCTCTAATTTGACAGTCTAAGAGCTGGAAAGCGGTATGTCTCTTTTAGTTTTAACATGTATCTCTTTCATTTCCTGTGAAGTCGAACATCTTTTCGTAAATGCCCAAGAACTGTTTGTATTTCCTTCACGGTAAACGGTTCGTGGTCTTTGCCCTCTGTGCTGTCAGCTGCATTGGTCTTTTTCTTACTGATTTGCAGTAACTCTTGATATATTAAAAACATTCTGTCTTTGATAACTTGCAGATCTCTTTTCCAGGTTTGCATTTGTCTTTTCACTTTATTTGCTGTGTTCTTTGGCAATAGAAAAGTTCTAATTTGTATCTGATCAATTTCATTCCGTTTTTCTTTTATGGTGTCTGAGTTTTGTGTCATGCTCAACTAGACCCTCTCTACTCTGAAATTATTTTTTTGGTTTTTCCCCATGTGTTTTTCCAGCACTTAAACATTTTTAACTTTGAGGGTGCCTGGGTGGCTCAGTCAATTAAGCATCTGATTTCAGGCCAGGTCACGATCTCAAGGTCTGTGAGTCTGAGCTCCGTATTGGGCTCTGTGCTGACAGCTCAGAGTCTGGAGCCTGCTTCAGATTCTGTGTCTCCTTCTCTCTCTGCCCCTCCCCTGCTCACACTCTGTCTCTCAAAAATAAAATAAAAACATTTTAAAAATTAAAAAAATTTTTTAACTTCTTTGTTGTGAAATCTAGCACATAGGAGAAAATGCAGAAAATTCAACGTAGAGCTTCACGAATTATAAATTGAACACTTGTAGTCTCCTAGTACCTTTATGGTTTAACTTCTTACATTTAAATTTTGGCCTCATCTAGACTTTATTTTGGCATAATTCGAGGGACAGAAATCCATATTTTTTGAAAAAGAATAACTTTTTAAATGTCATGGAATATTTTAAAATTTGTCATATGCCAAGCAAAACAGAAAAATTTCAACATATTTCCCTAAAGCAGAAATTGCATAGAACTTTTTCTTTGCACAGTACGGTAAAACAAAAAATTAACGGCAAGGTTTAAAAAATAACTCTCACCCCTCTATTAAATGACTCCGTTCAAAATTAAAATCTAGTAACATGATGCAAACTCGATATAAACTTGACATAAATTTATGGAAATTTGCCAAAAGTGTTTTCTCTTATTATTTTTTAAAACAAAAAGACTAGAACTGATTTAAGCAATCAACTAACCCGTAAGCTTAACAAGTAACACTCTCAGTAAATCAGGGAAGATAAGTCAGGAGATTAAAAAATTATAAAATGAAAAAAGAAAAAATTCTACAGAATTAATAAATGAAAATGAAAGTGTGTTTCCTCTTTTTACACGTAAGAGATACCAGCTGCCGGCCCATCTAATAAGGAGAAAAAGACAAAGCAAAATAAACTAAATGAAATGTGAAGATACAAGATTTCTAAGTATAGGAAGATATCGTCTGCAACTGTGTGCTCTATGAGAGTTTGAACGTTCCTGGCAAAATGAACCATTTTCTCACAAAAACATAAAGTGCCAAAAGTTAATAAAAAGTAAGTGTCGAAGGAAAATTTTAAGTTGTCCAGTTTGATTTTTGGTTTTTAGCTGTTTAAACAATTTGAACAGCATTGAAAAGGACTCTGGCTTTCCCTCGGGGTGAGGGGGGCGGCTCAGCGTGCCTGAGGCACCTGCTGTGGGTCACACTTTGATGGGGACACTCCGGCCCTCCGTGGAGGCTGTCGGGGTGGGGAGGAGAGGCACCGGGTCTCCTGGTGCAAGAATCTAGGTGAGAGATGGCAGTGCCAGGTTCCCGTCTTCGGCCTGAGCTCGAGGAAGCAGGAGGCCGCCCTTCACTGACCTGGGGATGATGGTGGTGGTGGTCGCAGGCAGTTTGGGACGGGGAGAGGGAGGTCAGGATTGCCATTTTGGGTCGGGGACATTTGTAAATGCATACAGGGCATCCAAGAGGCGTAGTTGGGAGAATTGAGACAGCTGAGGCCGAAAGCCCTTGTCTGGCATTGAGCACATACTCTCTATGCTGAATGTTCAGTTCTTTCAGCCCCTGCTCCATTGAACATGGCGTTTGGTCCCCATAACACACATGCAAATGTTCAACTAAAATGTAGAAGAAAATATGTCCTCCAGATGTATGATTACTTTTTAATTTGAATTTTTAGCCTCTCTCTTTCTTAACGCACGTGTTTATCCTTTTTGCGTGCCTTCCTATTTCTATTTTAGTTTTATTATTTAACATTATGGAGGGAACTTTTATTTCTGCGAGCCAACACTGATAATTTCCTGTGCTCATTTATCACCATATATTTATCTTCCTTACAGATTGGGGAAATGTCTACTCTCATTTTTAATGTCTTTTTTTTTTTCTTTTATAAAAATGTGCCTATGAAAAAGTTTGAGGAGTACGTGGGTGGCTCAGTCAGTTAAGTGTCCAACTTTGGCTCAGGTCACGATCTCACAGTTTGTGGGTTCGAGCCCCGCGTCGGGCTCTGTGCTGACAGCTCAGAGCCTGGAGCCTACTTCGGATTCTGTGTCTCCTTCTCTCTCTGCCCCTTTCTCCCCCGCTCACACTCTGTCTCTCTCTTTCTCAAAAATAAATAGACAATAAAAAATTGTTTTAATAAAAGTTTGAATGTAATAGCGGTCCAAAAGAGTCCAGTGTAAAGGGTTCCCCTTTGCTCATGTCCCCCACGTCCCTTCCCCAAAGTTCGATCACCAGTCTGTTGTACAGGCCTAGAGTAGGTCTCTGTGTATGCAAATACACACACATTTGAATTTACTTATCATGATATACTTTGGAGCTTTTTTCACTTGGCATAACATTTTTATGGTTCCTCCTTGTAGCGTGTATCTGTACTTTCCATCACTGAATCATATCACACTGTGTAGATGTACTATATTTTGCTTCCCCATTCATGAGCTTTTGGACACTGGCACTGCTTTCACTGTTGGGCTGTTATGAATAACAAACATTTGTTTGCACGTTTTCGTGTGAATGTCTGTTTTCGTGTCTGCTGGAGAAAGAGCTGGGAGTGGAATTGCTGGGCTATGTGGTAACTCTGAGGGGAACATTTTAAGCACCTGCCACAGTTTTCCAAGGTGGGCGCCCCATTTCACATCCCCACCAGCAGCATCTAAAGTTCCCATTTCTCCTCATCCTCACCAACACGTGTATGGTCCTTTCTGTCATTACGGCCATTCGGGGGGACGGGGTGTGTGAAATGGCACCTGGTTTCCATACAGAACGTTTTAATTTGGTGACTTAATTAAAAAAAATTCCTTAAATTTGAAACACTTATATCACCATGTGTATTAATACCCTGTGTTTTCCCATCTGTCTTTTCTTAACACCATTGGTTAACTGGTGAGGTTTAAGTGAGTGTGAAGCTAATGTGATTCCAGTCCTTTGGCCAGTTTTTTTCTATTTTTAATACCGTTCCATAAAGTTTTAATGATAGGCGTTTTATAAGATGCTTTATGATGTTTGGAAGCCTTGCCATTATTGCCTGCCTCTCCCAACAAATAGTCTTTGATATAACTGCCTTCATTTTTTTTCTTATTTTATCTAATGTGTTTATTATGAAATGTTTATTACGAAATCTTTAAGGTGCATGAACACTTGTCGTGTCAGCCCTTTTTCCTCTAAATGACTGTTACAGTCCTATCAAGCTGTCTGAAGCATCCTGCTGTAATTTGAGTAGTACTGCCTTAAATCTACATATTTACTTAGAGGGTTTTTTTTTTCTTTTACTTTCTGTGGCCACGGGCAGGTTTGTCTTAGTCATTTTGGGCTCTAACCAACCCCCTAGGCTGGGTGGCTTG
>CM053563.1:30312206-30351003 GCA_028646485.1 Cryptoprocta ferox
CCCCCCCCCCCCCCCCCCCCCCCCCCCCCCTCTAGTTACTTACCTTTGTTATGTGAGAAGGTGCCACATTGATGTGGATTTACCTAACGCCCTGGGGCTTGGTGCTTACAGTCCTCACTTCATAGACAGTCAGTGCACACGCTGCTCTTCTGCCTTGCTTCCTTTCGTCATGTACTTTTCAGCTTCCTTTCTTCTTGCCCATCCTGTATTGTTAGACAGCATCTCTGTCAGGCGTGTGTGCCAGTGTCATTTCAATGTGTTCTTGGTGAGGCAGCCGTCAATGCCTCTGGGTTTTCTCATGAAGAGGGAGGTTTTACTCTTGACTGCCTAAAAAATACTTCAAATGTAATACGAAAGAAAACTGCAAATCTTACCCTGTTGGGAGTTCTACTGGGAAAGGAAGTTGGCATCTGTGGTGAGAATTAGTCCTTTGTCATCCAAATGAATTGGCTGTCCTAAGTCTGCTGGATCTGAAGGGTACACTCTGATGTCACAAGTCACTGTGAGGTGAATGTCCCAAGTTGGAGAGGAAGAGGGCCACCCTCTGGGCCACGTGAGGTAGGAGGTGACCCCAGAGAGGGTAGGGCGGCGCACAGCCCATGGATGAAAGGAGCTGTGGTTGAGGAAGGACAAGATCTGTGCATGAGGGCAACGGGTCTCTTCTGGGTCGAACAGCTCAGAGGTGTCTCCAGAGGAGGGGTCAGGGCTGGTGCCTTCCAAACAACGCTCTTCTTGGGATCTGGAACACTGAGGACAGCACCCTGTCTCCTCTCCTTAGGAGCCTGCCCTATGGAAACAACCTGAAAATCCAGCTCATAACACAAGACTTGGCCCAGGTACTCATGAGATCATCTCTGCGGACACCCTCGAACATCTAGGATGAACCAGGAGGCCAAGTAGGTGACCTCTACCCTTTGCCCCGCTCCTACCCTCCCATTCACTCCCTCACGCCTGTAGTCCTCCCTACCAACTGCTCCCCGCCCAGATTACCCAGATTTACCTCCCTGGGCTGCTCCTGATACAACAAACCTACCCTTAGCTACCATTAAGCTTGAGAGTGAAAGTCATCAGACACAGAGAATCAGGGCCTTGAGACAGCATCTGATCTACCCATTTTATAGATGGTGTAACTGAGGCCCAGAGAGAGAACAGACTTGCTCAAGGCTATACTATGAGTGTATCAGCTAGGATAGGCCAGTAACAAACAACCACCAATGTCCTTGTGGCTTATGACAACTAAACTTATTTTCTGATCCTACTTCTTGTCTGCTGTCAGTCAACCGGGACATCTGTTCCGCATAATCCTCTGGCTGGACCCAGGCTAAAGGAGCAGCCGAGATCTGGAATACTGTGGAATCCCTGTGGTAGAGGAAAAGAGAGAGCATTGAGAATCACGCATTGGCTCCTAAAGCTTCTGCACGGACATGACATGTGTCATTCTTTAGCACATTTCATTGGCCAAAGCAAGTTTTGCAGCTATGCCTGATGTCAAGGAAGCGGGGAAGTGTAATCCCACCAAGGGCCTAGAAAGAGGAGAAAGAGAATATCTGTGAACAGCCCTAATGCCTGCCACAGAGCATTAGATACAGAGCTGGGTCAAGAACGCTAGTCTCCAAACTTTGGGGTTGAGGATCTTTCTACTATAATCCTCTGTCTCCAAAGCTATTCATGTAGAAGCCTCAATGACCAATAATAATGTAATGTGCTTTTCATCCCAGGGATGGTTACCCTGCTTGATGCTGTGCCCCAAGGGGACCGAGCACTAATGGTAGAAATAAAGGCGTTGTGTCCGACCGGCAGGAGGACACATTTGAGGATGAAGGACTTCCACAGAAATGATACTGTCCAGGCACACCTCACTTCCACCTGACACCTTGTTGTCCTGGCTGATTTCTTTATGGACATCATGGACTTTGAACCCTGTAACCCGGAAAAGAAGCTGTGCCCTGGGCCATAGCCACATCCTCTTACCAAGATCACGCCAAGTCCACGGACTTAGCCCTTGTCTGGTGCCACCTAGGACTCCAAGGCCTCAGAAATTTACTGACCCGACAGTCAAGAAATCTCAGTTCTGAGCCTGCTCTGCTATGGACTTGCAATATGACTCTGAGTACATCCTTTACCCTTCCTTGGCCTTAGTCTTCCCATCTGTTCAGTGGGGATGGTGATCCCCGCCTACCCTATGGATGTGAGCATGTTTCATGAATTTTGAAGCTCTGTGTCTGAGAGAGGAGCTATTGCTATCAGTCCAGTTGCCAAGGTATGGCCAGAGGGGGCTGGGGTCACTTGCCCAGAGGCCTCTGGTGGGGGGGAGTCAAGAGAACAGCTGCCATCTGAACCCCAGGACATGTAGTCCTGTGCCCCAGCCTCTGGGAATTGCTGAGGCTGCTCCTGGGTGAGGCTCCCTCTCTTCTCAGAAGTGGGGTCTCTATAGTTGTGGGGATAATGAGACACATAAAGTACTTAGAACATTGGATGTGCTTTCTAAGTGTTTGTTACTGTAGTTAAGGAAATAATACCAGAAAGTACATCTGGAAATGTTACAGCGTATTCTACTATATGATGGACCTCCAATTAGTTCACTAATCCCCAATTTTTGGACATTTAGGTTGTTTCCAATGTTTCTCTATATAAATAATCTTGCGGCAAACAGCTTTGCAATTAAAAATTTTATGAACACCTATAATGATTTCCTAAGCTTAGAGTGCTAGAAACAGAATTCCTAATCAAAGGGATTGCATATTTTTTAAGCTTTGCTGTGCAAGTGCCCCTTGCCTTATATTGGTATTCCTACCAGCAGGTTGTTTGAGAATGCCAGTTTGGAAAGCAAGAAATTGCTCAGAGAAAGAGGGATGGTTTGTGTTAGGATTTGATTTCACTGAGTAGCAACAAGCCTTAAAAAATAGTGCTTTAAATAGACATGTATTTCCTTGTCATGTAAGAGAAGTTTAGGACAGGTGGAAAGGCTTACCTTCCACCTTCTCTGCACTGGCTTCCACCTCATGGTCCAATATGGCTGCCCAAAGTTCGGCCATCACGTTGACATTCCAACCAATAGGAAAAAACAAAGAAGGATGTACAAGACTTCTATCTCTATCCCATTGGCCAAAACCTCATAAGATGGCTAATTCTAACTGCAAGGGAGGCTGGGAAATAGTCTATTCTAGGTGACCAGGAAATATTCAGGGGTTCTGGTCCTAAGGAAGAAGGGGAGATTTTTGAGGACAACTAGTTGTCTCTGCCATGAGCTTAGCTCAGACAGAGCAGCACAAATGGGTCCATGGAAACGAAAAAAATAAAGCATCCTTGGGGAGCATCTGCAAGAGATCAACTGGACCATTCCAGAGCCAGGACACAGGCACAGATATTCAGGGGGATAAGGAAAAGAAGCAGACTGTTCTCTGGGGCCAATCCCTGGGCACAGGCATTGAGATTCCATGAAGAAGCCACTTGTCTGCCTATTTGCCACCCCCCAGATGTGGGAGGTGGTTCTTGACTACCTGCTTTGGCTTCCTTCTGGCTGACTTGTCCTTCTATTCACCTACCCCCCAGCTCACCTGTCCTCCAACTCACCTGCCTCCCAGCTCACCTATCCCCCGACCTGTCTGCTCCGCAGTTCACCTGCCTACCCTATCCCTGCAGGGCCAGCTCCTCATGGACCCCGTTAGCCTCCAGCTGGGCACCAAGCACCTGTGGAGCTGGCTTGTAAGCCTGCTCAGCAAAGACCCAGAATGGCTGAATGCCAAGGTGAAGTTCTTCCTCCCCAAAATGGACCTGAGCTCCAGGAACAAGGCCGAGGATGCCACACAGGGTGTCATGCTACAACTCAGCAGACTGCACACTCAAGGTCAGGCCACTTGGCAGGCGTTCATCCACTGTGTGTGCATGGAACTTGATGTCCCACTGGACCTGGAGGTGCCACTGCTGAGCACTTGGGGCCACGGAGACGGTAAGGGCAGACAAAGCAGCCAGCCAGCCCCCTGTCATGGGGAACCAGGGAGGCCAGGGGAAGGCTGGGACCCACCTGAGTTACACAAAGACGAACATGGTCAAGCCAGGAACAGAATTCTATGTGTCTGAGCACTTTCCAGAGTAAATTCCCTATTTTCACCATATCAGCTGGGGACCTGTAAGATCCCTTCTTCCACCCTGGCTCACCGCAGTTGCCTACAAAGGCTGGATACAAGGAGAGAAAGGACCAGTGCCTACTTCCAACCAAGAAATTCCAAATAGCCCATAATGCTCAAGACGTTTCTTTCTTCAGCATGGTCAGGAGCATTCGCAGGGAGAGCCCCCTGACCTCTACGGATGGGCAAGTGCCTTGAACGCTGTTCAGTTCTGTGGATGTTTCTTGGCACCTTCTACTTACACAGCATCGTGGGGAAACCACACATAGAGGAGCAACAATGTTCTGGGGGAGGAAGTGAGAACTCCTAGAACTTAACCACAAGGCAGAGCGTAGGATATGCAGGGGGTTCGTGAAGCGCATGCGTGTGTATGACCACACGCGCATGCGCACAAACACGCACTCGCGTACACACACGCATAAGCATCTGCGCGCGTGCCAACACGCATACACATAGCTGTCCGTACACAGACCTGCTCATACATACACATTTCTGCCGGCAACTGCCTTCACCAGTTGGGTCCCCCACACATCGTGGAGTGTCACCCTGAGGGATAAGCCCTGAGCCAGATGCCGGGCCAGAGCTGGTCCTAGGGCATCCCACTGCATCCCCAGACCATGTCGCACCTTCCCCCTCTCTTTCAGGGTGGCCCAGCCAGCTGGGAGCCGGTGAAGAAAGCCAACCTGAGTCTCAGCTCCACCATGGTGAGGGCTGGGGTTGCGGAGCAGGACGGGGTGGTGAGCATGCTAAGTCCCCACCTCAAACCTGGAGGAGGATGGTGGCGGCTGGGCCCAGCTGCTTCCCTTAAACCAGCCTCCTCCGACCTCCAACGCATTTGCCTGTACCCCCTGCCCCTCCCCATGGCTCCTGGTCCCACCACCTCCCCCTCTGTACCTGTTAAGGCTTTGGCCTGTTGTGATAGAACCTGTTCCCAGGGGTCTAAGCTGGAGCCTCCTGAGAGAGTCTGAAGTTGACAGCTCTTGGGCATCTGCCAGAACACTGTCTCGTTTCACTAGAAGCGTGTTCTCACTTCCCTGTCCCCAGGCCTCGGGGCCTCTTATTCCAAAGCCACAGACTCAGGCTCCTTCCTCCTCTTTCAGGTACCTTGGGCCTGCCACTGACTCGCGGCGACTGTCCACACTCTGGAAGCTCTTACTTTTTGATGGAGCGCGGGGGGGGGGGGGGGTGTCAGTGATTAAATGGTGACCACCTCAGGGTTCATTCACTCTATTCTCCAAACCTTTATTTATGTTCCTTTTATTTTTTTTTAACTGTGGTAAAACAGACAGATAAGACTTCTATCTTAACCATTTTTAAGCACACCGTTCAGTGGTATTAAGTACACTCTCGATGTTGCTACCACCTCCACCATGCTATCCCCAGAACTCTTTCTATCTTGCATAACTGATACTCTGGCCCCATTAAACACTCACTCCCCTTTCCCCTCTTCCCCGGCCCTTGGGAACCGCCATTTTACTCTCTGTCTTTATGATTTTGACTACCCTCCGTACCTCTTCTAAGTGGAATCACTTTGTGACTGGCTCATTTCACTTAGCATAATGTTCTCAAGGTTCCTCCTCCTCCTTGTGGCAGAATTTCCTTCCTTTGTAACAAAGGCTGATAACATTCCACTGTATGTATCTACCACACTTGGCTTATCCATTCAACTACCGATGAACACTTGAGTTGCTCCCCCAGTTTGGCCATTGTGAATAATGCTGTAATGAACATGGGTGAACAAATATTTCTTCAAAACCCTGCTTTCAGTTCTTTTTGAGTATATCTTTGGAATCCAGGGTCATATGATAACTCTACTTTTAATATTTTGAGGAACTTCCACACTGTTTCTATATTGGCATGCCCACCAACAGTACTCAAGGGCTCCAATTTCCCCACATCCTTGCAGACACTTGTTGTTTCCTGGTTTGTTTGTTTTTTATAGTAGCTGTCGGGACGGGGGTGAGGTACCCATCTCACTGCAGTTTTGATTTGCATTTCCCTAATGATTGGTGATGTCGGCCATTCATGTGTCTTCTTTGTAGATCTGTCTCTTCAAGTTCTTTGTCCATGGTTTTAATTGCCTTGTTTTGTTGTTGTTGAGTTTAGGGGGTCTCTATATATTTCGGATATTAATCCCTTTTCAGATATATGTTTTACAGATATCTTTCATTCTGTAGGTTCTCTTTTTATTCCGTGGATAGTGTCTTTTGATGCACAAAATGTTTCTCTCTTTCATGAAGCCTGGTTTGTCTGTTTTTTCTCGTGTTACCTGTGCCTTGGTGCCATATCCGAGAAATCATTGCCAAATCCAGTGTTGTGAAGCTTTTGTTTTGTGTTTTCTTCTAAGAGTTTTATTGCTTGAGGTCTTATATCTAGGTCCTTGATCCGTTTTGAGTTAATTTTTGTATATAATGTTAGGTAAGGGTCCAACCTCATTCTTTTGCATGTGGTCGTCTAGTTTCCCCAGCACCATTTGTTAAAAAGATTGTCCTTTCCCCATTAAATGGATGTGGCATGCTTGTCAAAAATTATTTGACCATGAAAGTGAAGGTTATTTCTGGACTCTCTATTCTTTTTTTTTTAATGAATATAATTTATTGTCAAATTGGCTTACATACAACACCCAGTGCTCATCCAAACAAGTGCTCTCCTCAATGCCCATCACCCATTTTCCCTATTCTCCCCCCCCCTTCACCCTTAGTTAGTTCTCTGCATTTAATAGTCTCTTGTGGTTTGGACTCTCTATTCTATTCCATTGGTCTTTATGTCTGTCTTTATGCCAGTGCCACACTGTTTTGATTGCTGTAGTTTGATCATAACTTTTGAAATCAGGAAATGTGAGACTTCCAACAAGGTTCTTCTTTTTTCAGCAGTGTTTTGGCTATTTGGGGTCCCTTGAGATTCTCTGTGAATTTTAGAATAGGTTTTCCTATTTCTGCAGAAGAGGTCATTGGGATTTGATGGGAAGTGCACAGAATCTATAGATCATTTGGGGTAAGGTTGCCACCTTAACAATATTAAGTCTTCCAATGAGCCCGGGATGTATTTCCATTTATTTACGCCTTCTTTAATTTCTTTTGACAATATTTTGTACTTTCCATCGTACAAGTTATCCACCTGTTGGTTAATGTTTAACCATTTTATTCTTTTGATGCTTATGCAAGTAGAATCCTTTTCACAGTTTCCTTTTTCGGTTGTTTATTATGTGTAGAAATGCAAGTTATTTTTGTGTGATGACTTTGCATCCTGCTACTTTGCTGAATTCATTTATTCTAAAAAAACTTTTTTGTGGAGTTTTTAATGTTTTATACATATGAGGTCCTATCACCCATAAACAGATTTTACTTCTTCCTTTCCAATTTGGATGCCTTTTATTTCTGTAGAAGTATGGGCTTTTTACTTATAGATGTGCTTGGCATGAACATCAACAGGCTTTAACAGAACAACGGTCCCATGACCCCAGCTCCCCAGCAGATCAAAACTATTTGTCCTGGTCCCTGTCCGTTCTGGCCCAAATCATTGAACTGGCATAATTATCACATGGCTATGACCAGACCTGATTCATATTTAGCCAGGGAGTCTCTTATTAATAGAGAACTTGGGGTGCCTGGGTGGCTCAGTTAATTATGTGTCTGACTCTTGATTTCAGCTTAGGTCATGATCTCAGTTGTGAGATCAAGCCCCGCATCGGGCTCTGCATTGACGGCATGGAGCCTGCTTGGGATTCTGTCTCTCCCTCTCTCTCTGTCCCTCCACTGCTCATGGGCACATGCTCTCTCTTTCTCAAGATAAATAAATAAACATTTTTTAAAATAGAGGACTTATTGGGATATTAAAATACTCTCAAACAGGTCCCAGTTCCTTTTTGGGATCTCTGAGTCTCCTGCAAGCCAGCACCTAAAAAAGTCAACACCTGGGGCAGGTGGGGCACCTGGGTGGCTCAGTCATTGAGTGTCCAACTCTTTTTTTTTTTTTTTTTTTTAGTGTCCCACTCTTGATTTCGGCTCAGATCATGATCCCAGGGTCGTGGGATTGAGCCCCTGTACACTGAGTGTGGAGCCTGATTAAGATTCTTTCTCTCTCTGCTCCTCCCCCGCACTCTTATGCATGCATTCTCTCTCTCTCTCTCTCTCTCTCTCTCTCTCTCTCTCTCTCTCAAATATAAACAAATAAAATCTTTTTAAATAAATAAATAAATAATAAACATGTAAAAGTTAACACCTGGCAACACAAGGGACCTACCCAGGGGCTGCTGTGATTGGTCACTAATGCCTGACTGTAGGAATATCCCACTTTCCTTCTTCAAATTCTTCCCTAAGTCCTCTTTCCCTTCTTCTTCCCCTCCGTTCTCTCTCCCCTTCCTTCTTGTTTTCTTTCTTCCTTTCCCAACCTCTTTAGAAAGGCATTAAAGTGACTCTTGACAATCCATAAGCAGACAATAACTTGTGAAATCATTAAGGGAAGTGAAAAAACGTGGAAGATGTGAAATGAGGGAGGGCACAGGCCTGGCCAAGCCCATTGGAAACTCCACTTTTCTAACCAGCAGTGGCCTCAACAGACCTGAATCTTTCCCAAACCATGCAGTGCTCTGGGCTGAGTGTTCCTGAGGCTGCTGGCTGTGGGCCCAGCTCCCTGCATTCTGGACTGGGAGATCCCCAGCCCAGAGCCTCCAGACCTCTCACATAGGCCTGAGACCCACTTCTGCAAACAGAAGCTGGTGTTGATGCAGCCTTTGCCTGTCGCTCAGTCCCTGGCTGTGGAGACACTTGTCTGCCTGCTGCCTTTTTGTGGACTGGAACTCCCCAAAGGTGCTTGGTGCCCCCTCAGCCCAGGCTCCCAAACTTCACCCCTTACTCTTCTTTCATTCTTTCCAGGGCTTAAGCGGCCTCATCAGAGCTGTGGGTCCTCACCCCGCCCGAAGCAGTGTAGGAAGCAGCAACTAGGTGAGTACCAAGGTGAGGAGGGACCCAGACATAAAGATTGGATTGCCTTGGGGTCAGGACACATCCTGGACTCTGTGCCCTGCTGACAAGCCTCCAAGGGCCCAGTGACTCTTGTCTTCCAAGCTTCCAGGAGATATGGACTGGAGGTCTTGAGCGGGCTGGGTCTGGCAAGGAGGACCCCCCCCCCAGGAGGCCCCAGGGCCTTCTCTGGAGATGATGCAGCTGAAGGAGCTTGAAGCACTCCATCAGATTGCAACTTCATCATCTAGGCTCTTACAGGGACACCCCCGCATTTCCTCAGGATTGAGGGAGCCTCAAGGAGGTGACCAGCATGACCTCAGACCTGGGCCCTTACTGGCCAGCTTAGAGATGGGTGGGATACCAGGGAGATACCACCACCACCACCACCACCACCACCACCACCACCACCACAAGGCCTGGGGATTGCTGAGGACCAGCCAGAACTTCTCTCTTTTCTCCACCACTTGTCCGGGAGGGTCCTTGTTCTCAACCAGCTGTCCCCAGTATCCCCTGACAGTGGCTGCATCCTTCCCTTGGGCCACCCAAGATCTCCCAGTGATCCAGCAGTTAAAAAGTTAATACCTGGCACAGTACGGGCCCAGCTCCAGTTCTGATGGGTCATTGCTTGGGCCTACAGGTTGTTAGCGCTCACCCCTGGGCATTGCAGAACTGAAATATTAGGGAGAGGAAAGGGCTACTCAGATACACAGTCTGTTCCAAGTAGATATTGCAAAGGGAGTGCTCCACTTTTCCTTCCCATCTCATTGAAAACTTTACACATAATACTGCTGCAAAACAAACAGAGCCACGATCCAGGACTTCCCTATTTAAATGGCCCAAAGAACCTGTGCTTCTGTAGAACCAGTTCCTTCTAGGAATTTGGTTGTGGCACAACAGCCCCCGTGGGCTCTTGCCGGCCCCCCACACCCATACATACATAGCTGAGGCCACAGGCTCCCAACTGCCAGTACTGGGGTGAGGGGATTGGGGGGTGGGAGGCCTCCTGCCCTCATGCCTCTCCCTGCCCCTTGCAGAGCTGGCCAAGAGGTACCTGCAGCTGCTGAGGACTTCTACCCAGCAGCGCTACAGCAGCAGGATGCCCGGGCCAGGGCAACCCCCCACCCTCCAACAGGCCTACATCCCCCCCATCCTGCAGTGGAGCCGGGCCACAGCACCCTTCAACACTCAGGAGGGGGCCATCCTGGGGGACCCCAAGGCAGAAGACGACACTGATGCGAGCCTCCGGGATCTCTTCAACACCAAGGCCAACAAGGGCCCAAAGGTGACAGTGCTCCTGGGGAAGGCGGGCATGGGCAAGACCACACTCGCCCACCGGCTCTGCCAGAAGTGGGCAGACGGCCAGCTGGACCGCTTCCAGGCCCTGTTCCTTTTTGAATTCCGCCAGCTCAACCTGATCACAAGGTCCCTGACGCTGCCCCAGCTCCTTTTTGATCTGTACCTGAGCCCCGAGACGGGCGCCGACTTGGTCTTCCAGTACCTGGAGCAGAATGCTAATGGAGTCCTGCTGATCTTTGATGGGCTGGACCAGGCCCTCCACCCCCATTCTAGCAAGGACACTGCAGATCCTGAGGCCCCAAGTCCAGCCCTTGCCCTCTTCTCTGGACTCTGCAAAGGGACCCTCCTGCCTGGCTGCTGGGTGTTGGCCACCTCCCGTCCAGGGAAGCTGCCCGACTGCCTGCCCACGGAGGCAGCCATGGTCCACATGTGGGGCTTTGACAGGCCACGGGTGGAGGAGTACGTGGGCCACTTCTTCAGTAACCAGCTATGGCAGGAGGCAGCCCTGGTGGAGCTGAGGGACAACAGACATCTGCAGAGCATGTGCGCGGTGCCCGCAGTATGCCAAGTCACCTGCCTCTGCCTCTACCATCTAATCCCAAGCAGCTCTCCAGGCCAAGCTGCGGCCCTTCTGCCCACCGTGACTCAGAACTATGTGCAGATGGTATCTGTCCTCGGCCCCCGGGGGCCCCTGCTTCCTGAGTCCCTGCTGGGCCTCAGTGAGGTGGCCCTGAGGGGTCTGGAGACCGGGAAGGTTATCTTCTCTGTAGGAGACATCCCTCCACCCATGATGGCCTTTGGGGCTGCCCTTGGCTTGTTGACCTCCTTCTGCATCTACATAGGCCCTGGGCACCAGGACACAGGCTATGCCTTCACCCACCTCAGCCTGCAGGAGTTTTTTGCTGCCTTGCACCTGATGGCCAGCCCCGAGGTGGACAAAAACGCACTTGCCCACTATGTCACCCTCAGTTCACGCTGGGTGCTACGGACCAAAGCGAGACTGGGCCTCTTAGACCACCTCCCCACCTTCCTGGCAGGGCTGGCATCCCGAGCCTGCTGTCCCTTCCTCAGCCACATGGCACAGAGGGATGAGGTGTGGGTGGGTGCCAGGCAGGCTGAGGTGATGCAGGCCTTGAGGAAGTTGGCCACCCGCAGGCTCACGGGACCAAAGGTTGTGGCACTCTGTCACTGTGTGGGTGAGACCCAGGAGCCTGAGCTGGCCAGCCTCATGGCCCGAAGCCTCCCCTGTCACCTGTCCTTCCACAATTTCCCACTAACCTACGCTGACCTCGCTGCCTTGAACAACATCCTGGGGCACAGGAACACCCCCATCCAACTGGGTTTTGAGGGCTGTCCCCTGGAGCCCCACTGCCCTGAGGCCTTGGCAGGCTGCGAGCAGGTAGAGGATCTCAGGTGAGCTGTTCTTGCTGAGGGAGGCTGGGTAAGAATCTCGAACACCAGAACAGGTAGTCTACACTCCCGCTTAGCCTGAGACCCAGTGGGGAGGCTCCATGCCTCATCAAGACCTTAGGGTCCAGTTGGTGCTCCTGTTGTTGTGGGCACTAGGCTTTTAGTCTCCCTGTCCCTCTCAGCCGTGAGAGCCCTCTCAGAGCCCTCTCAGCCGTGAGCTGTAGCCTCTGAGTCCACAGGCGGTTTGACTTCTGGCAGGCCACTTAACCTCTCAGCTTGAGTGTCTTCCTCCCTAAGATGAATTCATAATAATACTGACTGCATGGGGGTGGTTGTGAGAGTAGGTAAGAGAATACAGGGAAGACCCTCCTTAGCCAGTGCCTGGCGCATGGTGAAGGCTCAGTATGTGTAGTAGTAGCTAGAGAAAAGGTAAGACTCATAACAGAGAACCCTCCCCCCCCAATACAGTGGGTTAAATAACCTTGAATTTTGTTTCACTGTCATGGGAGGGTTAGAGGTAAGTGGTCAGGTTGGTGAGATGGCTCAGCTCTGTGTGGTCATGCAGGGACCCAAATCCCTCACACTGTCACTCCATCATCTCCTTGGACATCTGAATCTGCATGGTCAAAGCTGGGTCATGGGCTTAGGAGAAGGGAAGGGGAGCATGCACTTGATGCACCCAGTGTGTTAAAGTCCACACACATGGAGATAGGGCACATTCCTTCCACTCACATTCCAGTGGTGACAACATAGTCTTATGGCCACTCTGAGCTGCAAGGGAGGCTGGAAATGCCATCTCTGACTGGGAAACCATGTTCCCAGTTAGAGCTCTGTCAGCAGAGAATGGGTTTCAATGGACAGTTAGCAGTCTCTGCTGTAATATGGATTTGTTACTACTACAAACAACAACTACTGCTACTACTATTAATGTAACTGTATTCAGGTTCATCAGTCAGAGGAGGGGTGGGTGATGGCCTCTAAGCCGTGCTCAGCATTGATCTCTGCCACCTTGCCTCTTCCTGTGGCAGCTTTAAGAGCAGGAAGTGTGGGGACGCCTTTGCAGAAGCCCTCTCCAGGAGCCTGCCGACAATGGGGAGACTGAAGAAGCTGGGGTGAGCCAGGGCTTGGGTCCAAGAGGAGTCTTCAGCCAGAGATACCTGGAACACTCGCCTCTCCCTTCAACCCTGCACAAGGCAGATTCCTGGCCTACTCCCTTTCCCATCTCTGTTCCTTCCCATCATGTTTGCTTACTCTTGTAGGTTAGCAGGAAGTAAGATCACTGCCCAAGGCATCAGCCACCTGATGCAGGCTTTGCCCCTCTGTCCACAGCTGGAAGAGGTCAGGTGAGTGATCTCCGGGAAGACCTGCTGGCTAGGGGGACAAGTCATTTCCCAGGTCCCTGTGCACCCCCTGGAGCCTGTGATAAGTCCTGCATATTCCATCAGGATCTGGCCAGTTGTTTTTCAGTGGGACCCAGAGAGGGGAGGCATAGATCCAAGAACTGGGTGGGGCTAGATCCAAAGACCCCTAGAGCACTGCTTCCCTCATCTAATATTTTGTGCCATTTTTCAGGAGCTTGAGTTTCGAGGCCCCCTCCCCTCTTTCTGTGACCCTAAGAGAAAGGATAGCAGTGTGTAGGCAGGTGTTAGGCACTGTGGATACATGTAAGTGCATGAAACACACACGGACCTTCACACTCGTGCACATATGTGTTCACACTTGCACTCTCCTGCTCCCCTAACATGCGTTCATAGGCGTGCACACATGCATGCACACTTAGACCCACATACACACTTAAATGCAAGTACACACTAACGAAGCACATGCGCACAAATATACTCCTGCCCTGTGTTTGTGATGAGTAGCCTAAGAGGGGTGGGGCCAGGGAACCTTCTCAACAGCTCACTGGAAGAACCATCACTAGCTTATATGGCACCTTTATGAGATTTAGAAAAGGCATCCTTTCATCCAGAGGGATGCAGCCTGGCACTAGGTTGTACTGCTTGTTGAGTGGGGTGTAGGACCTCAGCTCCTATTCCTCACAGCTGGGTGCCTTTATATGGCATATCACTAGGTGATAGGAGAAAAGATTAAGGTCACTCAGTAATCAGGAAAAAAAGTGTTAACAAGTCCACATTTCCAAACTTTTGCACTGACCAAAGCAAACATACACAAAGCTACCCTCACACTTTTTCTGTCCTTCCAGCTAAGAACTCAGGCAAGCCTGGGTTGTGGACCCCATTTGACAGATGGGGAATGTGAAGCTGGAAAGAATGTGCTTGGGCTAGGGGTCAAGGCCAGAGCGGGGGCTGGAAGCAGCATCTCCTTTATCCATTCTAGACCCTGCTCATCACCTAGGAGCCGAGAAGCCCTGATAAACTCCAGCCTCAGGCACATCCCAGACATAGCCCTGAGAGCAGGGTGCTGGGTGTCCTTATTCCACTTCATGAGGACTTCACAGCCCATTATTTGGATCTCTTGGGCCTAGGCAGGAGCTCCCCTTTGGGGCTGAATAGGGACAGAAGTGAGGCTGGCAGAGGGCCTTTCCACTTAGCTGGGCTTACTGGATACCATGGAGCAGGCCACCAACACATTGTGGGTCTATGACTTGTGTCTCCTGCATAAGGGCAGCCCTATCACCTGCCAGCTGGGGCTCTCAAATCCCCCAGCTCCATGGCTGAGGGACCGGGCCTCGGTCTCCCTGCAGCTTTCAGGACAACCAGCTCAAGGATCGGGTGTTGCTGAACATTGTGGAAGTACTTCTTTGTTTGCCGAGGCTCCAGAAGCTTGAGTAAGCCATCTCTCCACCACCTCTGCCTGAGTCACCCTCCTCCCCTGGAGAGCAAAGAAAGTCGGGAGCCCATAGGATATAGGATTCACTCCTGACATCCTTGCCACAATCTTGCAGCCTGAGCCGCAACAGTGTCTCCATGTCAACCTTACTCCGCTTGACAAAGGTAGCAGTCACAAGCCCTACTGTCAGGATGCTGCATGTCAGGTGAGCAGAAGAAGTGGAATTTGGGCCTTCAGGGTCTTGAGAAAAGGGGAGGGGAAGATAGTGGGTAGGAGAAGGAGCATCTAGTCTACAAGACCTACATGTGTGAGCACCTGAATCTGTTTTATTCACATCGGTATCTCCAGAGCCTAGCTCAGACGTGACACCTGGTGCTCCATATATAGTGAATGAGTAGGATGGATGGATGGACAGATGGATGGTTGGTTGAATGAGTAGAATAATGGATGGATAGATGAATGGATAGATGATGGTTGAAGGAACGGATCAACAAATCTAGGAAGCACAGGCCAAGCCCAAAGAATAATTAGCTGCGTGTTGCTCTCCATGGTGCTGAACTAGAGTTCCCTGTTTGGATTACGGAGTACAATTAAGTGCCATGCAAACCTAAAATACCGTAACTCCCATAAAAACTCTTTGCATTCCTAATTTTTAAAAGTCTTCTCTGGGAAAAAAAAATAGATCATCTCTGTAAAAATTGTTTTCCTGACTTTTAGAAACACTCTTTAAGGATTCATCGAGCAATAACATAGTCACAATTTTAAATGTCTGATTTGGGGCACTTTTGCCAGTTGTTTCTCCGTTAATTACAAAATTAACTTTTTCTAGATGTTTGGGACAGCAAGGGGTATGCAGGCAGGGGGTGAAGTCCTGGTTTCCAGTCCACGGGTTTCATGGTTCGGTGTCTGACTCTTGCAGGGAGGCAGACCTCATCTTCCTTCTTTCCCCGACCGTAGAGACAGCTGCAGAGCTTCAAGGGTAAGAACCTAGGAAGACGGTGGGTTTGGGCTCATTCTTAAGAGCAGTCTGGGCTCAAGCAGTTGCAGGGAAAGGTGGCCATGAGAGCCCTCCCATGAAGAGCTGGAAGGTGGGGCTTCTTCCTGCTATGGCTGCCCTGAGAAATGACTTACTTCTCAGAGTTGGCAAAGAACTTTAACTTCCTCTAGCATCTCAGGACCACGTCTGTCCCCTGTGGTGAGGGAGCATCCCCAGAAGTCTCAAAGCAAGGCAGGCCCTCAGGGAAGGCATGAATATACTGTTAGGTTGGCATTAGTATGTGGGGAAAGCTCTGGGAAACTCTTTCATCTAAAAAAAGGGAACCTGGGTAGCTCAGTCAGTTGAGTGACTGACTTTTGATTTCTGCTCAGGTCATGATCCCAGGGTCATGGGATCAAGCCCCATGTTGGGCCCCACACAGGGCACAGAGCCTGCTTGAGATTCTCTCTCTCTCTCTCTCTCTCTCTCTCTCTCTCTCCCTCCCTCCCTCCCTCCCTCCCTCCCTCTTTCCGTCTCTCCCTCTGCCCCCCCCATGTTTTTGTGTGCTCTCTTTCTCTCTCTCTAAAAATAAATAAATAAATAAATAAATTCTTTTTTAAAAGAGAAGACAACGATGATCCCTCCATCTCAGAGTTACTCTGAGGATTAAATGAATTAATGCATTTAATGTACTTAAAATACTACTGACGTCCAGGTGACACTCAGGTGCTGGCTCCTCCTGCTGTGCATGGAATCCAGCTTGGCTAGTCCTGCAGGGGTGAAGAAAGAGAAGTTGCCTTTCCATGAAGGACCATTACAACTAGGCTTCCTCAGACCCCTCCCTGGCTGAGACTCACAGACAGATGATGTTGTATGTCCTTGGGCAAGTCCTTTCCCTGCTCTGAGCTTCAGTTCCCTCACCCATGCAATGATCCGGTAGGACCAATGCTTTTTCTCCTCCAGCTGTATAGCTGTGATGCCCAATATGGTAGCCACTGGCCACATGTGGCTATTCAAGTGTATATTAATTAAAATGAAGTAAAGTGAACCTTTCAATTTATCAGTCATATTAGCTGCATTTCAGGTACTCAATGACCATGGGAGGCTAGTGTCTCCCACAGTGGATGGCACAGATATAAAACATTCTCATCATCGTGTAAAGTTCTTTCAGACAGTGCCAATCTAGAGGTCTGTGAAAACCTAGTTAATAATGTTCCACATTCTCTGCAGCCCCCAGCCCTCCCCTGGCCCAGTGGGAGAGAGCCTGGGTGTGCCATGGCTCCCACAACCTGGACCCACACACCATCCATGCTCCCAGCCTTCTGAACCACAGGTAGCACATATACAAATGGAAAGCTTCAACATAGAAATAACAGCTTCTTTTTACTAAGCTTCAATTTTGTGCCTATGCTGGGCACTTGACCGTGCATCATCTCATTTAATTCTTCAATAACTCCGTGTTAGATATTGTCATCCTATTTTGGAAAAGAGACAATGGAACCTCAGATAGATGAAGTGACTCGCCCAAGGCCACACAGCTCTATATAAGGCAGAGCCAGAATTTGAGTAAAGCCTATTTGACCTCAGAACTTTTGCTCTTGTTGCTCTGCTGAATAGCACCTTCAGCACTTTCAAACAACTGTCTTTGTTACTCATTCACTTTGGGTCATGCTACAGGGTCTTCAGCCCCTAGAACCCAAAGTAAGAGGTTTGGCTCATCAGGCCCTGGACTCTTAAGCCAAGACCAGTGTTGGATTTGTTCTTTGCAGGGCATCAGACCTACAGGGAAATGCCATCCAGAGGAAAGAGGCTCAGAGCAGAAAGCTGGCACTCAGGTACTTCTGTGGGCTCCGTTGCCTTAAGGGGAGGGATATGATATGAGAGGAGGTGCCTTCCCAGGAGAGGGGTAGCCGTGGCAAGGACGATAAAGGATAAAGGCGTGGAGCAGAGAAAGCACACGAATAACCCATCCTGGCTTGAACAAGAAGCATCTGTTATAACAACAATAATAATTACTATAATTTAATGAGCCCTTGCTTGGCACTGTGGTATTTTATATCCATTGCCTCATTGTAATTCATTTGAAAACTCTGCAAAGTACATTTTATTGTTCCCATTTTATAGAGGAAGAAACTGAGGTTAAGTACCTTGTCCAAGATTTCCCAGCTACTAAGAAGCAGGGTCAGGATGAGACCACAGGTCTGTCTGCCTCCGGACTCCCTTGGCTCCCACACCTGGCAGTGGTCCTTGGAGCTGGAGGAGGCATGGTGTAGCTTCTTGCCCTGAATCCTTCCGCCTCTACCCTGACCCCAGGCTTCAGCAGTGTCAGCTCGGAGTCCATGACGTGCAGGAACTCATAGCCCAGCTCCAGGATGGCCCCCACCTGGACGAAGTGGAGTGAGTACCATGGGAAGTTCTGGGGTGCGAGAAGGGTGGCGGGCAGGGCAGGGTCTGAAGGGCCTCTGCTGTGGGAGCTTGGTGTGAGGAAGGGCATGTGGCCTCATTAAGACTTTGGGGGACGCAGATATCATAACGGCTACCACTATTTAGCATTTGCCCTGGGCCAGGCTTTTTTACAAGCATCCTCTTATTTTATGTCCCCATCTCTGTGATGTAAGTGCTGTTTACTATGCACATTTTGCAGAAGAGGAAATTAAGCCACATAGAGGTAAGTTTGCTCAAGGTCACACAGCTAGGAAGAGTCCAGGTCAGGGTTCAAGCTCAGACAGTGACTCCCACCGGCCTTGTCCCTGTAACCAGTGTCACTGAGACCTGCAGAGCAGAAGCCTCATCACACCTGTCTTCCAGACCACAGCCCACAGGTCCCCTGACTCTGTCCTCCTCCCAGAGTAGAGTGAGACCACCTTCTCTTTTGGGGCTGGAGAAATTCCATTCATGGCCAGCTCCTTTGAGAGTAGGGCTTGGGGATTGCTAGAGGTCCTGTCGTGTCACCCAGAGAGGACCTCTGTCAGGACCATCCCAGGGAATCAAATGGGCACAAGGGTGGAGTGATGGAATGCCACAATGTGTTTTGAGGTGAGTGGCCCTACCCCAGGGAAAGATGGACAGGTGAGGGCCTTGGTGACCAAAGCTTAAGCCTTGACTTTGTCCCATGGGGAGAACCAAGACGGGATTAGAAGGTGTTTATACCAAACTCACATGCTTCCACCCACCTGGCCATCACCAAGCTTGCCCCTCCCCAGGTGTTCTCACCTGCAGCATGCCCCCTCACTCACCTGCTTCCACAGACCAGACACCTCTCAGCTGCCTTTCCCTCCCCCCACAGCCAGTCCATGCCAAGTCCACCTACCCCTTACATAGCTCTCAACACCAGCCTTTTTTCACCCACCTCCCCAGTCTGAACCACTCTCATTCCTCACCTGGATGATGGCATCAGCCTCCTCACTGGGTTCCCTGCTTCCACGCTGGCCACCTCCACCTGGTAGAGAGTGAACCGCATTTCACTGCTGCCTGCCCCCTTCACTCCTTCCCACTGCTCAGGGTAAAGCCCAAATCCTAAAATCCTGTGGGACCCAGAAGGCTGCCTCCAACCCTCCAAGCTCCATCTGACCCTGCCCTGCCGCTGAAATCATCGATCCTGACACGATGTCCCCCTTTCAGGGCCTCCTGTATGTTATACCACAGGGCCTTTGAATGAGTTGTGCCCAGCACCAGGCGCACCTTTCTCCCGTCTCTCTCCCACCCCTTACCTATTGAGCTCCTAGTTTTTTCAAGTAGCTCAAACATCCAGGAAACCCTCCCTGATCCCCGACCAGATCTGATGCCTGTATAACCATGGAGTTTATCACGAGAAGCAGTTATGTATTGAAGCGTAAAGAAACAGCTGAGGGTGAGGCTTTGAAATCAGGCTGCCTGGGTTCAAATCCCAGGTCCACCTTTCAGGAGGTGCTTTAAGCACTCTGTACCTTGGGTTTCTGCTCAGTAAGATGAGGTTAATAACGGTGCCTGCTTCACAGGGTTGTTATGAGGATTAAATACTCAATAATCATAGAAGTAGCCGGGGTGGGTGCAGGACATGCAGCACACACAGCCTTGTAGCACCCATTACTATTAAGGCTCACTCACCAGAGTGATGCTCTGGCTGAAGGCAAGGAGGGACGGCGTGCATGCCGAGGCTGCGGGGGGTCCCCGCCCTGGGCAGCACAGAGCATCAGGCCCCTCTGTCTCAGCCTCTCAGGGAACCAGCTGAATGATGAAGGCTGTCGACTGATGGCAGAGGCTGCAGCCCAGCTGCACATCGCCAGGAGTCTGGAGTGAGTTGCCCGTCTCGCTGCTGGGTGGCAGGGAGGGCCCCGGAGAGCCCCCGCTGGTCCCTACCACCCGCGTCTGTGTGCCCACAGTCACCAGAAATAGCTGTGCTCCACTGACCACACCTGCTTTCTCCCCAATACCAGCAAAACTGGAGTGGTTTGACCTTGACTTGCCTTTGTCTCTGGCATGAGCCACTGTCTTAGCTCCAGTTCTTAAAATCCCTTGCACGTGTAGACCGTATTCCTTGTATATCAGTGGCTTGCATTCCACTTTGTGCTTACAGCAGCCCTGGGGTGGGGTGCGGTGGGTGTTGCAATGGGTGGATGGGTGCTGGGGTACTGCCGTGGGGAGAGGTGTGCTAGGGTGGGGGTACATGCTGAGGGACGGGCAGAGTGTTGGGACGGTGGGATGGAAAGAACGAGTAGTAGGCTGTTTGGGGTGCTGCGGCTTTACCTGGTGTGGCATAGGGTGGTGTTTGGGTGGGATGTGTTGGGGTCTTAGCCTCAAGTGTGGGTTGGGTGGGGGAAGGTTGGGGTTGAGAAATAGTGGTTTGGAGCCTTGACTTTGGATTTCAGTCCTGGCTCCGTCACTTAGTAGCTTTAACATAATTTAATGTCTCTGGGCCTCACTTTCTCCATTTGTAAAATGGGATTAAAATGGTGGTTATTTTACAGACCAGGAAACAGGCTCAGAGAGGTGAAAACAGTCAGTTCTCAATGCTCAAGCCGTAGAACCTTATTCTCTGAGCAGGGCAGGGGGGCTTAGGTGTCTCTTGGCTTGTCCACATGCACCAGAATCCTTTGAGACACCCTGGTTAAGGACCCAGGACATCCCAAGAGTGACAGCCAGCAAGCCTACTCTGCCAGGAGTGGGGGACTGGAACTGTCTAGGGCTGAGGACTTCAGCTGCCCGCTGATTTCCACTTTGTCGCTCCTTTCCACAGCCTCAGCGACAACGGGCTGACTGTGGACGGGGTACACAGTGTGCTGAGCGCAGCAAGCATGTGCTGGACCCTAGCGGAGCTACACATCAGGTAGGAACTCTCAGTGGACCACTGTTACCCACTCCTACCTCCTGCCTAGAGCTCTGGGGCTCTCCCATCATCCTCTCTGAGTCCTTAGAATTCTTTCTGGTCCCAGGCCTTTGGGGCATGTAGAATGTGCTGCTGGTGCCCCACCTAAACCCTCTTTTCCCAGCTCCTCTGGGTGTTGGTTACTCAGAGCTTATCCCTTCTCCGGGAAACTACCCCAGGCTGATAGGAGCCAGCGATGCCTGGGAGGTTGCCCTCCCAATTCCCCCAACCAGGAGTGGCCAGTGACAGAGGCAGAGGTATCACTCTCCAGCCCCCTGGCCTCAGGCAGGGCAAACTTTTGGTACCATTGTTGCCTCCAGAGCTCCCTGTGGGACCAGGCTGAGGACCCTCTCTGTTCTGCTTCGCATCCCTTCCCAGTTTCCCCTGAGAACAGGCCATTAGTACCTCACACTCACAAGTGATCAAGGGACACTTGACCCTCTGCCGCATTCATAAGCTCAGGCTCTGCTTCTAGGGAACCTGACCCAAGACAGAGCCCAGCCTTCTTTGTGTCTCCGTATTCAGTCTGAGGGGGCTGAGGACACGTGCTAATTCATGTCAACACAATCCCCACCCAGAAAGGCTCTTCACTGAGGAGGGTGGTCCCTCCTCTGAAAGGGAGAAAGATACCGATTAACCCAAAAGAGAGATTAAGGGACCTTAGTTCACTATATATAATGATCCGATAAAGGATCCTTAGCTCGTTCCAAATGACGCTCCACTCATTTCTAGGACTTTATAGTGGAGAAATCACCTTGCTGGTACAAACACATGTAGATGCAGGGATGTTCACCTCAGTATTTTATAATAGGGAAAAATGAACATACTTTAAATGTGTAACCATTGACTATTAGGTAAGGAAACTAAGTGACCTTCAGAGAGAAAACCTCAATGCAAAATATTGATATAGGTACAATTGTAGCATGGAGGGCTGACTGTGGTATATTAAATAAACATAAAAATTTTAATTCATCATTTTTATAGTAAAGCTTTTCAAACATACTCAAAAGGTAGGAAGAATGGTGTCATGAGCACCCCAGCTCCCACCAGTAATTGTCAACGTTTTGTCACCCTTGTTTCCCCTGTGCCTTGAAAAACTGGCTTTCAAAAGAGAATCTGTAATTTAATCCCATTTTTTAAGAAAAGGGGAAAAAAAGAAGGGACATTAATTGCATTTTTAAAAGGTGGTGGGGGGTGCGTGGGTGACTTAGTTGGTTAAGCGTCTGACTCTTGGTTTTCGCTCAGGTCATGATCTCACGGTTTGTGCGTTCAAGCCCTGTGTCAGTCTCTGCACTGACAGTGTAGAGCCTGCTTGGGATTCTCTCTCTCTCTCTCTCTCTCTCTCTCTCTCTCTCTCTGCCCCTCCCCCACTTGCTCTGTCTCTCAAAATAAATAAATAAACAAAAATTTTCAAAAAATAATAAAACAGACAAACAAAACACTTGAAGAGCCCACTCCCAAGTGTTATCAGCGGTCGTTGATAGGTGGAAGAGATGGTGGTTTTCTTTATTTTCTTCCTACTTTACTGTAGTTTGTAAGTTCTCCATGGGAAGAAGTATGACCTCTGCAACAAGAAATGTGTATTTAACTTGCCGTTTACACAGGGGAGGTTAGGAGATGCTCCTGCTGTAAGTTACAGCCTCGGGTGGCTGTCGGTGCCTGGCCCAGCCCTGGCAGTAACCCTGCTGTGCTGGGGTGAGTGCCCTCGGCTGAGCAGGCTCTGAGCATATGGCAGAGGGAGGAGGGTTTCAGCCTGAGGCCCGAACCAGAGAGAAGGCAGAACTGAGGTTTTCTTTGAAGGACTTGGCAGGAAATGAGTGTTAATCAGTTTGTGGAATCTCAGTATAGAAAGACTTCAGGGGCCCAGAAGCTCAGGAAGTCACAGCAAGTGGCTGCAGCTAGGTCCCTCCCGAAAAGGTTAGAAAATGACACAAGGGGAGCGCCTGGGTGGCTCAGTCAGTTAAGCGTCCGACTTTGGCTCAGGTCATGATCTCACAGCTTGTGAGTTCGAGCCCCACATTGGGCTCTGTGCTGACGGCTGAGAGCCTGTAGCCTCCTTCCGATTCTGTGTCTCCCCCCCCGCCCGCCCTTCTCCCACTTGCAATCTCTCTCTCAAAAATAAATAAAACATAAAAAAAAAGAAAAGAAAATGACACAAGGACCCCCTATAAAGCTCTTGTCTCCTTCCTCTCTCCTCTCTGCAGCCTGCTGCACAAAACCGTGGTCCTCACGTTTGCCCCGGAGCAGGAGGAACAGGAAGTGATCCAGGAGAGGTAGGGCCCAGCATCACCCTGGCCCCATCCTTAGCCACGACCAGACCCTCCCTGCCCCCCTCAGACGGACAGCATCTCTCAGCTGCCAGGGAACCTTGACCAATTCACAAAGGATTAAGAAACCAACAGGCTGGGCAAGGGATGCAGCCCTGAGAGGGAGTGTCAAAGGACAGACTGCCTCTGCCTTTCCCTGTGACACAGAGTGGCATACTGGGGTGCGGATGGGGAAGCCAGAGCGCAGAGCACCGGAGACTGCAGTCCTTCAGCCTAAACCCGAGGACTGCGGATTGCTTGGTCTGTAGCTCTGATTTTGGTCAGAACTTCTGGCTCCCTCTGGCATGAGAACCCTTTAGAGGAAGTTTACCACCTACAACATGCCTTCCTGGATTGTCCCAGCCTAACACATGGGCAGAGACTCAGCTCTCGGCCCCTCAGTGTCTGTCTACAATGTCTTATGTAGGGTCTGAGCTCTAGGCTCACATCTCTGAAGGCACTGGTGATGACGTTGAGATTAATGATATTAGCAGCCAAGGTTAGCTGAGCACTTACTCTGATGTGCAGCGGGCAGGACACTAAGTTCCCACACATTGTCCCAGCGGGAGGCTATGTGATTTGTCCCACGTCACACAGCCAGGAAGCCAAGAAGCCCAGGTGGAACCGAGGTCTGGCTGTCTCCGGGTCTCCTGTAGAGACTGGAAGACTGGAGGGGAGGCTGAGGGTGGATTTGGAGACGTTGACTGAGGAGTTTGCTCAGCCTGGCCTCGGTGTGTGTCCCTGCAGGGCTGCACTCCGTGACAGCCTCGTGCACCAGAGCCCCTGTGAGCTGTCCCCGTGCTCCACAAGGATCAGGTACGGTGCTGGCCGGTAGGCCTGGCTGTGGTTCCCTGCTCATCCCTTCCTCCGCTCAAAGCCTGTCCCCAGGCCTCTGGCCTCAGGTGCTCCCTGGAGGACATGACCTGTTGTATCCAGGACCTGTGGCCTGGCTTCCCTGCCCCCCACCGCCCCTGCCCAGCCAAGCCCCACCCCCGGGGCTCACAAGGCAGCCCCTCAGTTACCTTCCCCTCCTGGGAGCCCCCACTCCTCTTAGCTCCCCTGACCTCCAGCAGCTGATGAGTTGTGGGGACTCTGACTCTGGATGGAGAGAATGGGGACATGTGGCCCCTTTTTCCCTCATCCTGGGACTTAGCAGCCCCCACAGGTTCCTGTCAATATTCTTCTGGCCTTCTCTCTTATTCTGGGTCCATCTGAATCTCCCTGTCTATCTCTGTTGCTCCTTGTTTCTCTTATATTTCCTGTTTCTATGTGTTTACTGCCCTTTCTGGCATTGTCTGTCCTCCCTTGGCACTGTGTGTGTGCACTTGTATGTGTGTGTGCATGCATATGCATGTGTGTGCATGTTTGCACATACATAAGCATGTGTGCACGCATATGCATTTGTGTGCATGCATGTGTGTATGTGCATGTTTGCGCATGCATAAGCATGTGCGTGCATGTGTTCACATGTGTGTGCATATGCATCTGTGCATGTGTGCGTGTTTGCATGCATATGTATCTATGTGTGTGTGGATGTGTGTGCTGCATATGCATGTGTCTGCATATGCATGTGTGTGCGCACACGTGCATATGCCTGCATATGCATGTGTGCATGTGTATGCATTTGCCTGCATGTGCATGGGTGTGTAGGTGCGTGTGCACATATGTCTCTGCATCTGTCTCCCTGTCCCTCATCTTAGCATCTCTCCACCTTAGTCTCCTTGCCTCCCTGTGCCTCTGACTCTCTCTGGCTCTTTACTGCCTGTGTGGCATGTCTGATGTGTGTGGTGTGCATTGGTCCCCCTGTCTGTGTCCCAGATGTGTCCCTGTCTCTCTCCTGCAAGCCTCTAGAGCTGCCTATGTGTGTGGGGTGGTGGCCACTTTCACCTCTGTTCAGAGGGGCAGACACCGCAGGGCTGTGGCTTCCCCTCTGCAGGCTGACACATTGTGGCTGGCAAGCCAAGCACCTAGTACAGCTCTGCGGGGCGCTGGGAGGAAGCTGCCACCTCAGTCACCTTGAGTGAGTGCTTGCTGTGGGACGGTGGGTGGGTGGGACCCATCAGGCAGTGGGGGTTAGTGTGCTGGGTTTTGTTTTGATTTTTTAAGATTCATATCAGCAGTCTTTCCTTTCTGCAATTCGGAACCCCTTAGAGAATCTGGTGAGGGGTTACCTCCTTCCCCCTAAAATACAAGTCCCCACATACGACCCCCTCTGAAGCCCATCCCTGACTCCCCAAGTGTCACGAATCTCAGGATAAAAACGCTGGGGGAAACAGCAGCTGACCCATGTGGGATCTCTGAGCTGTGGCCTGGCAGCCCAGGCTGGTGTCCCAGTTTCAGGAGAAGCTGAGTGACTGAGTGACCAGAGTGGAGAGACAAAGTTCCTACCAGCCCCCCAATCGAATCCTGGACTAACCTGTTTTCCCCTCCGCACCCCCCCCCCCCACAGCCTCTCAGGCAATGCTCTGGGGGACGAAGGCACCGCCCAGCTGGCTCAGCTGCTCCCAGGGCTGGGCACGCTACAGTCCTTGAAGTGAGTAGCTAAGTAGGCAAAGCCTCTTGAGGCTTGTCCTCATCAGACGGCGGGGGAGAGAGAGAGAGAGAGAGAGAGAGAGAGAGAGAGACTCTGTGTGTGTGTGTGTGTGTGTGTGTGTGTGTGTGTGTGTGTGTGTGGTGGTGTTCTGTGTCCCAGAAACCTGTGGGACACAGGTTCTGTGGGGTTATTGTAAAGATTAAATGAGAAAATGCATGTCAGTGGCACATGGTAAGTGCTCAGAAAGGGTACTTATGGCTGTGATTCTCATTAAGAGAGGCTGGCCTCTGTGACTCAGTGATCCAGCTGCTGATTTAAGGTTCTGTTTCTTGAACCTGTCTTTGTGTCTCTGCACAGGCTCTCTGGGAGGCCCAGGTCACCTGGGGCAATGTAAACATGGTCGAAGTGTCACTTAATGATTAGTGAACCTAATGACTGGTGGCCACTCAGGCCCTGGGATGTGGGGAGGGCCTGTTGATAGGTAGGCAGGGAGGATTTGTGGCAGACAGGATACCCAAGCAGGGTGCGCAGGGCAGCTGCAGAGCAGAGAGAGAGATGTTCAGGATGGGAGGGAGGCCCTAGAAAGAGGCCAGGAGCCCCCAGACTTTGCCTGCAACAGACTACAGTTTCTGGATGGTGAAAGACCCCTGTGTGTTAGGCTCCCACACACCCCTCCCCTCCTCCTGAGCTCTTCTGGGCTACCGTGAGAGGAGCCCTGGGGAGAGCTCATAAGTATTAGCTTCTCTGTGTGACCTTAGACAAGTTACCTCACCTCTCTGGGCCCCTGGTTCCCAGTGAACACCTAAACTATAGAGGGGCTGGCTCTGGTTTTGTCTACAACTTTAGCATCAGTGCTGCGGCCCGAGGGCCCTTCCTGCTCCCTCTTTCTGTGGGATCTGGGGAGAAGGGTTTGCCTCTGTTCCCTTTCTGGGCCTACCTGTGGGTGGGGAGGTAGGCCGCACCATTGCAGGCAAATTATATGCAGATTGGTGCTTTCTGGCAAATTCCCATGTGACCTTCTCTGTACTGTGAAATGTTCTGACTCCAGACCCATGAGAGTCCACACTCACTTACCAGTACCCGCACCGGAGAAGTGCGACATTAAGTGGCAAATAGAAAACATCATGACAGATTGACAGACCCGAAAGAAAGGAAACGCTTTGTTCCTACCTTTTGAACAGGAGCCCTTGCATTTTCATTTGGCACTGGGCACTGCCCTTCTTTTATCAGGTGGGGAAACTGAGGCACAACTCTGGCCTGAAAGCCCTCCCCAGATTTCTCACAGACCCAGGGAACCAGACTTCTAGTCTCAGCTCTGTCACTGACATGTCTCATAACCCTGGGCAAGACCTTGCTTCTCTCTGGGCCTCAGTTTCCCCATCTGTACAATGGGGAGTTAGAAGAGGCCCCCTCTGACCATTTGGGGGTCAGTGAGCTCTGTCGTCTGGACTCAGGGACAGCTCTCCCCTGCCCTGGGCTCTGACCACAAACAGAGCGTTTTTGAGTCTTGGGTGAGCTCCATCAACGCCACCCCTATGATTCTCCAGCCTCAGTGAGAATGGCTTGTCCCTGGATGCGGTGTTCATTTTGACCCAGTGCTTCTCGACTCTTCAGTGGCTTCTTCACCTGGACATCAGGTGAGTGTGCCTCTGGGCCCCCCTCCCCGCCCTCTGACCACACAGGCCATGGGCTCCGACCACACTTCCTTGTGTGTCACAATCACAGTGCAGCCTCCTTGGGGCCCTGCATGCTCCCAGGTCCAGTGAGCATGTGCTGGATGTGTGCTGAATAAGTGAATGGATGAATGAATGAACGTAGCCCCGGGACACAATCCATCCACTCTCCCTTGCTCACTCTCTGGGATCATCCTGAGAGACTTTTATGGAAACTGGGAGCTCCCTGGTGGCCGTTGAGTGCTCACTCATGGGGTCTCTGGAGCTGATGAAGATACAGGAGGGAAGTCACCAGCCAGGCCATGCAGATGAGCCGTGGTTTCAGTGAGGTCTGCCCAGTCCTACCCTTTCCCCTTCCAAGAGTGGGAGGTGTGAGCGCAGACAGACCAGGTTCAAATCCAAGCTCATCACTTACCTGCTGGGCAGCTTTGAGCAGGTCACTGAGCCTCCCCATACCTGTTTCCTCATATGTCAGAGAGGGGTAAGAATACATGAAAGGGGGTCATGTCAGTGGTGTGCTTTGTGTGTGCCCTAATCAGTGTCGTTACGCCTAGTACATGTGGTGTCGTACTTGCTGAGAAAGTGGACAGCCCTCCAGGCGTTCCTCGACCAGGCCATCTGGTCTCTGTCAGACTGCTGCCTCCTCTCTCTCTCTCTCTGCAGCTTTGAGAGCCAGCACGTCGTCCTGAGAGGTGACAGAAGAGGCAGGTGAGGAGGGAGAGCTCCGGGGGGTGGGGTTAGCTCCCCTCCCCCGCCCCGGTCCCCATTTCCTACGGGTGCCCCCTATCCCACCCCCATGCCGCTAGCCCTCCAGTAACCCACCCAGGTCTGGCACCACTTCTGCAAATGTAGCCCTGTGTCAGTAGGTGTGCAGTCCTCAGCCACCCGAGGTCTCCCTTGGAAGGAGGCAGTGCAGTTGGGGGAGGGAGGCCACGGTGGTGGTGTGACAGCCCAGAGCAGGTGTCGGGCACAGGGCTGCTGAGTGGGAGGGAGGGCATCGAGACGTTTGCAGGCTGCTGACCTCGTATGAGTCACCCCCTTCCCCTCTGCATATGGCATTTGAGAAGCCAAGAACCGTTGGTGCTCTGACAAAGTTTCCACACCTCTGCAGTCAACAAGGCACGACAGTTAGTTCTGCGCACATGTTTCTGGCTGCCCCCTAGTGGGGCCGGGCACCCCGGTCTCTCCTGGGAGGTTGGCAAGCACAGGGGCGGCCTGATGGAGGCTCAGCAGCTGGGCAGAGGATGTTCCCAGATAAGGTGTCAGGGGAAAGCATTGTCAGAGCAGCTGGGCCATCTGAAGCTGGAGTGGCCCAAGGCCCCGGGGTTCTTACGTCCTGGGCCCAGGGCTCCGTTTCTGGGAACGCTATGGGTTCTTGAAGCCTAAAGAATGGAGGCACAGGAAGGCCAAGTCCGTGAAGGCCGCATTGATGATCCGAGAGAGGAGGGGCTCTCCCTCAGCTCCCCCGACCTAGTCAGGTGCTGCCGCCTACTCAGGCGTAAGCTGCTGGCTTTTCTCACTCTGGTCTCCCTTCCATGGGCCTCAGTTTCCTCGTATGTGCAGTGAGGGCCTGGATCGTCCGTAGGCCCCCTGCAGCCCTGACTTCTGAGTCTTGTCTTCCAATGTGCACGATTTGAACTTTCCTCTCAAAACGGTCTCCCCACCCCAAGGGATTGGTTGGCTGGTGGACCTTTGCCAGAATTCCAAGCTGGAGCCCAGTTCTTGGCGTCTGATCAGCGCTATGTCTCCAGGAGCTTCTGGTACTGCCTTACCCACTTCTTGTGTGGGGTCACCACGATAGGGGTGAAGGGTCAGGGAGTGAGAGGCTGGAGGGGGCTAGGGCTGGGGCAGAGGGAGTTTGAGAGAAGAGAAAGAAAGAGGGTCAGTATGAGGGCTGGGGAGGGGGGCTGCTGGGCCCAGAGTTCTCCCTTAGACAAAAGACCCCATGTTGTTTTCTCAGAAGATTTCTCCGCTCTGCCTGGGGGGGGGGGGGGCTGTGTGACCATGGCTGGGCCCCTCCCCTCTCTGGGCCTTGATTTCCTCACCTAGGAAGAGAGCCACCTCAGCTGGGGCCCAAACAGGGTTATCCAGGGGAAGAGTTGAGAGGAGTGTCCCAGGCAGGTGGGTCAGCTTGGGCAAAGGCCCTGAGGAGGGAAAGCTTGGCTCTTGGGAAGCATGTCGGTGTGGCTGGGGCGTATACAGGGCAAGTGGAGGCAAGTGAAGGCAAGTGAGGCCTTGGAAAAGGCCGTTTGCTTTTAGCGTAAGTGTAATAGGGAGCCACAGAGGACTTAAGCTCCTGAGAGGCATGGTCAGATTTGCACTGTTAAAAGATAAGATACTGGCAGGGGGAGAAGGATTAAGTGGCGGCCAGAGGGGAGTTGGAGGGTGTTAAAGTGGTCTAGGCAAGTGACAGTGGTGGCCTGGACTCAGGCAGGGGCAGTGGCAGTGGGGAAGCCAAGGGCAGCTAGGCACTTGCGGGCCTTTACCGTCACTGTCTGAGTGGTGGGGATCGGGCTGTAGGGGACACTTGGGGTGCAGAGCGTGTCCTGCAAGGGAAGGATCCTGCAGCCTAGAGGTGGAGGCGGAGGGGAAGACGGAGAAAGGGAGAGCCCTGGGGCTGCAGAAGGGCCCCGGGGTCCTCTCTGATGCCCTGCCCCACCCCACTGCCCCCTTTCAGCCTCCAGCAGTGTCTGCTGGAGCCCCTGAGCCTCACCCGCCTCTGTGACGCTCTGGAGCAGTGCCCGGGGCCGCTGGAAGTCAAGTAAGTAAGGAGGACGCAGCCCTAGAGGGCTCCATGTGGGCATCTGCCCCATGGGTGGGGATGGGGGTATCCTGGCTAGAGGTGAGTCCTTCCTGGTCCTATCCCCCCAGACCCTGTAGCCCTGCCCACCCCTGACCTATTGGTAGAAGGCTCCTTGTGTCCCAGGAGGGCACCTTGCCCTTCCTGCTGGGAGAGGCTGCTTCCTTTTCCCCATCTGCTCAACTCTGGGCACCTGGGAGCCCCAGTCTGCTCCCTCCCTCCCTGGAGTCCCACCCTGGCACCCCCCGGGCCTGCCTCCATGGCTGGAGCAGATCACCTCTGAAGGCCCCTGTGCTCCTGGTTAGCAGCTCACCCACCCCAGAACCCCGAGGTCTATGACCAGAGACCGGACCTTAGAATCAAGAGTGCTGGCCCAGCCACCTCCGGGCGGGGTGACTTTGGGCAAATGGCTCTAACTCCCTGTGCCTCAGCTCTGTTGTCTGCAGAGATGCTCATCCTTTTCTTTGGTCCTCATTGCTGTCATCTTGTCACAGTCATTATCTTAAAGTAGAGAAATCCAAGACCAGCCTGCCTCACCTAGATACGCCCCTCTCCTCATCTATTCAGTGCTGTCGTTTGTCGCTGGGACCCTCCACTCCTCATCGACAGCTTCACTGACACTATTCTCCCACTCACTTTCCCACCCTACTTTGTTCCTACTTTCCCACCTCATCTCTGATGCCCATCTGGCCCTAGCAGTCAGCTCATTCATGTCGATCCCCTGGTGTCCGTCTTTCCACGCCTTTCTCCGTGTGCAAGTGCTTTGACATTATTAACAGGATCTTAGGGTGTAAGGTCTCTGCCATGAGCTTTTGTTTCATGACATTGTGACTTTCCTGGAACATGGAGCCAGTGACCTTTTTAATAAACCATTTATTTTAGAATAGCTCAAGGCTTGATTTCCAGAAGAGTTGGAAAGCTAGTCTAGAGAGTTCCTCCACTCACTGCCCCTGGGTGTTCATATCAATCGTCATGGGACGTTTGCCACAACTGAGAAATCAACCTTGCTACAGCACTATTAACTACACTCCAGGCTTTACTGGGATGTCACCAGTTTTTCTACTAAGGCCCTTTATCTGACCCAGAATCCTGTCCAGGATCCCACAGTCAATGTCCTTAGTCTCTCTGGTCTGTGACAGTTTCTTAGTCTTCATTTTTCATGACTTTGACAGCTTTGAGGAGTACTGGTTAGATGGTTTGTGAAATGCCTCTCAGTTTGGTTGTGTCTGATGTTTTTCTCATGGATAAACTGGGGTTATGGGTTTGGGAGGAAGAAGTCTGCAGACGTGAAGCATCCTTCTCGTCCCATCTCAGAGGTGCACGCTATGGACTTGACTTAGCACTGCTGATGTTGACCTTGACCACCTGGCCGAGATAGTGTTTGTCAGATTTCCCTACTGTGACGTTACTTTTTAATTAAAACATACACACACACACACACACACACACACACACACACACACACCTATTATGGGGACTTTCAAACATGTATGAAAGTAGAATGAATAAGGGGCACCTGGGTGGCTCAGTCGTTAAGTATCTGACTTCCGCTCAGGTCATGATCTCACAGTTTGACAGTTTGAGCCCTGCATCGGATAGGTTTGAGCCCTGCTTTCAGTGAGCCCTGCTTCTCTCTCTCTTCACCAACCCCCTCTGCCCTTCATAAGATTCTCTCTCTCTCCCTCCATCCCTCTCTGCTCCTGACTTACTAGCGCCCTCTCTCTCAAAAAAAAAAAAAAAAAAATAGAGCGAATAATGTAGCGGGCCCTCAGTTCCCTTGCATCTGCCTCAGTAATCATCACACCATGGCCCCAACACACACACATGCACACACATTATTTTGAAGCGATTCCCAGACACCTTACACCTGCATCTGTGGTTATTTCAGTGCGCGTAGCTGAAAGGTGAGTACCCTTTACTTTTCTGGTATAACCACAAAACCATGATCAGACCTAAAATATTAACATTACTCTATGACATTTTAAAATCATCAAGTAGCCCATGAATTTTGAATTGTCCCTGATTGTCTTTAATGTGTTTTTATACAGCTTTTTTATATCTGTACCTTGTATTTTTTATACTTAGGCCTTTTAACATTAACCCTCCACAGTCCGGATATGCCACAGGTGATCCAGCCACCCCGCTCTAGAGTCTAGGTGGACATCCAGGCTGCTTCGGGTGGTGTTTTTTGTAGCACTGCAGCCAGTGCTGCAAACAGCACTCTTCCGTTATTTAACTGTTAAGCGCCTGCTGTATACAGGCACCGGGCCAGGACCTGGAGGGGGGCACAAGTGTAGCTGGACCTCACTGCCTTCTGAGGCTCACCCGCCACAGTGGGAGGCTTCGTGACAACTGCCTCAGGCAGCAGTCTGAGCACAGACGGGGGTCTAAGCCCCCCCCCCCGCCCTCAGCAGCGGCTGGAAAAATGAGATAATAGCATGAAAGCACTTTGCCACCTGTAGAGTGCTGGGACCACGTACGGGAATATTGTTATCAAGGCACTTAATGCTGAACTCCAGTAATCTGGATGCCAGGGAAGGCGATGGGCTCCGGCCCCCTCCCCAGATTCGACCGCCACACGTCTACTTTGTGAACGTTTTGGTATTCCGTGTGAGACGTTGTGATGGGTAACATTTCTGTTGCCTGAAAAAAGTGTGTCAAGTCCACATTGACCCAACCAGAGGCCGCAGCACTGTGTATTTGGGGCCTGGTGGGAAACCATGTCGGGGGGTGTTGCAGACCGACCTGCCCTCTGGGAAGGCCCCCTATTCAGCCAGTGCTTGGAGCCCCAGGCCCAGTCCTGGGACAGAAGGTGTAGACGTGCCTGGGCCCTGGCAGAGGTTTGGCCCTGAGGCTCCAGCTCCAGAGTCAGAGGCTGTCTGTCCCACGGAAGCTTCCAACCAGCAAATAGTGCTCGGCTTGGGCCAGGCCCCTGGAAGTGGGAGGGAAAAGCGGCCTGTAGGGCACAAAGGGCACAAAGGAACAGGGACAGAGGAGAGAAGGGACAGACATAGACCTGGGGAGGCTATGTAAATGCCAGGGTGCGTAGACACCTGGCTCGCCCGAGTCCTGTAGCCAAAGTGGACCCTGAAGGTATCTAGCCTTTCCCCTAAGTGGACCTGATGGCAACACATTACCCTGACAGTGACCAGCTGTTTGGTCTGGTTTTGACAGACAGAGACCCAGGCTAACCCGCACCTCGGATCCTTTGCCAACGTGCTGCGGGCCTGGCCGTCCACTCTTACTTTACCACGGGGGACGGTGGCATTCTCTTCTTAACACGTGTCTTCCGCCGAGCCCCAATCTTCATCGCCCTCGAAATAATAACCCCGCTAGTCCACCACATGTGGGAGAAAGCCTTAGAGCGTTAGAGCCTCACTGGTACCTCGAGGGCCCGGTGTTTGGAGGGAGTGTGCTGGGGAGCCCGTCTCCCGAAGGCTGTGGCTGTGAGTGCGTGCTCCTAGCTTTCCCCACCCCCTTCCTATGCTTTGTTTCACAGGTTGTCCTGTGAGGCCCTGAGCGACCAGAGCCTGGAGATCCTGCTAACCCGCTTGCCCCGGCTTCCCCAGCTCAGCCTGCTGCAGTAAGATGGTTTCCCCATCGCCCTGGCCTGCCCTGATCAGGACTCTTGGATGCAAAGCCATCCCCTCCTTGCCCGCCCCTCCTTCTCTTGGGCTGTTTCATCATTTTATCTGCAACAACTGGGAGCTCTCGTCACTAATACCCTGCTGCCCTTGGTGGGGGCGGGGGAGTTATCTGACCACTCTGGGCCTCAGGTTCCCTATCTGACAAATGGGACTATTATTCCCAGACCCCTCCTGCAGGGGCAGGACTCCAACAAGACGCCTTCTTCTATGGGCACCTTGAAGAACGGAAGGTCTGTGACAAATGGGCTCTCGTATGTCTCGCCCACAAAAAGGTCACCAACTCCTAGAAAGGGACTTCACAGGTGTGGGTTGTATATATGTCACCCACCCGTGTTTAAAGGTCACCATCTAACTCCGTAAAAGGGTAACTTAAGCAGCATTCTCGAAAGTATTTAAAACTCGACTTTCTAATTTCAGCTCAGACTGGTTAGAATTTAAAAAGGATTTACTTTAAATACTCCTCTAGCAGGGGGAAGGCAGCTGCAGCTGAGATGGAAAAATACAACAGGAAATTAAATCATACCATTAATAACAGCAACATAAGTACTAACACTAAGGCTCTCTGGGCCGCCTGAGGCGGCTCACTTCACATCCAGGGTCTTGCTCGTCCTTGAGTCCTGTAGGGACGGGAAGGAGGAGACGTGTGACATTCCAGAGGCAGCTCAACCCACAGCACCCACGATGGGAAGGGCTCCTTTGGACACAAAAAGTGGCAGGCTGACATGAACAGGTGGGAAACCTCGGACCAGAGAGAGACCTCTCCATGCCCAAGTCACACAGCCTCGGCCCCCAACTCTCATCCGTCTTTGGAATGAGGGGGCCAGCCTGTCCCTCGCTAGGGCCCACTCTTTGTATAACTCAGTCCATAGCGGGCCAGGCACTGTTTGGGCTGGAGACACAGCAGAGAGGGGCGAAAGAAGGACTAGGTCTTTGTCTTCCTGGAGCTCGCTTACCTTGCAGTAGAGAGAGCTGAACAATAAGCAAGTAAAAGCACTTAAGACGAATTCAGACAGTGATGAGGTATTTTTCTAGGTAACATGGTCAAGGGTGACTGCAAAGATGAGGGTGGTGAGGGAAAACCTCTGAGGAGGGATGCTAAGGTTTGGCCTGAAGGACAAAGGGACTCAGGCTTGTGAAGAGCAGGGAACAGCATTCCAAGTAGAGGGAAGAGCACGTATGAGGCCCTGAGGCAAGATTAAGCTTGGTGGGCTCAAGGATCAGCCACTGGAGCAGGCAGGGAGAGTTGCCAGAGGGGAGGTGGAGAGAGCGACCTGAGCCGGCCCACACAGGGCCTGGGAACCATGGGGAGGAGTTTGGGGGAGTTTTGCCCAAGGGGGCTTGAAAGGCAGAGGAATGATACGTGTTTTCAAAAGTTCAGTCTGGCTGCTGGGTAGAGAAGGGGTTAGGGGACAGGCATGGAAGTGAGAGCAGGGAGGAGGCTGTCCAGGGCTAGAGATGGTGCGGGCTGGGGACTGGTGGGGCCAGGGCAGGATTAGGTGGATCCAGGGTGGAACTTGGGAGTGGAACGGACAAGACAAGCTGATGGAGGGTTTGTGGGACGAGGGAAATAGAAGCCCCAAGGATGCCTCCGAGAGCGAAATGGAGACATCTCACTTTCTGGAAGGCAGGGGGTCACAGCCAGGGGTGATTTTTGCCCACTGGGAATATATGGCAATGGAGATATTTTTGACTGTCGTGGCAGAGGGAGGTGGGCAGTGAGAGGGGGAGTTACAGATGGTGTTTAGTGAATAGAGGTCTGGGATGCTGCTAAACACCCCACAGGACAGTCCCCAACAACAACAAATTAGCCCCAAATCATTGAGAAACGACTCAAAGGGCCTAGAGCCTCCCCCTCCCTGTCAGCAGGACCGGCCTGTTTGGTCCGTGCTTGAGGGAAGAAACAATATAATAATAAAACAGGCATGGCTATCATGCTAGGCAGTGCACAAGCTTGATAGGATTAAGTCCTCACGACACCCTAGAAGAAGGTACACCGTGAGCAGTCCTGTTTTCCAAGTAAGGAAGCTGATGCTCAGAGAGGTTAAGTGATGCATCCAAGAACACACAGACAATAAGCAGAACTGGGGCTCAACTCCAAGTCTGCTTGACTCTAAGTTCCTATTTGTCCCTCTTGAGTCCCTGCCTTCTTCCTTATCACCTTTTATTCTTTCCGCTCCAGCCCATCCAGGTCCCTTGTCCACTCTTGCTTGGCTCCAAGTTGCTCACATATGGCCCCACTCCTTTCTTTCCCAGGCTGAGCGAGACAAGGCTGTCCCCAAGGAGCCCTCTCCTGCTGGCCGACCTCTTCAGCCTATGCCCACGGGTTCAGAAGGTGGATCTCAGGTGGGCATTGCCCTAGGAGAACCGGGTCTAGTTTTAGAGGGTTGTGCCCTAGAGTCTGGTAGGTGTGTGGGAGGGGGGTGGATGGAGACAGTAAAACCCAAGTCAGAGGCATGGCTTCTTAAAGAAGGGGTACCTGCCCCAGGAGGCATCGTGAGGCTGTAGCCAAGGGTGGCTGACTCAGGTGGTGTCTGTTCCAGGTCCCTGAATCACACAACCCTGCACTTCAGGTCTAGCGAGGAGCAGAAAGGCGAGTACTGTGGGTAAGTCCCTGGAATTGTGCCCTGGCAGCTGGTAGGTACTGGGGACAAGTGCACCTGCCTCCCGATACCCAGAACTGAGTACAGATTGCCTACCCTAGAGCATTCCCTTGAAAGGTCCCTGCAAGGGGGCTTGTTTCTTCCGACATCAAGAAGCAGAGGTCCAGAGAGGGCCAGGCGTTATCAAAGGCGAATGAGGAGTACCTGTCAGACTACACCAGAGCCCAGGGGCCTGGTCCAAGGAAAAGGACTTCATACCTGCCCACCAGGCTTTAAATGGCAGCTCCACAGGGCCTGGTGCCTTGGGCAAGCTCCTTAACCTCCGTGATGCCCAGCTTCTGCAGCTGCAAAGGGGGCTGCCATGTTGCAGGATGTTTGCAAGGATTAACTGAGATGGGGTGTAAAGCACGAGGCACTTACGGTGGAAGCGTCCTTCCCCTGATGACTCCGGGACCAGTGCTCTGTGGTTGCCTGAGTAGGAGGGAGGGGGTGCTGCACGGGAAGCAGGATGATGAGGCAGAGGGCAGCCTTCAAATGCAGAAATCATGTTTCTGGTAGCTGATGCCACTGGCTCACCAAGAGACCTTGGACCAGACCCTTCTCCCGTGGGCCCCAGCCTCCTCGCCCGTGAAGTGACAATAAATAGAAGAATTAAGATACGCTGACTATCTACAGGGAACCATTCTAGAGCCTTTTGCACATTACTTCCCTATAAGCGTCGCAAATGTGGTCCCCTGGCAGTAAGCAGGCAGCCGGGACTCGAACCTGGGCAGTTCGACAGTGCTCCTAGCCCAGCGATGGACAGGTTTTTCCTGTAAAGAGTTAGATCGTAAAGACTTTGGGGGTCTGCAGGCCACACGATCTCTGTGACAGCTACTCAACCCTGCCTTTGTAGCTTGAAAGCAGTAGAGACAATACGTAGACCAGGGTACATGCCTGCGTGCCAGTAAATCTCTATCATTTACAGACCGAGACTTGCATTTCATATATTTTGTATGTGCCAGGAAATATTTTTCTTTCGATTTTTTTTCTCAACCATTTGAAAATGGAAAAATTATTCTTAGCTTGCAAAACCCAGGCAGCCTTGGGCCGTAGTTTTCCACGTCCTGTCCTAGCCCAATGCTATCCTGACTTCTAGAATGCCTTCATAGCTTCTGAGTCAGCAGTTTCCAAAATGTAGGACAGAGATCAGAGTGGGATGGTTTTTTAGGAGGTTGGGCAGATAGTTGAGTAGGTCATCGACATTGAGCCCCTCAGTGAGGTCACTATTCCCTTTTTGACTCTCGGTCTAATTAAGGCCAAGAGGAAGTTGAGGTTGGGTGGCGGCGTGACTAGCATGGCTCTAATGCCTGCTGAGCCCCCTTTTTAATAAAAAGAGAGAGCCCTCATCCGGGAAATTCTGGCTCAAATTTAATGATGATATTTTACCCTCATTTCATGCATTTTTGTGCTTACGTTCTGTCTGTGGCACCATATGTCACTTTTCCATTTGAATGAATGATATAGGGTTTCCTTTTATAATAAATGCATCTAGTCAAAAGAATGAACTGATTTTTTTTAATGTTTATTTACTTTTGAGAGAGAGAGAGAGAGAGAGAGACAGAGTATGAGTGGAGGAGGGGCAGAGAGAGAGGAAGACATAGAATCCCAGGCAGGCTCCAGGCTCTAAGCTGTCAGCACAGAGCCCGACACGGGGCTCAAACCCACGGACCATGAGATCATGACCTGAGCCAAAGTTGGATGCTTAACCGACTGAGCCACCCAGGCGCCCTGAGCTGATTTAAAAATAGGAAGTGAATAGTAGTTAAGAAGGAATTTAGGAACAGAGAAAAGGTCATGAAGGGCAGGAACAGTGATAAAAATTTGAGATATTGATTTTAGGTACTTTCTGATTTTAAGATTCTTCCTCCTTTTTTTTTTTTTTAAGTTGCTGGCTGGTTATATAGATCCTTCATTTACCTTTCTGTATAGTCTCGTTATTTATTTATTTATTTATTCATTCATTCATTCATTTTTTATTAAAACATAGTTGACCTACAGTGTTGTGTTAGTTTCAGGTGTACAACCTAGTGATTCAACAACTCTGTTCATTAGACAGCACTCCCCGTGACAAGTACGGTCACCATCTGTCCCCATACAACGTGATTACAACATTACTAACTATATTCCCTATGCTGTACATTTTATCCCCTCGACTTATTTATTTCAATAACTGGGAGTTTGTACCTCCGAATTCCCTTCACTTTAATTCCAGTATCAAAGGCAAGATCACTTTAATTCCAGTATCAAAGGCAAGAGCAGACATGCCCTCCCTCCTTCTCCCTCTGC